>CM034151.1:793371541-794571541 GCA_019776745.2 Taxus chinensis
GTCATATCATCAAGCTAGGTTCAAGGGAAGTTACTTCCATAATTACTCAATAGTAAGTTGTATTCCAAGGAAAGATTTGAATAGAGTGGACGAGACATAAGATGGCACAACCCTCACCCTGAGTAGATATATAAGACAATTGATGTCTTTATAAATGGACTGAAATGAACTTAGATTGGCATGGCAGCAAAGAGTTAAAAAGATTAAAGATCAGATTTCAACCAGTGGATTTTTCACGCCGTAGGACACCCAATGTCTGTCCAAATTCATGATTTGTGCGTGCTTTCTCTCCCCAACTATGCCCCAAACAGACCCATACGAGCCGAAAATGGTTAGAAAATGGCATTCATCAGCCCTTGAACTATCTCACTTTCTTTAAACAATACTGACATCAACCCAACAAGTGTCCCATCATCTTAAAAACATGGCCTTGTACGTTTGAAACATGTATGCATACTGCATGGGGTTGACTGGTGGGTCATGGTTGAAAATAGGAGAAATCCCTCAAGGATTCTAAGAACATTCCAAGGTGTGAGTTCTAAGAAGGCTACTTCAGATTTCATCGTGCTCTCCTTGCTAGAGTAATGAGCACAGAAAGAACAAGAGACGTTACAAACTAGTTAGACTATTCATCTTGACATTACAAAGCAAATAAGAATTGACTAGGGAAGATTTAATGACAACCTCCAGCTAATAAATTCTCCAAAGTAACCCCTGACAAAGAATTCCACTGATTTACGTGGTCTCCTCCGCATAGCTCAAGATCATTAAAGGGATGGGATCTCATACAAACGATTCACCAAGGTGTCTGTCATTCAAGAACTCCAAAGTGGTGATAGAGGAAATCCAGAGGATTTCGATCACATGATGGTGGCATTTCACATGTACAATATCCAAAGCTTGGAAGGAGAGCTGAAGTTAGGGACGTCGTCACAAGTGACATCCTTGATCAAAGTATGGCTCCTATTTCATACATTCTTGACATTCTCCGACCTGGGAGTCCTGCCATTTCGAACAATTCCGCTAAGGCTACCCAAAGTACGCTTGTGACCAAATTGTTCCTTATTCAGCGCTACAGACAGTCATTCAAGTGATAAAAGCGTAAAGCATGACTACTTTCTCCCTTTCCTATCTCTCTCCGTATATTCACGTGAGATACTCATGACACATCTCATCTTATAAGATTCTTTCACTCACCTCTTTTGCTTTTTTTCATTCTACAAAATCGTCAGGCCTAATTTTTACATCTGAGAAGATACCGAATATTTTCACTGTCCTGAATTGGCACTGAGCAAAATTGAGGAACTACTGGGAAAAATTGCATTGATGAATTTGAAGTGCGTGAAAAGGAACATAATGAGGGATGACATAAGTTGATGATAGAAATTCAATTTCTCCTTGTATGACGATTATTTTTTCATGATTAATAAGGGAAAGAGATTATGCTTCTAAGTATGTGTTAGTAAAGATTTCCCCTTACTCCAATCAACCGTATGTTAATGTGAGGGATATATTGAGTGGACTAAGAAGGTGGTGAGGAGAATGAAAATTTCTTTCAGAAGAAGATAACCATGACGCATCCTAGTCATTAGAAATTTCCCCTGAGTCAGAAGTACGCCTCGATCAGTCTCGTTCAAAAATCATAGAGGTTGAATTCCAGTTCTAAACACTCTATAGAGAGGTCAAAACGGAAAGGCTTCATAATTGGAGAAGCTTGTTTTTTTTTCTCCTCACGAGATATTGCCAAGAAACTCGGATAGAAGAGGCGCATTTCACATGCAAGAGAATAGTTGTCAAGAAATGAGGAAGACACCCCATGACAAGGCCTATGTGGATGAAGAAACATGTCCTAAGATCGGTATTCGATCCACCAGCAAGATCTTCCCCTCTTTTACACACATGCCTCTCTCATTAGTATTTTATTCCTACTTCAGAAGATGGAATGTTAGTGCCACCTATCCTTAAACTGCTTTAGTGGCTATATATTATTCCTAGAGGTGTAGGGGGAAACAATCAGCCTTGATAAACCTACTATGCAGCAAGTTGTACCCCTTGATCATCAATGATCACTGATATGTGAAAATAAAGATATCAGAATATTGGCATATACAACTTCATGGTTTCTACAGTGGGGAAATGGGTAATCAATACATCAATGGCTCAACATAAAGTAATCAAGCCAGTGGGATGAAAGAAAATCGCTGATATGAGATGAGCATGATCCAAAGGGGACTGTAAACTCAATGAATGGGATTCACATGTATCATCAACTTTTTTGGCTCACATGGTGGGCCATAAATAAAGAGGTATAAGAAGAATATTGATGGACTACAGGAGCATTGCGAACTTCTTTCCCATTCTATTGTCCAACATTTAGTTGATCTATGCCGGGACGATTACTCCCACTTAAGACTCCGCCCATCAGTAATCTTCATCCATACTTCCATCAGGAAGACAGACGATTTCCATCATGCAAGGGCGAGAACATTAATGATGGAATTAACTCATTATGAAAAGTGAGTTCAGTACTCCAATAGAGGTCAAACTCTTCGCCTACATTTGCGATAAAAAATAGGACACAAGCTCAATGATGATTTGGAGAAAGAAAGGGACTATTTGGGAACCTTGTCTCCGCTAAGGTAATCAAGCAGGGGAATGAAATGACCACTAGCTGATTATGAGATGAGCACGTCCAAATGGGACCAAAAACTCAAAAGGGGATATTCACATGTATCATCAATATTTTGGGTCTCACAGAATGTTGGCAAGAACTAAAGAGTTAAGAAGACGATTGATGGAATAAAGGATCAGGTGCAAAAATTTTCATTCTATCTGCAACATTGAGTTGTCCCCAATGCCGATGATACTCCCACTGAGGAATTACGCCCCATCATATCTTCAATTCCTAATCCATCAGGAAGACAGACGAGGTCATCATGCAAGGTGGTGAGAAAATAATGAATGGATTAACGCCATTTAGAAAAAGTGAAGTTAGTTACTCCCAATTAGAGGTCAAACTCTTCACCACCATTGTCGATAAAAAATAGGACACAAGATCAATGGAGGATTTGGAGAAGAAAAGGGAATATGGGGAACCTTAGGCTCGGCCTAGGTAGGTAATCAAGTAGGGTTGAAATGAACAGCTGATTATGAGTATGAGCACGACCAAATGGGACCAAAAACTAAAGAAGGGGATATTCACATGTATCATCAATCTTTTGTAACGTGGTGGCAAGAAATAAAGAGTATAAGAGGAAGATTGATGGAATAAAGGATCAGGTGCAAAAAATTTTATTCTATATGCAACATTTAGTTGATCCTAATGCCATTGATAATCCCCATTGAGGACGGTATGCCATTAAGTATCCTTAATCTAGGAATCCATCAGGAAGATAGATGAATTCACCATCAAGGGAGAGAAAATATGAAATGGATTATTAACTCAATTTCTTAAAAAGGGAGATTAGTACTCCAATAAGAGGTCAAAATCTTCACCTACATGTGTGTGACACAAATAGGACACATAAACTCAAGGAGGATTTGGAGAAAGAAAGGGGACTATTGGGAAACCTTTGGGAACCTTTGGGCCCAGTAGTAGATGAAATCAGGAACACTCAGCGCTAGGGTTAATCAATAGGAAGATCTTGAAAATCCCCAAAGAGACTGTCTGTGTATGGGTGAGGGGCCTTGGAATCAGATTTGAGGCAATCAATTGGGCCATCATAGAGAGCGTGAAAATGAACAAAGATACCAAAATGGAGGATAATGTAAATAAGAAAGAAAAATTTTAGAAAACTTGAAGTACCTACAATGGGTTTGCACGGCTAACACAACCGATGAGTTGATTGGTCCATTTTAAAAAAAACACGTCAGGGAAAAGAGAGAGGTAATAACCCACCATCTTTCACTAAGGATACTCAAATTCCTCTCAGATATTGGGTCTCTATTACACTTCTCACAGAGAAACATTAACCATGGTTAGATTAAGTGCAAAGACATCAACGTGTGGATGATGGATGACAAATACCTTGGGCTATGCTCACATTCCTCATGCTGATAAAGTGGAAACTTGCAGTAACTAATTTCAGAAAAAATCTTAGAGAACAAGGGCCTTCTTGGAGCATGAAATGGTAACAGTCAGTGAAGTGAGGATCAAATCCATTGCAATGGCCTATTTTTTACACAATTTCTCTTCTTTCTCCCTTCTTCTTCTCCTCTTCTTTCTCTCTCTTTCTTCTCACCCCAATTCTTTCTCTCATCAATGTTATTTTTTTGCATTGAGGGTTTCCTTTAATATAAACTTTAAGTGAATTAGGAAAACAATAATGTAAAACTGTAAGTGTCTGATTTTATAAAAGGGAAATAAATATTAAGTGGAATATGAACATGCTAAAGTAAAATTAAATTATTGAAAAGTCATCGGAAGATTGTGAAGATTTTCTTCTATTGCTATAAATTTTAACAAGCTCCATCATTTGGGATTCTTCTTCGATACTTTTGAGACTCTTAGATGCTTAGAGACTATTTTTTTTTGATTCATGAGAGAGATGTCCTTGTGAAGAGAGAGAAAAGAGATAGTAAATTTCTTCATTTTCCCTACTCAAAATGTCTTCTACTCTATGTATGTTACAATTCTTCCAGAGATTAATGAAAGAAGAGGAATGTTAAACCATGTTTGACTGAGGAGTTTAGTGGGACTTTTGGCTCATGAAACACTATTTGTCTGTTGCTATTACATAGATTTTTTTTCTAAATTCAAGTGCATGTAATTGAACATCTGGCTGGTTGAATGCAAGTCTCTGATTTTCTACTTGCAACATTAGTTTCTCTTTTTCTAACTTTATCACTCCCTTACCGCTTTCCTAAGAAAATTCCTCTCTGACATATATAGCCAATATTTTGTTACCAGGGCATAAAGTCCCCCTATTGGATCCCCAGCCGCAAAGGCCAACGGATAAAAATCAATTTTTTACTCGCACCCCACATGAACATAGCAAACACGTGCACACAGTTAATTTAGAGGGACTTAAGAATCCCAGGATTGTTGGAAATATAACCACAAATTATCCCGAAATTTTTTCTCTCTAACAAGGGTTACTAGGATGTATTTTTAGACCTATTAAAAAATCCCGGAGATTAAATAGGACGGGTTCATGTGTGTAATTGTCTTGGGGTCCAGATTTAGGACCATCAGCTTAATTTTAACATGATGATTTATTTTAGGGATAGTGACCTTAAATTATCATGGATCAGAAATTTTTAAGTTTTCTTGGATGTTTTTACGTTGTGATTTGTATTCCTATGAGAAAACCCATTTTTGTCTTATGTTTAAATAACTGACAAGGTCATGTGACAAAATGGTTGATATATAGTTCTTGTTTCTCCCAAGTCCCTTTGCGTTTATGAGTCCTTTATCTGCGACCTTATCTCTAACTCCAAAAGATTTCATCTAACTTCTTCACTTACCATCTGTATTCTTGCGGATCTTATCTTGTCGTTCATCTACGCATATCCACTAGTGAAAATAAATTGTTTAGTGCATCGTATCCTAAGTGTTTTCACCATGTTTAGGAATCACAACATTTAGCTCATAATAATCAGGGTAAATCCTTGGGAGATATGCATGGATCCTGTTTGAACTGCCTTAGTGACCTATATCGAGGTTCTCAGGTCTTTACATGCTTTATGACCACTCTTTCAAGTGGTACTGCACTTTGGTGGTGGATATATCCAACCCTAACTATTAGTCCTATTGGATTAATAAATCCCCCCGATTCCTTCCTTTACCTTGTATCCTTTAGGTGTATCCTAGGTCCTTCTCACCCTAACTTAGGAAGAGTCAAAAGTAGATGGGAAATAAGCCACACCCTTTGTTAAATTCCTCCCCATTATCTGTGGAGAGAGTGGATGGGAAATAGGAAGGAAGACCCCTTCCCTGGACTACATAATGATATTATGCGGTGTCCATCCAATTTTCCTGATAGATTGTTAAAATTGTACCTCCTCTCTCCCCCAAGGTGTAAATATGGGAGAAAACACATTCCTAATCCCTCAAGGATAATGAGTTTAGGATTTATAGCCAAGCTCTTTATTAAACTAAGGGATCTCAACCCCTACTTATAGGGGGGGAGAAAATACACCAAAGAGGCAGGAGAGTGTTTATAGGAGCACTTATTGGTTTTCCCTTCCCCCCCCCCCCCCACACTATCGACAGATGGGAGAGTCCAAAGAAAATGGTAAGAATATATTGAGAATGAGGAAAACTACCCAGTAAAAGTCATGATTATTGAGAGATAGTATGGAATTTAAGTTCTTTGTTCAAAACGTGGCATCTAGCCTAGTACGGTCAGAAATATGTTCGAATATATTGGATTGGAAGAGGAAATTGAAATAGTAGAGAGAGAAAAACCGCAAAGTTGGTTACTTCTTAATCTCATCCCAAGAATATTATGATAAATCTACCCTAAGGCGATCGGAAGGAAATAAATCGAATGTGGGAAGACCCTCCTTAAGGGAGAAGGAGTATTTAAAGAAAGAAGTTGTTGAAGGATTTTAGGCAGGAGATCCTTGCCGGTAGTATGGGAAAATACAAATATAATAAATAACTATATCTGGAATATAAGGGTAAATAAAACAAACGTCAGAATATGATTCTAAGGATCTTAGGAAAAAATAATCATTTTTTTTGATTTCTCATGATCTAAGAGACTAATGAGTGGATATCAAATATTCAGGAAATTTAGAAAGGGTTGTTGGAAGAATTGGGTTGTATGTATTACTGTGGTAACAAAATAAACTAGAACAATTAATATGATTTTAATTGAAATACGTATTTAAGTATCAAATAAGGGGAAATTAAACTTGAAACATTGTCAGGGAGTCTATTGCACAGTTACATAATCTCGTAGGGTTAGAAATACATAACTATTACAAAAATGTTGAATGTAAAACAAAAACTCAGAATGGAAATGAACTTTTTATACACCGATTATGAGACGAAAACTTAGATTTAAGAATGTAGGTATAAAATGGTAAATGTTCCTAAGTAACAAACACGTTAATGAAACAAGAAATTAAAATAGTGGAGGGTTAGTGGGGATACAAAGTGGGCCCCCGGTATTAGGTGTTAAGCTGCTCCTATACTTTGAAACTAGAGGCTAATGAACAGAACTCAGAGTCTTATTAGATTTATATTGAAAAACATTACATAAAGGAAAAAAAAACCAAGGGAAACAAAGAGAAGAAAATCACCTTCTAAAAAACCAGGGTCTGAATGAAAACTAATCAACTCCCACTATTTCAGATTCTGTTTCATTATATATCAACATGAAAAACCCTTTTTCTTTTATAATTGTCATTTGATAACAGGATTGAGAAGAAAAAGAGTTAACGAAGGGATTTCAACCAAATATCGGGAAAAAGAGATTTATGAAACAAGTGAAAGGATATTAAAACAGGATGGAGGAGGGGGGGGGGGTGATTTTCAACCACCCATGCAATGGGAAAATCATTACAAGGGTTTTAATAAAAAAAAAAAACAAAAACTCAATAAATTGAAACCGTTCCTTAAATCACATGTTAATCAAAAAACAAAAAATCAAGTTTAGTTCAATGGGGGTTACAAAAATGATTTAGATTTTTTAAATGTTGATATCTCCCAGTTTTACATGGCCAAGTTTTATAACCACTTCTAATTGGAAAGTACAGGGGACTGATTTCCAGATTTTTTTATGTTTTTCATTTCACAAAGATTTTTATTAATTGTGGGATCTTTGTTAGGGGGGTTTTTCTTTTAGCCACCACACGGCCCCAGGGGCCCCCCTTCTGCCAGACATTCCCCTAAATTTTGCCCGCCCCCCGCCCCTAGACGAGCTGCTACAGATGGTTTCATTGGAGGAAATAAAAAATATTTACTCACAAAATAAGTGGAATCACACCATATTCATCATTCAAAAAAATTTATGGTATAAGAATAAAATTCACAACCAATTAAAAGAAACCAAGGGGTTATAATTTCCTATTAATAATTTAATTTATGAAATAAGTTTCAAGTTTATGATTGTTTGTTCAACAACGTAATGGGGGGAAAATTACAAAGGGACCAGAATGACAAATTATTGACAAAAAAAAATAGGAAGGGAATTAAGTTTGTTTTAAAGGAAAATTAAAATAAAATTCATCAACCCCCATATTTACTTCTCTTGAATTTCTCTTTCGGGCTTCATATTTATTTCTTTGAAAACAAAAAATATCATTTCTTGCTAAAAAAAATTCAACCCACCTTGGGCCGGTACTTTTTGACCTTCTTAAACTTTTCCCAAGGAAAGTACGGGGGGGACTCATTCCTCATGTAAAAAAAAACTGCTTTCCCCAAAAAAAACCTCTACTTGAATTCCTTAATGCCAATGCTGGTTAAGTCACCCTTCCATGGTCGGTATCAGAAAGTGTAATATTTGGGATGTTTTGATAACAGGGAAACCAAGTTTTTCTTCCCCCACTCCTCTTAGGCTACATCTAACCCCGGTAGGTGTTCACTCTTTTCCCAAAATTTTTGGCACGTTATTGTGGGGCGGTAAAGTGTATCTTTTTATTGGATTTCAGGGAGATTTAATTAAATTCAATTCCATTCCATTTACATGGGTTACTATTTAAAATCCAGTTCCCTTGACCCTCATTGGGTCTAACTTTATGTTGTGGGCGCGTTCCTCCCCCCCATTTGCAAAATATCTTTCTAATAAAAATTCTGTGATATATTGTTTTTTTGTGTTCACATTTTCTATAAAAACCCCCCCCCTTCTTCAGATTGTGGCCTTCCAACTCTAAAAAAAAATAATGGTTGAAAACCTTTCTGATGTTCTATACTCTTTGTTGAAATTTGAAAAAAATAGAGCATAGGGGGCCTTAAACTTGAAACATATCAATGTATTTCAATTGGGAAATCAACCCAGGTCATATTGAAGCGAATCAATTATGTAAATAAATATCACATCATAAGATTAGGATGTCATGAGGTGCTATTTGATTATAAAGTGGAGAAGCTCCGCCGATGAAGGCTCTATGAATGGCATGTCAGGGAAATTTAATGCACCAACGGTAAAGATTTTGTTTGTAAAAACAAGTTTATTGTCAAAAAAACGATAGAACTAAACATTTGATGGTGATATTGCCTTTAAAATATTCTATGGGGTACACTATATTATCTTCTCTTTTTTGCTTGAGCCCTCTTAAATCCTTTATGTTATCCTTTAATTTAAAATCGTTTATTGATGCTAGGTATAGGGGCTTATTTTTTCTTTCCCAATTTCCCTTTATCTGTTACACCCTATTAGGTATCCATTGGCAACATTAAATAGTCAATATATTGGTAGTAGTATGTGGCCAATATTCCTTACAGGGGAAGTTTTTTCACGGGGCTCCCTTAATAATTTCTTGCAATAAACAAATTGGGGGCTTAATAGTGTCACATTAATTATTTCAACATTAGTTAGATAGTTTCTTTCTCAAACTTACGGGTTTAATGAACTTGTCAAACATCTACAAAGAATTTTTTGCTTGTGTCACAAGGACTGTGGTCAAAACTACTATAGCATCTTCCTTTTCATTTTTTTAGTCCCCTTCTTGAATGTTAAGGAAACTCAACACATTCTTAACCCATTCATTTGTTTTTTATGTTAAAAATTATCCCTTCAACTTTATTTACTTTGTTTTCCTCAGGGACTTTGCCCATGGACATGAAATACCCCTTCCTCACCATGAAAAAGTTGGGCATTCCTGTTCCTCCAGGGATGTTCATGGTATTATTTCTTCAATTTTGTGAATTGTCGATCCACCATAATCACCCCATGCTCTGTCTTATTGGTTATGTTCCAACATATTCCCTTCAGTACTTACCCAAATCACTATCAAGTGAGGATAGGTGTGATTGTTTTTATGTTGGTTTTGATTTTTGGAATTTTTGTTTTAGGCGATGAAGGAGGACCTAGGGGGTGGTGTAGATAGAATGATAGGAAGTTATTGTTCCTTTAAGTGGGGGTCCCATGAGTGCGAAGACTTCCAAATTGGGTTTAGGCTAGAAACATCCTGTTCCGAAAGATGATGGAGGTTACCAGGGTATTCTTTTATTAGTGAGGTAAGAAAGTCGTAAAGAAGGTTCTTGACGGTGTAGGAGGTGGGATGGTAGGCGCAGTGTGGGTTGGGAAGGAGTTCTCGGAATCGAGTCCCGATTTCTGCCCAGTCCGGTATACAAAAGTCTAAAACTTATGTGGGACCCTCATTAAAATTTATTCCCAAAAAATATTTGTGGTTATTCGCTTTTAGGGTGGGGTCTTTAACATAATTAGGTTATAAAAAATATGGTTGAAGTGTGAAAATTTCCCTTTTTCTGTTACTCTTAACTCATTTTCTTTTAAAATTCATGGTTAATAAAAAGTTGGTGCATTCCAACTGATGGGGTGTGTTCTTAGGGAGCTTCAAACAAAAAAATGAAAAATGGCAGTGTATTCAATATAGGGAATTATTCTTCCGTCATAAGTTAAAATACAATAATTAAATGTTGGAATTGGAAAAACTTGCTACCCGACAAAATTTAATAAGATAGTGGTAACTGATAATTTTACCCCTTCTATATGATATAGAATTGGTCATAAAACACTACGAATTCATACGATTCCTCTGGGTTGGAATTTTTGGGAAATGGGTTTCTCTTTGAGCTATAGGTCAATAAATTGTCAAGCTAAAAAAAATTCCACCAGGGCTGAATTTAAAAGCCCTTTCACCCTTACCTCTCCATGTGTTGAGTCTTTACAAATTTTTCCACATGGATCATCAAAAATCCCCAAACAAAACGTATTTATATAATCCCATCCCATTTCCATGGTCTTGAAAAACTACTGCAAACAATTTTGAGGATGCTTTAAAAACTGAAAAATGCACCAAATTGGGTTCATTTTATCAAAGATTTCTCTTGTTGAATAAAAAAATGTCCTTTGAGAATTCAAATATTGCAAAAAATAAATATTTGGTTTTGGGGCCTTGGAAAGGGGAATTTTGCGTTTAATTGATTTGAATTGATGGTTTTCCCCTTTTTGAAACTTTATTACCCAGAGGGAACAAAGTGACATGTTACAATTAAATAATCATTAATAGATGGTGCATAGGAGCCATATGATCAAGTGAATGTGGAAACACATTGGGTTTTATGTGGAAGGGATGAAGTGGACCCTAAATCATCGCGTGAAAAGGAGGGTGTTTAAAAATTTTGGTACATTGCATGACTGAATTGGCATAAAAATAAATTAAATATAATTAAAATAATAACAGTATTGAAAAATGATAGTGTAGTCGCAAATTATCTCAATTTTTGAGTGAAAATGGGTGGTTTGTTGTGTATGCATATTGAATTGAAGTTATTGGCCTATATGCAAAAGTTCCAAAAATACTGTGGACATGTTTACGTATTTTTGGTGCTCTTTTTAATAAAAAAAACAGCTAATTCCCAAAGGAGGGAAACTTCCAATTGGTTGGGGTTGCCAAATTGGCTTGTGTACCAATGTGAGGCATGTTTTGATGTCTTCATGGAACATTGGAGGGTTTTTCCAAAGTATTAAGGGGACAAAATAGGGGGGCTTTGTTCTGGTAGTTACAAGTGGAACTTAATTCATTGAATGATCTCACTTGTGATTTGTAGAGGAAATACCCTCTATAATTATTTGACATCAAACAAACCTGAAAAAAACAAAAAAAACTTTTCATATAATAAATATGGTAAACCAAAAAAATGTTCTTAACCAGGAGGGTTATCCACAAAAATTAACTTTTTTTTTTACCGGGGATTATTCAAAAAAAATTTTGAATTTTACACAAGGCGGCCACAAAAAAACTCTCAATCCCTTTGTTTAATTCTCAGCCGGAACGGTGATTATCAACAAAAAACTAAAACCCTTGAGGTTTAACTCTTGATGTTTTCTTTTATTTCCATTATTATTTTGACCTACACTTGGAATAGTTATAAAATGATCTTGTCAATTAGATTCTTGATTTTAAATGATCTATGGCCATTACACCAAATAGATAAGGAAAACCTCCAAAAAGGGATCTTGGTGGGGTTTTATAGCTCCATTATGAGGAGGATATGTATCAATCTCAATAGGTCCTAACCACCTTTTCTAAGGTTTCCAATGTGATCCTGTTATTTGAATGAAAAAAACACAGAGGGCCCATTCACCTTCTTGAAAAAAAACCTATTTTTAGGGCTTGATGTATGGTTGACCATTTTATTACTTGCACTACTGCACTACCTTAAAACATGTGTATATATTTGTTATTTATATGTTCTTTTCTTTAATTCATCACAAAATCATTGAGTTTGGAGAAGCTTTATTTTTCTTGAGTTCTGATTTTTAAAAAACTATTCCTAGGCTTCAGTGTAGTTGGGCCTTAAATGGTTGTGCTCAAAATTCCAATGGAAAAAATAACAAAAAAAACCAATTTTTTGAATTTTGATATTTTTAAGATTTTTAATGGCGTGGAAAATCCAGGTGTTTTCCAGGTGTTTGTGTTTGAAATGTCCATGAATACTTTGAAGTACCTTTCCATATCTTTGGAGTGCTGGGATTTGCCAGTTTGGGGGCCCTCTATCTCCTCTTTGTGGAACTTCTACTGGGGACATTAAATTTGGGGATGGTAAATATAGACTTCGTATGCTGATATTTAGTATTTTGACTAGATCAAAAAATACAATACATAGTTAAAATTGTGGACCTTAAATCTATTTAGCCAATTTAAAACTAGAAATACCATTACTGGGGAGGTACACTCTTCCAGGCAACTTGGAATGATTTCTCAATTGTGGTTTAGTAATGCCCTGTATACTTTCTGTCACTGAGTAGGTTAATATGTCATACCGGGTATACTCATCTGTAAGTTTAGGGGTCTATAGGGCAATTGAAATATTAATCCCTTTTTACTTGTCAAAAAGGTGCAAGGGAACAATTGAGGTTGCAAATCGGAACCTCATTCAATGGTGGGCTTTCCATTCTCTGAAGTCTATCACCTTCTTGTGAAGGTATATTTCTTATGGAAAAGGTTGGCCAATAATAACCAGTAGTGAAACACTTCTTATGTGATTTTTATTTTTGTTATTTTGAAAACAGGGTTTTACCTCAACAAAGGTTCATGTGGAAGGCTTGAAAACACCACATATCCTTTTCATAATCTACAACCTCATTTATTTTATCTTTCCTGTGTGAGGAAATAGAAAATTTAGGCTTATTCAAGAAAAAAAGTGACCCTTTTTAATCAACTATGCATGTCTTCTCAGAGTATAAGATGTGGAGGTGTGTTACTTGTTGAGGGGGAGGACAATTATGTGATTGTCTACATGTTTTACAGGTGGAATTTGTAGAAATAAACAACAATACGGCGGATTCACTCTGGAAAGGATCCATTAATTACTTCTACTTCATTGTTGGTCCCCATCTCCAAAGTAGGGAAAAAAAATAGGTTACCATGTTATACTTTCTAGGCTTTTCAATATAGTTGACATCAACTTATTTTCAATAGGAGAAACCAAAAACACTTTATGATTTGATGTACTTAGTACGATTTTTTTTATTCAAAATTTGATTATGGCATGATTGTGTTTGTAGTGTGGAACGAAACACGGATATCATGGTGATGTAGTGTCTAATTTTTTGAGGATTTCAATTTATTAACTGATAAGAAAAAATTCTTTTCTATTATATGGCTATTGTAATTCTTCCATGCTACAAGTTCTTACAGTGTTTACATAGTGTAAAATTTTCATGTTAATGGCAGAAAACTCATATTTTGTTCCTGGGATGTATCTCCAATACCATGTCTGATGCATCTGTGTGGATGTGAAAAGTCAGGTTTCCAATTAATTTACTTATTTAAGGAAAATGTTCCTTTTGAAGGGAAGTGAGTTTAATTATTTTTTTAAATTTGAAAAGGAACCCCTTCAACACAAGCTCAGTCCATAATAAAAATCAACAGCATTTCTATCAACTGCAAAGTGGCATTGTAATCTTGCTAAACTATTAATGAACCTTATGTAATATAAGTTGACGAGGAAAATTATAATTTTTTTTTTTTGCCGGGTTGAGGTAGGGTGATTAAAAATAGATACTTGTTTGTTGTGGGATTTTTTTTAAAACAAGGGGGGGAATTTCTTTCGGCGGAAAAGGTTTAGAATCTAAGAAAAAAATATTAAAACCCTCCATTTTACATATATTTGTAATTTTTCCTTACGCAAGGGAAAAATTGTTGAATTGCTTTCATCTCTTCTCAAGGATATTAATCCAAATTTTATTTTTTTTTTTTTTTTTAGCTTCTCAATAGTGTTCACCAATCTGAGTGAAAGCGTCCATGTTAGGACTTCCATGAATTCATTTTTCAAAAAATGATGAAAATATTACTCAGGACTACCCCTCTGGAAAGAGCAGGTGCATTACATAGGGCCAACAGGGAAGAAAACTGAATAGGACAAATGTCCCATGGGGGGACATGTGAAGGTAGGTTGATTGGTTCTGATCCTATGGGTGTTAATCTAAACTTTGTTGATTAGCACTAGATCCACCATAACAAAAAGAAGTACTTCTTGACTACCCAGAGATTTAATAAAACTTCATCAAGGAGGAACTGGAAAGGGATTATCTGTGTGGCTAAATTTAGCTCCATGTAATTACACAAAATCCTCATTTCACATTTTCTTTGGTTTCATATTACAAGAGGATAACCCATTGGACTTGTCTGATATGGGGTATTGAAATCTAGTATCAAACAACTTCTTAAAAAAAATTTCTCCTTTACATCTCTCTTGACTATGGGTTGCATCCTCCTCTGTGGATAAATAATTGGTTTAGAATTTTTCTTAATAATAAAAATTATGAATCCGAAATATCACCATAATCCAAGCATAATTTGTTTTAGTTTTTGAAGAAGAGGGACAATTGAAATTTCTCTTTTTCCTCTATTCAATATATTGTTAATTTGAGTGATCTTCCTAGTGAATTCTACTTATTTAGAGAAGATCCATTCATTATAACAACTTGTTTGCTATTGAAAAACTGAAATTGAGTGCCATTGATTTGGGGCATCAGAGGAAGAATTTGGTGAAGGAAATAATTTACTTACAGAATAAGTGGTTAAGATGAAGTTAATGACTTAGTATGGCAACCTTACCAAACTGTTAGGTGTTTCAGATTGTTGTTTGATGTATGAAAAAATGTGGGGCTCCTCTATAATTCTCTATAATGGGGGTTTTAATTTGTTGGGGAGAAGTGTGTCTTTCCTAAGGAGAATATGGCATATCATTTGACATAAATGAGTAAGAAGGATTGGGATGAATCACATGTCGGTTGGTTGATAACATGAGGTTTTTAGGGGGTTTAGGGTGTTGGGGAGCTGGGAAAAAAAATTTGAAAGGTTAGGGGCCTTGATTTGAGGCGATAGGTTGGGGATTGGAATCAAAAGGTTGTTGTTTGGGGGTACGGGAGGGTTGCTGAAAAGGGTTTTTTTTTTATAGGAGATTGATTGCTCCATTATTCTATGTCCTCCAAGGATTGTTTACTTACCAGGGGGAATAAGGGGTTTAGCTTGACGTTTGGGGGGCCTAAGGAAAAATGAGGGTTTTCCCAATTTTTGCTATGGTATTTGGTAGGTTGATGGAGCCCAACCTTGTTGAGGTATAGGCCAAGGGTTGGGCTTGCATAATGTTATATTATTTCCCCAATTTTTGAAAAATATGGGCATTGGGATCTTGTAAACATGAACTCCCTTTATTTTTGGTATTTCATGGCTTTATTTGAGAAAAATTGTAAAAGAATTATTCCATCCTCCAGGGTTTTATATTCATCTTGAATTTTGTGAAAAAACCTACTTTAATTCTTTTAATAAGGGCCAAATCCTGCATTACAAAATCAAAATTTCTTGTCTTCTGGGAAAATGTATGGGGATATTAACTCTTTAATGTTTTCCCTCTGCCCAATTGTTTTCTTCTCTCTTCTTCTGGCATGAAAGGAGTATCAAAGATTAAGTGGCCATTGCCATGAAATTTCATCCCTTGTTTTTATTTTTTTAAAAAAAAAAACATGTTACAATCTATGATTTGGATAGCTCTAATTTATTTAGTAGTGATCTACCCTTGAATAGCAATTTTCTAACTCCTTTATAGTTGTTTATGGATAATTCTTACAAATTCAAAAAACTATCACCAAAGGTATATTGTAACATCTTCTGATTCTCATCAGGTCCAAAAGAATCCATTCTCTCATGGGTCCTTTTAATAAAAAGTAACTTAAGGGGGGGACTTAGGATGTAAAACCCTATGGTTTCTATTATGAAGCAGAATAAGGAATTCTCTCCAGAATCTTTACTAGTGGGCTCATCTTCCTTTTTCGCCATCTGAAAGTTCATTCACCTCATATGATACTGGTCCTTGCAGTAATTTGGTATTTGGTAGAGGAGAACAACAAATTTCCTCAGATACTTACAGGTTATCTCACAGGTTCCTTCCCAAACCCATGAAACCATTCAAGGAGTGCGGGGTCTTTGAGTGTTTGAGAAGGGAAAAAAACTTTTAACTTATGTGAATTAGTGATTGGTTCTAACTCTTGTATAAACAACGTCAAATTAAATAACAAAAAGTGTTTTAGTATTCAATTTATAACTTCCAATAAAAAAGTTAGGGAAAGGGCTGAGGGAATAGCAATGTTCTTAATTTACAATAGGGGCTGATTGGAATTACTAGGATATTGGGAAAACTCAAAGGTAGTTCCATGTCTTTCCAAATTTTTTAAGGGGGTTCCCTCTTTATCTTCCATGGATTGGATACTCAGAAAAACCTCATAATATTTACTGGAGGGGGATTTTAAGTAGAAAATCTTTAACAAAGAAGAATGATGCCTCTTCAGGATTTAGGGCAAATTATGCTATTTGAGGGAATTTGGCTAGGAATTTATTACAAGGGGTATCTCTGACAAGGTGCATACATCAAGTTAATCCAACTCAATAAAAACATTATCTAGTTGGGGGTGTTTGAAGGGAAATTTTTAAAAAACTAGCCTATTCCAAGAAAATTAAAAGAGAAAAAAAACCTCACAAAAATTTTTTTCCGATGTAACTTGGGAAACAAAAAGTATTCCATGGGGGACAATGGGGCACCCAAAAAACATGGGTGGTGTCAAATAAATTAGGAAACATTTAATACACTATTCATGAAAATCAATATTTAATTAGTAAAACCAGGGGAGTAAAACTGGAATCAATTTTTCCAGTTGTGTATGTCAGTACAAAATTCTAAAGGTTGGAAATAAAAGTAAACGTTACACAAGAAAATTTGAAAAGTAAACCTAAAAAAATTAGGAAAACTGGAATGAATTTTTTTATTATTTTTTTTAATGCTCTTTATTGTGAAGATTTGAAAACACTATAGATTTAAAAGGATTTTACCGAAGGTTAAATATTCCTAGGTTAAAATAAAAAAAAAAAAAAACATAAATTGAAAACAAGGAAATTAAAAATATGTGGGAGGGTTTAGCAAAAACCACAAGTGGAGCTGGACCTTGGGGTGCTAAAAAGCCCTCTATACTTTGAAACTAGATACTATGAATATAAACTAACAGATATTTATTTAATTTTTGCAGTTTTTGAAACATACATCAAGGAAAACCAAGGAAAAAAAATAAAAATCCCTTTCTAACAAACCAAAATATTATGAAAATTGGGAATTAAATTTATCTCCCACGATTTTGCTAGTTTCTTTATACTTTTCCATTTAAAGAAAGAGTTGGGAATACGAAGAAGTTTCAAAAATAACGACGTTTTTAAAACCCAAAATTATTGTTGAAAAGGATTGTATTGGATGGAACCAAGTTTGAAAAGGATCTTTTTCCTTAAATAGAAAAAAAAAAAACATTCAGGGGAGAGAATTTAAAACAACATGTCATGGGGGGGGGGGGGAACTTCAAAATACTTTGTTTCAAGAGAATTAAAAAACATAACACTAAGTAATCGTAATTCATTACAAATAAGGGTGAAACTAATGAAACTGAAATTAGTTACCAATAGTTTTTACAAAAAACAAAGGATCAAGAATCAAAAGGTTTGAGGTTATCTCCTTAGTTACTAATGTCTTGTGTAAAAAAACTTGTTTAACGCATGTACAAAACTGTGAATTTTCTTCTTTTCTTCAAGCCTTAAAAAAATATTTTCATATCCGATCTTCTTTTCTATCGGGTTGATGTCCCCTTGTGAAGGGGGGGACAAGGGGTTGTTTATTGATAGGGTTCCTGGGGTGTAGAAAAAAGTTACGGAAAGGATGGTTCCTTTACTACATACAAAATTTATTCCTACAAAAAAAAAAATTCCTTACAAACAAGGAGTGGCATCACCAACATAAATATTAAACAAATTATTGAGAAAAATAAAGAATAAATGCACACAAACTTACCTAAAAGCAAGATAAAACTAGGAACAACTATGTATTATTGAGTAATTATCGCCATAAAAAGGTTCAAGGGTGTTTTGATGATTAATATCGTCAAAAACAAATGCTTGGTACTAAGAAAATTGTAGGGACATGACTACAAGTTTGGGCATGACCATTCCATTGAGGAAAAAGGAAGTTTGTTAATGAAGGAAAATTAACACAACTTATAAGGAGGGGGATAAAAGGGGAGGGGGGAAAGAGAGGGGGGGGGGGGGGGGGGGGATGGGGGGGGGGGGGGGGGGAGGGCGGGGGGGGGGGGGGGGGGGTGGTGGGGGGGGGGTGTTTTTTTTCTTTTTTTTTTTTTTTTTTTAGTTTTTTTGGGCTGATTTTTGGGGAAAAGGTATACCCCATGGAAGGGAAAGGTCGTCTGATTCCCAAATAAACATCATGGCAATATGTTTGTCTACTAACATGGATTTTTCAAAAAATTAAATGGATTATGTTTTCCAATTGTTTATTATTTAATAATTAGTTAAAGGAAAGTAAAAAAGGAAAGTTTCTCTACGGAAGATATGAAAATTTTAAGGAAAAATTTACAGAGGTGGGATTGGGATTATAGAGGGGAGCTTTGAACAAAAACATCTGCTACAATATATTTAAAAAAAGGGACATTCACCCACTTTCACTGAAAAAACTTATGGGAATATCTACATAATTCGTTATGTCTAATTTTTCTTTTAACCCTGGAGTTTAGGGGGGGAGCACTACTAAAAGTTGACCTGGGGCATAGAAGAAAACTAGTTAAAATATCTAATCCAAAATTAAAAAGTTAGGATAGATTTTTTGGGTTTCCCAATTTCCAGGTGGGTTCAAATCTTTTTTTTAGGTTATCATCACTTATTTTCTCCACCTCAAAAAAATTGGACCCTACCCTCAACATGTATCTCAGTTTTGTTTATTGCGTCATCTCTGGGATCATTGCAGATCACTAAAAATCAAACTTAAAAAAAACTTGTTGTTTACTTGGAGTTATCCTCCCCCACTTGAAGGGAAAAAATGGGAATCTTTACTACTTTATCATCAAACATGATGTTATAAATAAAACAACAACTCTTAATATAATACTCATGAGGAAATATTGAAAACAATCAGGATCTTTTTGGGACTCATCCTTGTTATCCACAAAATTTCACCCCCCAAGTAATTTTGATACCATGCATCACTTTCTTTAGTCCCAAGCAATTTATATTGATTCAGGGCGAAAAAAAAGGTTTATGTTTTCTTAGGGTTCCCCTCAGATTTGTTTCTAATCCTGTCCAAGAAGAAGGAGCAAGTTGAGAAAATTGTAAAAATTGCACAAAAACTAACAAGGCCGGCCAGGGGAAAAAAAATCACGAAAAATATGGCCTAGTCTAGTCCAGGCGGGCCTTGGGGACAGTTTGGGACAATTTCTGGGCGCGAAAAACAGGCAGAAAGGGCTGAAGGTCGGTCTTACAACGCATTTGGGAAACAATTCCGGGCCAAAAAGGGCACGTGGGGACACGGAAAATCCGAAACTGGGTCCGAAAAAGTTGGAAAAAATTGTGTGATACTGTGAAACAGGCAAGTTTGGGGGGGGGGGGCACCACTGTGGAATAGTACGCGGAAAACCGGCGCGATCGCTCAAAATGAGGTCAAGGGCAGCCAGGAAAAGTGGGCGAAAGGTCCGCTGAAAGATCGGAACCAGCGTGGAAATGGGGGCCGAAAATAACAAATATCAGTCTAGGGGACGAGCGGAACAAAAAGTAACCGGAACCCGCCGGAAACAAAAAAACCGGGCGAGAAATTGGCGGGAAAAAAAAATTGCCCACAAGGGGCACGGTTGAAAAGGGGGCAATGGGACATTTCTGCGCCCCGTGGAGTTGTTACCACGGGAAAAGGCCGGTCAACGCGAAACAGGAACTCAAGCACTGGGGACAAATGGAGAAGGATAAAAAGGGGACGGTCGGAATGCGAAAAAAAAAGGGCCGAAAGCGGCCGAAGGGGCAGAGGAGGGAAAGGTCAAAACAACCCATTTGACCCGTGGGGACTTCAAAAAGGGCCAAACTTTTGGGGGGACTTCCCGAGCTCCGGATTTTTTCACAAAAATTGGAACTTCTGGAACGAGGGCACGCGTTCATCTACGCACAAAAAAAAAACTAGATTTATTTATTTTGTTTTAATTTGAGGTAGAATTTTATATTTAAAGAAGAGAAAAAATATTTCGGCCTTCAGTCAGTTAGCTCATTCCCGTCAATGACAGAAAAAAAAACGGCCTGCCATACCCAAAATAGCTGCCGAACTCAGAGGCCATAACTTTGGGCTTTCTCAAAACCAAAAATCGCACCCAAAATTGGGTTTTGTTTTTTACGTTTGGAAATTTTGGTTTCCAAGCCGAGGCATAGAAATCAATAATTCCATATTGGATTAGAAAAAATGATGGAGTGTTTTTAAAAAAAATTGTTGGGCCGGGTATTCGGAAACATGTTTATTAGTAGCTTGTGGAGTGTAATTACGAGGGCATGTTCTCATTCTTTCTCTGTGCTGCAGCACATGTTGATGGATTTAGTATGGGGGCCTTTTGCAAGAATGTTATACCATTTCACCAATTTGAATTTGGTTGGGGCCTTCTTACAGGTTGGGTTGAAGGACAGGGATTCGGGGAATTCATTTCCTTCTTCTACTACAGTAGTCACCGTTGTCCCTTCCCAAACCCATGAACCATCTCAAGGATGCGTCCTTGAGTGAGAAGGAAAAAACTTTAACTTATGTGAATTAGTGATGTGGTCATAACTCTTGTATAAAACGTCAAATTCAAATAACAAAGTGTTTAGGTATTCATTTATAGATCCATAAAAGTTAGGAAGGGATGAGGGAGAAATGTTCTTCATTACAATAGGCTGATTGATACTAGATATTGGGAACTCAAAGGTAGTTTCCATGTCTTCCAAATTTTAAGTCACCTCTTCTTCTATGATTGGATAATCATGAAAAACCTCATAAATATTACTTGGAGGGGGATTTTCAAGTAGAAAATCTTGAACAAATGAAGATATGCCTTCTTCAGAATCAGGCATAATTTATGCTATTTGAGGATTGGCTAGGAATATACCATGGGTATCTCTTTGACAGTGCATACATCAATTTAATCAACTCAATAAACATTAATTAGTGGGGGGTTTTGAAGGAGAAATTTCTAAAACCTATCCTATTTCCAAGAAATTAAAAGATGCAAAAACCTCACAAAAATTCCTATAACTTGACAATATCCATGACAATGGCACCAAAAAATGGTGGTACAAATCAACTAGAAACAATTAATACACTATTCATTGAAATACAATCATTTAATTATTAAACCAGGGGATGTAAACTTGAATCATTTTCAGTGTTGTATGTACAGTTACAATAATTCTAAGAGGTTGGAAATAAATAACTACACAATAAATTTGAAAGTAAACAAAACTTAGAACTGGAAATGAATTTCTTATACATGCTATTACTGAGATGAAACTATAGATTTAAAATGCATTTACATAAGGTAAATTATTCCTAGGTAAATAAACATACAATGAAACAAGACAATAAAATAGTGGAGGGGTTTAGCAAACCACAAGTGAGCCTTGACTTGGGTGCTAAGCCCTCCTATACTTTGAAACTAGATACTAATGAATATAACTCACATATATTATTTAATTTGCATGAACATTACATCAAGGAACCAAGGAACAAATAAATCCCCTTTCTAAACAATATTATGAATGAAATCTATATCTATCTCCACTATTTCCTATTTCTTTTATACTTTTCATTTAAAGAAAGATGTGAGAATACGAAGAGTTCAACTAAGATTTTTAACAAATCTTGTGAAATATATTTGATGGAACAAGTGAAAGATCTTAAATAGAACATAGAGAGATTTAACACATGTCATGGAACTCAAAATACGTGTTCAGATAATAAAAACATAACTCAAGTAATCGATCAGTTACTTAAATAACGTGTTAACTCAAACTATAATTTATACAATAGTTTACAACAAATGATCAAATCAAAGGTTGAGGTATCTCCTAGTTCTACATGTCCTAGTTGTAACTGCTTCTCAACGGCATGTACAAACTTGATTTTTCTTCTTCACGCCTTCAAAAAAATATTCATAATACGATCTCTTTACTATAGGTGATGTCCTTTGGTTGAAGACAGGTTGTTATGGATAGGTCCTTTGGCTGTAGACAAGTTACTGCAGATGGTTCCTTTACTACATACAAATTTATTCATACAAAAAAATTCTTACAAACAAGAGTGGCATCACACATATAATCATTCAAACAAATTATTGAGATAATAAGAATAAATGCACACAAACTACCATAAAATACAGATAACTAGGTATAACTATATTAATCAGTAATTATGCCATAAGTTCAAGTTGTGATGATAATATTCAACAATGTACTAAGAAATTTTAAGGACATGACTACAATGGCCTGACCATAATATAGAAAATGAGTTTTTAATGAAGGAAATTAACACAACTTATCAAGTAGTGTTAACTTTGTAGGGGCTTCTATAGGGCTGTATTTTTTGTGGAAAGGTAGTACAATGGAAGGGAAGGTTCTTCTACAAATCCAACATCACTTGGCCATATGTTTCACTAACATGAATTCAAAAATTAAATGGATTATGTTCAATGTTTATCATTACAAAACAAATCTAGCAGATATGATAGAGGACAGCTTAAATAGCGATTTCTACATCATTACCTTCACATATTTCAACAGTGTTTCGCCATCTATAAGTATTCTTCACTTTAGTACTTGCTTCCATAAGATATGCAATTAAAAAAGGTGGCATTGTTACTTTCATTGTTACATTATAGTATTAGTGTATTTATGAGCGTAGTAATTATTGGTACTAGATTTGTTAATACACATGATTGATCTAATATATAGCACTAAAGATGTACCTGGGTTGATATAGATATTTATATTTAGTAATTATTTGTTATCCATAAGTAAAATACTCCATAATAGATACTATCAAGGTCAATATTCTATTTTTTATCAACCTCGAACATTAGTGTGTAATGTCATCCTGATTTTCTGAAAACTAAAAAAATATTGACATACCCCTCATACATGTCTAGACTGCAACTTTGATTACTTGCAACATGTATTATGGTATCATTTACCCAGATCACTACAATGTTACATTTAATACTTGTTGAATTTGACTTGGTGAGTTCATTCTCTTTTTATTTTAAGGAAGATATGGATATTTGGTAATTTCCTCATCAAACATGATGTATGAACTAACACTAAAACTCTTTACCACCTATAAGTGACTACAAGATGCCAATATTGCAAAGAATCAGGATAAAACGATTACGTAAAGAGTATCATACTTGTTATCCAAAATTCACCCCCAAGGTAATTTTGATAACATGCATCAAATTCTTTAGTCCCAAGCAATTATATTGATTCAGGGCGAAAAGTCATGTTTCTAGGGTCCCCTCATATTTTGTCTAACTCCCCTGTCCAAGAGGAAGAGAGTAAGTTCTGAGAAAATGCAAAAAAAAGGGTTGCAGAAGGCAACATAGGTCCGATCCAGAAAAAATCGTGAAAATTGGCTAAGTCCTAGCTCAAGGTCGGGTCCTCTGGGACAGTTTGGGACAGAAAAGCGCGAACCGGGCCGAACCGGGCGAAATCAGCACAAACAGTCTGAAACGCAGCATTTGGAAAAATCCGGGACAAAAGTACGCGGTGGGACGCGGAAATTCCGAACTGTTCGAACAGTTGAAAAAATCGACTAACTGCTGAGAACAGGTCAGCCTTTGGGACAAGCTGGGACAATTAGTACGCGAACCGGCCGAAACCGGGCGAAATGAGTCAAGGCAGCCCGAAAAAGTCTGGGACGCGCGGGTACGTGAAGTACGCGAACCGGGCGAACCGGCCGAAATAAGAACTATTTGTCCCGGGACAGCGCGGGACAAAAAGTACGCGAACCGGCCGAACCGGGCGAATTGGGAAAATTTGTCCCGGACAGTCCAAAAGCAAATGGGACATCTGCGGGCCAAAAGTACGCGAACCGGCTGGATCGGCCGAAACAGGGAAATTTCAGCACCAAAACCGAATGGGACAAAGGGACGCGCGGGATGCGAAAAGCCGAAATGGCCGAAGGCGGAGGAGAAAAGTCAACATTTGACCCGTGAAACTTCAAACGGCCATAACTTTTGACTCCGAGCTCCGATTTTGATAAAATTGGACTTTCTGGAACGAGCACGACGTCCTCTACGCCACAAAAACTGGATTTCTTAATTTTAATGAGGATAGATATATTTAAATAAAGAGAAATGTGTTCGGCTCCAGTCAGTAGATGCTCTTTCCCGTCAAATGACAGAAAACGCCTGCCAGGCCCAAAATAGCTGCCTGCACTCAGAAGGCCATAACTTTTGCATTTCTCAACGAAATCGCACAAAATTGGTACCGTTGGAACCGTGGTTCCGAGCCCGATGCACAGCAATCAAGAAATTCCGGATTTGATCAGAAACTGATTGAGATTTTTAAGAAAACGTGGCCGGGTTCAGAACAGTGTTTTATTTGGTAGCTGGGAGTGCATTTAAGAGGCATGGTCATCATTCTTTCTCTGCTGCAGCACATGGGAGAGTATGGGGAGCCTTTTGCAAGTAATGTATACCCATTCCACTCAATTTAATGCCTCTTACAGGTGGTTGAAGGACAGATTTCAGGATTTCCACTTTCTCTTCTCTTCTCCTTCTCATTTTTTCTATAAATTGGAGTGTTGGGCTTATTGTAAAGGGGAGAGAGTTTTTTGGGTAGCAAAGCTCTGCCAAAATTGCTTTGTGAAGCCAGTGTGTTGCAGGCCCTTGTAGTGGACTCCTTGCATGGTGATTCCAGGCCCTTATCTTGTAATAGACTGAATTGTGCATACCATGAAAGCAATAAAATACAAGTTTGTGGATGTATCTTCCCCTGCTGTGTTTTTCTTGCATTCTTCTTGCCCCTTTAATCTTTCTGCAAGTAGTATTGTGTCTATTTATTATGTTCTTGCAGGGATTCATTATCATTGTGTATGCTTGGAATATTGTTGTGAATGTATTTTGCTAGATTATGGTGAACTGTCATCACCTCTTCTAGTGTGCACTTTCCCTCTGTATTTCACACATTTGGAGACTACTCTCACACCCTCCTTTTCTGGTGTATCACCGCTTTAGTGTAGGCTTTCATCTTATGCATTCTCTCTCCTGGTCCCTTGGAAATTTAGAATAGAATAGTTAGCTTATCCTGCATTAGAGTAGATTGTGGCAGGTAGTTTAGGAGCAAGAACCAGCTTTCTCTGGAGGTCTATCTCAAGTAGCAAGTCCCACAACTTGGAGATAGTACCCATGTTATCCAATCACACTGTGAGTTCAAGTATATGCACTTGTACAAACATAAGGGTGCTGTGATTCGGTGATAATAGTTCTGGCACGCCCGGTGGGACCTTAGAGGTCTTTAATTTCATTGCAACAAGATTGATGTGCACTTGTTGTAAGTTCTAGCTTTGAAGGAGCTTTAAAATCACACATCTGGCAACTCCAAAAGAGGCATAATCTGCTGGTTTCTGCAGTCCAAGCATGGAAAATTTATGAGAAGAATATAGACCAGGTCAAGAACTAGGGAGGAAGGATTGTTTGTTTATCTGCATCTATCTCCAGGCAGAGAAAGAAGGGGAAGAAGAGCTCAAAGATCTGCATCTCCACCTAATAGAACTTTGTCTACACCTCCACCTGGTAGACCCTTTCTCGCATCAACAAGGGTTCTCAGGCCAATCAGAATTACACAACCACTAAATCCCTTTGTCAATTTCACTGGCAGCAGCCCACTTGCCCTCAATGCACAAAATCCAGTTCCAATTGTAGCGTTGCAGAACATTCCATTTTTCACTGGAGAAAATCATACCACTCCTGGTGATCATGTCAAAGACATTGCTAACGTCTGTGCAATCCATGAGATAAATGAAATGGATGTGGCTATCAAATTGTTGGCATCATCATTCAAAGGGAAGGCATTGTAATGGTTTAGGAGCCTTACAGCTGGTTCTATCACAAATTGGAATCAGTTGTGCATAGTTCTCCATGAGTAGTTTGGAGAGAAGGGAGACAATTTGTCTCTTCTAGAACAATTGACAACTATCAAGAGAGCCCCCAACGAGCAGCTGACTGACTTCAACTTCAGATTTCAAAGGTCTTAGGATAGGATTCCAGTGGCAGTTAGGCCAACAGCAGAAGGTGCTTTTCTATATTACCTTAAAGCTTTGAATTCCGATATTTCTATGTTAATTCAATCTATGGGAGGCACAACCTTACCTGCTGCTTATAGCATTGCCATTACGGCTGAAAATTGTCTTATTCAAGCTGGTAAGCTAGCTCCTAGGCCTCCCATGCCCTTGTATCTGAACTTAGAAAATCTAAGCACTAGTCAAGCACCCACTTTGGCTCCTATTCCCACTCCTATAAATCAAAGTTCAAATGAGACTTCTACCTCATCCTCTAGTGCTTCAAACAAACTCCAAGATGTCATGAAACAATTGTAAAATTTGGGAAATGAGCTGGTTACTATCAAAAGACAGCAAGCTCAAAGTGCTAGACCGTATCAGCCTCAAGCTCAGCCTAACAGGAAACCATATCAACCTCAAAGACCACCCAATCCAGCTGCAAATAAGAATCAAGCAAGGCCTCCCGCCAATAGACCATTTCAGCCCTACAACCCTAATGTTGCATCTGCATTCAGAGCTTTGGTGCCAATCCAAAATAACATGGCCCAAGAATATGATTGGTGTTTCCCGTGCAGTCAGCCACATAGCCAATCAATGTGCTTTAACGGTGCATTAAATCAGGCTCTAATGGTGCAAACCATTGGTGGGTCGCAAGAGTCCAGCCACGAAGAAGACCAACAATAAGGGGCACCTCAGCAAGGGACATCTCTAAACGAAACTACTCTTGTCAATTGGCAGGCTGAAGATTTTTGTGGTATGAATCAAATACCCTCTCAAAGTGTTGCAGCCAACATAAGGTCAAAGAGGAGAAATTTGGGAGAGGAACAGCCATTGGCGTCAAGTAATCCACAACCTTCTATCACTCCACAAGCCGCTGGCAAACAAAATATAGTTCCAAACATGCAAGGAGCATCCAAACCAGCTCCTAAACCAACTCAGATGCCAGCTGCTGCTTCCCATGTGCAAGGAATGAATGTGCAGGCCAAGGGACAACAGAGGGATACTTCATCTCCATTCAGTATCATTGATCAGATGAAGAAGAGAAATGTAAACATATCAATGTGGGAATCACTATCTATCCCCGGACAAAGAGATCTACTACAAGCTGCCATGAAGGACTGGTCAACTTCAAATCAACAGGTCCAAATGCAAGAGAAGGTACTCACAAATGTTGCCCAGTCTCAGGGAAATCATGGAGGACAGCAAGGTAAAATGTTGAAGCCCCCTCCATTTATGTTTCATTGATCATAGGAGATAGGTTGGTACATAATTGCATGATTGACTCTGGGGCCAGTAGTTTAGTAATGCCCAAGCAAATAGCTGATCAACTAGGACTCCAATATGAAGTCATCTCCAAGGGTGTAGTGCAAATAGACGGGACAGCAGTGACAATGGTTGGAGTAATCAAAGGTTTGAGCCTCACACTGCATGCATGTCCTAACATAATAGTGTTACAAGATGTGTCAGTTATAGATCTGCCACCACTCTTTACATTGTGCTTGTCAAGAGATTTCATAGCCAAAATTGGAGGCTATCTTTCTACTGATTGGTCACACATGTTGTTCAGAACTAGGTATGGAATTAAGGCCACAATCAGATCTGAACCTATTGCGAACTTTCACATCAAGCCTTACACTCCAAGCCAAATCAATACCAATTGTTCAGCGTTTGATCAAGAAGATTATCCAAGCACTGATGAAGCTAACACCAAGGTTGGAAGCATCCCAGATTTGACTCTTGATGAATGGGCAAACAAAGTGCATGCTTTTGATCCTTATCAAGAAATAGAAGAATCTGAGCTGGGAGTCTATTGTTTACATGAAGAGAATCAACCTCTCCCCAGCATCACCAAGTCGGATCATAAAGACAAGAATGAAGTATGGCAATTGTTCTTTGATGGGTCAAGGAGTAGACAAGGTGCAGGAGGAGGAGCTATGCTCATTTCACCACAAGGTATAAGATATTACTCAGCCTTCCATTTCCAATTTTCCTATTCAAACAACACAGCTGAGTATGAAGCCTTAATTCATGGACTACACTGGGCAAAGAAGAAATGCATCAGGAATTTACAAGTATTTGGTGATAGTGAGCTGATCGTAAACCAAGTCAAAGGAAAAAACTCTGCCAAAAATGATCTGTTGAAGAACTACAAAAAATGGGTATGGGAGCTCATTGAAGATTTTGAAGCTTTTAGCATCATTTCCATCCCAAGAAAAAAGAATGAAGCCGCTGACAGACTGGCAGCAATTGGGGCTGCGTTTGATGTTGTAGAAAGTATCAAAAGTGAGAAAACTCAGCCTCATGTCAAAGTGGTTGTGAGACCAGCTATTCCAGATAACAACACAAGTTGGCAAGTCTTCGAGAATGATCAGCAGATTGTTAATTTCCTGCAAGAAGAAGATGAGTTCTCCATGAGAAATCAAGACAAGCTGGAGCAGCAGTATGGCGACCAAGTGGTGCAGCTTAGGACTAACAAATTGCCAAAAGGCCTCATAACCTTGGAGTCAATCTTCAACCCGAATGATCAGTTCCGGAAGGATAAAGTGAAGCATTCAAGTAAAGGGTGAAGATTCAGAACCTATCTTAGTAGATGAAGGCAAGACATTGCAAATTGGCAAAGTAAGTACTCCACAAGAGAAATCTGATTTTGTTCAGCTTTGTCAAGAATTCCCAGATGTCTTTGCTTGGACTTACAAATATTTAAGAGGTTTCAATCCAAAGTTGGCACAACATACTATTGAGTTGGATCTGGAATCCAAGCCTGTCAGGCAAAAGCAAAGGCCAATAAATCCTCATATCGAGCCTCTCATGAGAAAAGAGTTAAGCAAGCTCATTGAGGCTAGTATCATCTTTCCCATCAAACACTCAAGTTGGGTTGCAAACTTGGTGCCGGTAAGAAAGAGAAATGGAGAAATAAGATTGTGTGTGGACTTTCACGATCTAAATAGAGCATCACTCAAATATCATTATCCGCTTCCATCAATGGAACAAATATTACAGGTTGTAGCTAGTTCAGAAAGGTTTTCATTGCTAGATGGATATTCAGGCTATAATCAGATTATGGTGAAAGGAAGAAGATCAATTCAAGATGGCCTTCACTACAAAATGGGGCACGTATGCTTACAAGAAGATGCCATTTGGACTGTCAAATGCCGGAGCAACATTTCAGCGAGCTATGGATATGGCATTCAAAGGCTTAATCAACAACATAGTGCTGGTATACCTAGATGATATCACTGTCTTCTCAAAGAATGTAGCAGACCATCTCTTTCACCTCAGAAAAGTATTTCAGAGGTGTAGAAGGTTCGGAGTGTCATTGAATCCAAAGAAGTGTATAAAGCCTGAGAACACGAAGGAAAATTGTTGGGTCACATTGTCTCTAGGGAAGGGCTAACAATTGATCCTGAAAGGGTTGAAGCCATCCGAACGCTTCCATTGCCACACCACAAGAAATCTCTCTAAAGCTTCTTAGGAAGGATAAACTTTGTCCGCAGATTTTTGCCTAATTTTGCCACTCTTGTGAAGCCTCTAACTATGATGTTGAAGAAGAGTCTGGCATTCAAATGAACAGCAGAAGGCAAAGAGAGTTTTGAAAACATCAAGCATGCAATATCACAAGCTCCAACTCTTATCAACCCATATTTCTCAAAGGAATTCATGTTGTATGCATTTGGAGGATCAGATACAATCTCAGCTATCTTGACACAGCTGAATAGAGAAGGTTCAGAACAGCCCATAGCATTCTTCAGTCAAACCTTGGAAGATTACGAAATAAAGTATTCTTTTATCGAAAAGCATGTCCTTGCTGTCATCAGGAGCTTGAAGAAGTTCAGACATTTGGTCCCAAACAATAAGATTCAACTGCTGGTGTCTCATGCTGGCGTCAAGGACTTACTCCTAAACAAGGATTAAAATGAGAAGAGAGCAGGTTGGATCACTCGGGCGATGGAATATGATATTGAAATAAAAGTGACCAAGCTAGTTCATGGCAAAGGCTTGTGTGAGAAGCTCGCTTCCAAACAACCAGACGAGTCAAAAAGTGAAGAGGATGTTGTCTTGATACTACAGAACGATCAAGACCAACCAGCTGATGATGCACCCGTCTCATGTTGGACTCAAGACTTGGTGCATTACCTCCAAACAGGCTTGTGCCCTCTAGAAGTAAGCAAAGCAAAGAGGAGATACTTCAGATTACAAGCCATTCCATATGTGCTTGTTGATGGAGTTTTGTTTAAAAAGGACATCAATGGAGTTCTATTAAGATGCATTGGAACAAGTCAAGTTGAGAAGATCCTACACGAGTTCCATGACGAGGAAGCAGGAGGCCACTTTGCTCCGCAAGTGACAGCTCTCAAAATCATGAAAGCTGGTTACTATTGGCCTACTGTGTTCAACGATTGCTATTCATGGGTCAAGAAATGCAGGAAATGTGCATTCTTCACGGGGAAAGAAAGGTTAGCAGCACTGCCCCTTCATCCAATTTCAGTGAATCAGCCATTCATGCAATGGGGATTGGACTTCATTGGGGTTATCAATCCCAATTCAAGTCAGGGCCACAAGTGGATACTTACAGCAACGGATTATTTCACCAAGTGGACCGAAGCAATGGCACTCAAGGAGGCAAATGAATCTAATATCTTAGATTTCTATGAAGGAATAGTCACGAGGTTTGGTGCCCCTGCCACTATCATATCAGACAATGCATTGGCATTTCTTGGCACAAAGATCACTGAATGGGCTGTCAAGAATTGTGTGTATCTCAGCACTTCATTGAACTATTACCCTCAAGGTAATGGCCAAGCCGAGTCTACGAACAAAAACCTACTAAGAATCATCAGAAGGACTTTGGATGAAAACCAAAGAACTTGGCACGCAAAGCTCAAATCAGCCCTATGGGCTGATAGGATCACACCCAAGAGATCTACAGGAAGCTCTCCATACAAGCTTGTATATGGGAAAGAAGCAGTTCTACCTATATCACTTGAGTTGCCAGCGTTGGAACTCATGAAACAGTTGGAACTAGCTGAGCTTGAACCTATGGAAATCAGGTATGCAGAGCTGATGGAATTAGAAAAGACAAGAGAGCACGCAATGCAGACAATAGAAAAAGATAAAGCATTGGTCAAAAAGATTTTTGACAAGAAAGCTAAGGCCAGGATATTACAAACTGGAGATTTGGTATTGAAGTGGGATGCTGATCGTGCAAAACCAGGAAAGCACTCCAAGTTTGATGCCATCTGGAGTGGCCCATACATGATCATTGAATGCAAAGGTAGCAATGCTTTCCAACTAGCTAAGTTGGATGGTGAAGAATTGCAGATTCCGGTCAATGGGATCTATCTCAAACGATTGCTACTAGAAAGATAAGCTTCTCACCCTTGTAAATATTAATTTAGATTTTCCATTCCTCTAAGTGCTTATGCACATTGTACTGCTGTTAGAGTAGTTTTTATTTCCCTAAGTGCTTGTGCACATGTCCTATTGCTTCTAGTATGTGCATGTTTGCAGTTCATCAAGCTCCTGGAAAAGAATTTGCAGCCACAGGAAAACCAGCTCAACGAATGTTTCAATGGCTCAAGGACACAGATTTTCAAATTTCAAATCAGCTGAGAGGTTATCAAACAAACTCCATGCCCAATGGATTGCTACGAGCAGCTGGCCGTTCTTCAATCTGGCTGGAAAATGACCCCGTTGAGTCACCAAAATTGTTATCCAAAATTTTCCCCTCAAGGTAAATTTGATAACATCCATCAAATTCTCTAGTCCCAGGCAAATAGATTGAGTCAGGGAAAAAATTTCATGTTTCTAGGGTCCCCTCAATATTTTTCTAACTCCCCTGTCCAAGTAGAAGAGTGCAAGTTCTGAGGAAAGGTAAAAAAAATTGCAAAAAACATGCTCGGGCCAAAAAAAATCATGAAAAATGGCTAAGTCCTAGTCCTCGCAACAGTCCTTGGGACAGTTGGGACAAAATGGGCGCGAACCGGCTGAAAGGCCGCAAGGCGGTCTGCGCAGCATTTGGGACATTTGGAACAAAGGGACGCGCAGGATGCGGAAATCCGAACTGGCCGAAAAATAGAAAAATTTGACTAACTGTTGAAACAGGCAGTCTGGGACATCTGGACAGTTAGTACGTAGAGGACCGGCAAGATTGGCTGAAAAGACTTAAGGCAGCTCGGAACAGTTGGGCTGAAGGTACGTGAAGTACGCGAACCAGTCGGATCGGCCGAAATAAGAACTTTCAGTCTGGGACGCGCAGGACAAAAGTACGCGAACCGGCCGAACCGGGCGAATCGGGGAAAATTTGTCCCAGACGGTCCGAAAGCAAATGGGACATCTGGGCCGTGAGTACGCGAATAGGCCGGTTTGGCTGAAACAGGGAACTTCAGCACTGGGACAAATGAGATAAAGGGACGCGTGGGACGCGAAAAGCCGAAGCGGCCGAAGGCAGAGGAGAAAAGTCAACATTTGACCCGTGGAACTTCAAACGGCCATAACTTTTGACTCCGAGCTCCGATTTTCACAAAATTGGACTTTCTGGAACGAGCACGACGTCATCTACGCCACAAAAACTAGATTTATTATTTTTAATGAGGGTAGATATATTTAAATAAGAGAAACATATTCGGCTCCAGTCAGTTGATGCTCATTCCCGTCAAATGACAGAAAACGCCTGCCATACCCAAAATAGCTGCCCGCACTCAGAAGGCCATAACTTTTGCATTTCTCAACAAAATCGCACAAAATTGGTACCGTTGGAATTTTGGTTCCGAGCCCGATGCATAGAAATCAAGAAATTCCATATTTGATTAGAAATTGATTGAGTTTTTTAAAAAAACGTGGCCGGGTTCAGAACAGTGTTTTATTTAGTAGCTGGGAGTGTAATTAAGAGGCATGTTCATCATTCTTTCTCTGCTGCAGCACATGGGATAGTATGGGGGGCCTTTTGCAAGTAATGTATAACCATTTCACTCAATTTAATGCCTCTTACAGGTGGTTGAAGGACAGATTTCGGGATTTCCATTTTCCCTTCTCTTTTCCTTCTCTTTTTTCTATAAATTGGAGTGTTGAGCTCATTGTAAAAGGGAGAGTTTTTGGGTAGCAAAGCTCTGCCAAAGTTTCTTTGTGAAGCTAGTGTGTTACAGGACCTTGTAGTGGACTCCTTGCATGGTGATCCAGGCCCTTATCTTGTAATAGATTGAACTGTGCATATCATGAAGCAATAAAATACCAGTTTGTGGATGTATCTTCCCATGCTGTGTTTTCTTGCATTCTTCTTGCCCCTTTAATCTTTCTATAAGAGTATTGTGTCTATTTATTATGTTCTTGCAGGGATTCATTATCATTGTGTATGCTTGGAATATTGTTGTGAATGTATTTTGCTAGATTATGGTGAACTGTCATCACCTCTTCTAGTGTGCACTTTCCCTCTGTATTTCACACATTTGGAGACTACTCTCACACCCTCCTTTTCTGGTGTATCACCGCTTTAGTGTAGGCTTTCATCTTATGCATTCTCTCTCCCTGGTCCCTTGGAAATTTAGAATAGAACAGTTAGCTTATCCTGCATTAGAGTAGATTGTGGCAGGTAGTTTAGGAGCAAGAACCAACTTTCTCTGGAGGTCTATTTCAAGTAGCAAGTCCCACAACTTTGAGATAGTACCCATGTTATTCAATCACACCGTGAGTTCAAGTATATGCACTTGTACAAACATAAGGGTGCTGTGATTCGGTAATAACAATCCTAAATCATGGATTCATCAACCAAATAAGATTCTGCAAATGAAAGAAAAAAGTTCTCAATGATGTCATCTTCATTCAATGTCTCTAAATATGATTTTTTTATCCTCTCTGTGCTCCTCTTCAATAAACATGGATCTGGTTCTTTCACTTCGTCTTTGAATGATTCTGTAGGTTTTTGTGGATCAACAATATGTGAAAAGATGATGCCATTATGCACATTACACTTTGAGAAAATGGAATGTTGATCATTTTTTTTCCCTTGCTATGCTACAAAATAATCTTTCACCTCTTGCTCCTAAATCAAAAATTCTTGAATATGCTTAGTCACCCATGGTATTTTAGTGATATTAAACTTGGAAACCTACTCCTTTAAGCTCCTTGCCAATTCTTCCATTCTAAGATTTTTAACATTTTCCTCCCCTTTTCCATTTTTCTATTTTTTATCCTCCCAAAATGGATTTGGGACTGCAAGAGGAGGGGTAGGTTTGGATTCAAATTATTTTTGTAATGTTTGGGGAGGAGGGAGTGTTTCACCTGGTTCTTAGATGTTTCTTAGAAAATGACAAAAAATATAAGGGTAATGGGCTAGGAGGAATACTTGTTTGTGCTGGTTGAAGGTTGTTGCACGTGTGTTGACTTCTTGATCCATAGCTGACCATGAGAGATTCCTTTTAGCTGGGAGGAACTACCTGAAATGAACAATAAAACCACCGAATACAAGTTAACCAATATATGTAGTGGAATTCATAGCGTATACTAGATATAAGAAGTGTGATACTCCCTAGAAGGTTGTCAATCAAATGTTTTAAAAAATAAATGCAACAAATAAGGTAAATAGTGTCCTACTATAGTTAATAATGATTTAGGCATCTCATAAAAACACAATGAGAAAAATATAATCTAAGAGGCTAGGTTAGGATCAGATCCTGGGGTAAGGTAAGTGGCTTTCAGTTTTTACAGGTCTGATGAAGGTTACAGATGATTACAGGTAGTTTGAGAGTAGGTAGGTTGGTTACATGTCTGTACTACGTTAGTAGACATAGAGACCAATGCCGGTATACCTAACCAATGCCAGTTTAGACTTGACCACTACTGGCTAGACTTGACCTCTTCCAGTTAGTAGTGACTGGTATCAGTCACTTTGGAAATGACAAAGGATCAAAATCAAGGGTCTTGGCCTATTTTACAGGTCGGTGGAGATTTGAATGTGGTGTTTGTGAGGTGTGGGTAAGGTAGTAGGTCAACGGGCAAGTCTGGTGAGTTTTAGGTGGGGTTGGGGTGAGTTAAGGTCAACCTGGTAAATAATAACAAAGGCCAATATCGGGTAAGTACACTAACACTGGTATAGGCTCAACCAACAGTGGTTTAGGGAGACCAACACTAGTGACTGTGGGAAACTGGAAGTGTTGCAGAACAGGTTTTGGGTCCTCTTTGTGATTATATAAAGGGTTGGGTAGGTCAGAATGAGATGTTGGGTTTTTGGGACAGGGTTTTGAAAGGTTTTGGAAGAGGTATAAGGGGATAGTTACTAGAGAGGATTAATGGGTGGCTAGGAAAGCAATAACACACAAAAAGATGTAAATAGTGAGAGTATCTAAACAAAATGAATTGAATAGACAAGTGTACTTGTTATCTTCTACCATTTGATGATGGGTGAAGATTGAAGATGGTGGTTGAAGACTTCTCCTGTAGGGGGTCACCAGTTGACAGGAAACTCTTACTTGAGCTTCCTCGGCTTTCCTCCTTGCTTGGTATCAGATCTTGGTCTTTCGACAGCTGTAGATGTCTGGACATGAAATGGATGCTTGTGTTGATCTCATGCAACTCTGGTTTCACTCTCTGTTTACTCAGAATGTGTCAACCTCAAAATAAGGTTTCCAAAGGGAATAAAAGGTAACCGATGATAGTTCCTTGTTGAACGACGTCGGTTCAGGGGTGACTGGCATCGGTTATGGTGGGATTCCCTAGGTTAACTAGAAATAGGAGATCATGGCAATGATTTCTACTAGATATATCTATTCATTTGGGAAAGAGTGGGAGTTACCTTTTCTTATGCGGGAATGTGGTTAGAGGGGATGTAGGCATTGATTTTTAGGGTTTAGTTAAGTCTTAGTTAGTTATGGAAACATACTAAGAATAGATTTAGGGTGAGGTGGCTAGGTGAGGTGGTGGGGTAGGAATTAATTTAATTAGGATAATTAAATAATAAATATTGTGAGGATATGGATTAATATAATTAAATTAATATTAGTGTGGGGTGAAAGGGGCTATGGTTAGGTGTGTGTGTTCAAGTTAATTATTTGACGAGGGGTCAAGGGGAGTGTGACCCAATTTTGGTGTCTACATTTTTCCCCTTTTTGTTGTGTGGCTTGTATTAGTAAGCGATGCTAACAAAAATAAGATGTGGTTGCCCCCATGTGTGGGTGAAGGTGATCCCCCTCAAACTAGAAACTAATGATGTGGAAGATCGAATCGGTGAGTGGTTTGATAAAAGGTGGATGTGATGAGGATGTGTGGGGTAAATGGGGTAAAGGTTCAGTCAGGTCAACTGGTAAATGGACCAGGGTCAAGGGTAGTAGCAGTCACACCGCACACACACATATAAAATTCAGCATGGTACTAAGGTTGAAGAGTGTGAAAACTCTACATTGTCCAAGGTCGAGAGACCTATCTAAACAAGGTTGATTTGATTTTGGTATCCAAGGTATAGGATATGGTCAGGTATCACAACATAGGTTAGGTTCTGTAACGTTTAGGTATGTTCCAGTACACTAAGATGGGGTCAGGATAAACAACACGACAATAGGCAAGGTAGGGTCATGAGGTGAAAAAACACGGGTAACAGTGTCGCAAGGTATAGTGAGCACATGCATTCAAAGGTCAGTAATAGTGTTCCAGGTCTAAGCATACAAGTCATGAAACAGGTAGGGCCGAGGTATGGGTAAAATAACAAATCTCCAAATGTAGTGGAGGATAGGTATAAGTAAGGTAGGCATGTAGGGGGTTATAATAAGGGTGGGTAAGCTCAAATGGTGGTGGGGTTAGATGATTTGTGGGTAAAGATGGGTAAAATGGGCAATAAGTGGATACGCAGGTAACTGAATTCGGTTGGGTATAAACATCATCGGTTTAGTAGGGCATAACCCTGAACGACATCGTTCAGTTTAGGTTGGGTTTTAAAAATAAAAATCCATATTTTACGGATTCATTTACACGTGTTGTCTTTTGCAAAAATGATAGAGCTGGTGAAAGTGTGTACTGGTGTGGGAGAAAAGGACAAGGTGTTATACCTAGTTGAGGTGGAGGGAATCAGTTAGTGGGAGGGGCTAATGAGATGGGTCCATGAGTGCGAGGTGAGCGAGTTGATTGGGTAGAGGTTGGGATTAGATCTAGTGATGGCAGAGGTAATAGAGGGGTCAGGTGGACTACCAGCATAGTGGCTAGTCATGCCACCACACGCATGAGACACCAAGATGAGGTAGGGTCTCAAATTTTCTGTGTATTTAAACAAAAAAGAAGATATGGGTATGGGTTTTTTGGGTAGGAAAATGTTATTGAATTTGTGATTAAAATTGATGAAATGAGGGAGAGGGGAGAGCCTAGGTTGGGTAAAAAGGGGTGGGGAGGGATTCAGATTAGATTTGGGAAGAGTAGGATAGGTTATTAGGTTAGATTGAGAAAATTTTGGAAAAGAGGTGGGGTTTGGATTTGGCTACCACAACAATGACCGACGCCGGTCAAAGTTTGGCCGTCGTAGGTTGGAAATGGCCAGCATCGGTCTAGTATCAAGTGACCGATTCTGGTCACATGTGACTGATGTCGGTCATGAGGAACCAATGAAAATTATAGGTAGGGATGAATAGTTCAAGAAGTAGGAAAAGAAGGGTAAGGGATGGGAGATAAAAACAAGTGGAGTGATAACGGTAATGTGAATATGTTTATAGAGGGTAATGGGTAGGTCATAGGTATAAGTTGCAGGAATAGGTTGGGTTAGTAAGGGGTATAATAAGTAATATTGGTTGGGGACGAGGTTTTTGAGGTAAGGGGTATTTTTGGTATGGGGGGTTTTGATAGTATTATATTTTGTTGGATCCAGGTGAGAGACCAGTTGTGTATGCAAGATAGGGTACCTCCTCTATTGGTAGATGTCCAGAGGAGTTTGACTAAGCCAGAGTGGAGTTACATGATTGTAGTACGGTTGGGTGGTATTCGATGCTACAGGCATGTAGCATGGGACCCAATTTTGATGGTCAGTCTCATCGATGGATGGGATTTTGTGACCAATACATTCTATTTACCAATGGGTGAGATGACAATCACCCTAGAGGATGTGTATAGGATCCTGTATCTACCGATAGTAGGAGAGAAAGTATACTATGTGTCCTCATAGGCCTCCAAGGAGTTGATGTTGATATTTTTTGGAGAGGGGATGGCTGATCTCAGGTTCCATAGTGTGAGCCTGAGCTATGGAGATATGTACGCAGCCCTTCTAGAGGAGACAAGACTTGTGGTGGTGATTATGGAGGTATTGTTCTACTTCGTACTACCAGATGCAGAGGGTGGGAGATTATCATGGGCCTTGATGGAAGTTATCCATGATATGATGGAGGAGCAGACTTGTTTTACTTGGGCACTAGCCTACCTGGTGTAGTTATACCAAGAGTTTTGGGCCTATGGGAGGCTACGAAGGTTCAGCATGTGTTGCACCTTTCTCCTTCATTGTTGGGAATATGAGCACATTATGTGCATTCATCCGATTGGGTTACCGTGGGCTGATTCATTTGAGATAGGTAGGGTTAGGGTTGGGCACAGGAATTGGGTACCAGTTTGTGGAGCACGCCGAGGAGCTTGGGTGGCACATGATGTAGCCTATTAAAGGAAGAGGATGGATTGGTTATCAGGTGTGGATATTATCTGGAGGCCATATGTGGGCTTCCCAGCATATAGGCACATGGTTGAGTAGCTGGAGGAGCTATAGTTGCCCTGATGGATAGAGGGGTGTCGTTCTAGTGTGCACGAGATGAAACCAATGGATAGAGTTTAGAGGCAGTTCGGCCTACCTTAGGATTTTCCCCTTCCATTTCAATGATATAGGAGGGATGATGTGGAGAGACCTATGTCTCCACCCTAGCTGGAAGTACTGACACGATAAGAGGAGATTCCAGTAGTGATACATATTGATGGTGTCAGAGTGACTGATGATTACATATGGTGGTGGGCATCCCAGGTATGAGTAGCACCTCCCAGGCCCATACAACTAGATGTGGCCACTCTCACAGGTCAGAGATATTTATTGCAAGGATAGGTGGTCACATTATAGGCCCAGGTCATTAGTTTACAAAGGTAGCTGGTAGGGTCACAAGAAGAGGTGACCACATTATAGGTGCATACATAGCATCATTAGAGGCCCATATAGCATAGGGATAGTTACCCGCACAGGGACGAAATGGTGAGGGTGGGCAGGTAGCCACCCTGTAGGTGCAGATAGTAGGGTTGTAGGGTCATTTGGCCACTGCATAGGCACAAATAGTAACCTTAAAGTTCTAGGTTACTGCACATGCACCAGTACAGGGACTAGTACAGGGACTAGCACAGGGTCAGGGACATGGTCTCAGTTTACAGGCATGAGAAAGACAGGGTCCCATGGTACAGGTATAGGGTTAGAGACCTGTATTAGCAGGGTAGAACTCATAGGTTCCTATGAGACCCATGACACCTCCATAGATGGTCACGATGGTGAGGTTCCTAGGTTCCTAGATGAGGCATGATACTATCAGGATCACATGATGGCTGCAGGGATAGATGTTCCATCATATGCTGAGAATAGAGCGCAGCAGGCCTCGAGTGAGAGGAGCAGATCCCACACACATAGTGTGGAGAGTACAAGGGGATAGCCAGCCCAGGGACAGGGTTAGGAGGAGGCTACAAGTGTACAGAGGCCAACTCCAAGGCCAGGGCCATCAGAGGTCAGACCAAGGTGAGATGGAGAGAGGATAGCCGGGTGTCGGGCTAGAGGAGAGGAGGAGGAGACAGATGAGATAGACATGGATATCAAATGGGGAGATGATTGAGCTCCTTCTATGATTAGTTTATCCATTGTTGAGATCACATTTTTGACATACATACCAGCCTGCATGACGAAGATAGTGAGGATGTACATGAGAGTTTTTGAGGTTTTGTTATGTATACCACCCTATGTGTTGAAGATATTTGAGAGTCATGTATTTGATATATCCATGTATATGGGTACACATGTTTTGATGATTTATTTATAGAGATGGTGATAGTGTGACATTATGTTGGAAATGTTTATACTTTCAAATTTCCATAGTTATGTTGTTTATGTGGCAGAAACTAGGTAATGTAGGCATGATGGAGTCGGGTTGGCTTAGGCATGGATTGAATTAGGTCATAGGCATGGATTGAGTCAAGTCATAGGCATAGTCAGGTCAGTTTTGATTTAAATTACAAGTAATTGAGAACACAAATAAAAATGATAATGTATAGGTACGTTATGAGTTAGGTTTCCAAAATTTTTCTATTTGTGGACATATGAAATGAGAAATTGGTGAATGTCATGATGATGTGTGAAAAATGGATGAGAGATATGTATATTAGTTGGTATGTATTTGGTTTTACTTCCAGTTGTTGGTACACAAAATAAAAAAACAAGGTATAATGTGAGTAGGAACATAGGGGAAGTTGGTGTGGGTAAAGAGTGGCCAAGCTAACCTTCAAAGGCCCCATGCCCTTGAAGTGCTCCAAAAAGGGACCTCATGCCGATGTAGTTCTCCCATAAGCTAGGGAAGAATATGCGGAGGTAGAAGAATGGGTCAGTAGGTTATAGGTATGTTTGATTCTAGGTCATAGGATGATTGAATTAAGGTCATTTTAGGTTTGGGTGCATTATAGTTAGATAGGTGTGGGTGATTTTAGACTGAGCACGGTGCAAGTAGAAATTCCCAAAAGACAATTTTTGAGGGTCTAGTCCTATATAGAATAATCAATAATTAATGAAGAAGTTGAAAGATAAGATGAGGTAGGAGAGCCACCTAATTGGAAAGGATCATAACGGGTGAACAATATCTTAGATAGGCTAGGGAACGTAAGACCCTAAAGACATTGCATGATTGATTATTCTAAAGGTGAAGAAAGTCACATGATCACAAAATGTCACAGTTTTAGCAGGTCCCTTGAGGTAGTAGGAAATGAAGGTGCAAAGGGTGAGGAGGTGAAAAATGGTTAGGTTATATGGTGTGAGGTTGCATGCCTATTTGGAAAGAGATCCAAGATCATGATAGGTGAATCCATGACGAAAAAGTGTTCTTTTTCTTTTTGAATTTTGATTTTAGATATAATGATCGATGCAGGAAGGCTATATGAGATTAATAAATTATCTCCTTGAGGTCTCCATGAAGATGATCGATGCGGGAAGCTTCTGAATATTTTTATTTTGAGAAATAGTCCCTTTTAGGATGGAATATATATAGTGTTGCAAGCTGTTTATAGCTATCCTTCAAGGGAGTAGTCTATTTATAACATAAAATTTAGAGAGAAAGATGTCCTTTAGAGGGAGTCATATTTGTATTGGAAGTTTGACTCAAGATTTGGATCCCTTTTGGAAATTATTTTTGGGCTTTCATGGACAAGACTATAGTGAAGAATTTGATTCTTGTTCAGAAGGCAAGGGTGAATGACCATGGAATCTTATCTGAAAGAAGATGAAAACTATTCATGAGAATCATGCCATGTACAGAGCCATGGTACACATATTTAAGATAAGGCAAGAAGGTGATGAGTATGAACATGATTCCTATTTAGTCATTGGGGGTGGAATGAGGAAAAGAGAGAGGCAAATGGCGCTAAAGGGATGAGCATGAAATAGACAAATAGTGATGTAGGACTTGAAGTCAATAGTAGAATGGTTGAAGATGCAAGGCATTGAGGGGATCAGGTTCAGGATTACCATCGAGTGAAGACAAATGATAAGCACCTGATCCATACTTATGAGTCACGATATATGGTCCAAGACAATTAGGAGAAAACTTGCCCCATTTGCTTTTTTCTGCTTTAGTTACGTGTTTATTTTCCATTCTGATGAGATCACCAACCTAGAAGGTTCTTTCATGGAAACATTTTTCATAGGCACGTTTGATGCATTTTTGGTAAACTTGGAGGTGGTCGAGAGCATTAAGACGACGTTCATCTAATAACTCAAGTTGTGCCAAATGGTCTTAGCAAAAGTCATGATCATTGAGCATATCTTGGAGGGAAATACGAAGAGATGGGATCTATACTTCGAGAGGTAGAACAAGATCTATACCATAAACTAGAGAAAATGGAGTGGCAAGAGTGGAAGTGCAAATACTATTACGGTATGCCCACAGGGTGAAAGGAATGTGCATATGCCAGTCCTTCCCAGTATCATTAACCACTTTCATCAGAATTTTTTTTAGGGATTTATTGGTGGATTCTTCTTGGCCATTGGTTTATGGGTAATAAGGTGATGAGAAACTGAGATGAATGCCAAAGGCATCAAAAACTTTCTATAAGGTTTTGTTTTTTATTTTTTTCCGTTATCAGTGATGAGGCAATACAGAACACCAAAGTGACAAATAATGTGATGATTGATGAACTCACATGTTTTCTCATCTTTTGTGGAAATGAGAGGTATGGATTATACCCATTTAGTATAATATTTGGTAGTGGTGAAGGTCCATTGATGTCTTTGGGAATAATGGGGATTGATTTCTCCAACAAGATCCAAACCCCATTGAGAGAAGGGCCAAATGTCATGGGTGACCTGCAAGGCATGATTAGGTCTATGATGGAAATTGGAATGTTGTTGAAATTTCATGCAATGCTTGACATAGTCACAACAATCATGGTTAAGGGTCATCCAGTAATAGTCGAGGCAAAGAATACGTTTAGCAACAACAAGACCATTGAAGTTACCTCCACATATGCCATCATGAACTTCCTTAATGGTATAAGGAATTTCAGAACTTGTAAGGCATCGTAAGAGAATACCATCAAATCCACACTTATAGAGGAGGCCACCCATGATGACATAATGAGATTCCCTTTTGAGAAAGGCACTTTTTCCATTACGTGTGAGGTCGGGAGGTGATATAGAAAGGGAGAGGTAGTCCACAAACTGCTTATACCAAAGGTTCTGTGTATCTAGTGAGGCAGTTCAGACGAGGTTGACACTACAAGGTGCACAAGAAGGCCTCTATAGTCTTTTCACAGTGACAAAGATTTATGAATCTGCTGGTGAAGAAGGTATCTAGGAAGCAAGGTCGGCCATGGTATCTATAAATTCATTGGCGGACTGCGGAATGGTTTGAATTTTATAGTGGTCAAAGGTAGTCAAAAGTATGCCCAAATAACGTTTATACTCTTGAAGTGTTTCATTATGGCACTATACATACCATTAACTTGGTTCACTACCATTTGGGAATCACCAAAGATATTAATAGATTTAACATCTAAGTCATAAGCAGTGAGGAAACCCAATACGAGTGCTTTGTATTTGATGATATTGTTAGTACAATCAAAGTTGAGTTTGAATGATAAAGGCATGGGTTCACCATCAAGAGGAATAAGGATGACACCTGCACCACCCCCACATTGACATTTGGAACCATCGAAGAATAAAGTCATCTAGTAAGTGTCATCTTCCAAAGAGAGAGTAACAATGGATTCATTAGGGAAATGAAAGTTGGAAGACTGATTCCTGGAAAGAGGTGCATCAGTGAGTTGGTCAGCAATGGCCTAGCCCTTGATAGATTTTTTATGATTGAATTCGAGATCTAGTTCAGCGAGAGGCATGAATTAACGTGTGAAACATTGATTCTGGTAAGGTTTGACATACATGTAATGTAAGGGGTCTGTGTTGGTAATGACATATGTTTTATGGCTGAGTAGGTAATGATGAAGTTTAGTGGCTACAAAAACTAATGCTAAGAAAATTTTTTTAGCATGGGTGTATTGGGTTTCGTAGTCCAGAAGAGTAGGATTTATGTAATAAACTACCTATTCCCTGTGTTGTTCATCATGATGAGAAAGCATGGACCCTAAGGAGTGATCAGTAGCAGAGATATATAGGTTGAAGGGTTGGTTGTCTTTAGGTGGAATGAGTACAGGTGGTTGGAGAAGGTATTGTTTTAAGGCCTCAAAATATATATGGCATTCATCATCCCATTTGAAGGAGACATAATTTTTAATAAGATGATGAAATGGTTGACAATGGTCAGACAGTTGGGAAATGAACCGGAAAATAGATTGTAACTTTCCTGGAAAACTAAAAATTTTGCGGAGATTAGTGGGTGGAGGAATTTCAAGAATGGCCTTGAATTTAGAAGGGTCAACCTCTATGCCATGTAAGGAAATGATAAATCCCATTAGATTTCCCGAGAGAACCACGAAGACACATTTCTTGGGTTGAAGGTGACCACAATGCTTGATGAGGCAATCAAAGATGGTTTGGATTTTGCGAGGAGATCATTGACGCAATCTTCTAATATATGGTGCATGATGTAATGGAAGATATAAGTCATAGCCCGCTGATATGTAGCACAAACATTTTAAAGACCAAAAGGCATGACTCGATAGTAGAAGGTCCCCCAGGGGATAATGAAAGTGGTTTTGTCTTGATCTTCTGGGGCGAGCAAGATTTTGCTATAACCTGAGAAACCATCCATGAGTGATAGCATATCATGACCACCAGTAAGATCAAATAGTTGATCAATACTAGGTAGAGGAAAGTAGTCCTTTGGGCAAGCTAGGTTGAGGTCACAAAAGTCTGTGCAAATGCGAAGTCCCCCTGTCTCCTTAGTGACAAGGATAATGTTAGAAATCCATTGGGGGTAGTCAATGGGTAAGATGAAGGAAACTAAAAGAAGGTGCTGAAAGATCCTCTTTGACTAGAAGAGCAATGTGAGGGTGCATTTTCCTCATCTTTTGTTTTACGGGTTTAACATCGGGAATGGTTATGATATTGTGGACTACTATGGTGGGATCAATACAGGGCATATCGGCATAGAACCAAGCAAAATAATGGTTATGATTTTTGAGAAAATAAGTGATGGCTTCCTATTTAACAACATCTAAAGATTGGCCAATCTTTAGAATGTGCGGGTCGTCCTGAGTGTTGATGTTGAATTATATTATCGATTCATTCAACATGGTTTATGTCTTAGAGGGAAATGACTGGTGAATGTAAGAATCCTCCACACCAAGGTAGGTGAGTATAGAATCATTATCTTGACATTGATTGACGTTAATAGAGGGTGTAACATCATTGATCATTTCAAGATATAGGAAGGGAAGATAATATGGAGCCTCGCCATCGCGTTGATAATTCAAAGGTTGAAAGGAAATGGTATTTATGAAAAAAAAAGTTAGGAGGAATGGATTCTGGATCCATCGACTCCATTGGTGAAGGTGGTGAAGGTGGGTCCTCATATTCAATGAGTGAGATGTGGTCCTTCTTAGTAGATAGTTTGGAAAATCCAATACCACTACAGTAATTTTTTTTGTGGGTGGTATATGAAATAATAGCGTGACGACCTTGCTCATAAAATCCAAAACCAAAACCCTTCCATGCACATTGGTGTAGGAAAGTGTGGGCGAAGTGGTGGTTGGTGAGTGAATGAAGGTTAGTAGAAAAGGGTCAGGTTTGTGATGGTGGTTTGGGTGTATAAGTGGAAGTATCAAGTCCCCCATAGGTGAGATTGGTACGAAGATGGGGAGGAATGTAAAGAAAATTCTCACCTATGTGGTGATCATAGTGATGGTGTTGGTGAAGGTTCCCATACTATTGCGGGTAAGGAATGTATTGACAATGTTTAGGTGATACTCCCACAGAGTGAGGTGTTGAAAAAAACCTTCCAAGGGATCGTTGGTCGATATGTGAGTAGCTGGAATAGATGAAGTATGAGGTGCTGTATTAGAGGAGGTATCAGTTTCTTGAGAAGTAGTTGGGTGACTGGTGGAGGCTACGGAAGTTGTAGGAATAGAAGACTTAGGTGTGGGCGAGGATGTTGTGGCATCGGTGGATGGGGTTGTGGGTGAAGAAGAAGTGGTCATGGAGGTAGACGCCTTAATGGGTATAAGAACATCATTGGGTCAGTATAGCATATTATAGGTTTTGAAAGGTGATGGGTTGGATGGAATGGTATAGGTATGTCCTTCATGCTCAAACTTTACACAACAATGCAAAGTGGAAGGAACACAACCCATGACATGAATCCAGGGTTTACCAAGTAGCAGGTTATATCGAAACTCCCCCTCCAAGACATAAAATAACTCTGGAATAGTACAGGGACCCACATGAACATGGAGGATGATAGTGCCAAGCGTAGAAGTGATAGCATCATTAAATGAATGGAACACAATGGGGTGTTTATACATGCATTTATTGGGTATGCACATTTTTTTGAACACATGGGAGGATATGATGTTAATGCTAGTGCCCCCATCGATCACAATGCATCGTATGCATATATTATTGATATGGACAGAGATGAAAAGGGAAGGATCAAGATAATCTGTTTGGTGGGGTGAGATCTCTTTATCTGAGAAGCTAAGGGTGGAGACTTGGTGAGTAGGTGGAGGTGTAGAGGAAGGTGGAAATTTTGTGAGGGAGGCTACTTGATGAGGTGTAATAATGGAGGCTATGGGTGCAGGGTCATCGAGTAAAACTTCAATAGATTGAAGAACCTCCATGAGGGCTTGGTGATGTGACTCTGAGGTTTGGATGAGGTCATATAGAGACATTTTGAGGGAGGATTGGTGTAATTTTTTGAGCATCGTGCGGTGTGTAACCCCATCGGAAATAGGGTATGTAGGACCATGAATGGTGATTTTAGGTGTGGGTGCGGATGGTATACTGGGTACTGGGTTGGTTGATGGGTCGATTACCTTTTCCTTTCCTTTGTCCTTCTGGGTGCGGGTGGCAACGTGGATCATGTTTATTTGAGGAGGAGAGGTAGATGGAGAAGGTTTTCCATGAAAGGTATAATGGCAGGAAGGAAAAAAACCAAGAAGTGGGTACGAGCCTTGTGAAATGATTTGGGCACACTGGAATTTAGGAGGGGGTTTTCCAATATCTCTTATTCAGACCATGTTGATTTCAAATTTTTGGGGTGGATAAAATTTCTATGGGGGTGGAGATGTAGGTTTTGATGTAGGTACTGTAAGAAGATGTGGGGAAATTGGCAGAGGTGGAATAGGGTCCACATCAATGAGATCATCATCATCAAAATTCGGTTCAGAAGAACATAATTGGATGAGGGCTGCTTTCAAACCTTTACAGTTCTCAACATCGTGTCCTTGCACATGATGGTAAGCGCAAATTTGAGTATCATCAAACCCTTCTAGTTTCAGCTTGAGAGGGTCGTAAGGTCTAAGAGGTGGTAGTGTGGTAGCAGATGTTTCCAGGAGATTAGCTAGGATGATTGCGTATGATCCTGCTAGTTGATCACAATGTGAAGTAAGTGTGGGTTTAGATGGAATAATAGGTGATTGTTGTATGAGGGGGTTCTAAAGAGAGGAAGGTTGAATGGTAGATCTTGGGGGTGGCGTTGTCTTAGGTTTGGGTTGCACCTTCTTGGGTAAAGGAATAATGAGGGAACTAGTAATGGAGTGAGGAATAGGTTTGGCCGTGTGGAGGGAAGGTATTGGGGTCTTCAGTTTCAGTTACAGCTTCTTTAGTAGGGAAGAAGAAGTAGTGTGTGACTTATATGGAAAGGTGGATGGAGGAAGGGGACGAGTTACCCATGGGGATAACCATATAGCAGTAGAGATTGATGGTAGATGTTAGGTTGGCACTATAGGTGGAAGAGAGGAGAGTGCTATAGGTAGCGACGAAGCTATAGAAGGTAGTGGTGGTATAGGAGGTAAGGATGCCACGGGTGATGGTGGGGGTTGTGTGGGTTGTTTAGGTATATTAGCGGGTGGTGGTAAAGGGGTTGTGTGATTTTTTGATCTACTGTTGGAATAAGGTTGTTTGGTTAGGGTTGAGGGGTGAGGTCCTAGTATGGACGGTAGATGTGAAGGTGATAAAGGTGTGGTAGCTGAGGTTAGATTATGTGGCATAGAAGGTTGGGTCTTCTTTTTAGGCATAGTAATAAATTCAATAGGTTTTCGGGAAGATGTGGCTAAATCTAGTTTGACAAGGGGATGGGTAGGGTTCGATGTCGAAATGACCCCTAAGGTGTTAATGGGTTTAGATACGATAGGTGTTGTGGGAATACATCGGCTAGTGAGCAAAGGATTGGGCACAGATGAGGATGATGAAGCAGAGGATGTTCCAAGGGGGATGGTTATGTGTGGTTTGGGTGATTGAAACACATTTGGATAGATGGTAGAAGTGTCTATGAGTAATAATTACATTTGGGTTGAGGCAAGGAGGAGAAGATGTCTCTAGGCAATTGGCCAAATGTGAAAATGGTACTGCTGTAGGTGGGGCTGATGTGGATCGAGTGGCGATTCCCATAAAATGTGTTTGAGAAATAGGGAAATCACTAGCTTCAGCCTCTCTGGGTAAGAGAGCCAAAATTAGGTCATTAGGATCTTGGGTGGCTGATGGAGAATGGTCACTTAGTGGTAGCGGAACTTCTAATGGATCCTTTCTAGGTGGAGGAGATGAAGGGTGATCCTCTGTGGGTGGAGGAGGTACCACTAGAGATGGCTCACTAGGTGGAGAAGGTAAAGGAAAAATAGTCTCAGTGCTAACAAATGTCTCGCCATGAGTGGAGGGGAAGATGAAGGGTGTTCCTCTTTGGGTGGAGGAATAGGTGAAGTGGGTTCTTACGTAGGTGGAGGACTTTGGGATAGGATTTCCTTGATGGTAGGAACAAGATATAAGTGAGAAACAACTGGTATGTTATTGAAAATAGCATGGACCTCACGTACATTACTAGCATTATTTGAGGTATCACCAATTTGGTCGGAAGATGGGGCGTGATTAGGGAATGGTTTCTTAAAAATGTACAGGTTTTGGTTGGCAGGTGCATTCAGGTTATCCAAGACTAGACCACTGTTGTCGAGCATTTTTTGGACAATGTTCTTGAAAGTGATGCAATTGTCGTCACTATGACCTTTTACATGATGATAGTTGCAGAAATCGTGCTCTTTATACCATGCAGGTGTGGGGAGAGTGGGATCAAAACTAGTGTGTGGTTTTATAGGAGGAAGGGTGATAGCACTAGCTTTAATAAGATTTTCTAAAACAGAATAATATGGCTCCCCAATTGGGGTGTATTTCCGTTGTTCTCACCTAAATTGAAAGGTCTAGATAGCAGAAATATTAGATGGAGTTTGGCTTGGTTTGATGGATGAGCAGGGATGGCCTTGAGTACCACCACATTGGCAGTTCCCTTGGCTTTTAAATAGTTATTTTGAGGTTTCGAAGAAGAATAAGTATCATTTGACTTAAATTCAATGTTTTTATTTCATAGTTGGATTTTCTTTTCTTCGATTGCCCAAATTTCTAGCTTTTGTTCCATGGTGAATACCTCATCGAACGTTTGGAAAGTCTACACCTATAGGGTTAGTGAAATATGTCTAGCACAAGCTCGAGTGAAAATATCTATGAGCTCGATTTATGGTAATTGGAACGTGAGTTAATTGATCAAGCTGCACCAACAAGTGAAAAAGTCTGCGATAGATTTGTCGTCATAATGGCGTGTAGAATAAATGTCAGTCATGGTAACCTTCTTGACGATGTTCAAGAATTTATCCAAGAAGGATTGGGCTACCTGATTAAATGAGTAGATAGAATTCCTTGGTAACCCACTATACCAGTCCAATGCGGGTATGGTTAGAGACATGGGAAAGGTCCTCAGGAGAATTGCATCATCATGAGCAATAAGATAGCACCCATGTTTGAAGGACCGTAAATGTTGTTATGTGTCCTTTTTACTATTGAAGTGGTTAAATTTTGGCATCTCCCAATGTACGAGATATGGATGAATAGGAATGGATGGGTGGATGGGCTCATTACAAAATTCATCGTAAGTGAGAGCATTGCGTGAGCCAGAAACTGATGCCTCTAGTGTCTGCATCTTTTCCATCATTATTTTGATGAGTTCATTGGTAGTTTGTGATGATTGGGTACCTCCAGTAGTGTAAGGGGGTTGATGTTGAACATATGATGCTAGTGGAATTCCAATGTATGGTGATGCCGAATAGAGAGGTTAAGAATGAGGGACTGACATAGGGGGCACGTACCTGAAATAAATAATAGATGAAATGGGAGGTAGATGATAGTATGTATATGGAGGTGGAATGGTCAAAGTGACTCTAGTAGTGATGGGAGGTAAGGACTATGGAATAGAGAGGACGATATTTTCAAATGGGGTAGTGGTCACCGACACTAGGGGTGGTTATGTTGTGACTGGTATATGTTAAACAATGGGGGCGGATGGGGTTATGTTCTGGGTGGTTGATGAAGGTATATTATATATTGCGGGTATAATAGATGTGGTAGATGTGAAATTCTGAGAGGTAAGGGGCTTAGCTATGAAGTGACTGGGGTCAAAACAGGTGAGCGTAATGTGGAACTAGAAGGGGCTGATGTAGAAGTAGGGACAAGGGCTGGGGAGATAGATACAAGCATGTTGTATATCAACTAATCCGAGGCATCATGAGTGGTCAAGTGGGAAAGGTATAATTTTAAGGATGTGGGGTTCTGATCAAGGAGTCATGTAAACTCCTTATCACATGTGGAGATAGTGATAGGTTTGGCAGGATCCATGGGCGACATGATAGAAGGTGGTGAAGGGCTAGGTGGGAGTGGTTGACAGCTAATGTGGAATATGAGAATGTTTTCTTGGCTGTGAGTCAGCACCATGTGAACAAGTTGTGATATGGTAAGAATGTATTCTGTAACTAACACAAAATAGAGCAGGAACAAGAAAAATAGGTTTTTATAGGTGGATTGGGTCAATTTGTTAGTTGGGAAAAAACACAGGTTAATCAATGCCAATTAGGATAAACTAATATCAGTCAGAGGTAGCCGCAATCGATTACTATGAGAAAATAACAATTTTCCAAATAAGGCAGAAGATTGATAATTACCAGATATGAAATATGTGTGGTGGATTATTTTCAGCACATGGAGAATATGGAGAGTTACAGAGACTCTGATCAATAAATAATATAAAGTGGGTGTCCCTTTGGGAAAGTTAACTAAATGAATAGGAAACTAGTGCCTGTTAGGTAAAACCGATGACGGTCAGATGAAAATCGACATCGGTCACTGAACCGACACCGATCATTGTGAAATGAAACAGAAATGAAAAAAAGTGGGTTGTAATTTTAAAATCAAGTGTGGAATCAAACTCATAAATTTGAGAATGAGAAAATGGGGTCCAGACACACTCAGATGAATTCAAGATACACCAACTATGATGAGGAGTGTGCAAGGAAAACAAAATAACATGTCCTCTCACCTCAAAACATGAACCAAGAAAAAAAACTAAGAAAAATATGATCCTAAGAGTGATCTTTCCTTTATGTTTTTTAGCTTATGATATTTAGGACTGACTATATGAACTGCAGAGTAGATTTTTTTTTGGTGGGGAAGGCTTCCTATGAAGAAGGATATATAAAAGGAGAGGTTTCAGGTATGTTATGATGGGGGCAGGCCATCCTCTGAGATATGACTCGATAGAAGTAACGAGCTGGGGAGTACCTACCAATCCTCTTATTAGTGTGATTGTTGACAGGCGTTCTAAGGAAAGATGTTGTTTAAGAAAGATGTGTTTATTTGAAATTGTGTAGTTTGGTAAGACTTAGAGAGAGAGAGAATGTTCTTTCTACGATTACTTTTTCAACCATCAGTTGGGCATGAATTCCAGTGTATAGGTATCCCTCATTTAATGTGAGTTAATGCAACATACAAGAATGAAATGCAGTTGATTTTAAGCCCAAATCGAAATATTAAATTCGATGACATAAAAGATAAAAAAGAGAGAATATGATCTTTCATTAATGCAATACTAATGAAAGAAAAGAAGTGTTCTTTTAATAGCACCAAAATACAATTTCTATGAGACAATAGAAAGAAAATAAGATTCGAGGGGAGAAATTTAGTGTGAGAACCTTTTAGAAAGGAAACAAACATACAATTTTTCCTAGGAATGAATAAAATGCAAGAAACCCCGAATGGGTCCCACTGGGCATGCCAAAATGTTTTACTTGATTCAGGAATTTCTTAGAAAATGAAAAAACAAATAAGGGTAATGGGCTAGGAGGAATACCTATTTGTGTTGGTTAAAGGTTGTTGCGCACGTGTTTACTTCTTGATCCACAACTGACCGTCAGATATTCCTTTTGGCTAGGAGGAACTACCTGAAATGAAAATTAAAACCACCAAATACAAGTTAAACAATATATGCAGTGGACTGCCTAGTATATACTAGATCCGAGAAGTGCAATACTCCCTAGAAGGCTATCAATCCACTTTTTTAAACTAACCAATTCAAGAAATAAGGTAAATAATGTCCTATTGTAGTTAATATGATTTAGGCATATCATAAAAACACAATGAGCAAAATCTAATCTAACAGGATAGGTTAGGATCATATCCAGGGGTAGGGTAAGTGGTTTTTGGTTTCTACAGGTCTGAAAGAGGTCTGATGAAGGTCACAGATGATTATGGGTAGTTTGAGAGTAGGTAGGTTAGTTGCTGGGATGCACTATGTTAGCAGACATAGAGATCGATGCCAGTCTTTTTGACCGATGCCACTTTAGACTTCATCGCTACCGGTTAGAATTGACCACTGCTGGTTAGTAGTGACTGGTACCAGTCACTTTGGAAATGAAAAAGTATGAAAAATAGGGGTCTTGGTCTATTTTTCAAGTTGGTGGGAGAGTTGAATGTGGTGTTTGTGAGGTGTGGGTAAGGTAGTAGGTCAATGGGAAAGTCTGGTGAGTTTTAGGTGGGGTTGGGGTGAGCTAGGGTTAAGTTGGTAAATAATAACAACGGCCAGTATCAGGTAAGTAGACCGAAACTGGTATAGGCTCAACCTACGGTGGTTTAGGGAGACTGATGCTGGTAACTGTGGGAAACTTAAAGTGTTGCAGAACGGGGTTTGGGTCCTCTTTGTGATTGCATAAAGGGTTGGGTAGGTCAGAATGAGATGCTGGGTTGTTGGGATTGGGTTTTGAAAGGTTTTAGAAGAGGTATAAGGGGATAGTTACTAGAGAGGATCAGTAGGTGGCTAGGAAAGTAATAACACACAGAAAGATGGAAATACTGAGAGTATCTAAACAAAATTAATTGAATAGACAAGTGTACTTACTTGTAATCTTATACCATTCAATGGTGGGTGAAGATTTAAGATGGTGGTTAAATATTTATCATGTAGGGGGTCACCAGTTTATAGGAAACTCTTACTTGAGCTTCTTGGGCTTTCCTCTTTGCTTGGAATCAGTTCTTGGTCGTTCAATAGCTCTAGATGTTTGGACGTGAAATGGATGCTCGTGTTGATCTCATGCAACTCTGGTTTCACTCTCTGTCTACTCATAATGTGCCAACCTAAAAATAAGGTTGCCAAAGGGAATAAAAGGTAACCGACGATAGTTCCTTATTGAATGATGTTGGTTCAGGGGTGACTGGCATTGGTTATGGTGGGATTCCCTAGGTTAACTAAAAATAGGAGATCACGGAAATGATTTCTGCCAGATATCTCTATTCATCTGGGCAAGAGTGGGAGTTACCTTTTCTTATGCGGGAATGTGGTTAGAGGGGATGTAGGCATTGATTTTTAGGGTTTAGTTAAGTCTTAGTTAGTTATGGCAACATACTAAGAATAGATTTAGGGTGAGGTGGCTAGGTGAGGTGTCTAGGTGAGGTGGTGGGGTAGGAATTAATTTAATTAGGATAATTAAATAATAAATATTGTGAGGATATGGATTAATTTAATTTAATTAATTAAATTAATATTAGTGTGGGGTGAAAGGGGATATGGGTAGGTGAGTGTGTTCAAGTTAATCATTTGACGAGGGGTCAAGGGGAGTGTGACCCATTTTTGGTGTCTACAAGGAGAGGCACAAATTTTTTTTTTTGAGGAGGGGATGGTTTCTCGGAAGGGAAAGGGAAGAAAATTAAAGATGATATGGAAGGTTATAAAATGGAGAAATGGATTCCACAATGGGGGAAACATTCATCAAGCTAGAGTCATGAAATTTGGGTTGAAATGATATAGATGTTGTTATCTCAAAATTATAGCACCCCCCGATTTTATCTCTATGTTTGGGGAAATCAGTGTAATTTGCTAACATGGGGCCATCTCTCAAGTTGTGGGACTTGTAAACTTGAGATGGTCCTCCAGAGAAGGCTGGATTACTATACCTAATCCTAGTGCTAAAATACTCCTAATGCAGAAAATTTGCCTAACTACACCTATCCTAAGAAGGTAAAGAAGACAGGGAGAGAGAAAGTACATGAAAAGGGAAATCATACACTAAAAAGGGGGCGATAACACTAGAAAAAGGGGTGAGATACTCTACTCAGGTAGGAAGAAGAGGGAAAAATTGAGCTGGACGAGGTCAAAATTACAGTGAAACAAACCCAAACTCCATCTTCCATCTACACTCCATGAAACATGACATCTTACACTTGCAAATTCAAAATACATGCACAAAAAACAAACACTAAATGGAGAGACAGAGAGAAATAACAAAACGTGAGAAATGGTTGAAAAACACCACAAAAACACAATTTCATTTCTCTATCAGGTGAAAAAACCATTACATTGATGCTCATAGGCATAAATACGCTTTCCAGGCGTAGGAGAAGGCTTATAACTCAAATGGAGTTGAGAGAAAATTTCGCAAGAGTTTCCCTAGCTCCTAGAATGTCTCACCTAAAAATGAGGTGTATTTTACAATATATAAGAAATGTCTCACCAACCCTCATTAAAGAGGAATTGACACCCATAAAAATTTTCTTCCTGAGGGTACTTCATTCAGATGAAGACATGATCACCATACCATAATAAATCTAGTTGTTGAGTTGTCATTCATTCGACTACACTCATCTAGCTTGGGACTCGTGAGGCACCCAACCATGTGACCCATCCAACTTGGTGACCCATCTAACCATGCGTCTCCTAAATTCGATCATCCAACCATGGGGAGTTATACATCATCCAAATATGTGTGTCGTATAATGAGCTACCCAACCAACCTGATGGTCATCCATCTGCTAACCCGACCAACCTCGTCATACCGTCTAACCTAGGTGACCTGACCAACCTCGCCGTACAAATGCGAGGGGTGTAAAAGGCGTAAAAAATTATCCATATGCATAAAAAAATGTAACCCAACCAACCCAACCAACCCACCTGACCAACCTGGGTGTCTAACCTACCCGAAAAATCCATCCGACCAACCTGGTCGACCAACCCCCAGGCATCCAACCCAGCCGACCAACCTCAAGAGGCCAACTTCTGAAGGCAATATCTTGAGCTCTCGGATGATTTTTGGGGTGAAAATTTATATGATTTAACATGGAAAAAACCCATTGAATCCAATGGTTATGGTATAAAGATACAATTTTTACTTTATCACCTTATAATGGCTTCTTCATTATCGATGTTGTCGATTGTGCGCTATAAGAATGGACTTCCTTGGGAAGTGTATGATGCTTCAAGGTGTATTATATTTTTCACCATATAAGGCCTGGAAAATGAATTCTATATGTACTTTTTTGGACTTATAATTCTTGAAATGACTATCAAAATCATTCATTGAAGCTCATGTCCTCTTTCATGTTGCACACTTGTTAAGCCCCAAAAGCTTATTTATGCTGGATGGCCCCAAGACCTTCAAAACTTCCATGAATCAGTTGCAATTATTACCAAACTTGGAATCTCAGTTGTATCATTCCATAATGCTCCATGAATCACTGTCCAATGCTCAAACCCATCCTCCCAAGTTGTTTATTTTACCAGGGGGTAAAAATAGATAAAAATTGGCGACCTCTCGAGGACATATGCTACTAGATGTGTGACCAGTGGCCTTGAAGAATCAATTGGGCATGGAGTCAATATTGGTACACCTGTAGAGTGATTCTTAAATCTGAATTTTTCCCCTAAGCCATTAAAACACTGATGTTTGAACCTAGAATTGCCTGTCGCTGCTCGTATTTTCCCTCTCATTTACAAAAATATTTGAATTAATGTTTTGTTAGAGTAGAAAATTGTTTTGAACCTAGAATTTCTTCTCCTACAAATCTGATCTATAGGATGAAGGTTGAATCCCCCTTGAAACTATCCTTAACGTGATTTCTTGTTAAGTCTAAAATAAAACCAATTGATGTTTCCTTGAAAAACATAAACAATATACAAGTCATGGGAACACAAGATGATTCAGAGAGGTTGGGATAGTAATTGGAACCTGATTTTTCTCATGAAAAGACACCCCTTCCAAATAATGGATTGTGCAAGAGAAAAAACACTCCACAACACATGCTATGTATAGAACTGAAAATAATACACACTCCAAGTGGAGCATGCAGAGTGTACATGTTATCCAAAATGTGCCCCTTGCTCATTTTGTGGCTAACTCCCTTCATTATTCCCTCTCTTGTGCCTCAATCATAATTTTTTTCTTTTTAGGCACTCAAATCCCTCTGGAAATGGCACCATTTGGATAGAGCTCTTTCTTATCTTTCCAGAAAGGTAAAGTTTTCCTCCTAAATCCATGTATTTTTGAAGTTATGGCTCGGCGGAGTTTTTGTGGAAAATTTTCCCCTAGAACACCCGCAACCAATAATATCATGCCATGTGTCTTGAAGCAGCGGGGGTTGGAGGAAAACTTGGATTTTTTACCAAGTGTTTGGCAAAATTTCAAAAGGGATATTTCACCCCGTAGGCCCACTATCCAATTGGATTGCGCCACGTGTCCAAAGGGGAAAAAATTGGAGAAATGACTAAGTGTTGGTGCCATGAAAAAATCTCCGGGACAGGCCTATGCCCAACCACATTGTGCCACGTGTCCTATGGCCTCAGACCGGCGGAGCGCGGAGGTTAAGTTAAAATTTTGGCTAAATATTTTGTGAGGGAGAAAAGTCAAATTTCTTCCCTCAAATCCCACATCCAATGGCCTCATGCCACGTGTCCCCGGGGGGTCAGACCTACAGAGCGCAGGGGGAGATTTGGATTTTTTCCAAAGGCTAAAAGGGAAAGGAAAATTATTGGCCCATAGCCCCACATCCAATAAGATGCTGCCATGTGTCTCATACCAGCAGAAGGCGGGGGAAATTTGGGAATTTTTTCCCAAGAAAAATCAAGAGAAATTTCAAAAGGAAAGTCCGCCCCCCCGAACGAGAACCAATCACATCTTGCCGCGTGCCTGGTGGCGGAAAAAAATACCAGTCAGGCCTGCAGGGAAAAAGGGAAGGAGAAATCCCTCAGCCAATGGGGTTTTGCCACGTGTCCATGTTAGGAAAATGGTCCAAAGTAATAGAAAAAATCAGGAGTTAAAGGCCCGCGTCCAATCATGTGATGCCACGTGTCCTCAGGTCATCGGCCCGGCGTAGAATTTTTGAATTTTTTTCCAATGGCCAAAACAAAGGAAAATAAAGCACAGAGGGTCTGCATCCAATAAGAACATGCCATGTGGCACCCGGAATGGTGAAGCATGGGGATTTTTTGGGAAATTTTCTCAAATGCAAAAAGTGGAAAATTATAAATTTTTCGCCCGCCAATCTGTTTTGGCCCTGTTTTGCCCTAAATTTTCAAACGGCCATATCTTTCGATCCAGAGCTCAGTTTTTCGTGTTCTTTATATCAAAGGAAAGCTACTGAATTTCTCTACAAGATTTTGGGGTCATTTTTTAAAATGGATTTTGGAGAGAGAAATTTTTAAAATGTCTCTAGCACGTGGTCATGGACAGAAATGACGTTTCAACCAACATTTTTAATGAAGAATGGCTCGCATTCTCTCCCAACATGGAGAAAAATGTCAAGGGATGGGCCTATAAGGATGTCCATGATGTTTTATTATGTTTTTGGTTGGTGGTTGAAGATCTTCCATGTTTTCCCGTGTTTCTCTCTCCTGGAGTTGCTTCTTGCACTGTAAAAGCCAGAATGGGCTCATTTTTTGAAAAAAGAGACACGTTTCAGCTCCGCAACTTCCCTTTTTCTTCCTTTTTGGTAGAATTTGTGGAAAGTTTTAGCTTTCCATGCAATACAGCACCCCTTTTTGCCTCTTGGTCATTGTAATGCATTGTATTAGATCTGGAATGATAATGTACGTTCTGTGATTAAAAGCCCTCAATCCTTTCATTTATCTACCATTGTTTCCTGATCTTTCATTACATCTTGAGCAATTTGTGCATGCTTTGTGTTGTGTTTCTTGTGGATTGTGTATGTATTGTAGTATTAGGTGTCTGCTACTCCTCTGGTGCATCACCTCATTAGCATTAGTCTCATTTTTCTTGCATTCCCTATCTTTGTCCCCTTGGAATTCAGAGTAGGAACTAGGAATTTAAACCTTTGTAACTTGTAAGTGATATATCTGATCAAGGGTGTTTAGGAACCAACCTTTAATCTGGATATTCCTCTCCCATTTTTAACTCCCACACTTGGGGAGAAGATTCAATGTTGTGCAATCACACTGGATGTTCAAAATGTCAAACTAGAAGCCTGATCAACATCCAGGGGTGCTGCTGATTTGCAACAATAGTGTTGGCACGCCTGATGGGACCTTAGAGGTCTTCATCTTCATTGCAACAAACTGATGTGCATTTTTTGCAAGTTTCTTTCTTAAAATAGCCCTAAATTACACATCTGGTGACTCCAAGGAAGAAGAATCAGCTAGTTTTATTAGTGCAGACCTGAAAACTCTCGAGAAGAATCAACACAAGGTCAAGAGTTGGAGAAGAAGAAGTGATGTTTGAGTATCTATAGTTATCTCCAAGAAGAAGGCAAAGAGGGAGGAGAATTCAAAGGTGTTCATTGTCACCAAATAGAACTCTCTCAACTCCTCCACCTGGTAGGCCTTTCATTCAATCAACAAGGGTTCTAAGGCCAATCAGAATGGCACAAAACAACCTCTATGTCAATTTCACTGGTAGCAGCCCACTTGCTCTCAATGCACAAAACCCAATCCCAGTTGCATCATTGAATAACATTCCATACTTTACTGGAGAGAATCATACCACTCCTGGTGATCATGTTAAGGATATTACCAATATTTGTGCAATCCATTGGATTAATGAGATGCAAGTTGTTGTCAAACTACTGACATCTTCATTCAAAGGGAAAGCTTTGCAATGGTTCAGGAGTCTTGCCTCAGGTTCTATCTAAAATTGGAACCAGCTATGTATAGCCCTCCATGAGCAGTTTGGAGAAAAGGGAGACAACTTGTCCCTTTTGGATCAGATGAAAACCATCAAGAGAGCTCCTAATGAGAAGCTGACTGACTTCAAATTCAGATTTCAAATGACTTGGGAGAGAATTCCAGTCACAGTAAGGCCAGTAGCAGAAGGTGCTTTTCTATATTACCTTAAAGCTTTAAATTCTTATATTTCTATGTTAATTCAATCCATGGGAGGCACAACTATCCCTGTTGCTTATATCATTTCCATTAGTGCTGAAAATTGTTTGATTCAAGCTAGCAACCTAGCTCCTAGGCCTCCAATGCCATTATATCTAAGTTTTGAGAGCCCAAGTAATAGTCAAGTGCCTATTTTAGCTCCTATCCCACTCCTAGAAATCAGAACTCAAGTGAAGCTTCTACTTCATCTCCTAGTTCCTCAAATGAACTTCAAGAAGTCATGAAGCAATTGCAAAATTTAGGTAATGAGCTGGTTACACTCAAGAGGCAACAAGCCCAAGGTTTTAGACCTCCTTTCCAACCTCAAGCTCAGCCTAACATGCAGCTATACCAACTTCAAAGACCACCCAATCCAACTGAAAATTTAAACGAAGCAAGACCTCCTGCCAACAGACCATTTCAGCCTTATAATTTGTTGGTCATCAAATAGGAATTCACGAAGAGAAACAGTCAGGGGACAAGAAGTCCCTCCTCTTTAATGGGAGAGGTTCCCTTATTCAGAAACGAACCTATTTACACATATACAAAACATGATTTTCTTGTGGAACTTGGATTTTTACGAAAGTGTTTTCTATAAGGATTATCAGTTACAAAAGGACTGAGGAATGAGAAAACGAGAATGAGCAGAAAGGCACCATTTAGAATTATAGATGACAGAGTAATTCTTTATGCATGCGAAGGTATAGTGAATTGAAACAAGATCATTTGTATCATACTAATAAGATGAAATTTGAAAGACACAAAGTTCTATAAATAACATCTGCAAGAATACAAAGCTTCTTAATATAATATAGACAAATGATCTTAACAAGATTAAATGAAAAGCTTGGGGATAAAAGGAAATCAGATAGACAAAGAATGAAAAGTCCTTCTGTATTGATTTCTTTATGATTTATTTTACACTTTCAGAAAATGAGCCAAGTTCTTCCTTTTTGCAAAATGGCGAGGAGAGGCCATTATATAGTTTACAAATCAGTTACTCTTGGTAACTACTTCTTTTAACTAAAGATAAGTTGAGGTATTGCGATTCCAATCGCAATAACTCAACTTATTACAATAAACCTGAGAAAAAGAATTGGAAGAAAAGAGAGGAAAAAGGAGAAGAAGACTGGTGCTTATGACTGGGAGGGACCCACTGACTTCAAAATCTGCTGCCTGAATCTCTTCAATGCCTTGGCTATGTCCTTGCCACGTGGGACTGACGTGTTGGCTATAGACTGGGTCCAAAATCTGAGGCACTTCTCCATTTCCTTGTCAAACTCGACATGAGTATGATAGTCCTTATTTGCTTCTTCAATGGCAGATTGAAGAGAGTAGATCTCCTTCATTTTCTCTTTGGAAATGGAGCTTTCCTTGAACAGATTTCCTTTGACAAAATCTTTGAATTGAGCTTTGATTTCTTGTAGGGAGAAAGACACACTAGAATTTTCATCCTAAAGATGACAATGTATATCTTTGAAAGCAGATACAACTAGTGTTTTGAAAGCCTCCCCCTTCTGCCAACTATTCTTCAATTCTCCCGAAGCCTTGTAGTTGTCACTATCTTGATTAAACAGGGCCTGTGCTTGATTCTAGGAGACAACTATGGCATTATCCATTTCGGGAATCCTCAGTGCAGTGCTAATGGTGGCAACGTCAAGTTTGGCAATGAGCTCCCCATCAATTCGCTCGAATCAGGGTTGAAATGAGCTCTGCATGAAAGCACTATATCTGCACATTGCACAGAGATTGGGAAATCACCAGCGAAAGCCAAACCGCTATCATGAATCATCTGTGCCATTGGCGTAGGGTTTTCATCTGTCATCCTCGACCAAAAATCACTAAAGTCAAGATGGCGATCTTCACTGTCCTCGATATCGGGAATGGCAGACTCTAGTGGTGAGATTTGTTCTTGCCCCTGAAATTTGATCTTCATGTTGGTAGTAATTCGGAGGGTGAAGCTGCAAGATAGACCTGGGAAGGAATTGCAGAGAAAAATGGATACGCATGCAGGAATTTAGATTGCAAAGGTTCGATCAAAAGATAGTAGGAAAGTAGTGTGCAAAACGCATAGGGGGTTTGCTCGTTATATAGCCGTTTAGGAGAGAGAAAGGCAATGAATGCATATTTAATACATACCTACCAAATTGAATAAGCAAGATATTCGGGTAGAGCGGGAAAAATTAGCACGAATGGCACTTGGTTCATTTGGGACATGTGGGACGTGAAAGTGCGAAGTATGCGGCTCGGCCGAGTCAGGCAAAGCGGGGAAAAGATGCACAAATGCTCTTGGAACACACAGGACAAAAGTATGTGAAGTAAGCAGCTCGGCCGAATCAGGCAAAGCGGGGAAAAGACACACAAATGCTCTTGGAACACGCGGGACAAAAGTATGCGAAGTACACGACTCGGCCGAATGAGACAAAAATGGAACAATTGGTTCGGGCGAACTTGGGACATTTGGGACAAAAAGTTCTGACGGGCCCGAAAATAACAGACTTCGGGTGAACCGGCCGATCGAGGAACAAAGGGCCCAATTGAACCTGGGACACGCGGGACAAAAATGTCCGACAGGCCCGAAAAACACACAAAATGACCCAAAAACGTAGATTTCTCAATTTCTTGACTTTTCACTTTATCAGTACGGCAGAAAAGACACTTAAACTCAAAATTTTAAATTCTCACCTTCTTAAAAGCAGGGGAATTTTGAGTGGACAACAGTTGCCTCCTTCTGGGGATGACTTGGCATAAATTCAAGGAATGAGACAAGGTAAGAACTTAGAAAAACTCAGGGAAGCAGACCAGTACCTTATCCATTGGGCAACGGAGTCAAAAAGAAAACCAATATGGAGGACAACACACCAAAACAAAAGGAAAGAAAAACAAAACGTTGTACAGAATATACAAAGGACTCCCTAATCACCTATGACTTGAACAATTTCAGGTACTGCCCACTATAAGGAAGTGGGAGAGAATAACCATCCATATAATCAAGGTAAAAATATTTCTTACCAGCAAAGTGCCTGAACTTGAAAGGTCCGAGCCAAAGGGAATCAAACTTTCCATGGCTGCCACGAGGTTCATGCCTTTTATCCCACAACAAAACAGTGTCTCCAACTTGGAAATCTCTGAACCTGGCTTTCTTATCAAACAGGACCTTAACTTTTTGTTGATGAGCAGATATATTATCAGCAACTTCCAATCTATCCTCATTTAATTTGTGAAGGTACATTATTCTCTTATCCAAAGCATCATTGAAACGGGTATCTTCAATGGCCTTCATTAGATGCAAGGCTGGCAGCTCCATTATTACTGGCAATTGAGCTTCTACTCCATATACCACTTGAAAAGGAGACATTCCAATGGCTCTCTTAGGTGTGATCCTATCTGCCCAAAGAGCATCATAGAGTTTCTTGTGCCAGTTTCATTGAGACTCATTGACTAATTTCCTTATTATGGTCACCAGATTTTTATTAGTGGATTCTGCTTGTCCATTTCCCTGAGGATAGTAATCTGAAGAGTGAGCCAAAGAGATGCCATATCCATAATAAAAATCCATCATCTCAGTTGAAGAAAAATTCAAAGCATTATCTGTCACAATCTTGTTTGGTACACCATACCTTACCAAGATGTTTTCTTTGATAAAACCTGCACACCACTTCAAAAAGACGTACTCTTTACTGGAATGGCTTCTACCCATTTGTTGAAATAATCTGTAGCAGTTAATACATGAGTATGACCAGCACTAGAAGAGGGATTAAGTGTTCCAATGAAGTCCAAACCCCACTCTTGAAAAGGTTCTTCAATTACAACTGGCTTAAGAGGAAAAGAGGCCAATTTGGGTCTACCCACGAAAGTTTAACAAGCCTCACCATTTATCAACCCACTTGGATGAATCTCTGAATAAGGTAGGCCAGTAATATCCTCCATGAAGTATCTTATGAGCAGTGACGGTTTTATGAGTAGTGCCCTCCGCATGCTTGATCATGAAAAGCTGAGAGTATCTTTTTCTGCTGTTCCTTGTCTACACATCTCAAAAACCTTCCATCTAACCCACATTTAAACAAGGCATTTTCCCACAACACATATTGCACTGACCTTAGTTTAACAGTCCTCTTTTCTTTGGCAGTCAAATGAGAGGGGAATTCTCCATAGGTGAGAAAATGGGCAATATCAGCATACCATTTGTCAACTGAGCTACGAAACAGAATTGTAGGAAGACCAATTTTATCCTCCAGTAGCTCATGTCTAGCTCCTTCAGCGATGAGTTCACAAAGGCCTTTTCCATGGACGAGCTTGGTCGGTTTAATGTCAATATCATATTCTTGAACCTTAGCCACCCAGTTCCCTCTCCTGGATCCAAATTCCTGCTGTGTAAGAATTGACTTAACAGTTGTATCTGGTACCAGCACCATGAAGTGAGAGTTAAGAATGTAAAAACGAAACTGCTTAACAACTTTAACCACTGCAAAAGCATGTTTTTCCATCATGGTATATTTTAACTCATGATCTTTCAGAATATAGCTCATAAATTCAATTGGGAGTTTGTGTTCATTAGAATCTTCCTGAGTCAAAACCTCAGCCAAGGTGTTATTTGTGGCTGTAGCAATAGATAATAAAATCTTTGCTCAAATCTGGACATGCTAAAACCGAAGTTTTAGCAATGGCTTTTTTAATACCTTCAAAGGATTATTTCCCTTCAAAAGACCAACCAAACATTTGTTTGCCTTTCATCATTTGGGAGATATTCAGAGTTAGTTCTGCAAAATTAGGGATGAATCTTCTCAAAAAGTTGATCTTACCAAAGAAAGAGTGCACGCCCTTTTTGCTGGTTGGGAGAGGAATTTGCTGAATAGCTTGAACTCGCTTAGGATCAATCTTAATACCATCTTTTGGAGATTGATGTGCCCTAATAATTTCTCCTTTGTGACACAAAAGACAGATCTTTTAGGATTCAAAAAGATCCCATATTCTCTACATCTTAGCAGAACTGTCTCCAGGTACTGAAAATGATCTACCCTTGTTTTAGAATACACAGTCAAGTCATCAAGGTATACAACAATACACTTCCCTTTCAAACTTCCAAAGGCCAGATCCATAGCTCTCTGAAAAGTGGCACCAGCATTAATGAGCCCAAAAGACATTCTTTTGTAAGCAAAGGTACCCCAAGGGGTAGTGAAAGTTGTTGTGTGTTGATCTGCAGTATAAAATTCTACCTGATTATATCCTGAGAATCCATCAAGCATAGACAACATTTCAGATCCTGTTACTGCTTGTAAGACCTGATCCATCATAGGTAAAGGATAATTATCTTTCAAGGAAGCCTGATTCAGATTCCTGAAGTCAACACAGATACGAATCTCACCATTTTTCTTTCTAATAGGTACAATATTGGAAATCCATGTTGAATGATGAAGAGGAAAAATGATTTTGGATTTCAACAAATTCTGTATTTCTTGAAAAATGGTGTCAGCTATTTTGGGATTATATTGCCTCTTCTTTTGTTTAAAGGCTTAATTCCAAGTTTGAGAGGAATAAAATGCTGCATCTCTTTTGGTTGGAAAGATTTTAAATATTCATAAGAGTAGGCAAGAACATCCTTATACCTCTTTAACAGATCAATTGCTTTCTTCCTCTCATCTGCTGTGCAACATTTTCCAATGTTCATGAACTTAGGGTCAGTAGAACTCCCAATATTAATTTTGTCATATTCAGCTGATTGTTGAGGTCCAGTAGAAGCTCTAGACTTTACATACCTGTCGTGTTTATCAAACAGTTCCTCTAAACTTACCAATCCTTTAGGGATTTTGATTCCCTTGAGTTTGATACATCCATCCTGATCCGTTTCTTCTCCTTGAGTGGTTGCTTTGTCAAAGGGCACACTTTCACGAGGCAAGTTATCACTTCCTTCAAAGTATAGCTGTTCAAAATTATCTTTGAGTTCTAAGAAAGAAAGAAAATGTTGATCATTATTGAAAACTTGCCAATTATTTTTATTATCAGGTACACTAGGTTGATGTATCATCTCAATGGTGAACTTATCTTGGGAAAAGTCAGGATGAGGTATAAGCAGTGACCTAGAGACTACTAATGAATCAGCCCTGGTATTCTTCTCCCTAGGTATTGCTTTAATGGAGAAAGCATCAAGAAATTCAATGGAATCCCACACCTGATTCCTGTAATGTTTCAACCTTCCATTTTTCACCTGGAAGAGGTTTCTAACTTGCTTTACAATCAATTCTGCATCCCCACAAGCTAGAAGATTCTACACACCTTGTTCTTTTGCCACCTGCAGTCCAAGAATGAGAGCCACATACTCTGTTGTATTATTGGTATTTTCAAATTGCAACTTGAATGAGAAAGGATGAAGGCTTCCTTCAGGTGACACCAATATGACACCAGCTCCAAAACCAGCTGAGGAACAACTTCCATCAAACTCTAAAATCCAAACACCATTAGCATCTTTAGGTGATACTTTGGGGAGTTGGATTTCTTCAAGAGATATAATCACGTAGTTTCCATGCCCCATATCCTCATAGAGTATTTGTGCTTTGGGATCATCCATTTTTTGTACAATATACTCAAATTGCTTCTCAGGCAGCAACTTCTTCATTTGTCCATTAACAGGTATGAGGGCATGTGACTAATCCATTTGAATTTCTCCACCCACATCCTTACAGAAGTTTCTTCTTAGCAACATCTCGTATGAAGGAGGAATATCTACTACTAAGATGGTAGCCAAAACTTTCTTCTCAGGAAAAGCATCAAAAGCCACTTGTGCATCTTTAATTCTTCCGACTAAGGGCACTTCCTTACTCTCCATAGAGTAACAAGATCCATAAGTGTGTGTGAGAGTCAAGCCTAAGGCATGAGATACTTTAGCAGGCATCACATTATCTGATGCTCCTGAGTCTATGATGCAATTTTTGAGCCTATGGCCAGCTATAAGAAGTGTCACATAGAATGGTTTGATTTTGTCATTGGGTGAGGTGATAGTGGCTACCACATTAGGTTGTGGTGTAGAAGAAGGAGTGGGTAAAAGGCCTTTAGAGGTAGTTTTAGAATGGGATTTGACAAAGTGAATCATTTTAGCAAAGGCCTTAGGATGGGTTTGATAATATTCAGCTTTTGAGATTTGAACCTTAGTCTTTTTTAGGTGATCAATAATATCGAAAGACCCAGAAGTGGATGGGCTATCATCATTTGAAATCTTAGGTTTATCAACTTTAGGAGAAATGAAAATAACTTTAGTAGCAGAATTGACAGGACTCACCTTTGGTGTAGATGAAACGGGGATAGGAGATCCTCTTTTTGCAATTACAGGGATAGTTGTCAGCTGTTCTTTAGATTTCTTGGTGGGCTGCATCACTTTCTCCCTCTGATTTGTCTACTCTCGAGTCATGACAGCGTATGATTTTCTATTCATGTCTGCTACTATTTCGTCATAATCATCCTCATCATCAATGCCCTCAGTGGTGAAGAAATTAACTCGAGATCCCTCAAGTTCATCTGCTTCATCATCAACCTCTTCAAAAAATTCCTCGCAATCTTCATTAACCTCTTCATCTTCAGGTTCCTCAACTTCACAGGTTGCATTGACGGGAACTTTAATAGGAGGTCCTTCAAGCGCTAGCCTTGTTTGAGCAGCAGGCAAATGATTTCTGGGCTGAAAATTCCTCCTTGGAACATTTGCATAGGGAGCATGTTGAGACAATTGTTTCTTAATGGCAATGAGATCATTTACAAGTTTTTGTACCAATGGATCAGTATTAGGTCCAGGGGTGGAAGAGGAGGAAGAAGAAGATTTAGATTTACAAGGGTCTCTCCTCAACTTCCTTGACATGATTAAATCATCTTCGACACTAATAGCAAGAGTTTGATCTTCAGCCAATGTTGTGAGATTAGCCCTTCTTAGTGTATAGCTAACTTCAGGTGATTGAGCATTTAGGAAAAAACATTTTTGAATTTGATCTACAGGTCGAGTATTTGGCGGAATTTTTTTAATCAACCTGTTGAATCGGGCCACAAATTCTCTCATGGGCTCTGATGAATCCTTCTTTATTTGAGAGATTTGTGCTAGCAAGACATGCACGTCTTCTGCTGGTTTGAACCAGTTTTCAAACCTAGTTCTCATTGTATCCCAGCTGGTGATAGCACTAGCCAGAAGGTGATAGTACCAATCAGTAGCATTATCTTGTAAAGTCTCAATGAAAAGTCTTATGGAGACATCTTCATGTTCAACTCTCAGAACTCTGCATGCAACTATGAAGGCTGCGATGTGTTCATCAGGATGCACTTTACCATCGCCTTTGAATTTAGGGAAGATCTTCCGGTTACCTCTGGGTAACTCGTACAAAGGTTGAGGAAGGGCAAGGGGCCCGACACGATGACCCTAGGGCAGTGGTACCCGCCATTATTGGAAAAATGGATTGAAGATGAACTACAACACTAGCAAGAATCAAATCTCAAAGATTAGGATTGATTGACTTTGAAGGAATATCACCCGTAGGGATTCTATCTTAGACAGGTGGAGTACTTGTTGAACGAGTCTTTCTATTTCTTGTTGAAGGGAAAGGAAAACCCTGCTGCTCCAAAAGTTGAAATTGAGAATCTTCAATACCAAGGGCCCTTCTCCCTCGAGTAAAACACGGAGTCGCCAGATCAAAGGATGATCAATAATTATAGAACTGGAATATGATTTCCCCAGTGGAGTCACCAAAAACTATTCATCGTCAAATAGGACTTCACGAAGAGCAACAGTAAGGGGACAAGAAGTCCCTCCTCTTTAATGGGAGAGGTTCCCTTATTCGGAAATGAACCTATTTACACATATACAAAACATGATTTTATTGTGGAACTTGGATTTTTACGAAAGTGTTTTCTATAAGGATCATCAGTTACAAAAGGACTAAGGAATGAGAAAACAAGAATGAGCAGAAAGGCACTATTTAGAATTATAGATGACAGAGTAATTCTTTATGCATGCGAAGGTACAGTGAATTGAAACAAGATCATTTGTATCATACTAATAAGATGAAATTTGAAAGACACAAAGTTCTATAAATAACATCTGCAAGAATACAAAGCTTCTTAATATAATATAGACAAATGATCTTAACAAGATTAAATGAAAAGATTGGGGATAAAAGGAAATCAGATAGACAAAGAATGAAAACTCCTTCTGTATTGATTTCTTTATGATTTATTTTACACTTTAAGAAAATGAGCCAAGTTCTTCCTTTTTGCAAAATGGTGAGGAGAGGCCATTATATACTTTACAAATCAGTTACTCTTGGTAACTAATTCTTTTAACTAAAGATTAGTTAAGGATTGTCCAATCGCAATACCTCAACTTATTACAATAAATCCAAGTAAAAGAATTGGAAGAGAAGAGAGGAAAAAGGAGAAGAAGACAGGTGCTTATGACTGGGAGGGACCCACTAACTTAAAAATACGCTGCCTGAATCTCTTCAACGACTCGGCTATGTCTCTTCCAGGTGGGACTGACGTGTTGGCTGTAGACAGGGTCCAAAATCTGAGGCACTTCTCCATTTCCTTATCAAACTTGACATGAGTATGATAGTCCTTATTTGCTTCTTCAATGGAAGATTGAAGAGAGCAGATCTCCTTCATTTTCTCTTTGGAAATGGAGCTTTCCTTGAACATATTTCCTTTGAAAAAATCTCTGAATTGAGCTTTGATTTCTTGTAGGGAGAGAGACACACCAGAAGTTTCATCCTAAAGATGACAATGTATATCTTTGAAAGCAGATACAACTAGTGTTTTGAAAGCCTCCCCCTTCTGCCAACTATTCTTCAATTCTCCCGAAGCCTTGTAGTTCTCACTATCTTGATTGAACAGGGCCTATGCTTGATTCTGGGAGACAACTATGGAATTATCCATTTCTGGAATCCTCAGTGCAGTGCCAATGGTGGCAGCGTCAAGTTTGGCAATGAGCTCCTCGTCAATTCGCTCGAATCAGGGTTGAAATGAGCTCTGCATGAAAGCACTGTATCTACACATTGCACAGAGATTGGGAAATCACCAGTGAAATCCAAACCGCTATCATGAATCATTTGTGCCATTGGTGTAGGGTTTTCATCTGTCATCCTCCACCAAAAATCACTAAAGTCAAGATGGTGATCTTCACTGTCCCCGATATCGGGAACGGCAGACTCTAGTGGTGAGATTTGTTCTTGCCCCTGAAATTTGATCTTCATGTTGGTAGTAATTCGGAGGTGAAGCTGCAAGCTAGACTTGGGAAGGAATTGTAGAGAAAAATGGATACGCGCGCAGGAATTTAGATTGTAAAGGTTCGAGCAAAAGATAGCAGGAAAGCAATGTGCAAAACACATAGGGGGTTCGCTCGTTATATAGCCGTTTAGGAGAGAGAAAGGAAATAAATGCGTATTTAATACATACCTACCAAATTGAATAAGCAAGATATTTGGGTAGAGCGGGAAAAATTAGCACGAATGGCACTTGGTTCATTTGGGATATGTGGGACGTGAAAGAGCGAAGTACGTGGCTCGGCCGAGTCGAGTGAAACGGGGAAAAGACGCAAAAATGCTCTTGGAACACGCGGGACAAAAGTACGCAGCTCGGCCGAATCAGGCGAAGCAGAGAAAAGACGCACAAATGCTCTTGGAACACGCGGGACAAAAGTACCGAAGTACGCGGCTCGGCCGAATCAGACGAAAATGGAACAATTGGTCTAGGTGAACTTTGGACATTTGGGACAAAAAGTTCCGACGGGCCTGAAAAGAACAGACTTCGGGTGAACCATCTGATCCAGGAACAGAGGGCCCAATTGAACTTGGGACACGCGGGACAAAAATGTCCGATAGGCCCGAAAAACACACAAAATGACCCAAAAACATAGATTTCTCAATTTCTTGACTTTTCACTTTATGAGTACAGCAGAAAAGACACTTAAACTCAAAATTTTAAATTTTCACCTTCTTAAGAGCAGGGGAATTTTTAGTTGACAACATAATTCCAATGTTATATTTGCCTCTAAGGAATTAGTGCCAGTGCAAAACAACATAGCTCAAGAGTATGATTGGTGTTTCCCATGCAATGAACCTCATAACCAGTCTATGTGTTTCAACGGTGCCTTAAGTGAAGCATTAATGGTGACTACAACTGGTGCGTAGGGTGAAGGTAGTCAAGGAAATAACCAACAACAAGACACATTCCAGTAGCAATCAGCTCCAAAATATACTACACTTGTAAACTGGCAGGTAGAAGATTTTTGTGGCATAAATCAAACAATTCCCCAAAGTGTTGCAGCCAACACAAGGTCAAAAAGGAGAAATTTGGGTGAAGAACAGCCATTGGCTCCAAGTAATCCACAAATTTCTATCACTCCACAAATTATTGGCAAGCAAAATGCAGCTCCAAACACACAAGGGCTGCCTAAGACAGCTCCTAGGCCAACTCAAATGCCAGTTGTTACCTGCCCATATGAAAGGAATGAATGTGCAAGTTAAGGGACAACAGAGAGATGCTTCATCTCCATTCAACATCATTGATCATATTAAGAAGACAAATGTAAACATATCAATGTGGGAATCACTATCTATCCCAAGCCAAATAGATTTGTTACAAGCTACCATGAAGGACTGGTCAACTTCAAATCAGTAAGTCCAAATGCAAGAGAAGGTGCTCACAAATGCTGCCCAGCCTGAAGGGAAAGTTAAGGGATAGCAAGGTAAAACGTTGAAGCCCCCCCCCCCCCCCCCCCATTCTATGTTTCATTGAACATTGGAAACCAATTAGTACACAATTGCATGATTGATTCTGGGGCAAGCAGTTCAGTAATGCCCAAGAAAATATCTGATCAGTTAGGTATTAAATATGAATTCATATCTAGAGGGTTATTGCAATTGGATGGGACAACAGTAAAAATAGTTTGAGTGATAAATAACTTGAGTCTTACTTTGCATGCATGCCCCAATGTTGTTGTTTTGAAATATGTATCAGTAATAGATGTTCCACCACTCTTTTCCCTATATCTGTCAAGAGATTTCATAGCCAAGATTGGAGGGTAATTATCTATTGATTGGACACACATGTTTTTCAGAACAAGATATGGAACTAAAGTCACAATCAGATATGAGCCTATTGCAAACTTTCACATTGAACCTCACACTCCAAGCCAAATCAATACCATTTGTTCAATGTTTGATCAAGAGGATTATCCAAGCACTGATGAAGCTGACACCAAGGTTGGAAGCATCCCAGATCCGACTCTTGATGAATGGGAAAACAAGGTTCATTCTTTTGATCATTATCAAGAAATAGAAGAATATGAGCTAGGAGTCTATTGCATGCATGAAGAAAATCAGCCTATTCCTAGCATCACCAAGCCAAACTACAAGGATGACAATGAGGTATGGAAGTTTTTTTTTTTATGGATCAAGGAGTAGACAAGGTGCAGGAGGGGGAGCTATGCTCATTTCACCTCAAGGAGTTAAGTATTATTCAACTTTTAGATTTCAGTTTGTATGCTCTAATAACACTGCTGAATATGAAGCCTTGATACAAGGATTACATTGGTCAATCAAGAGAGGAATAAAGAACTTGCAAGCCAAGTTAAGGGGCAACATGCTATCAATAATGATCTACTCAAATGCTATAAGAATAGGGTGTGGAACCTCATTGAATATTTTGAGGGCTTTGGCATAAAATCCATTCCAAGAAAAGAGAACCAAGCTGCTGACAGGCTTGCAGTAGTTGGGGCAGCCTTTGACGTTGTTGAAAGCATTCAAAAAGACAAGGTACAGCCAAACATCCATGTGATTGTGAGGCCTTCAGTGCTAGACAACAATGTAAGCTGGAAATTGTTTGAAAATGATAAGCAAATCATCCATTTCTTGCAAGAAGAGGATGAGTTCTCAGCTAAAAAAAAGGAAAAGTTGGAGCAGAAGTATGGTGACCAAGTGGTAAAGCTGAGAACCAACAAACTACCAAAGGGACTTATTACTTTGGAGTCCATTTTCAATCCTAATGATCATTTTAGGAAGGAGAAAAAAAACATTCAAGTCAAGGGAGAAGATTCAGTGTCCATCTTGGTGGAAGAAGGCAAATCACTTTGAGTTGGTAAGGTGACGACTGAACAAGAAAGGTATGAGTTCATACAACTTTGTCAAGAATTACCTAATGTGTTTTCTTGGAGTTATGAAGATTTGAAAGGTTTCAACCCCGAGCTAGCTCAACACACAATTGAATTAGATCCAAGTACTAAACCCATCAGGCAAAAACAAAGGCCCAGTCAATCCACACATGGAGCCTTTCATGATTGAAAGGAATTGAATAAGTTGATAGAAATAAGTGTGGGGAAATTAGATTATGTGTTGACTTCAGATATTTGAATAGAGCATCTATCAAGGATCATTATCCACTTCCTTCCATGGAGAAAATTTTACAAGTTGTTGCTAGCTCTGAGAGGTTTTCATTACTTGATGGCTATTTGGGGTACAATTAGATTATGGTGAAAGAAGAAGATCAGTTCAAGACAGCCTTTACAACCAAATGGGGAACTTCTGCATACAGAAAAATGCCATTTGGGTTGTCCAATGCTGGAGCTACTTTCCAAAGAGAAATGGACATGGTGTTCAAGGATTTAATTAACAACATGGTGTTAATATATCTTGATGATATCACTGTTTTTTCAAAAAATGCATTAGATCGTCTCTTTCATTTGAGGCAAGTGTTCCAAAGGTGCAGAAGATTTGTAGTATCCTTGAATCCTAAAAAGTGTATTTTTCTAACTCATGGGGGAAATCTCCTTGGCCACATTGTCTCCAAAGAAGGATTAGCAATTGATCCAGAAAGAGTTGAAGCCATAAGAGCACTACCATTGCCAAGCCACAAGAAGGCCCTTCAAATTTTCTTGGGGAGAATAAATTTTGTTCGGAGGTTTGTCCCAAATTTTACAGCCCTAGTCAAGCCTATCACCAAGATGTTAAAGAAAAGCATGGCTTTCAAATGGATAGTAGAAGGAAAGGAAATTTTTGAAGCAATCAAAGAAGCCATCTCTCAAGCCCCAACTCTCATTAACCCATATTTCTCCAAGGATTTCATCATCTACGCATTTGGGGGTGATGATACTATTTCTGCAATTTTGGTACAACAGAACAAAGACAATGATGAGCAGCCAATTGCTTTCTTTAGCCAAATCCTGGAGGACTATGAGGTGAGATATTATTTCATTGAGAATCATGCTCTTGCATTAATCAGGAGCTTGAAGAAATTCAAGCATCTAGTCTCAAAAAACAAGATTCAATTGATGGTTTCTCATGTGGGAGTTAAAGACTTCCTCCTCAACAAAGACTTGGATGAAAAGAGAGCAGGATGGATTACTCATGTCATGGAGTATGACATTGAGATCAAAGTCACCAAGTTGGTCAGAGGAAAAGGATTGTGTGAGTAATTTATTTTGAGTGAACAAAAGGAAGCATGCAATGAGAAGGAGGATGTTTTGGCATTACAAGACAGCCATGAGCAAGGAAGCACTCAAAAGGAAAATGATGATGTCCTCACTCCTTGCTGGACCCAAGACATAATTCACTTCCTAAACACAAGTCTATGCCCTCCAGAGATGAACAAGACCAAAAGAAGACACTTCAGATTGCAGGCTGTCCCATATGCCCTTGTTGATGGCATTTTGTTCAAAAGGGATGTGAATGGAGTGATGCTGAGATGCATTGGTACAAATCAGATTCATAGGGTGTTGGAAGAGTTCCATGGTGGATCAGCTGGTGGTCATTTTGCACCAAGAGTGACAGCTCTAAAGATCATGAGGGCTGGCTATTATTGGCCCAAGATTTTCAGTGATTGTTATGCATGGATCAAGAGGTGCAAGAATTGTACATTCTTCACAGGTAAGGAGAGGCTAGCTGCCCTTCCATTGTACCCAATTTTAGTTGACCAGCCATTCATGCAATGGGGTTTGGACTTCATTGGAGTCATTAATCCCAATTCAAGCCAAGGGAACAAATGGATTTTAATAGCAACAGATTATTTTACCAAGTGGACTGAAGCAGTGGCTCTCAAGGAAGCAAATGAATCTAGCATCCTAGACTTTTATGAGGGAATAGCAACCAGATTTGGCATACCTGCTACAATAATATCAGATAATGCATTGGCATTCATTAGGTCCAAGGTGACTGAATGGGCTGTCAAGAATGGGATCTACCTAAGAACTTCATCAAATTATTACCCTCAGGGTAATGGCCAGGCTGAATCTACAAACAAGAACTTGTTGAGGATCATTAGGAGGACTCTTGATGAAAATCAGAGGTCTTGGCATACCAAATTGAAATCAACCTTATGGGCTGATAGGATAACTCCTAAAATATCTACAGGTAACTCCCCATTCAAGATTGTTTATGGGAGAGAAGCCATTTTGCCCATGTCACTTGAGTTGCCAACATTGGAACTCATGAAACAGTTGGAGTTGTTGGAGTTCGAGCCCATGGAGGTTAGATATGCAGAATTGATGGAGCTCCAAGAAATTAGAAATCAGGCATCCCAAGCAATGGAGAAGGATCAAGCTTTGATAAAGAAGACCTTTGATAGAAAGGCCAAGGATAGATCTTTCCAAGTTGGAGATCTAGTGTTAAAATGGGATGCAGACAGAGAAAAACCGGGAAGGCATTCAAAATTTGATGCCATTTGGAGTGGCCCATACATGGTGACAAAGTGTAAGGACAACAATGCCTTCCAATTGTCTTCATTGGATGGTAAGGAATTGTAGATTGCAGTCAATGGAATCCATCTGAAGCATTGCTACTAAAGGAAATTCTCCACCTTGTACATATTAGCTTAGGTTTTCATTCCTCCAAGTGCTTATGCACATTTTTCTATTGTAGATTAGCTTTTCTTTCCCTAAGTGTTTTGGCACAAGCTTGTTGTTCCTGGAAATGTGTCTTACAGGCCTTGCTCCAATTAGATGATGTTCCACCCTCCACCTTCCTCCTTGCAATGTTCTAATCAGTTGGGGTACCAAGCAGAGAATTTAATTACTCCATGCCCAACGGATTGTTCCAAGCAACTAGTAACTTCATCCACCAGGCAGATGACCCCTCTGAGTCGCCAAAATTGTTATCCAAAATGTGCTCCTTGCTCATTTTGTGGCTAACTCCCTTCATTCTTCCCTCTCTTGTGCCTTAGTCATAATTTTTTGCTTTTTAGGCACTCAAAACCCTCTAGAAATGGCACCATTAGATAGAGATCTTTCTCAGCTTTCTAGAAAGGTAAAGTTTTCCTCCTAACTCAATGTATTTTTGAAGTTATGGCTCAGTGGATTTTTTTGTGGAAAATTTTCCCCTAGAACAGCCCGCAGCCAGTAATATCATGCCACGTGTCTCGAAGCGGCGGGGGTTGGAGGAAAACTTGGATTTTTTACCAAGTGTTTGGCAAAATTTCAAAAGGGATATTTCACCCCGCCAGGCCTGCCGTCCAATTGGATTGCACCACATGTCCAAAGGGGGAAAAATTAGAAAAATGACTAAGTGTTGGCTGAGTTTTTCATGGAAAAATCTCCGGGACAAGCCTGCGCCCAACCACATTGTGCCACGTGTTCTATGGCCTCGGACTGGTGGAGCGCAGAGGTTAAGTTAAAATTTTGGCTAAATATTTTTTGAGGGCGTAAATTCAAATTTCTTCCCAAAAAGCCCGCATCCAATGGCCTCATGCCACGTGTCCCTGGGGGGTAGGAGCTACGGAGCGCGAGGGGAGATTTGGATTTTTTCCAAAGGCTAAATTTTGGAAAGGAAAATTATTGGCCCGTAGCCCTGCATCCAATAAGACACTACCATGTGCCTCAGACCGGCGGAAGGTGGGGGAAATTTGGGAATTTTTCTCCAAGAAAAATCAAGAGAAATTTCAAAAGGAAAGTCCACCCCCCCCGAACACGAACCAATCACATCTTCCCACGTGTCCAGTGGTGGCAAAAAATACCTCAGGCCCGCAAGGAAAAAGGGAAGGGATGGGGTTTTTCCACGTGGTCAGGAAAATGGTCCAAAGTGATAGAAAAATTTAGGAGTTAAAGGCCCGCGCCCAATCATGTGATGCCACGTGTCCTCAGGTCCATCGGCCCGGCGACCGAATTTTTGAAATTGTTTTACAATGGCCAAAATGAAGGAAAATAAAGCACAGAAGGTCTACGTCCAATAAAAACATGCCATGTGGCACCCAAAATGGTGGAGCATGGGGATTTTTTGGGAAATTTTCTCAAATGCAAAAAGTGGAAAATTTTAAATTTTTCGCCCGCCAATCCATTTTGGCCCTGTTTTGCCCTAAATTTTCAAACGGCCATATCTTTCGATCCAGAGCTCAGTTTTTCATGTTCTTTATATCAACAGGAAAGCTACTGAATTTTTCTATAAGATTCTAGGGGTCCTTTTTGTATTTTGATAGAGTTTGGAGAGATAAATTTGAAAAAATGCCTCTGGTCACGTGTCCATGGACAGAAATGACGTTTCAACCAACCAATTTTAATGAAGAATGGCTCGCATTCTCTCCCAACATGGCGAAAAATGTCAAGGGATGGGCTTGTAAGGATTTCCATGATGTTTTATTGTGTTTTTGGTCAGTGGTTGAAGCTCTTCCATGGTTTCCCATGTTTCTCTCTCCTGGAGTCGACTTCTTGCACTGTAAAAGCCAGAATGGGCTCATTTTTTGAAAAAGAGAAACACTTTTCAGCTCTGCAACTTCCCTTTTTCTTCCTTTTTGGTATAATTTGTGGAAATTTTTAGCTTTCCATGCAATACAAGCACCCATTTTTTCCTCTTGGTCACTGTAATGCATTGTATTGGATCTGGAATGATAATGTATGTTCTGTGATTAAAATCCCTCAATCCTTTCATATATCTACCATTGTTTCCTAGATCTTTCATTACATCTTGAGCAATTTTTGCATGCTTTGTGTTGTGTTTCTTGTGGATTGTGTATGTATTGTAGTATTAGGTGTCTGCTACTCCTCTGGTGCATCACCTCATTAGCATTAGTCTCATTTTTCTTGCATTCCCTATCTTTGTCCCCTTGGAATTTAGAGTAGGAACTAGGAATTTAAACCTTTGTAACTTGTAAGTGATATATCTAATCAGGGGTGTTGAGGAACCAGCCTCTAATCTAGATATTCCTCTCCCATTTTCAACTCCCACACTTGGGGAGAAGATTCAATGTTGTGCAATCACACTGGATGTTAAAAATGTCAAACTAGAAGCCTGATCAACATCCAGGGGTGCTGCTGATTTGCAACAATAGTACATACACACTTCTTCTACTGAAAAAATTCCTACCATGCTCTACGCTAACAAAAAAAAAGTAAGATAAACAAACCACATAATGGGTAGGGATAAATAGCTTCCCTTCTTTACAAAATGTGGCTATGTAATTAATTTTTCTACAAACATGCCCTACAATAAGAGTGGAAAATTTCCTTCCACCCTTTTACCCAAATAATCAACAATAAATAAAGTGAATACCTCCTCAATTTGTTCACATTTTTTTATCTTAGAGGTGTTGTGGCTGACCTTTGGTGCATTTAAGACCATCCTCATGCTCTGAAGTGAGTATAACTTTAGTGGTATCTATGACTTTGGCTCCAAGCTGGCCAAATACTTGATTGGACATGTAACCTTGTAGTAATTCAATGGAACTTTAGGTGATGGATATTACCTTATCATGGTAATATCAACTGGATGGAACATATTCATAATTACACACCATTCATTGACCAGGGGGTATGTCCCTCTATAGGCTGATATGAATTTTTCATCTAGCGTGCTAGAGATCAACTTTGTGTTCTCAAAAGCTTGCCTGGTCCTTTTTGAATGAATCGTCCTTGTTAAAATCAGAAACCTTGGGACTCAATCATAAGTATTGAGTAGATCAAACTCCTCCAGTGAAAATCAAATTCTGTAAAAGAGTTCATTGTGGGATAAGTTATTGAAATTCCTCCATCAAAAGAAATCTAGACCCTTCCTATGACCACTTCTTTCATGTCAAGTTTCTTCCATGAATCTTCATTTTTGCATTTCCCATAGTTTCTTTCCTGAAGCTCCCCATGGTTGATCAGTAGCTGATGATGATGGCTTTGGTGGCAATCCATGCAATAATCCTTCCATATTATGGGTATGTGCATAAATATCTAGGCATTACAATATAATGTGGGACACCTGTATTTCATAGAAATACTCAATGCACAGTAATAAGAAACTTCCTTACATATTGCTTGGCTTCACAGATCACACATGCTTGTAGGGTAGATTTCACACTGTGATAAGGGAAATCTTTGTCTATTGTATAAACTTCTGTAGCTTCATAATTTTTCAGAAAAATGTGAAAAGATAGTGTCATCATGCACAGTATTATTTGTAGAAAAAAAATTAGTTGAGTTTTCATAGACACGATATGAGATTATATGTTACATGGGCTTCTACAATAGTTTCTATCATCCTCTACCACTACTTCTTCAAAGCATGAATCTCCTCTAGAAGGCTTAACCATCATGGATATATGAAGGTATTATGGGAGACTTGGAAGCATCAAAATGAAAGAAATTTGGTCAATTCTTCTAATACCAGTTTCATCTGTACATGTCGATCCTCTTGACTGGTCTTTTGAGTTATCCTCCCAACACAGATTTTCAGGAATGAATGAGGAGGGTTATGTTGGGTCACAATTGGTATTTTAACTCTTTCTTGATATCTTTGAGGGGACTGATTTTCAGAAAGGAAATCAAGGGTTGAAAATCGAAGCTGAGATGGAAGGGTAGAAGATGGAGAGATAGAAAATCCAATGGGGGATTAAATTTATCATATTTGGAAATGATAGCTTTTTTTGAGATCATAAATCCTATACCAAGTGTGTGCATGGGATCTAGATGGTGTAGTAGGATGGCAAACTGTAGGGTTCTTCCATTGCACTCAGGAGAAGTGAATCCCAAATTGGGTGCACCAATTCAACTCATCATCTGTATATATACTGTGACAACATTTTATATGAAATGATACTCCAAACAGGTGTAGAGAAATCTCATAAAATATGTTTTATGATAAAATTGTGTTGTGCTATAGTTTCTACTCAAACCATGGGCTAGTGTTCTCACCATAGCCATTGCTTCGGAAACTCCATTACTCATCACTGACTATAGTTGCCCTGTGAGTGTTACCATGCATGCCTCCATTTTATGAATATTCATCTATAAGTCATCAGATTGAGGTACCTGATATCTTGTTGAAATCCGTGTACCCATGCTTCTGGTGCAACAAATCCTCCTTGGCGGGCTACCAACCACTTGATATTCTTCACTGCTTCTCATCATGTCAATGCATACGTGCTCTTAGGAGTGTCTAACATTTTAGGTGTATCTATATCCTTTTGGGAATAACCCGAGTATAAATTGTTTCATCACATTTGAAAATGGGTAATGGATGGCTAGTTGCTTCCTTTTCCTTCAGTTAGAATTTAAATTATCTTCATTATTAGTCCATGATTAGCACTTGATATTCTATGGATCATAGGATTTAGTTGCATGAGCATGTTTAGTAGGTTAAGGAATGGATTCAATTTGTATTATAATGATACAGGGTCATCATCCTCTTGAGATGATGGATTTTTCTGGCATCATTGGAGTTGCCATCTCATATGCTTGAGCCTGCCTTCATCAGGCTCTTACCTTCACTCGATATTATAACCAATTATTGATGAAGTTTCCTTAGTAGTTCTTAAGGTTGATTCTTCCTTTTAAAGTAGTCCTTTCTTAGCTATTTCCTTGTCGCCGAGATTGTTATGTCACCAGTGTACAACACTCCTCAACGTGATAATCCATCTGATGAATCCATGGGGAAACCAAATTCTCCCTACCTTTTCCTAACCTATGGATACATCTCTCAATGATGTGGAACTTATGAGGTTTATCTGTTCCATCCAGAGAAGTTCTCAACTTCCTCAAATCCATCATCTTACTTATTTACTACTCCTAATTCAGAAAATACTGGGTTAGACTACACCTACCCTAACATTTTCAAGGAGACAAGGATAGATAAAGTGCATGAAATATGGAATTCCTTCGATACTAAAGAAGGGTTGATACCATGTATTCAAGGATGTCGGTGTGAAGTTTACCTTTCCACTGAGGGAGAATTGATGAGTGCATGTTAAAGCTGGCCATCATGCTTCACTATCTTCCTATTGAGATCGGGAGTCCAAACTTGTGTTTCCTTCCTAGATTCAAGAAGCCTATTTCATACAATGACATGGCTGGAATAAAACATAGAGAATTTACTTGGATCCAAGTTCGCGTTAAGGTGAATTTATCCATATCTGAGGGTTGTATAGATTCTTTCCTACCCATTAGCCCTGAGGGAGAGCGATAATCCCTTGAGAGAACAATTATTCTATAGACTGTGGATGCATAGTTGTCACATGTCAGCATATTCTTCTACTCGAATATTCCAAATCAAGTCATTTGTTATACATGTGACAGCAAGTGATTGTAGACACACCTCAGCAAGCACTTGCATCATCTGTAGTGACTAACTTAGTCTATGTTGGTGCTAAAAAATAGAAGCAAAATGTTGTTACGTGTCAGCTAGTCTTGTTTCCACCTTTCAGCATACTACTATTGCATGTGAACCTTTATCAACCTAGAGCACATGAAGTTAAAAAGTCACCACACACTGGCCTATCACACCAAGTGTAAAAAGCCTAATGTGCTTACCTGTGGTGTGACAATAATTTTTTTCCCCATGCATCAGTTTAATATTGATATGAAGTGTGACAACAAGCATTGCTTTTGTGCGTTAGAAAGTATTGAAGACATGTAGACTAGACAAAGTATTAACATTGCATTGACACACAAGATAATTACTACACAAGAATCAACACATAATATCTATTGGAATTTTCTCCTCATTCACAGTCTTGGAAACCCTAATTTTGCTCATATAAATACCCTCATACCACTGCAAATTTGTATCAATATATACACTTCCCTGATTCCAATTAATATCTCAAGGGGTATATATACTACTAGGAACTTTCAACCTTCAGGTATTTGAAATCAAGAGTCAAGTAAATATCCCTTGAAGCTTCAATTTACAGCCTAGTTAACTACTATATTGATGTGATGTCAATCGTGACATATCACTATATCAACAACCATGTATACCTATCCAATGTGAAGCCTTGATACTCTACATGAACTTGTTATGTCCCCACATTCAGATAATTTTGCAAATGAATACGGAATACAAGGATTTTATTGATGCAAGTGATTTTGGTGGGCTCGTTAAGATGCCCCAGTTTAAAATTGATCATGATATTATGAATTACCTTCTCTCCTCGTAAAATATAGAGGACAATATTTTTACTATTATTGTAGAAGACGGTCGTATGTTTCAATTTAATGTCGATCCAGCTGATATCCATCGGTTCACAGGCCTTCCATTTAAAAATTCCCCCATTGTTACAATGAAAGAAACCATCATCGAAAATAATAAGAAGTTCCTCAAATCTAATTTCAGTTTTCATGTTGATTGTACGTGTAATCTGTTTTCAATTTTCATTTGATATTTTCAGTTTTTTATTTTGATACAATTCAAATCGCTATTAATTCCAATGACTTTTTGGCATTTACAGCTCATGTCAATAAATCAAGATGTGGTGTGGATACCCAAATAATTACACACCACTTACTTTCTACTATGATTTATTTCTTTCAAGCCAGAATTGTTTTGAAGGGTCGGAAAATGGATATACCAAATTGGGCTATTGCATATATTCTTGCAACTATCAGAAAGATAAAATTTGAATGGTGCACCATTTTATCTAATAAAATAAAAATTGACATTAAAATCCATTGCTTTTGGAAAAACCAGTCATTGAATCCACAAATTATCTCCTTGACCTTTATTACGAGGCTCTTTTTAATTTAAAATGCAAACCAATTCCTACTTGCACGAACAAGATAATGAAGAATTTGTCAATTCCATTTCAAGAATAATAGGTATAAAGTTTGTATTTTGACATTAGACTAACATTATGTTCATCTGGAATTCGATTAAATATTGAATGTTTGTAGAGAATATTTTTGGAGGCCTTTCCGTGAAAAAACATGGCATCAAGAGGAAGAGGCCAACAACACGCCAAGGCTTCGATAGATTCCCAATATGAAAAAAAATTTCACTCATCTCCGAACCGCCAAGAATTTGCATTACTTAAATGCCAAAGATATAATACCCTAACATTTACTATTTACAAATTCCCATTTTCTATTTTCAATTTACCATTTACCATATTGAATTGACATATAATCAAATATTTTTGACATTGCACAGACATTAGAAAATACACGTTCTTCTCAAAGTCAATCATCTTCGCAAACTCACTCAGTTCAGTTGCATGAAATTGTCTCTTCCTAACACCATGCTCAGAAATCCCAACCACACATAGCTCAAACACAACCAATTAATACTTCAACATGGCCACCTTAAGCACCGTGATAGGTTACCCCTCAACAAGATGGTATGATTTTATTGCTTTAGTATAAGTTTTGAATAGTTTTTCATATAATTTTGTAGTTTTTGCATAGTTTAAAAAATTTTCACATTATTTTTCTTGCACTTTTCAGTACATTACAGTTTTTCACCTTTTGTACAAAAAATGACACAACCACCTCCTCCACAAATATGATTCAAAATTCCAAATAGAGGTGCAGGAAAAAATAACATTGGTAAACACATACCAATTCCTCTAACCCCTAGTGGGACACTAAAAATTGTCTCCTCATTTTAAATTCCAACCCTCTCTCTTGGTGGCTTTCCCAGCACAACGGGCATATCCATTTTAAATAATATAAATTTAGATGAAGATTACTTGGGCATTTATAGAAATGACCCAAAAGGATTTTTCAATACACGTGAGATGATTCAAGGTCAGCGGGTATACTTCTATTTTAACCTAATTTATTCAACTTTCATTACATTTCACTTTTGATTTATTTATTTGAATATTTATTTATTTTATCGCAAATAGGATCAAACCACCCAAATGAAAAAAGATCTAGAAGTCGATGATCAAACCGAAAACCCCCATACCTCTCCAGCGACATCATCTTCTTTAGAATCAGATGGTGAACAATTGCTACCATTTCCTTTAGATAACTTGATTGGTTATGATTGTCAATCCCATGTCGAAGAGTTTATTATACCTTATATCAGTCAACTCATAGAATGGGAGAGAAGGGAAAAATTACTAATCAATGAGATAATAAGTCATTTTGAAAATTATTGGCAAAGGGACAGTTTATACGTTGTAGTCCAAAATCAACTTACGAAAATGGATTCCTTACTTACCCAAGTAAGAAGTGGGACTGTCACGTATAACATCAATTATGAAGATGATATTTTAGATAAAGCGTTAAACAAATTGGAAAATATTAGTGTTGAAGCCCAGGCATATTTTAACAAATTTTCTAAGGACAAGGATCAGGTAGCAATTACAAATGCCGAGAGAGATAGAGCAGTCGTATGTATTATCACTTTGAAACAATATTTTTTGTTAATTTGAAATTTTCTTATTTTAGTAATATGTTTAATTGAGATCACTTATTTTTGTGCAGTTAAAATATGAAAACTTGAAGTGTCAAGCAAAGGTGTTCTAAGTTCACTTGGAAACCGCAAAGAACAGTTTATCCGCAACAAAGAATTTGAAAGAAAATATTGTTTTAGTTAGCAAACAAAAAAATACACTAAAGAGAATAATTAAAGAGAATGACTTCAACCCTGAAATTTTATTCAAAACCAACACAGTTGTAGATCCCATGTTTCTATCCCATAAAGATGTGACAAAGGAAGAACAAAGATTCATAAAGAATCTAGACAATGTTACAGAAGATTTGATTAGTTCTAGGATTATTCAAGCCATTGGGGAAAGGGGTAGAGGAGGAGAAGCCATTGGGGAAAGGACTAAATGAGTGGAAGCTATTGGGGAAAGGAGTACAAGAGTGGAAGAAATTAGGGAAAGGGGTACAAAAAATTGAGGGTTGAAAATTTTCATGGTTGAGGGTTGAAACTTGAAAAATTGAAACTTTAAATTTGACAATTTGAAATACTTTATTATATGGATTTGAAAATTTGAAACTTGAGTATGATTTTCATGGCGTTTGAAAATTTGAAATAATTTATTATCTGGATTTGAAATTTGAAACTTTAATGTGATGGCGTTTGAAAGTTTGAAATACTTTATAATCTAGAATTTTATATCTTGTTATATATTATATATATAATTTCTAGATTGTATATGGTGTTTATGTTTCATTTTAATGTGATGGCGTTATGATAATGGTTAATTATTTGTTTTAAGAAAATTATGAATGTGGTATGACAGACACATCTTAATACTAATAGAGTTAAATATTATTCTCTCTACTTGTAATGATGATTGTATTATATGTGGATGATGACATTAGAATAAAATCATATATATGGACTATGATGAGTTTTATGTGGACGTAGATTTAACTTCAAGTACGATCATGGAATATGGATGATGATAGGGGATAATTGTTTTATGAAAAATTGGAATGTGGTATGACAAAGACATTTAATCCTTCTCAAAATCTTCTTATCTCTACGTGTAATGATATGATGAAATTAGAATGGATATATATGATGATGAATGATGATAATGGATAATTGTTTTAATAAAAATTTGAATGTGTTAGGACAAAGATGTCTTCTCTATACTTGTAAAATTTGAAATTTGTATCAAGTTTATGAACATTTATAATAGATATGTATGATGATGAATTGTGTGGACTTATATTTATCTTCAAGCACGATCATGGATGACGATAATGGATAAACAATTGTTTTACAAATAATTGGAGTGTGTCAGGAGTATAGGAAAGAGACATCTTCTCTCTACTTTTAAAATTTGAACTCTGTATCAGGTTTATGCACATTTAAACCTTCTCAAAATATTATTCTCTCTACTTGTAATGAACTTTGTATCAGGTTTTTGCACATTGAAACCTTCTAAAAATAGTATTCTCTCTACTTGTAATGAATCAATGATATGATGACATTAGATGTGGATGATGATAGGGGATAATTGTTTTATGAAAAATTGGAATGTGGTATGACAGAGACATTTAATCATTCTCAAAATCTTCTTATCTCTACTTGTAATGATATGATGAAATTAGAATGGATATATATGATGGTGAATGATGATAATGGATAATTGTTTTAATAAAAATTTGAATGTGTTAGGACAGAGATGTCTTCTCTATACTTGTAAAATTTGAAATTTGTATCAAGTTTATGCACATTTATAATAGATATGTATGATGATGAATTGTGTGGACTTGTATTTATCTTCAAGCACGATCATGGATGACGATAATGGATAAACAATTGTTTTACAAATAATTGGAGTGTGTCAGGAGTATAGGAAAGAGACATATTCTCTCTACTTGTAAAATTTGAACTCTGTATCAGGTTTATGCACATTTAAACCTTCTCAAAATATTATTCTCTCTACTTGTGATCAATCAATGATATGATGACATTAGATGTGTATGATGACATTAAAATAGATATGGATTATGATCAATTGTGTGGACATAGATTTAGCTTCAAGAATGATCATGGATGATGATAATGGATAATTTTTTAAAGAAAATTTGGAATGTCTTAGGACAAAGACATCTTAATACAGTAAAATCTTCTTCTCTTTACTTGTAAAATTAGAACTCTGTATCAGGTTTCTTCACATTTAAACCTTCTCAAAATCTTATTTTCTCTACTTGTAATGAAGAACGATCATGGATTATGATCATGGATAATTGTTTTAAGAAAATTTTGAATTTCTTAGGACAGAGAAATCTTAATAACTGAAAATATTCTTCTCTCTACTTGTAAAATTATAATTTTGTATCATGTTTCTTCGCATTTAAACCTTCTTAAACTCTTATTCTCTCTACTTGTAATGAATCAAATATATGATGACATTAAAATAGATACGGATGATGATGAATTATATGTGGATGTAGATTTAGCTTCAAGAACGATCGTGGATGATGAATTGTATAATGCCTAATGGATAATTTTTTTAAGAAAATTTGGAATGTGTTATGACATAAACATCTTAATATGGAAAAATATTCCTCTATCTACTTGTAAAATTTGAATGTGTGATTTTATCCCACAAATTTTAAACAATTTATCAAAGCATTTTGCAAATACAAAAATAAATTAAACATAATTGTAAAAACTCAAGAAATGTCATATTATAGGGTTTAAGTTACCTCTTGTCTTTTAGATGGCTGTGGCAAAGCATATGGAAGGAAAATGGAATTCATCCTTCATATCATGCTAGAAGATCTTCGATTCAAATCACCTCAACACGAGAAATGGATTAGTATATAGATGGCTGAGTTTCCTGACATTGTCAGTCTCGAGAAGTGAGAGCTTCCTTAGATGGATGTCAAACCATGTTTTAAAGAAAAAAATATGAAATAATGATTGAGTGGATTAAGGAAGAAACATAAAGATTAAAGAAAATGAAAATGATAAACTATATATATGTCTGGACAATAGAAGTCTAGAAATCTAGAAGAGTATAACAATGGAAGAATATGCAGATCTGAACTCTGAAGGACATGAAAATAAGTATTCGAAAAATACATGTAACAAACCAATTTTTAAAACAAAATTTGGTATTCAAAAATCCCAAAATAGTAATTATATTAAACAATGTTTTTACAAATAATTGTATTTAAATAAATGTAAATATATATACCTATAACATCTTTAATGATAACAAGATCTAAAACAAAATTGTATAAAAATCCTCCTCAGTCAATATTTTCATCTATAGAGTTAATATGTAATTGAATAAATAACCACGGTTAAAATATAAGGTGAAAAATAATAAAAGTAAGGTCAAGGAGATACCTATTTAAAGCTGAAAAAATCCATTATCAATAGCTTCTTCAAAGACGATGTTCTCTTCTATAAAGTATGATGACACACCAATTCTAGTCTCATCGTTGGGAACAATTGTACTTTTAGTTGTATTATTTACACCTATTATTTCAGAAAGGGAATTCCAATGCACAATTTCTCTGTCAAAAGGAAAGGTTTCCATGCAGTAGCAAGAAACATATCACCTCATGCAAATTTCAAGATTTTCATCAAACCTGTTTCTTAGTTTTGATTTTATAAATAATAAAGCACTAAAAACCCTTTCATCATCCACAAACCCCAAAATTATTATTTGGCATAACTCATATAATCTAAAATATTCATTGATGTCTTCTTGTAAGATAATACTTTGATAGATTCCTTGTCAGAGCTATGTAATAGTACCACTCTCAGAAGGTTTGTCTAAATTTTTATATTGGGTCCTCATTGTTGTTGCAAATTTTTTTGATTGAGACTTTAATAAATCAGCATTCAGTATACCTTTGATTTCCATACCCTTCACCTCTGAACTATTTGTGAAATGTTCCATTATTGCACCCATGGATTTATGGAAATGATTTCTTACAAAGTATGCACGAACACCTTCAGTATTCAAAAAATTAGGATTCATTACACCCATTGCTTCAATCATTTTATATTTGGAGAAAACTTCTTTAATTTATATGATGATAAGGATTCTGAAAAAAAATTAAGCTTTATTCTTGTTTCAACTCTAACAGACTCAAAGATATTACGTGTCACAGAAACATCTTCTCTTTCTGATCCTGTAATATCTTGACGTTTTAAAAAATGTGTTATGGTATGTCACTCCCATTAACATTGATGCATAGGTGATCATGGATATTAAATCTCAAATAGTTACTGGGATTTTTAAGATCTAATAAATCTTTCCAATTATCGAAAACATGTGTATCAGAACTGTCTTGAGAACAGTACAAGACATCAAGACTTGACATACCATTTTTCTCATCCAGATAAAATACACAATATAGATTAATCTCCCCTGTGCATGCTTCATCAATGTATTGATCTCTTGCAACATTGGAAGAATACCAACCAATGTAAGGAATGTCTCCAAATTAGTTAAATGGAATGACAAGTCCCTCGCCCTATCAACTTTATGATGATATTTGTGCATGAAACCAACCAACGAAGGATACTCCTCATGAACTCTGCATGCAGGTTCATATAAAGAAATCCATCTCATCTTAACATCCTTCACAAGTTTTTTTCCATCTGTAATTCTAATTACAAATTTCTCGAACTCAAGAAATCAATTTGGTTTGCTTACCATATAAGCATGAAGTTCTCTTATAAGGTCTTCTACTTTAGCAAATTTTTCATAATTGCTTACCATTTTATAAGTTAAATTCATTCAATGAGCCATATACTGAATTGCTAGCATATAAGGGGCCACTATTGTTTACAATATAACAAAAAGACCTGTTCAGTGACCCTAGATGAATGATACACCATCTTCTCTGACACATACCAACCTCATAGAAAGTTCATAATTAGTCATTCCAACAATATCTTTCAAATGAGAAACAACTATTTTATGTAGGTTTTTGGCATTACAGTTTTCAACCATTTTCATTACACCCAGCAGATGAGGTGTCCTTATATGATTTTCTAAAGTATAGACATGGATACATACCCATGCAGTTTTTTTGAATTTTATCACTTCATCAATTGAAAGAGAGATAAAATTTACTTTTTTTACATTCTCTTTCATATCTTCCTTCTCTATCATTGAAGGGCATTTTTCCATTTCCCATGCACTAATGTCAGATGAATGAGACCAAGGAATGTTGGGAATTCCATTATATTGATACAAAAATTTAAAATTGAGGAAATCCAAAATCAATCTTCCTTTATTTAGTAGGTGAAATAAAGTAGAGAACTATATGAGTTTTAAATGCATATTTGTTTAATTCATCTTACCAATTTGTGATGTGATCATTCTTCCATTTTCCACGAGATGTCTACATTTTTTCTGCTCTGCTTTATACTATGTTGCGTATTTAACATGCATGCATTATTTTCCAGTTTTCCACCTGTGTGTTTTAAATTTATGGCCATCCTCCCCTATGACATTTAAATATTGTTTTCCACATTGTTTTTATATAGTGTCCAACTTCAGTTGCATTTTTTGCTGCATTCCCAATTTCCACATACATATTGTACATGTACATTTAGATGAGATCTCTTCTGAATTAGATGGATGTATAGGATTGATAAATGAAAATTTATTAGCCCAATCAAACTTGCATGTCCTCCCAATTATCCACCTATTCTTGTTCGTTTTCAATGTTTTACCTTTTTGAGTGGAATTTTGAGCAATATCATAACCACCTAGTTTCCTCTTCCATGAACCAGAATTTGAATTTTATTTTTGTGTTCCATTTTGCTGATTATTTTTATGTGTGATATCTTGATGCACTCCTGGTTACACCCCAACAAGAACAATATCTTCAGGATCTTGAATCTCGATAGGTATATCTTCAAGATTTGGCATGGTATCATCATAGGTTTCATTTGGTTGATACTGTACAGAATACATGGCCACCTAAATATTACCTTTAACATAGTATGTACTCTGATTATTTCTAGTGGTATCTATATGGGTGCTGGTGGTTGCGGTATCTATAGCAACAAAGTTTCCAAAATGCTTGAACATCGAATTCTAAGATTTCTTAGTTACTTTTTACGTCTTCTCATTCTGAGCACTAGAACCTTCCATTATTATGAAATTTGAACTGAGTCATGTGTTAGGAAAAGCACTAAGTCATGCGTATGAGAAAACTGTGTCATGCACTAGAAAATACAATAAGTCGTGCATTAGAGAGAACTGAGTTGTGCGTCAGCAAACACACTAAGTCACGCATTAAAGAAAACTGAGTCGCACATTAGCAAATACACTAACTCATGCATCAGAGAGAACTAAGTTAGAAAGATCTCTTTGTCACACGTCAGCAAGATCTCCTTGTCACCCGTTCATGGAAAACCTTTGTTGCGCATCAAAAAATATTTATAGTTACTCGTCAACAAAAGGCACCTATCTCCTAACTGCAAACTACTAATAGGAATAAAATATGTAATGTTCTCTGGTGCTTACAGTATGAAAGTTCACGGTATTGGTAAGGTACTAGTGGTAGTATACTACTCGGTGAATCACCTAGGTTTTTATAGGAACTTTTTTCAAATGTAGGTGAATCTGACCCCTAAAAATAATATACTGTAAATTATAAGTGAACAAGGCACTGACCTGCTTCAAAAAAGTCACCTTTTCAAATTTTCCTAAAATGAAATTTTCGTCATATTATGAATATTCACTAATAAAATTATCCCTGACCCAAACTCCATATTCCATCTACACTCCATGAAACACAACATCTTATAGCTGCAAATGTAAAATACATGCACATAAAGCAAACACAAAATGAAGAGGCATAGAGAAACAACAAAACATGAGAAAGGGTTGAAAAACACCACCAAAAAATGATTTCATTTCTCTATAAGGTGTACAGATCATTACATTAATGCTCAGAGGCATAAATACACTTACCAGGCACAAGAGAAGGCTTACAACTCAAATGAAGTTGAAGGAATTTTTTTTAAGAGTTTCCCAGCTCCTAGAATCTCTCACCTAAAAATGAGGTGGATTTTACAATATATAAGAAATGTCTCACCAAACCTCATTAAAGAGGAATGGTAACCCATAAAAATTTGCTTCCCGAGGATACTTCTGTCATATGAAGACATGGGTTTCATAACAAATTAAATCTAGTTATTGAGCTATCATTCATTCACCTACCCTCATCTGGCTTGGGATTCGTGACACAGCAAACCATGTGACCCATCTAACCTCGTGACCTGTCTAACCATGCATCATCTGACTTTGACCGACCAACCCTGGGGAGTTAGATGCCATCCAACTATGTGGGATGTACAATGAGATACTCAACAAACATAATGGTCATCCATCTACTAACCTGACCAAAATCACCATACCATCCAACCTAGGTGACCCGACCAACCTCATCGTACCATCCAACCTAGGTCACCTGACCAACCTCATCGTACCATCCAACCTAGGTGACCCAACCAACCTTTCTATACAAATGTGATGGGTGCGTCAGGCATCTAAAATTGTCCATATATGTTGAAAAATGTTACCCAACCAGCCTGGGTGTCTAACCTACATGGGTAACCCATCCAACCAACCTAGCTGACCAAACCCTAGGTGTCCAACTTAGCTGACCAACCTCAAGAGGCCAACTTACGAAGGTGATATCTTGAGCTCCCAGAGGAGTTTTGGGGTGAAATTCGAAAGCCTATTTTTGATGGATGGCCCAAGACCTCAGAAAATTCCTTGAATCACTTGAAATTCTTCCCAAACATGGAATATCCCCTATATCATTCCAGATTTCTCCATGAAGGTATCCAGATTTAATCTCCTTCACAACTTGAACAACATCATGAATCTGCACAAGACACTCAAGGATAGATAGATGTTTTGTATGTCATTTGTAGCCTGGGGATCACACCTATCTGCTTGTTTGTATTCAAGAATTGAGGGAGTGGATAGCACCTTCATAAGGGTTTTGATCTAACCCTCACTATTTTAGGTTGTGCCTATCAACCAAGGTAAGAGAACCTATATTGCAGCCCCTATATGGTAAGGAGATGAAGATATCCTTGTGTTTTGTATATGATGTGGAGGAGGCTTTGTGAAAACATGATCAAATATCCATTATCCAAACTCAAAGGAGCTGTCACTACTAAATGATGGAAATGTTCTCAAAACAAAGCTAGAGCTGCTAAAGACATGATAAAACCCTGATCAACTTTGTGCATTTTTGTGAAAGGATTGAATTATTTTGTGGACACACAATGCAAGATGTAGGGGTATTATAGGTAGGATGAGTTAGTTTAAAGTGAAATTCTGATGAGAGATATTGGGACAAGAGTAGTTAGGAGTCATCACCTTCTTTGGGAAACCTTGCAAAAGAATTACAACACCTAAACAACAGAGATATTTCAATGAATTTGAAGTGCTCTTTCAACCAGGATGTGTGCACATATGGATGCCCAAATCTGCACTATTCCATACAAACTTTGATAGCCTACCACAAAGGCTTGAAGAAAAATATCAATAAAGCATTAAGAACCCCTTGTTAGATCATGTCCTAAGGTACACCCAAAGGTTTACAAACACCCTCAATTTACAAGGAAGGTAAGATGAATTTAAATTTGTTTATCTCCACTCAAATGAATGCTCTTCTGAATGGAAGATTGCAGATGCCTTCAAACCCTCTACAAGAAATGAGACCATGCATGACCAATAAAGATCCCAAACACAAGATTGCAACATGAGCATGAAACACAAATTGAAAACATACTGAAATACAAGTGCATGCAAGCTTTGCCAAGAGATAAAACCAGTTAATCCAAGAATTTGATCAAATATATCAGCAAGGGAATGTTATTTAGACAATCTCAAAGCTTTTTGATGGCTTTACAGCTGAAACCAACTCAACATGATGAACATTTGATGCAAACTAGAATCAAAATGGCTCTCAGGTAGTTTCTCAAAAAGGAAATGGACTTCTTCCAGTTTTTTCCTGTGAAATTTCTTCTCTCTTTTCTCCAAAATTCTCAACAGACCCCCAAAAATGCTTCCAAACTACATCATATACCCTATGCCAACTTGGATCCTTGCATCCCAAGCAAATAATATGCCAAAGGGATCAAATTTGTTACAAAACCCTATCCATTTGATGAAAAATGATATAAAACTGTGAAACAGCTCGCCAAATGCCAGAGATGCACAAATATTTTAAAATATTACATGAACTCAGATCCTTATCCATCCCAGGGTCATGTTTTTGGCATTCCACCATGCCATGGTATGCATTTGCAATCATTTTTCACCTTTTTCCCTCATCATTTTTAACTCTGCAACTTTTCATTTTTACCTTTCACGTGTTTTTCACGGGCTGAGAAAAATATCTCATGAAAAACACTATAGGGCACCGAATTAGCTCAAATAAATGATGCCATTGTGTTCAAAAGGCCGAAGGGATGCAGATTCATATAAAATTTCATGTGTTTTGGTGCAAAAATGATGATTCCACACTTCTTGGAGCTCCAATGGCGCCCAAAAAAATGAAAATGCATAGCTGCCGTTGATTAAAATCAACTTTAAATGCCAGCCTTCCACGTGGCAGATCCAAATCCTCTTAAAAATGCCAAAATTACCTTTTTGCCTTTGGATAAGGTGGGACATGTGTCCAAATATGATTGGGGTGGGCCCCCAATCTTTAAAAATGCATTTTGAACCTTTTTGAATTTGGGAAAATTTTGAAAATTTTCCCCGCGAGCCCCTGGATGTGCCACGTGTCCTCCTGTGGGACCCCAAAACACTGTGGGCCAATTTGATGAATTTTCCACTTTTTTGAGAAAAGGAAAATTTTCTCAAAATGCTCGCGCCCCCGAATACCCTGCTGTTTCTCTGCCACGTGTCGATCTCCCATTGGAGGCGGAGCCGACTCATCAAATTTGCCTTCACTCCTCCACAAGCATCAAAACTCCATGCGGGCCCGACCTCTCTCTTTTGACATTTGAAAAATGCCACGTGTCACTGTCCTGATTGGATGTAGAGACAAACCTCCAAATTTTTCCGCGGGTTTATTTTTCACTTTGAGATTTTTCGCTAAAATTTGGAAAATTTTCCATCTTTCCTCCGCGCTCTGAATTTCCATCAAATGTTGGACACGTGTCCATTGTTCATTGGTGTTGGGGACCTTAACCTTTTAAAGAAAATTTCCAAGCCTCTTTTATCCTTGTATTGAAGATTAGCGCGAAAATTCACAAACTTATCCTTCAAGCCCCGTTCCTCCATTTCAAAATTCCAAGTGACACCTCCATCCCCTCCATTTTTTCCCTTGAATTTTGAGCATTTTGAAATTCAAAAAACTTCAAACTCTATCAGAACTTCCACTGTTTGACACGTGTCGCCCTTCCATTGGGTGTGGGTCTTCGGGCCGAATTGTAACTTTAACACTTTGAAGTTAAAAGACTTCAAATTTTTCACAAATTCCGCCCATCCATGCTAACTTTCTTGGACACGTGTCCACTTCGTATTGGGTGCGGACCCTCGGGAAAATATTTTCCTTTTGCATTTTGAAACCAAAAACTTTCAAATTCTTCTAAGTTCCCACTATTCCGGTCGATCTCCCTGGACACGTGTCACCTTTCCAATGGTTGCGGGCTCGCGGGCCAAATTTTTCCCTGACACCCCGAGCCAAAAAACACCAAAATTTTCCAAGTCCTTGACCATCCGCCTGGCCCTCCTGGACACGTGTCATCATGCCATTCGCTGCGGGCCTTCGGGAAAAAAATTTTGAGAAATTTTTCCAAAATGGAAGAAAAATTTCCTAAGTTACTTCCGCCACCCGCCAATCCTCGACCAATCACATCAGGCCACGTAAGCACATCCCTGTATACACTGCGGGGTGGGGAAAAATTTTCTTCTGACATCTTTGAGTCTACAACAATAAAATTTTCCCAACTCCCACGATGTCTGTTTGATCTCCCTGTGCCACGTGTCGCCCTCCCATTGGGCGCACGGGCCCAATTTTGAGAATTTCAAAAAATGATGGCAAAATTTTTAAGTGACCTCTGCCACTCGCTACTGCTCCATCTGTCCAATCAAATCATGCCACGTAGGCACACTAGGCAAATGTGGGGCCGCGGAGCAAATTCTCCCTTCACCAAAAATTGAAAATTTGACAAGTTATAACATTTTTTCCGACCGCACCCGGCCAATGAGAGCCTGCCATGTCAGCATAGAATTTACAATGATAAATTTGACGGCCCGAGAGCACGTCAAAAATGTGAAAAATTCAGGGAATGCCCTAGAAACTAAATTTTTTGACAGGGAAGGTAGAATTCTTCATTTTAAACCAACTGAATCATCTCTTGACATCATTTGTGACCTTGGGATTGGGGAAACACTTGCACGAATTCAGGATTTGATCAATTTCGAGCTCTTTCATGATTTGGCAAAGGAGAAAATGGTACAGCCCGTGAAAATGAATAAATCAGGGCACAAATGGGGGGGGAACTTGGATTTTACTTCAATTTAGGGAAGAATAACAACAATGAGGGCATTTGAAAGCATCCAACTAAAAAAAATGAGTTGCAAATCACCAGCTCGAGCCAATAAAAATTTTTTGAGCAAAAGTGAATCATGGAAAATCAGAGCAAAGTGTGCAAACCAATAAATTGCACCAACATTGGCTCTTGCCTGGGGATGGGCACTCCCAGTGAGTGCCACAAGAACAAGATAGACCAAGTGCCAAAAATCCATTGGGCAAGGAGTCAAAACATGCAGAGCAGCCCTAAAAACTAGAATTTTCACCAAAAACAGACCGAGAAAACCACACCAACAATGGTTGCCAAGGACAAAAGGGAAAACCACAAGCCAACAACAGCAAAAACAAGGAAAAGACAAAACAACAACAAGGGCTATACAAAATGTACAACTTGTGCATACCTCCTTTGGGGATTTAATCCAAAAAGTGTTTTAAATGTCTACCATTAACAGGCAGCTCCAACAAATCCCCATCCAAATCCTTGAGAAAAAATGTATTTTCTCCAATCCTGATATCAATGGCATAAGGGCCCATCCATAGAGCATCAAATTTTCCATGCTTGCCCTTGTCTTCATGCCTACTATCCCACAGCAAAACCAGATCTCCAACACTGAAAGCTCTAGGGGTGACCTTCTTATCAAACAACTTCTTCAATTTCTCCCTAAACCTGACATGCCTTTGATGAGAAGCTCTCCTTTCTTCATCCAACTCAATGATCTGATTGATTCTTGATTCATATGGGCCATGTTCTTGATCTTCCAACTGCTGGGAAAACTGAAAAGTGGATAATTGCAGGTGTAATGGCAGCAAAGCCTGAGTTCCATACACCAGTTCAAATGGGCTTTTACCAGTTGCTCTTTTTGGAGTTATCCTATCAGCCCAAACTACAAATTTCAACTGTTCTCCCCACTTCTTCTTGTTGATTTCCAAGGTTCTTCTAATGATCTTGAGCAAGTTTTTGTTACTTGATTCAGCTTGCCCATTCCCTTGTGGGTTGTAGTTTGAAGAATAGGTCAGATTTATCCCATATTCATTGCACATTGCCATCAAAGGCTTGGCTCTAAAACACATAGCATTATCAGACACAATCTTAACTGGAACCCCAAATCTACATATGATATGATTCAAGCAAGAAATCCATTACCACTTGGTGTGTTGCCTTTCTAGATGGAATTGCCTCAACCCATTTTGTAAAATAATCAGTTGCTACAAGGATCCATTTATAACCAGCACTAGAAGGATCTGAAATCTCACCAATAAAATCCATTCCCCATTGTTTGAAAGGAGCTTCAACTGATACAGGCTGCAAAGGAAGGGAGCCTGAAGCTTTCAATCTTCCTGAAAAATGTTGGCAACTATCACACCTTCTAACCAGCTGGTTTGCATCTTTGAAAAGAGTTGGCCACCAATAACCAGCTCTTAAAATCTTATGTGTTGTCACTCTCCCAGAAAAATGTCCTCCACAAACTCCCCCATGGAAATCAGCAATCAACTTGGGAGCTTCATCTTCAGTTATGCATTTCAAGAGGACACCTTCAGGGTTCTTCCAAGCCAGCCCAAGGTCTGTTATGACATATTTCTGAGAAGCCAGCTTGAGGGCTCTTTTCTGATTTTTATTTAAGTGACTGGGATAGCATAAGTGCTTGAGGTAATAGACCACATCCTTGTACCACTCAGAAATCATCAATTTGTCAAGGAGATCTTCCCTTTCTTCCCCTAGCTGATTCACTTCTACATTCTGCAAATTACTCTCAGCCATGAGTTTGGCAAGACCTAAACCTCTTACCAGCTTTGTTGTTTGGATATCCATATCATACTCTTGTAATTTGTTAACCCATCTACATCTCTTGCTTGATATCTCCATGTCAGATAAGATGTCTTTAACCATGGTGTGGGGAACATAAGCAACAACCTTTGAACTCAAAATGTAGGGCCTGAAAATCTTTGTTGCTTTTACTAATGCAAATGCTTGTTTCTCCATAATTGTGTACCTCAATTCAGCTGCTTGTAAAGCCTTGCTAAAGAAAGCAATAGGCCTCTCAGCTCCATTTTCATCCTTTTGTAGCAAAACTGAAGCAATAGTAAATTCAGATGCAAAAGAGAAGATTTGGAAAGGCATCTTATAGTTTGGAGCTGCCAAAATAGGTGCATGCTTGAGTGCATCCTTTATTCCTTCAAAATCTTGGATGGCAGCCTCCTCCCACTTAATAACTTGATCCTTTCTTAGCATGCTTGTGATTGGAAGAGTCAACTCAGCAAAATTGGAGACAAACCTTCTAATGAAATTGATTTGGCCAAAGAAAGATTGAATACCCTTCTTGGTTCTTGGCACAGGCACCTTGCTGATTGCTTCCACTCTCTCAGGATCTATCATAACACCTTCTTTGGACACAATATGCCCCAACAACTTGGCTTTTGGCACACCAAAATGACACTTCTTTGGATTAAGTGAAATTCCATACTCCCTACATCTGATCAACATCTTCTCTAGGTGTTGCAAATGGTCTGCTCGCTGTCTTGAAAAAATAGTCACATCATCTTGGTAAACTGCAATAAACTCATTGATATAACCAGAAAAGGCAACATCCATTGCCCTCTGAAAAGTAGCACCAGCATTCATCAATCCAAAAGGCATCCTTACAAAAACATAAGTCCCCCAAGGAGTAGTGAAGGTTGTCTTAAGTCTTTCTGATTCTTTAACAACTACTTGATTGTATCCGGAGAAACCATCCAAAGTAGAAAGCATTTCTGACCCTGTCACAAGCTGCAACATATTCTCCATGTTTGGCAAAGGATAGTTTTCCTTCATAGATGCTTTGTTTAGATTCCTAAAATCCACACAAAGTCTGATATCTCCGTTCTTCTTTCTAACTGGCACAAGGTTGGCAACCCAAGAAGAGTATCTAGTAGGCTGAATGATGCCACCATCTCTCAATTTCTTCAACTCTTCTTGCATTTTCATGGAAAGTAGTGGGTTAATAGGCCTTTGTTTTTGTCTAAATGGCTTAGTCTTGGCCTCAAGGGGAATCTCATGCTGAAATAAATCTTCTCTATATGCCTTCAGCTCTGAATAAGACCAAGCAAGGCAGTCTTGATATTTCTTTAAAAGTTGGGCATAGGACTATTTTTCTTCTTTGCTGAGATGACTGCCCAACCAGATCTTCCTTGGTTTGTCTTTAGTTCCCAAGTTATGCTCTTCCACATCCCTTGAAGCAGACATCTTTCTATTAATGATGCAATCAACATTGCTAAAATTGGATTCAAGTGCAACAAGACCTTTGGGAATGGTATTTGTCTTCAATTGTATAATATCCTTGTCAAACAAAGTTTCTCTACCTTCATTCATGCACACCATTGGTTCCCAATCAATATTCTGACCAGCAAAATCTCCTTGGCATTGTAAGAATCTCAACACTTGTGCATCATCATCAAAAATCTGCCAATGTTTCACATTATCCGGGACAGCTGGCCTTGTTAGCACTTCAACATCATATTCACAAAAAGGTGAAACGGTGCAATTATCAAATTTAGAACCAAGGAACAGCCAGCTTATCAGCAGCAGCATTAAGACTTCTATCATGGTAAACAATGTTAAAGGAATCAAACATTTCAATCAAGTCCCAAACAACATGCTTATATTGTCTCATACGCTGATTTTTTGTAGCATACAACTTTCTTACTTGCTTGACAACCAGCTCTGAATCTCCTTTGGCAACAATATCCTTTACTCCATACTTCCATGCAATCCTTAATCCCAATAATAATGCCTCATACTCAGCAATGTTGTTAGTACATTCAAAATTGAGCTTGAAGGAAAAAGGAAACTCTTCTAAACTAGGGGAAACCAACACTAAACCAGCACCATTTCCAACTTTGGAGCAAGCTCCATCAAATAGTAATGTCCATGGAGAACCTACCATACCAAGGCACTCTGATTTTTCCATCTTATTCTCTTTTCCATCAGCAAAACCAATGAAATTGTCAACATCTACATCAGCAAACAACACTTCATAAGAAGCATTGTTGGGATCTTCAATCAAGTGTAACATCTTCTTTTCACCATAGAGTTTGACAAGGCTGCCCTCAATGGGAATGGTGGCATAGGACATGTCCATTTGAACACTACCACCAACACTTGCAGCCCACTTTCTTGACAAAAGCATACCCCATTTGGCAGGGCAGTCAACAATTACAACATCAAGTTTTAAATTCTTACCCGGATAGGCTGCAAGTTGCACTACTAAACCCTTCACACATCCAACAACCGGCACTTCCCTTGAATCCATGGCTGTACACTTTCCATATGCTGCTGTCACCTTGATATCCAACTCATTCATAACTTCTAGAGGCATAACATTACATGATGCACCAGAATCAAACATGCAATTGTGAAGCAACCTACCTTTTATGAGAAAAGTTGTGAAGAATGGATCAACATTCAATTGGGAATCAACCAAGGATGTCCCCAAATATACTTCAGGTGCCTCTCCAAGATCTTCCATTGGTGGTGGTGTTTCAGGGCCAGCAACGCTTTGAAGAGGACTCTCAACAACATTTACATTTCTGCTTGGTATACTCTTTTCTTCTTTCAATCCCAAGTATTCAAAAGCTCTTTTCTTGTGTTCAGGAATTCTAAGCAATTCAATAATGGGAACACTCACTTTAATTTGGCTCAATACCTGGGCTATATCATATGGAACATTCTTTGGCAAAACAACATTGGAAGGGAAACAAGAAGGTTCATCAGATGGAGAAGTATTCTTGGCAGCCTGGGCATGGAGAGGATTGATATTTTTGCATGGGACAACAGGGTTCTTAGCAATTGTTTCCCTTCTAGGGTTATCTTTGGGAATGCTTGTGAGCAAGGGCATCTTTGGCTTGGCTTGAGGACCAGCTCCTCTAACAACTTTACTTCTAGTATTGTACTCCTTTTCTTGACCAACCACAACATTCATTAACAATTGTCTATCTTCCTCCGAAGGAATACCACCATCATACTTCTTGATCATTAAAGCCCTTAGGTATTCAAAGTCATTATTAGGAATTTCAAAGGCCTGAACTACATCTACATCATGAGTTTGAGGAAGAGAAAGAAATGGTACCCTCTTTATGCAATCCCAAAAGGTTGCAGCAGTCCTTGCACTTATCACATCTGTTGATGTTGCTGCTTGTTGTGAGCCTGAAGAGCTGCCCATCATACAAATGTCATCATCCATTTCATTCTCATTATCATCATCAATATCTTGCTGGTCCATTTCACATGGTGGATGAGGAAGAAAACATCTATCACACCAATCCATATCAGCAACTTCTTGAACAACAGCAACTCTTGCAGTCAGAGGGTCAGGCACCACTCTATTTTCACGTGCTTGGGGTTGTCTATTTGCAGATCCAATAAGCCCTTTACCTCTATCATCTTGTCTTTGATCACCCCTAGGATGATTTCCAAATCTATCATGGTTTTGAAGTTCTTTGCTGTCCTTGTGAACTTTTCCCAATTCCTTTCTCAGCCCGGGCTAATTTGTAGGAAATTTCTTTGACAGCCCCTGCCAAAGTCTTGACAACATCCTCCAAATCAGCACCCTTGCTAGTTTGAGGCTTCTCAGGGTTTATCAGCTTCACACCATCCCTCTTAAGTGGTTTACCAACAGCTTTAATATTATTTTCAATTTGAAGTGCCATGGTGAAAGCTTGCCTCAAGTTTGTAGGATTTTTGTCTCTCAAGTAATAGGCTGCCTTTTTATCAAATGCATCTACATATTTGATCAAGCAAGATTCATCACAAGGCCTCAAAATTACAGGCATCCTTCTCAATGTCTTATTAAACCTTGTATTGAAATCATGAACGGTCTCATTCGGGTTCTTCTTGATGTTCTCAAACTCAGATAGAAGGAACCTTGGATCTGTTTTGTCTCCATATTGTAATCTGAATGCATTACTCATCTCAGTCCATGAATCAATAGAGTTATCAGGAAGAGCTTTATACCAATCTCTTGCATCTTCCTCAAGTGTATGGATAAACAACTTGATATACACATCCTCAAATTCTATTTCAAAGTCTTCCATCATGTTAACAAAGAGTTTGAGATGCTGATCTCCAGTTATGGCATTGTTACCTTGGAATTTTGGTAACCTATTTCTCACATCCTGTGGGACAACATTTGGATAACCATCCATTCCTCCAAAATTTATAGGACCAAAGGTGTTTACAACAAATGGAGGTCTAGGTTGAGCCATATTGTTTGGTGGGGGTGATCTTGGAGGTGAAACAAGCTGATGAGGAGTAGTAGTGGGTCTGATTGGAATAGATGAATGATCTCTAAAATGATAACCCCCCAAAGGCTCTCTCTCTTGATAGACTTTAGCAAACTTAGAAACCACAGGAGCAGATTTAGGAGCAAGTTTTTTAAATACACAAGAAGGTCCCTCACCTGATGGAGAATGAAAATCAGCAAGAAGATTTCCTGAATCAGATCTACTTGAAGAGGAATTATAATCTTCAATGACAGGATGTTCTCCTTCAAATTCAACTATGGGGATTCCTTTCCTTGCAACCAAATCACCAACCACTTTCCACACTCTTCTTCCTTCTAGTTCTGAGCTTCTTGATTCAGTGAGAAACTTCTTAGAAGAGTCCTTGATGAAGAGGGATCTCCTTCCCTCCAGTTTGATAGATTTAAACAACAAGTTTCAAATGATAAAAATGTGTTAGACAACTGGTATTTTCAAGATCCCAACAGCATGGAGTCGCCACCAAGGATTTTCACCTTAGTTGTGCAAGAAAGCACTAAAAATATTCTGTCAAATGCATGCTATACTGAAAACTTGTAGGGATTTACAAATCAGATTTTCTTCTTCTTAATTCAACCAAAAATAGTGCATCCAAATCACATAAACTACTGGTAGATGAGGAGAGCAGGCTGAGTTTGAAGTCTTTCTTACCCAAAACATCCAGATCTGAAGTATGAAATGATATCTCAAGAATGTAACAGCTCAAATACTTGATCACACAAATGCTCAAACCTTTCAAGTACTTCAAAACCACCAAGAAATTGCAAGAAGTCCCCGGAAACGGCGCCACTCGGGTGTTGGTATCTAGATTTAATCTCCTTCACAACTTGAACAACATCATGAATCTGCACAAGACACTCAAGGATAGATAGATGTTTTGTATGTCATTTGTAGCTGGGGATCACACCTATCTGCTTGTTTGCATTCAAGAATTGAGGGAGTGGATAGCACCTTCATAAGGGTTTTGATCTAACCCTCACTATTTTAGGTTGTGCCTATCAACCAAGGTAAGAGAACCTATATTGCAGCCCCTATATGGTAAGGAGATGAAGATATCCTTGTGTTTTGTATATGATGTGGAGGAGGCTTTGTGAAAACATGATCAAATATCCATTATCCAAACTCAAAGGAGCTGTCACTACTAAATGATGGAAATGTTCTCAAAACAAAGCTAGAGCTGCTAAAGACATGATAAAACCCTGATCAATTTTGTGCATCTTTGTGAAAGGATTGAATTCTTTTGTGGACACACAATGCAGATGCAGGGGTATTGTAGGTAGGATGAGTTAGTTTAAAATGAAATTCTGATGAGAGATATTGGGACAAGAGTAGTTAGGAGTCATCACCTTCTTTGGGAAACCTTGCAAAAGAATTACAACACCTAAACAACAGAGATATTTCAATGAATTTGAAGTGCTCTTTCAACCAGGATGTGTGCACATATGGATGCCCAAATCTGCACTATTCCATACAAACTTTGATAGCCTACCACAAAGGCTTGAAGAAAAATATCAATAAAGCATTCAGAACCCCTTGTTAGATCATGTCCTAAGGTACACCCAAAGGTTTATAAACACCCTCAATTTACAAGGAAGGTAAGATGAATTTAAATCTGTTTATCTCCACTCAAATGAATGCTCTTCTGAATGGAAGATTGCAGATGCCTTCAAACCCTCTACAAGAAATGAGACCATGCATGACCAATAAAGATCCCAAACACAAGATTGCAACATGAGCATGAAACACAAATTGAAAACATACTGAAATACAAGTGCATGCAAGCTTTGCCAAGAGATAAAACCAGTTAATCCAAGAATTTGATCAAATATATCAGCAAGGGAATGTTATTTAGACAATCTCAAAGCTTTTTGATGGCTTTACAGCTGAAACCAACTCAACATGATGAACATTTGATGCAAACTGGAATCAAAATGGCTCTCAGGTAGTTTCTCAAAAAGGAAATGGACTTCTTCCAGTTTTTTCCTGTGAAATTTCTTCTCTCTTTCTCCAAAATTCTCAACAGACCTCCAAAAATGTTTCCAAACTACATCATATACCCTATGCCAACTTGGATCCTTGCATCCCAAGCAAATAATATGCCAAAGGGATCAAATTTGTTACAAAACCCTATCCATTTGATGAAAAATGATATAAAACTGTGAAACAGCTCGCCAAATGCCAGAGATGCACAAATATTTTAAAATATTGCATGAACTCAGATCCTTATCCATCCCAGGGTCATGTTTTTGGCATTCCACCATGCCAACATGCATTTGCAATCATTTTTCACCTTTTTCCCTCATCATTTTTAACTCTGCAACTTTTCATTTTTACCTTTCACGTGTTTTTCACGGGCTGAGAAAAATATCTCATGAAAAACACTATAGGGCACTGAATCAGCTCAAATAAATGATTCCATTGTGTTCAGAAGGCTGAAGGGATGCAGATTCATATAAAATTTCATGTGTTTTGGTGCAAAAATGATGATTCCACACTTCTTGGAGCTCCAATGGCGCCCAAAAAATGAAAATGCACAGCTGCCGTTGATTAAAATCAACTTTAAATGCCAGCCTTCCACGTGGCAGATCCAAATCCTCTTAAAAATGCCAAAATTACCTTTTTTCCTTTGGATAAGGTGGGACATGTGTCCAAACATGATTGGGGTGGGCCCCCAATTTAAAAAGCATTTTAAACCTTTTTTGAATTTTGGAAAATTTTGAAAATTTTCCCCGCGAGCCCCTGGATGCGCCACGTGTCCTCCTGTGGGCCCACCAAAACCGTGGGCCAATTTGATGAATTTCTCCACTTTTTTTCAGAAAAGGAAAATTTTCTCAAAATTCTCGCGCCCCCGAATACCCGCTGTTTCTCTGCCATGTGTCGATCTCCCATTGGAGGCGGAGCCGACTCATCAAATTTTCCTTCATTCCTCCGCAAGCATCAAACTCCATGTGGGCCCAACCTCTCTCTTTTGACATTTGAAAAATGCCACGTGTCACTGTCCTATTGGATGCGGAGCTGAAACTCCAAATTTTTCCGCGGGTTTATTTTTCACTTTGAGATTTTTCGCTAAAATTTGGAAAATTTTCCATCTTTCCTCCGCGCTCCGAATTTCCATCAAATGTTGGACACGTGTCCATTGTTCATTGGTGGCACGTGGACCTTGAACCGAAATTTTCCTTCTTACCTTTTGAAGTTAAAAAACTTACCTCCAAGCCTCTGCCTCTCCATTTTATCCCTGTGCATACGTGTCACACTGTGATTTGCGCGGAATCTGGCTCAAAATGTCCTTTAAAATTTTGCCTCCAAAGGCAAAAATCCAAAAAACACGCATCACCCCGCTTTTCCCTTACTCCCATGGACACGTGTCGCCCCTCCATTGGGCGATCCTTCGGGGGTCTTTTGACATTTTGAAGCCAAAAATTTGAATTGTAACTTTAACACTTTGAAGTTAAAAGAGTTTTCGAAATTTTCACAAATTCCACCCATCCATGCTAACTTTCTTGGACACGTGTCCACTTCGTATTGGGTGCGGACCCCCGGGAAAATATTTTCCTTTTGCATTTTGAAACCAAAAACTTTCAAATTCTTCTAAGTTCCCACTATTCCGGTCGATCTCCCTGGACACGTGTCACCTTTCCAATGGTTGCGGGCTCGCGGGCCAATTTTTTCCCTTGACACCCTGAGCCAAAAAACACCAAAATTTTCCAAGTCCTTGACCATCCGCCTGGCCCTCCTGGACATGTGTCATCATGCCATTCGCTGCGGGCCTTCGGGCAAAAAAATTTTGAGAAATTTTTCCAAAATGGAAGAAAAATTTCCTAAGTTACTTCCACCACCTGCCAATCCTCCTCACATGACCATCTGTAGCACTACGGGGCCGGGGAAAAATTTTCTTCATCTTTGAGTCTACAATAATAAAATTTTCCCAACTCCCATGCTGTCATCATGCCACGTGTCGCCCTCCCATTGGGCGCGGGCCTTCGGGAAAAAATTTGATTTTGAGAAATTTGCAAAAAATGAAGGCAAAATTTTTAAGTGACCTCCGCCACTCGCTGCTCCATCTGTCCAATCAAATCATGCCACGTAGGCACACTAGGCAAATGCGGGGCCACGGAGAAAATTCTCCCTTCGCCAAAAATTGAAAATTTGACAAGTTATAACATTTTTTCTGACCACACCCGGCCAATGAGAGCCTGCCATGTCAGCATAGAATTTACAATGATAAATTTGACGGCCCGAGAGCACGTCAAAAATGTGAAAAATTCAGGGAATGCCCTAGAAACCTGAATTTTTTTGACAGGGAAGGCAGAATTCTTCATTTTAAACCAACTGAATCATCTCTTGACATCATTTGCGACCTTGGGATTGGGGAAACACTTGCACAAATTCAGGATTTGATCAATTTCGAGCTCTTTCATGATTTGGCAAAGGAGAAAATGGTACAGCCCGTGAAAATGAATAAATCAGGGCACAAATGGGGGGAGAACTTGGATTTTACTTCAATTTAGGGTAGAATAACAACAATGAGGGCATTTGAAAGCATCCAACTGAAAAAATGAGTTGCAAATCACCAGCTCGAGCCAATAAAACATTTTTGAGAAAAAGTGAAGCATGGAAAATCAGAGCAAAGTGTGCAAACCCATAAGAGAAAACGAAACACTATGAGGTGGTGGTGTAGGACCTACCAATTGATAAGGTTATCTTGAATCAATCTCATGAGCCCATATTTCCTCAATCCATTTTGCAAGTTGGGGAAACATCTCAACCATGAAATCAAGCTTCTATTGAGGGTTGAATTTTCTTGGTATAGGGCCAACCCATGGACATGTTGTCCTAAAACCAATCTTGAATGTTTTCATTTTAGCTATAGCCCTTGAATACACCATATCATCCTCCATTCCTTAAACCTTATCCTACAAATTAATATTCTCCATAGAACTGTTATCACCACATTCATATCCATGTTCTTGATGAGTGCTATAGAAAAACTAATTTTGATATTGCTGACAGGGATATGCATAATGATTTTGAATATGATGATAAAACTTATCTTGAAGAGTTATGAAACACATTGGAGATGGATTTGAATAACATTACTTCTACAAATGTGAATTCCATGAGGAAAATTAAGTCATGATTTCACAACTTCATGAATTGAAGAAAAATGGAATATATGGCAAGACAAATTTGATGGAAAGAAAAGGTCTATAACTCAGAAGATGGGTTATTTGGACTAGATGAGTCACCATATATGTTGTGGGTTTTGGACCTTGTATTACTTCATTCTTTCAATTTGTTCCTACTTGAAGTAATAACACGACTTGAAGTAATCAATACAACTTTAAGTAACACCACAACTTGAAGTAACACAACAACTTGAAGTAATCAAAATTTAGAAGTGTAATTACTTAAGTATTTAACCTTGAAGTAATAACATAACTTGAAGTAATTCCTCCAACTTGAAGTAATAAACTTATTTCTTCTTCTTTTCTTATCATATTTCAGAGGTGCAATTACTTACTTAACTTTTTAAACTATTGATTACTTAAAAGTAATGGTAGGTGTTATAGCCAAATTACTGCACCCTCCGAATGGCCAAAATGTGAACAAGATGTCTAGTGTAATTGGGTAACATGAGATCACCTCTCAATATTTGGGACTTGGGCTCAAGGTGAACATTTGGAGAAGGCCAAATTCCTCTTCCTAAACTAAGTGTTGTACTACTCCTGGTGCAATAAAATATTTATCTAGACATATGCTAACATTTTCATGGGTTTTAGGGAAGGAATTTTCAAAGAATAAAACAATACTAGGGATCGTGATGTAAAAAATAAAGGGTGTTGTTAGACTTGGGAAGGGTTAATTTTAAGAGGGTGTTGTGAACCACAAGTCAACTTCACCTACTACAACTTAGAGAGGTTAACATAATACCACAGACTAAGAAACATGTATTCCCTTTGTTAAACTCAATCAAACAAAATAATCTATCAATATTCCAGTGAATAAGGATGAACTTGAGAAGGGTGAACAAGCAGCACAACTCAACTACATGTAATAATCCACCACTTGATAAGCACAGAACTCCAATAACCTATAATAGAAACTTTAACTCACATAGTGTACCTGCAAGCATGAGAAAGGCACAAAGAAGTATACAAGGATGAAAGGACTAAGAGTAGTCACAAAACACACATGTTTATTACTTCAACAATGTGCACAATGCATCATTACATTTGGAAGAGGCAATAGTTTCCATTACTGTCTTGAAAAGAAGGCTTGAAAGTTCTCTCATCATAAAAGGACAACTTGCAGAAGAAGTAGGACTCTTGAAAGAACATACACTTGTCTAAGATGTCTAACTTGTCCAACCCCTTGAAATGGGTTTCTCATTCTCCTTTATAGAAAATCCCACTAAACAGAAAAGAGAGAGTAAGCCTAAATCCCAAGCCCAATAATAACACATGATGGTCTCTATTACTTACATAAATAATTGCACCACTTAAGAACATTCCATCATGTATCCATAACAATATTTTTTGAATTTATTCACTATTAATTAAAAATAATATTTTTACTAAAATATTTTTTAAAAATTATTATTTAATTAAAATATTGTAATACAAATAAAATTTAATGCCTTTGGTGGGGTCTTGGTTTGTGCTTTGATAGATGGCTCACCAGCCAGCTTGCCGAGTTGACTGGAGAGCCACCTTGCACTTCCTTAAAATAGTTCTTTGAATTCATCATTGTATTGGCAGGTTCCCAATAATGTTGCACTGATCACCGCTTTACACCAATTACCTTGTCACTTATGCATTGGATGCTTAGTGTTTCCATTGGAGGCTTCATTGGTTTTAAATAATGACTCGTCAAAATTGGATGAATTTCCCCCTTACATGTCATCCATTTTCTATAATTATCCCATCGAATTAAATGATCAGACCTCCTATTCATTGCACGAACTTCGTGGCACATTTTATGTTGACCACTTTTTTGGATATATCACATCAGCTCTTTAATATGGTGAGTCATTACCAATTACATCGGGTACTTGTCCCCATATTTCTCATTGGTCATTGATCAGATAGTTACCTTACCGCGTCAACCAAGTTCTCACCATTTATCACGTCTCCTCATGGAAACTTGTCATGCCTCCTGTTTCACTGACCTTAATGACCTTGAAACGTATGGGTCCAATCACTTGCGGAAAAAATTTTCCAAATTCTCCTGGCTCAAATGACTTGAATCCCCCCATGGTTTAACATCCACATGATCCCCATGTAATGGGTACTTGGGTTAGAGGGCTCAAATGACCCGGATCTTTGCCACAGACACAATGATGTGAATCTCCGTTAGTCAGAATTTCCATCTTGACTCACCACTCACAAAATCTGAAACTTGACACCAATTTTCAACTGTGCAATCTCAATGAGTTCCACTTAAAATATCTTTCTAACGGGCCTTGCTGTCATGTTACCCAACTAATTCACCATGTGATGTCGAGCTAATCACATATTTAAACATGAGATCTTCCCCTTTTGTCTATTTTTCTTGACTTCAAATTCATCTGCTTTCCTGGTTTGAGCCAAAATGTCCACGTGCATAACTCATTTCTTGTTTAGATCCATGTTGATGTTCACCTATGTTAAATAATTTGTTCATGAAACTTGAGAATACGCGTACGTCCAACTCCCACTAACTCAGACCATCGATCCAAGCTCATTCTCAATATCACTTACCTATCCGTCCAATCATGAGTTTCTGTGCAATGTATTACTCATGAACGGAGAACCTCAACAATGATATCACCAATATGTTACCTTCAAGCTTAGCGAGTCCATCATGTAACTCGATCTTTCAAAAAATGAAGCATTTGAGTTCATGGTTTCAACTTTAGCTCTGATTTGGTTTCTCTTGCACATATCTGTGGCTCATGTTTCAATTACTTCATCCAAATGCCAACATGGCTCTATTGCTATTGTCACGGCGCTAGCTACGCAATGGATTTCACTAGCCAACGTTTAGCACTGAGACACTACTTTTTTCACTCACCTTAGAGGATCAAACTACTTCAGCAGTCCCAGGCTACGCCTTCAATCCACCACCCATTCCCAATGCATCTCCAACTTATGCACAAGTGAACACTTCCAATACCTTTCACAGCTGCCCATATAACTACTCCATAAGACCACTCGCTAAATACCACGGTTGCCCATACAACCACCAGAAGCTCTTAATTTCCCTTCACAGTTCACTTGAGGGAATGCACAACTCATGCCTCCTTGACTCATCATTGAACCAGCTCTCTGACCCCACTAGCTGGCTCACTATCAAACACCCAACTGTTTTGCACAATGCCACTAAGGATAATCACATGCACCTTTCCATCATCCATCCATGAGTCTACCTAAGTTGCCACGCCAGTCACCTATGTGTGCACTAGCGAGGGAAGTCCTCCTCACGAGTCCTTCCCGTGTGTGAGCCTCTACTCACCCTGACCTGCTGATTGTTCTGTTACTCAAGTCCCAACACCAAAGATCCCTACAGGGAGCACTGCAAGCTCACAATATTTGTAGATCACATCACATGCGGGTGAGGTACTCTTCTTCCGTTAGCTCGATCCCAATTATGATCTCGTCCCGATGCCATGGCCACTGACACCATCGTGCCTACTCTTTAAGACACCTGTCTGCGTCCAGATCGCATTGACTCCTACTCGAGTCTTCTACCTTAGTTCTCAGCTCACCACACTATAATCGTATCCATGATGTCCTTAATTCAGTCCACCATGTCGTGCATCACCATGTGAACCATCCTTTGTCCACTTCAATGAGTCTCAGCCACTGCTTCTACACCCACTCCGCATCCACACTTCTGATGCATCTCAGATACATTTATGTGAGCACTCAACTCATCTGCATTGTTTAAACTTTGCAAGGTTGAGGATCTCGCCACACTTGGCTTGCTCGCGTCCAAGTTACTTCTCCTCTGTTTTAACCTCCAGATCCCAGTCTCACTCTGTCACGCCTCTTGGTTGCTTTCCACATGAAATCTACTTCTAAGGACGTTGCCACCTCAAAGGTCTCCCCAAGTCCACTGTCACATAACTCTAGAGTCCCACTACTGATCCACGATGCACATTTCTACATGGACATACTCTGCAAGGGTAGAGTATATCTCCAAGGTCTCCTGAACACCCCATCCTCTGAATTTCCAAGTGCACTAAATGTTCCACGCTCCACTTGGTGTGGGTGTGAGTTCACCATGTTGGTCTTAATGTATACCATGCTCATCTGGCTCATTAGGCTTGCACTACACTCTCAACGCAAGACCTCTATCATGCAAGTTCTTCATGCTCAAACCAACTCACTTTTCAACTACATTTCTCTCACGAGTTGCCCAGCTCGCTCTGTGTACATTGGGTGTGTTCTTTGCTCTAAGACACCCTGCACTGTTCCTAAGTGCAACCAACTTTGCTCACCAACCCACCTCGAATAACGTTGATTCTGATACATCCTTGGGCTCACAGCATGGTCCTTTTAATCCCCCATGCACAACTCTTTCTCACTACCTAGCCCTCAAGAGTTACATTGGTGCACCACCAGGAACTTCCTAGGAGGTCACCCATTTTATGCCTACATGCTTAACTCACCCAACTCACCCAGATCTTCTATGGGCCAACACATGTGAGTTCGTCAACCCCAATCCATGTTGTGGCCAACCGTTTGCCTCATCTGGGAGTCCCTCTGGCTCCCTGGATAGCGCCTTGAGCACTACCTTGCTTGGATGGGGTCTGCCCATCCGAGGGGAGGCAGTCACTCTATGAGCTTGGAGACGTGCCCCCCTTATATTCTCCCCCACTCAAAGTGGCGATGCCCACGGCGCCATTGCTAGACTTCAAAAGCCTACGCAAAGGATACCAGTGTTCACAACACTGGGAAAAAAATGTAAATGCACTACTCACATGCAAATACACAAGGAACACATCAGTCACTGCTGACATATACACAACTCAATCTCTTCAACATCTCGCTATGTTAACTCCTTGTTCTCAGGACAAAAAGTGCCAAATCACTCAACACTTCTATCACTATAGCTCCCTTCCACTGAACTACACTTCACCAAACATCCAACACAATGTCTAATGGGATACCCCTTCTACAATTCCTACCAACTCATAAGAATTATGCATGATACACAAGCTTGCCCTGCTAAGCTCTAAGCCCTTCCTACACACCAATAACTGCATAAATGGAGAACTTCCAACAACCTCCATGTTGATTGATGAACCATTGTAAGGTTTCACTACAACTAGAACTGGTCACACCATGTTTCCACCCACAACATGAAATTCTCCACCTGATCTGGGGGCCTACTTGATCATAATTTTGCCCTTGTTCAAAACTTCTACCAACACATCATTTCACTAGGAATACCTCATTTCACTGCAACCTGACTGATCTACTCACCACCATTTTCAACCAACCAGCACTTCCAAAATGCAAAACTTGCTTTCCTCCAGAAACATAGCCACGGCCACTTTTGCCAACCTAAAATTCCGAGGTTTCGCAAAATCACCACTCTGATTCTACCAAGGGAGAGCCAATTTTTCCACTCCATGGCTCAAGTATCAACTTGATTTCACTTCACATACACTACAATTCCACCATTCTCAATGCACAATTTTTGTCAACAACTTATGGGAAGTCATCATGCTACTTAGTGCTTACACACCTACCGAGTTTTCATGTTACTCTACCACTACACCTGAACTCTACCAAGTGTTATCCCTTCACTCTTCAATTCTTGGACGTTAGTTTCGCACCAGCCTTCACATGAACTATCCACCTCAGTGATGTTACCGAGCCCACACTATATGCATCCTTTCTACCTCCTCCACATCTGAGTTATGATCAACACTAGCTTTCTTCTCCCACAAACTCTTTAGCAACCTGCACTGGCTTACTTTCATTGCACAAGTGCCAAATCTTGACACCTGAATGGGTCTAAAATACCCTTATCACCGAACGCCATGCCGACCATGTTGCAACTTCATGACTGCTTCCTCATCAACCCACTAGTCTACCTCTGAGAAAGTTCATTGGCTTCATTCATTCCAATGTGACATCAATAAGGCTTAACTTATCCCTGATACTCCACTGGATCACTCTGATATGATGCCACCCTCTAGCCCGCACCAGTCTACTTCTTACATGGAACATAACTGCTCCTCTTGATCTAGTTGTGTTGGTGTCTCCCGCCTGAAAATCGCCAACACCGTTGATTGCCAATTTTCACAAGACTCAACTCCCGCAAACATGCATGACTCTACTCAGTCGCACATTATGTTGGGCACTTCAACCTAATGCTACTTCACAAGCACACACTAGTCTATTTCTACTCATCCCAACTACATTGGTGTCCCGCCCATCTGATCACCAATGATGTTGATTGCATTGGCTCCCTAGTCTGCCAACTCGTTCTTCAATCAACATCCCACATGCCTAAAGTTGAGAGCTCTTTTTCCAACTACTCATGCTATTTTACACTCTTTTCCTAACTCCAGCTTCGATGCTCATAGTCACTCTACGTACAAGAGAGAGCATCACCTCAAATTATTTGATACCAGCTGTCACACTGAGTATCAAAGAGAGACAATCCACATCCAAAAGCTCTAATACCAGCTGTCAGGGGGCTAGCTATGTAATGGATTTCAATAGCCAATGTGCGGCACTGAGACACTAATTTTTTCACTTGCTTAAGAGGATCAAGCTACTCAAGCATAGTCCCAGACTACACCTTCAATCCACCACCTATTCCCAACGCATCTCCAAGTTATGCACAAGTGAACCCTTCCAACACCCTTTCATAGCTACCCATGTACAACTACTCCAAAAGACCACTCACTGAATACCACGGCTACCCATACAACCGCTGGGAGCTCTTAATATGCCTTCATAGTTCACCTGAGGGAATGCACAACTCATGCCTCCTTGAATCATCACTGAACCAAACTCTCTGACGCCGCTGGCCGGCTGACTGTCAAACACCCAACTGCTCTACACAATGCAACTAAGGAACATCACATGCACCTTTCTGTCATCCATCCATGAGTCTACCTAAGTTACCACACCATTCACCTACGTGTGCACCAGTGGGGGAAGTCATCCTCGCGAGTCCTTCTCCAGTGTGAGCCTCTACTCACCCCAACCTGCTGACTGTTCTATCACTCAAGTCCCAACCACCAAAGATCCCTACAGGGAGAACTGCAAGCTCATCATCTTTGTAGACCAAATCACATGCAGGTGAGGTACTCTTCTTCCCTTGGATCGATCCCAACTTTGATCTCACCCCGATGCCATGGCCACTGACACTGCCGTGCCCACTCTTTGAGACACTCATCTGCATCTAGACTACATTGAATCCTACTCGAGTCTTCTTCCTTAGTTGTCAGCTCACCACACTACAATTGTATCCATGATGTCCTTGACTCAGCCCACCATGTCATGCATCACCATGTGAACCATCCTTTTTTCCACTTCAATGAGTCTCAACCACTTCTTCTGCACCCATTCCACATCCACGCTTCCGTTGCACGTCCGATACATCTATGTGAGCAGTCAACTCATCTACGTTGTTTAACCTTTGCAAGGTTGAGGAGCTTGCCACACTTGGCTCACTCACGTATGAGTTACTTCTCCTCCATTTCAACCTTCAGATCCTAGTCTCACTCCATCACGCCTCTTGGATGCTTTCCACATGAACTCTACTTCTAAGGACATTGCCACCTCAAAGGTCTCCCCAACTCCACTGTCACATAACTCTAGAGTCCCACTGCTAATCCATGATGCACATTTATGCATGGACATACTCCATAAGGGGTAGAGTATATCTCTAAGGTCTCTTGAACACCCCATCCTGTAAATGTCCAAGTGCACCAAGTGTTCCACACTCCACTTGGTGTGGGTGTGAGTTCACCACGTTGGTCTTAATGTCTGCCATGCTCATCTGGATCATTAGGATTGCACTGCACTCTCAATGTAATTCCTCTATCATGTAAGGTCTTCATGCTCAAACCAACTCACTATGCCACTACATTGCTCTCATGATTTTCCCAACTCACTCCGCGTACATTGGGTGCGTTCTTTGCTCCAAGACACCCTACACTATTCCTAAGTGCAACCAACTTTGGTCACTAACCTACCTTAGCTAACCTTGATTCTGAGACATCCTTGGGCTCACAACATGGTCCTTTCAATCCCCCATGCACAACTCTTTTTCACTACCTAGCCCTCAAGAGTTGCATTGGTGTGCCACCGGGACTTCCCGGGAGGTCACCCATTTTATGCCTATGCGCTTAACTCACCCAACTCACCCAGATCTTCTATGGGCCAATGCATGTGAGGTCGTCAACCCCAACCCATGCATGGCCAACTGTTTTCCTCGTCTGGGAGTCCCTCTGGCTCCTTGGATAGCACCTCGTGCACTACCTTGCTCGGATGGGGTCTGCACATCCTGGGGGAGGCAGTCGCTCTATGAGCTCGGAGACGTGCCCCCCTTATACCTATGAAAACAAGCCTAGCTCGCTCACTTCTTTGAGCCACTTTCCTGAACTCGATGCCTCGATCTATTCATTATCTCAACCCTCCATTCCATTCACTCAAGCTCACCTTAATGATGATGAATCATTTATTTTCCCATAGAACTCTTGCAATGAGTGACTCGTCTACACCTGTATTATGTCGGTCACTTACTCCTCTCTAGGCCCATGTTTTTTCACTGCAATGTCACCCCACTTGTGTGATCACTCTATCCCAGCACCTAAGCTCACCCATAATCCATTCGATGATCCTTTGAGCATTTACCTAAGTGTCTTTTCTTCTAATGCATGTTGGCTTTACACATTTCTATTATCAGGTGAATTGGTCATGACTCGGTCAACCGAGTTGCTACCTCTTTTCTATAGAAATTGATACTCGTAACACTTCCTCCTGGGATCAGAGCTCATCTACGCCCATTTCTAAATCATTCTACATTCCCTTTGACATGGTTTGAGGCTCACGTAATCGATTTATTCATCTAGTTCAATGAGCCAAACTCCTCTTTCCACAGACTTGGCCGACCTATGAACTTACACCTTCCGAGTTTCATTCATGTCACTTAAAACCAAGCCCATATGGCAATAGTTATTAGAATGCATGTTTTGAATGTGATTTTGGCTCATTTCCCATTTGAGCTCTTATGATCCTTTTTAAACTCGATCTGAGCTCATCCTACAAGTTCCATGGACGATGTTTCTTTCTAAATTCGGTGGCTTAGTGATTAACATGCATGGTCCAATGTTTAATCTCAGCATAATCAACTTAGCTCGATCTAAACATGCCTCACTACTTTAGCCAACAGAACATGGAACTCCCTTATCGTTCGATTTACTTAGAAACATCATGAGAATATCCTTGCATGCTTCTCATTTAGCCCCAGAGCCATCTATTCTTCCCATCATGTGTCTCGTCTCATCCTACCAGTATGACGATCGAGTTAGCCTTCTCACATCCCGCATGAGCTTCCCTTTGAGCACCCAAAACCTATGAAAACTTCATTACTTGGTTTTATACCAGGCTTGACTTCATGTATAATCTGAGCTCATCAACATTTCCTTCAAACTAATTTTATAACATTCCTCTCATCTTGCCAATAACCCCAAATCAAATGGTGAGTCCTTCACTATCCCAGACACTACGTCTTCCAACGATTCCAGAGTGATTAAATTTCCATGTTAACTTATTAATCGCGTCTTACACATTTATCATATTGACAACCTTGCATGATTGGTGCGAATTGGTTGGAGTGGCCACATGCTCATCACATTCCCTTGGTGAGTCTGATGCTCCCTACAAGAAAGGAGTCACGAGTTTCCCTGGCCCATTGGATTGATTCTTCCACACTTCCACCTTTATGGCATTCAGATGCCATATTACCAACTCCCAACTAGATGAGTTGGTCCCTTACCTCTGATTTTCAAGGATGAATGGCCTTGAGTGAACTCAACTATCATGTGGGTTTGATCTTATCAAGAACTCTCCTGATCTACTCCTTTCTTACGAGTTCCTATACTTGACTTGGTTCCCTATTAGGCTCACCTTCATTGCCGAGTCAACTCCTATTGTGCAACGAGCTCATGCTCAGTGATCCTAATAACTAGCTAGATTGAGTGACTCCAACATTTCTCCCTGGCGCATGCATAGCTCGTTCTCAAATCTGTGTTAATATTCCAACCGGTCATGTATACCGATCCAGATGCTTACCTCATTCTGTGCTGAGATGTTGTCATTCATCAATATTTGTGAATTTTATGGGCACTCGATCGATCTTGTATTTATTGAAACCACCTCGGCTTCACTAACATGCTTGAAACCTCCACTTTGAGTCAACGAGACACTTTTCCAAGTCATGTTTTGAGCTCTATGTGTATTTATGGTCTTCCCCTCTCAGATATAGCTTGATTCTACCAAGCCAACCTACTGTGCCGACCCTGAGCTTTTTCTAATGTGAAAAATTCATTATGAGTTATTGAAACTGAAGCAGTAATAAAAACATAATAGAATGTCTAAAACATGATTTCTCAATTTTAATAAATTTCTCACACTTCTTGGCAGAAAGCGGGCCCGCATTGGACAAATTTTTCACTACATGCAAACTCATTAACTTCTAAGACCCAAAATACGAAAACACTCTAGAACGATCCTGAAATTTCCCATAACGCCAAGATGTGCCTTCAACAAAAAATTTTCCTATAATTTCCCAAGATGTTTCATGGAGGAGGTTTCTTATCATAGGGTCCAATTGACCCGAATTGTCTAATTGTACCATGTATGCAAAATTGGATAACACTTTTGGTGGCCTCTCAGGGATGATTTCCTACTAAGCATGATACCAGTAGCCTTAAGTCATCCATTAGGCATCCAGTCAATATTGGAGTCCCAAATTTTTTCTGGTATTCTGTGATAATTGATCTTAAACTCTCCAGTAATGATAGGTAGGAAATATACTGAATCTGACGAATTCTTAGAAACTATGGAATATTGTGGAATTTTTAATGAAGCATCTATTAAAATAAGATATCATGAACCCATTATTAAAACTTGAACCTTCTTCTCCTTAAAAACCTCCAATGATGATACAATGTGCAAGAATAACCCAAAACACAACCACAAATAAAGAAAAATGAAATAGTAACACACAACAATGTGTAAATCACTTGGAGGAAAAAACCTAACTAAACTGTACAGGGGGTGGAATGATCTCAAAAGCAAGCTTTGAGATGTATCCCATTCACATGAATGGGAAGTTCTTATCCATTGAGCCTAGATAGATTAAAAAAAATTCTTCTCTTTGCAACTTGTGACGATCTATGGCTCGCTCCATAGAGCGTGAAACTTGGCATGTTTTCCTGGTTTGGATCTATCTTCATCCCATTTGATAACTAAATATCCTTCTTGAAAATTCCTTTCGGATGCCTTGTTATCAAAATATTTCTTAACCTGAGCCTAATGTTTCTCCAAATTATTCATAGCCTTATTTCGTACTTCTTCCAACTTCATGATTTCAAAAAACTGACAGTTATAGGATCATTCTACATAACCTCAAGTTGATGAGCTAACTCCAAATAAGGTAACTCCAAAGAGAGAAGAATTTTTGCTTCTCTTCCATATATAATCATGAAAGGAGAATTTTTGATGACCCTTTTAGGTGTGACCCATATAATAAATGCCACAGGTTTGCACAATAAAACTATTTAGATTTATACACAGAATAATGATATTATATTATATTCATTCCGGATCAATTAGATAGGATGCACTTACAAACATATAGGCACATAGTTTCCTATAAATTAGGAAACTACTCTACTAACAAATATTAATCTCGTGAGTTGTTTGTAACAACCAAATGACTCAACACACATTTGTTATTAGTTGTTTTATATAACAACTAAATAACAAATTACTAATACAATAATAATTACCCAATGTAATTATTACCTACACAATGTAAATAGTAATTCCTAACATTCCCCCCCTTATTATTTACATGGTTCAATATGTCTCGTTCTTTGATTATAGCATGCTACCTCTATGTGCTCATGATCAACTCTGCAAATGTGCAGCATCAGGTATACACAAAACTTGAACATGTGCCAACACACATTTCTTCCACTGATGGTTTTATTCATTTTATACCAATAACCTTACCAAATTGGTTTTGCAGGTGTACCAATAACCTTTCACAATTGGTTTTACAGGTTTACCAAAAACCTTTCACAATTGGTTTTGCAGGTTCACCAAAAACCTCACACAATTGGTTTTACAGGTTTACCAAAAACCTTTTAATATGTTTTCCTGGTTTACCAAAAACCTTCACATCATGATTGCTACAATAGTTTTTTATCAATATTATACAATGTCTCTACAAAAGGGAATCATGTAGGAAATACTACTTTCAAAACTGAACAATAAAACATAATGGAAATGGAACAATGAGACCATGTTCCCCCCCTCAATGTGAACATTTCACTTATTCAATCCAAAACAGGAACTCTGAAATCATACTACACACAATAAACTGCAATTCTAAAATGAAAGAAAACTCACACACACACTGTCACCACAACTTCATGTGGCCCCGTCATTGGTGATTGACGAGAGTTAGTTGATCAACCTCCTGCCTCCGTCCTCGATCTCAAAATTGTCTAATAGAGAAAATATTCATCACTTTGATGTGCGTTATTTTTTTCCTCTTCATTTTCTCCTTCTTCATCAACAATCATGGCATTATCTTGTAGTTTCCCATCGAGTAAGTCTTGTGCTCTTTTTTTGCAATTGTTAGATATATGACCATGTTGTTTACAATAGTAGCATGTAAATTGTTTCTTCATTCGTTTAGAGGTTAAACCATATTTGGGATTTTTCTTACCAAATGCTTTCTTGTGTCTACCAAACATTGCAGTCTCCTCTGGTTCAACAACCATAATTCTTTTTTCTTCATCTATCAAAGAAGAAATAAGTTCTTCTAGACTTGGATTTATTTTACTTAATGTAAAGACCATATTAGAATAACATGAAGGCATGCTATTAAGTAATGCTGCTTTAACATCATCATCAGGTACATCTACTTTTATACTAGCAAGTTGATTGCAGATAGAACAAAAGTTACCGATATGCTCCACCATGTTCTCACCTTCTTCCATCTTAAGGCCGAACAATCTTTGCTTCAAAGATATCGTTGTGCTTCCCATTTATGATCCAAAGGACTTGGTCAATGTCACCTAGATTGTATGAGAGGACTTGTTTAAGTCTATATGATGTAGATAAGCATCTGATAGACCCAATCTAATAATCGTTGTAGCCTTTCGATCTCTTCTGTCCCATTTTAATACTTCATCGACATTTATCGGTTTCTTCTCTTTTCCATCAACAATATCCCACATATCTTTGTTGATCAGGAATAGCTGGGTTCATACTTGCCAGGTATGAAAATATTTACCTTCAAATTTTGTAATGTGACTCAACTTATCCATTATGAATTTTCACACAATTCAAACGTCGGATTATACTGATAATGCGTCTGTGTGATAACTTTTATAAAGTAATTTAATATTAATTTTTAATACAATAGAATGATGAAACCAAGAAATCCAATTAAAATACGCAGTCAAAAATAAATGATACTATTTTCACCATAGCTATTATTTTCATTTCATTTCCAATACAAAATAGATTCTTCTTTAAGGAAACGATTATGCCAAGTTTTCTATTAGAATGCATGAAAATACAGATCTGCACACATTCTTGTTCATGTTGAGTTGTTATAAAACAAATCCATTGATAAATACCAAGCCTCAGCACATTTATATGCACCACGTCAACCAGGAAAGATAGAGAATGAATTTATCCACACGTGGTAGATCAAACCTTCAAATTGGTTGAAATTGATGCTCAAAGTGTTTAGAGTACATACCAATGCAGGCTCAATCTTCTTCAACATGCCCTTTGAGATGTTTGCATGAACTTGAGGGTGGATATATCGTTGATCTACCATGCAACACCTAGAAATCAGTGCAGACTTCTAGTTCCAATCAAAGGTATCTTAATATATTGGTTTCCTGCGCATTCTGAAGTCCACCACCTGAGATCTCATCCATAAAGCTCTCACATGACTGTTACAGACCCGAAATCAGGTTCATGGGTCTTACGACTGTAAACCTGCACGTGGATGCAGTGTATAAATGAAATAACAGGACCGAGTCACTGTTAGAAATTTCACAGTCAATTAGATATGGATGTAGAGATTGCAAGCATTAGAAAAATTAATAGGAAATATTCACACATTTCAAGATCACAATCCTCCACTATTTACCTACAAATCCTTCATTCTAACATGAGCAGCAAATACAACAATCTCAAACATTATGGAGCTTATAAAAAAATAGATCCAAAAACCATTTGTTGCCAACTCCAAATCCAAGGCGTCTACATGGGTAGCATATATGAGGCATGAAAATGTAAAAAAAAACAAAGAACTGCACTCAAAATTAATGCAAGACTAAGAAGTGTACATCATATTCTTTCAACTATGGATTTCATCACATGGGCAGAAGATCACAGGGCTACCCTTCCACCAGTCAACAAACCATATTGCAAGGAACCTGACACGCTTTGATACCAAATATATAATAAATGCCACAAATTTGCACAATAAAACTGTTTAGATTTATACATGAAATAATGATATTATATTATATTCATTTTGAATCAATTACATAGGATGCACTTACAAATATATAGGCACATAGTTTCCTATAAATTAGGAAACTACTCTACTAACAAATACTAATCTCATGAGTTGTTTGTAACAACCAAACAACTCAACACACATTCGTTATTAGTTGTTTTATATAACAACTAAATAACAAATTACTAATATAATAATAATTACCAAATGTAATTATTATCTACACAATGTAAATACTAATTCCTAACAACCCGATCTACCCCTAAAGTAGTTTTAAGTTGTGTGTGCCAAGTTATCCTGTTAGTCTCCATTGTGCGCTTGATAATCCTTGTGAGGTTTTTGTTTCTAGACTCAGCCAATTCATTTCCTTGCGGATAGTAATTGGAAAAAATCTTGAGGTAGACCCCATTCTTAACAACCCATTCACTTAGCTTAATACTAAGGAAATCCATCACATTTTCTGAAATAACTATAAATGGAACACCGAACCTGGTCATTATACCTTCTAAGAAATCAAGCTACCTTCGCATTGCTCTCCTTCAATGCTACTACGTCTTTCCATCGAGTAAAATAGTCCATTGCAGTAAGGACAAATTTATTTCCATTAGTAGATGGAGGATTAATAATTCCAATGAAATTCAACCCCCATTGAACAAAGGGTTGATCCACTTGAATTGGATGCAGTGGAAGATAAGCCAACTTATGCTTTCCAATGAAAAAAGAAACATTCCATGCACTTCCTTACCTAGAGATGGGCATATTTGAACAAATCTTGCCAATAGTAACCGGTGCACATGATCTTGGTAGCAGTTTTTCGTGCAAAATAATGTCCTCCAGATAGGCCATTGTGAAACTCTTCTAGTATCTTACTTACTTGTTATGGTCCCACGCATCGAAGGAGAACACCGTTCAAATAATTTTGAAAGAGAACATTATCTACCAAAACATATGGAATGGACTGAAGATGGAAAGCTCGTCTTTTATTTTTATTCATGTTCACAAGATATACTCTTGAGAAAAGGAAAATAATCATTTTGGATAACAAGTTAACCTGATCATCACCCTCATCAGTTTTTAGAAGCATCAAGTTCTCACCACCTTTTGATTATATGTCTGCAACAAGTTTTTGACACAAACCTTTACCTCTTACAAGTTTGTTAACTTTGATATGTACGTCATACTCCATCACCTTTGTTATCCATCCAACATGCTTTTCGTTCATCTCATTGTTCAGCGAAAATTCCTTGACACCTGAATGAGACACCATTAGATGAATTTTTTTTTGGACATTATGTGCTTGAATTTATTCAAATATCGAATAACCTCAAAGACTTGTTTTTCAACGAATGAATATTTGAGCTCATAGTATTTGAGAGATTGACTGAAGAAAGCAATTGGTTGCTCCATTATATTGTCATTTTACTGGGTTAGAATACATGAAATGCTCTCTTGATCTGCAAAAGCATAAATAATAAAATATTTATCAAACCTGAGATTCACTAGTGTGGGAGCTTGAGAAATGGCCATTTTGATGGATTCAAAGCTCTCCCTTCCTTCCTTTGTCCATGAGAATGACATATTTTTCTTCAACATGGATGTCATTTGTTTAGCCAATGTTGTAAATTGAGGGATGAATCTTCATAAAAACATTATGGTTCCCATAAAACTCTGGATACCCTTCTTATGACTTGGGAGAGATAAGGAAATAATCAAACGAATCTTAGCTGGATCAATTGACACTCCTTCCGTTGAAATAACATTCTCTAACAACGTCCCCTCGTGCATTGAAAAAATAGATTTCTTAGGATTGAGTGAAACCCCAAATTGCCTACACCTTCTGAAAACCTTCCTCAAATGCGTGACGTGGTCTTATGCATGCTTAGGGTATATAGTTATATCATCAAGGTAAACCAAGATGATATCATTGATTAGTCATTTAAATGCCATGTCCATGGATCTTTGGAAAGTAGCCTTGATATTGGACAATCCAAATGGAATTTTACCGTAAGCCTATGTGCCCGACTTGGTAGTGAAAGCTATTTTGAATTGATCAGATTCTTGGACCATAATTTGATTGTAACCCAAATATCCATCGAGAAAATAAAATATTTGAGCTCCTGCAAAAGTTTTTAGGTTTTTTTCTCCATTGATGTAAGAGGATAATGATCTTTTAATGAGGCATGATTCAAATCCATGAAATCCATGCAAATTCGAATTTCTTTGTTCTTCTTCCTTACCGAGATGAAATTGGCTACCCAAGAGGAATGTTTGATAGGAAAAATTATATTGGCCTCGATGAGTTTGGTTAGCTCCTTTCTCATCAGTGGATCAATTTTGGGATAAATTTTCCTCTATTTCTGATGAACTGGCTTGGCATTAGGATCCAGTTCGATGGTATGTTGTGCTAGAATTGGATCAAAACCATGCAAGTCTTTGTAGATCCATGTGAAAATATCAGTTTTTTCTTGAAAAAGTTTGAAAAAATATTTTTTCTCTTCTAAAGTACACACTTTGCCTATCTTTAGAACTTTTTCATTTGCTACCTCGACTTCCTCAAAATATTCTTCTTTGACCACCATGTTAGAACGTTTTCTTTTGGATTGGTCGTCTGAATTGAAGATGGATTCTAGAGTAACTAAGCATTTTGGTAGATTTTTTCTTTTCAATTGTATGATTTGATCACCAAATGATTCTTGCATCTTATCTTGATTTTTTATAGAAAAATACGCCTCTTCTTGTAAGTAAAGGAAAATTTGTTTGTCACTATCAAACACTTCCCAACTACTCACATTATCAGGAATTGTAGGTTGAACCAACATTTTTACAGATTTTCACCCTTCTTTCATGATATCAACAGGTATGTTGTATTGTGATCTAATTGTAGCAATCCTATCAACATCTTGATTTTGGTTTCTAGGAACCTTGGGATCCAAAAATATTTGAAATATTCAATCAAATCCCAGAATCGGTTCTTGTATGATCTTAAAATAACATTATTGGATGCACTGTGTACCATCACTTGATGAAAAACTAATTCAATATCTCCAAAAATAGTCCGAGATTTGATTCCCTTCTTTTGAGATAGTTGGATTCCTTGCACAAAGGCCTCGTATTCAACAACATTGTTAGTACAACTTAATTGCAACCAGAAAGATGAGAAGTAATTAGAACCCTCTGGAGAAATTTTTATGACACCAACATCAGATCCATTCTTACTCCTTGAGCCATTAAAGAACAATTAACACAGTCCTTCAGAATTGTTTTGTGTCTTGACAAGTTGTGGTATGATTGTACCTTCTTCATGAACGCAGTATGTACCCAATCCCATCTCATCCAAAAGCAACAAACCAGATTCTTCCTCTGCCAATAAATTAGCGTAAGGATCTTACTGATGATCTCCACTTACTTCATCGGACACAGTATCAGTAATTTATTCCACAATAGTGGTTGGTTCATGATCAGTATCTTATTCTTTTGGGCCACGGATGGTATAATTCCCATTTATGGGATTGGAAGTGTAGGGATCCACATGATTATGGAAAATTGGTTCCACCCTTATAGTAACTTTAGTTCCGTATCGAGTCCTAAGGATCATATGTGACCAATCAGCTGACAGGTAACCACCCATCTTGGCAGTGAAATCCTGTGATAGGTAAATGGTAAAGAGAGGAGGAAGATCGATGAGTGATATGTCTTGTATGAACGACAAACTAAGGCATGCATGGATAGTAATATAAATTCCTTTGATAAATCTGACAGTCTGAACCACTGTACCATCCAACTGAAAAAACTCCTTTATAGACTGGAGTATAATGTATTCCTAAAACATCTGTAATTTACTTGGGCATAACTGAGCTACTTACACCAAAATTGATCATGCAATTATGTACCAAATGATCACCAATGATAAAATAAATATAGAATGGTGGTGGTTTGTTCACCTTAGGAATAATTTTCCCTTCTAGTTGACACAAATTCATAGCAGTTGTTGTTCCACAACCCAATGATCCATTGTTTTAACCAAAACTATTTAGAGCCTCCTACAACAAGTTTTTTTGAGAAGGATTTGAGAGTGCATCCCACATAGTAACACTAAGGTTGGTTTTCTTCATTTTTTCTATAATACTTAAGGGAATTTCTCCTACTTTTCTGAAATTTCTTTGGGCGTTGTGATCCTCCTTTGGAAATTTCTTGTTGCATACCATGATGCCTGAAGAACCTTCTTTCCTTGTAGATTATCTAGCAGGTGTTTCTGGTAGTTTCTTTCCTGGATATTTATCAACTGCCGCTTGTGACTAAGGTTGTGAAGTGGTTTCTTGATAAAATTTGGAAGGTTGAGATTCCATTTCTCTCTTTTTGGAACGAGTGTTTACTACCATTGACGAGGAATCTATATTCAACCTATAAAAATCTTCTGATTGCTAATTTAGCAAAGTGGTTTCTTTATGTGCATGCATTTAATCTGTTATTTCCTATGTAGATGAATTTTTTGTTGGCTTTGGAGGGGTAGATACAATTTGAACCATAAGGTCATGGGTAAGAACTCCATTGGGGAAAATATTTTGATTGTGTGGTTGAGAACAAGGATAACATAATTCGTAATCTTGAAGTATATTAATCTAGACAGGTACAAGGGCTCTGTACGAGCTAGCAGCAAGAGGATTCCTAAAGTTTAGAGGCCTAACATTCATAGCTTGACCTACAGTTTGATTTTGAGGTTGATTTTTCCCTTGAAGAGGAGGATGGTTAGCCTGATACTGTTGATTTTGTGGCTGGTATGGACGATTATATTGAAATTGTGTCCTTTTGAGTGCAACGAGCTCGTTCCCAAAAATTTTCAATAGTGAATTGACTTCAAATAGGTCATTTGAAGAGGCAGAGGCATATTGAGATGGTTTTTTGGAAGCTGCTAGAATAAGAGCAATGGTAGGCTAAGTATTTGTAAGATCTAGATATGACAGAATTGGTGGTCATGGAGCTATATTTCCAACCTAAATCAAGGAATTTTCCACTCTTATGGAAACTTTGTAGGCATCAGGTAGTGTAGTCCCTCCCATGGACTAGATCATAACTACTACATTGTTATTCAGGGCTCGCAAATAGTACAAGAATGCATTATTTGGAGAAGGATTTATGGGCGATAGAATCCTATTCAAGGTCCTTTAGAATTAGTTGTAGAGATCACTCATGTATTCTTTATGGTAGTGAGTTGTTCCAAGAGTGAAAGGTGGTCTCTCTTATCTTCAAACTATTTGCAGAGCTTCTCCCCCAACTTATCCCAAGTGGTTATAGTTCCATCCTCTAAACCACAAAACCATTGAAGTGCTTTTCCCTTGAAGGAAGTAGCAATAAGTCTAACTGTAAAGTTCTCCTCCATGATATTATGTACTGCATAAATGTTGGATACATCAAGAATATGTTCCACTGGAGTAGCGTGATTTTACCTTGTATAGAAGGGTAAAATTTTGAGTTCCACAGTAGGTATAAGGTTACGTTGAGCCAACAGAAGAGGACTTCTTGTATTCAAAGGGGGAAAAAATTGGTTCCTCTCCATAGCAATGAGAAGTTAATTATTCCGAGGTAGAGGAAACCTTCCGTAAGGTAGAGTTGAATGAACCCTACGAGGTGATGCTACAATAGGTGATGTTGAGAAGCATCTTTTCCTTCTCCTTGGAGGAGACAAATATAGTTTAATATGCTGATAATTTCCTTGCTTTGAAGAAGCTCTTGTCTGAATTCTTTGTATAAGTTAACACACTGATATTTGAAGTCGAAAGATATAGATTTGCCAAGTACTTTAATTTTGTAAAGTGATAAGAGAATTACCAACTCTTGGTCCCACCGGGCATGCTAAAAACTCTTATATCCAAATCACTGCACCCTCCGAATGGATAGAATGTGAATAGGACGTTCGGTGTGATTGAGTAACATAGGATCACCTCTCAAGCTATGAGACTTGGGCTTGAGGTGAACCTCCAGAGAAGGCCAATTTCCTCTTCCTAAACTAAGTTTTGTACTACACCTAGTGCAATAAAATGGTTATCTAAACCTATGCTAACATTGTCCATGGGTTTTAGGGAAAGAGATTTGTAAAGAATAAAACTATACTAGGGATGGTGATGCACCAAATAAAGGGTGTTACTAGACTTAGGAAGGGTTGATTTGAAGAGGGTGTTGTGCACCACAAGTCAATTTCACCTATTGCAACTTAGAGAGGGTAAAAAAATACCACAGACTAGGAAACATGTGTTCCGTTTGTTAAACTCAATCAGACAAAACAATCTATCCATATTCCAATAAATAAGGATGAACTTGAGAAGGGTAAACAAGCACCACAAATCAACTGCATGCAATACTCCACCACTTGATAAGCACAAAACTCCAAGAACCTACAATAGAAAATTGAACTTGCAAAATTTACTTGTAAGCATGAGAAAGGCACAAAGAAGTATAGAATGATTAAAGGACTAAGAGTAGTTACAAAAAACACATTTTTATTGCTTCAACAATGTGCACAATGCATCATTATTTTTGAAAGAGGAAATGGTTTCCATTACAGTTTTGAAAAGAAGGATTGAAAGTTCCCTCAACATACAAGGAAAACTTGCAGAAGAAGTAGGACTCCTGAAAGAACATATACCTATCTAAGATGTCTAACTTGTCCAACCCCTTAAAATGGGTTTCTCATTCTCCTTTATAGAAAATCCCACTGAACAGAAAAGTGAGAGTAAGCCTAAATCCCGGACCCAATAATAACACATGATGGTCTTTATTAATTACATCAATAATTTCACCACTTAAGAACATTTCATCATGTCTCCATCGGCAACTTCCCAATAATGTTGTACCGATCACCGCTTACACCAATCGCCTTATCACTTATGCATTGGACGTTTATCATTTCCATTGGTGGCTTCATTGGTTTTACACGATGACTCGTCCAACTTGGACGACTTTACCCCTTACACGTCGTCCATTTGCTATAATTATCCCAAAATTCCTTGCACATTTTATGTTGACCGCTTCTTTGGATATATCACATCAGCTCTTTAAGATGGATATTCATTACAAAATACATTGGGCATATTTCTCATTGGTCATTGATCAGATATTCTCCTTATCACGTCTCCTCGTGGCAACTTCCGCTTCACCAGCCTTAAAGACCTTGATACGTATGGGTCCAATCACTTGCGGGAAAAAAATTCCAAGTTTCCCTATCTCAAACGACTTGAATCCCCCCATGGCTTAACATCCACATGATCCCCACGTAATGGCTACTTGGGTTGGTGGGTTCGAACGATCCGGATCTCCGCCATGGCCACAACGGCATGAAACTCCCTGACTCAGAATTTCCATCTTGGCTCACCACTCACAAAATCCGGAACTTGAATCTAATGTTCAACTGTGCGATCTCCACGAGTTCCACTTAAAATATCTTTCCAAAAGGCTTCACTGTCATGTTACCCAACTAATTCACCATGTGAGCTCGAGATCATCGTAGAGTTAAACATGAGCTCTTCCCCTTTTGTCCAGTTTTCTCTACTTCAAATTGATCTGCTTGCCTGGTTCGAGCCAAAATGTCCATGTGCCTGACTCATTTCTTTCTCAGCTCCATGTTAATGTCCACCTATGCTAGATGGATTGTTCATAAAACTTGATTTGATGCGTATGTCCCCCTCCCATTAACTTAGACCATCGATTTGAGCTCATAATCAAGCTCACTTTCCTATCTGTCGAGTCATGAGTTTTCCGGCAATGTATTACTCATGGACTGATAACCTCTACCATGAGATCAACAATATGCTACCTTCAAGATTAACGATTCCATCAAGTAACTCGATCTTTCAAAAAAATAATCAGCTGAGTTCATGGTGTCAACTTGGGATTCGAGTTGCTTTCTCCTTCGCGTCTCTATGGCTCACGCTTTATTTGCTTCATCTAAATGCCAACATGGCTCTATTCCTATGAAAACAAGCCTGACTTGCTCACTTCTTTGAGCCATTTTCCTGAACTCGATGTCTCGAGCTATTCATTAGCCCAGTCCTCTGTGCCATTCACTCAGGCTCACCTTAATGATGACGAGTTATTCATTTTACCATATATCTCTTGCAATGAGTGACTCGTCTGCACCTGTATTAGCTCGACCGCTTACTCTTCTCCAGGCCCATGTTTTTTCACTGTAACGTCACCCCGCTTGTACGATCAGTCTGGCCCAGCATCTGAGCTCACCCATAATCTGTTCGATGATGCTTCGAGCATTTACCTACGAGTATTTTCTTCCAATGCATGCTGAGTTTGCACTTTTCTATTTCCAGGTGAATTGGCCATAACTCGGTCAACCAAGTTGCTACCTCTGTTCTATAGAAATCGCTACTCCTAACACTTACTCCCGGGATCCAAGCTCATCTGCGCCCATTTCTAAATCATTCTACCTTCCCTTTGACACGGTTCAAGGCTCACGTAATCGATCTACTCATCTAGTTCAACAAGCCAAACTCCTCCTTCCGCAGACTTGGCCGACCTATGAACTTACCGCTTTTGAGCTTCATTATCGTCGCTTGCCAAAACCAAGCTGATATGGAAATAGTTATTCACATGCATGTTTTGACTGCGAGTTTGGATCATTTCCCATTTGATCTCCTTTGATCCTTCTTGAGCTCGATCCGAGCTTATCCTAAAAGTTCCACAGTTAAGGTTTCTTTCTAAACTCAGCAACTTACTGATTAAAATGTATGGTGCAACGTTTAATCCCTGCATCGTAAACTTAGTTCGATCCAAACTCTCCTCGCCACTTTAGCTAACGGAACTCAAAACTCCCTCATCATTCACTTGCCCAAGCAGTATCATGTCAAGATCCTTTAATTCTTCTCATTTATTCCTCAAAGGCATACGTTATTCCCATCGTGTGGCTCGTCTTATCCTACTAGTATGATGGCCGAGTTGGCCTTTTCACATCCCACACGAGCTTCCCTCTGAGCTCCCAACAACCTCCTAAAACCTCGTTACTTGGTTCCATACCAAGCTCGACTTCATGTATAATCTGAGCTCATCAACATTGCCTTTGAACTCATTTGCTTGCATGCCTGTCATCTCGCCAATAACCCCATATCAAATGGTTAAGTCCTTCGGTATCCCAGACACCAAGTCTTCCAACCAATCCTGAGTGATTAAATCGTTATGTTAACTTATTAATCAGGTCTTCAACATTTGTCACATTGACAACCTTGCGTGATTAGCGCTAATTGGTTGGAGTGGCCACATGCTCGTCACATTCCCTTGGTGGTTTTGACACTCCCTACGGGAAAGGAGTTAGGAGTTTCCCTTGTCCATTGGCTCGATTCTTCCCCACTTCCATCTTTACGGACTTTAGACACCATCTTACCAACGCCCAACGTGATGATTTGGCCCCTGACCTATCATTTTCCATGATGAATGGACTCGAGTGGACTCAACCATCATGTGAGTTTGATCTTATCACGAAATCTTCCCCAGCTACTACTCTCCTTCGAGTTCCTCTACTCAACTCTGTTCCCTGTTAGGATCACCTTCATTGCTCAGTCAACTCCTATTGTGCAATGAGCTCGTGCTCGGTGATCCTAACAACTAGCTAGATCGAGTGACTCCAACATTTCTCCTTGGCGCATGCGTAGCTTGTTCTCAACTCTGGGTTGATCTTCCAACTAGTCATGTATGCCTATCAACATTCTCACCTTATTCTATGCTAAGACATTGTTATTCATCGATCTCTACGAATTCCATGGGGACTCGATCGAGCTTATATTCATTAAAACCACCTAGGCTTCACTAACATGTTTGAAGCCTCCACGTTGAGTCAACGAGCCACTTTTCCAAGTCATGCTTTGAGCTCAATGTGTATTTCTAGTTTTCCCCTCTCAGATCTAGCTTGATTCTACCAATCTGACCTACTGTGCCGATCCTGAGCTTGTTCTAATGTGTAAACCTCATTAGGCGTTATTAGAACTGAGGTGGTAATAGAAACATAATAGGATCTCTGAAACACGATTGATCGATTTTAATAAATTTCTCGCACTCCTTGGTAGAAAGTGGGCCCGCAAAGGCCAAATTACGTACTATAGAAAAACTTATTAACTTCTAAGACCTAAAATATGAAAACACTCTGAAACGATCCCGAAATTTCCCGTAATGCCAAGATGTGCCTTTGGCCAAATGTTTTCCTATAATTTCCCAAGATGTTTCATGGAGGAGTTTTCTGGTCCTAGGGTCCAATTGACCCATATTTTCCAATTGTACCATGTGTGCAAAATTGGATAACACTAGGTCAAATCACCAATTCCTTCTTTTTTTCGTAGAGTCCTATGATATCGTTACTTCAAATTTAGTTTACTATTGAGATTCCAAAACTATAAATGTTTACCCAAGAACACATCAAATCAGGAAAATTTAAATAGTTTACTTCTCGTCCCATCAGGTGTGCCAAAAATATTATCACTAAATCACAACACCCTCCGATATGTCAAGTGTGTATTCTTGAACTACTGATGTGATTGGCTAACATTGGACCATCTCTCAAGTTGTGGGACCTTCTACTTGATGGACATCCAAAGAAGCTTGGTTCCTCTTCCTAATCCCACTACTACACTACTCTTAATGCAAGAAAAACACCAAATTAATCATATCCTAATACTTCCAAGGAGACATGGAGATAGAGTGTGTATGATAAAGGAAATCCTACACTAAGGGGTGGTGATAGCACCAAGAAAAGGGGTTTCTAGACAGTCCTAAATGCTTGATAATAGAGAAATGTGAGAATGGAGAGGATAGACCAGCATCACAGACCAAGTAGATACACACAATACACCATTTTCAAATAAGCACAACCAGATTCAAGCATGAAATGAGAAGTAAAAGATGCACAGTCACCTATAAGCATGAAGAAAGGAAAGAAAAACAACAAGAACTAATGGAAAGACAAAAAATTATTCACAAAACATCAACTTAATTTCCCCAAGAGTATGCACAATACATCATTATAGTAGGGAGAGACAATATTCATCATTACATATCTCAAACATGGAGTTTTGAAGCTCCACAAGCATCCTCGTAGGGAAGAAGAAGGGAGGGAAAACACCAAAAATGTCCAACCTTTTACAATTGTGCCCTCCTTTATAATTTATAGAAATGTGAGGAGAAGAGAGAGAATATGTGAATCCCGAATGCATGCCTTCATTAAAAATAAAAATTAAATTAATGATGTGAAAGAAGCATATGAAACTTGTAAAGCCCATTCCCTTTGTACTCTTGCTTGCTGGAGAATAAAATGGCCTCCATGCTTTCATAAATGGTGGTGGTTGGTTGTTATAGTGCATTAGAGTGTAGAAGGAATTTTTCCATTTTTCACCACCTTTCCATGTCACCAAAACTTAAAATTTAATTCTTTTCTATGTAGAGGGATTTGCGAGATTTCCGAAAAGTCCAATTTTGCTAAAAACGGAGCTCCCAGTTGAAAGTTATGGCAGTATTAATATCTTTAGTTTGGCAGGGAAACTAGGGGGCACTACTTGTTACTTCTCCTTCTTTGCAGGAATATGACCCCAAATTACTTCTAATTTTACATTGGACCTTGAAAATGATTTTAATTTATGTTTTAAGAATTAAAGTAATGTTAAATCCCCACATTGCTTCATTTTTATTTGTGCCTTCTTTGCGGTGTTAGGGGGACTCATTACTTGTCTTGGGGTGTGAGCTAACTCGCTTCTCAATTCGCCGGGATCAACTTCATTAGCAACTCATTTTTCTCTGCATCAGGTTTAAAATGCTTAAACTAAACAATTTAGCTCACCCCCACAATGGATTGGTTTATTAGGATTCCCAATGAATTTGACTCGGTGTTTACATTGCCCATTGCGGAAGTCTTCCCCTCGTTGAACACCGATTAAATTGCCTTTTCCAACAACTCAGCTCAGCGAGTTTTACTTATTGGTGGAGTTATCCTTGTCTTTGATTATGAACAGATAACCTCTTAGCAAGTCTTGGCTTCCTCGACATCCGTAACTCCAACACGAATGGTCCTTAAAACTTATGACTTTCCACGTTTCATCGGTGTTTGTAATTACTCCAACTTCATTGTTCGAGGGTTACTCATAAGTAATGCACCACTAGAACACCAAAATACTTCATCCTACTGCGACTCCTGAGTAGCTCGGTTCTTCCCTACGGATTTCACAAATAACTTGACTTGTGTCGATTAGAGGTCTAGAAACTTTGCAGCAGCGACCCCAGTGAACACCATAAATCCTCTTAAATCCCACCGATCTCCTCCTTTGCGGCGATCCCAATGTATTTTACACATCCCACTGAGAAACTCCATGGGCTTGACTTCTTTCACTACTCTACCACCTTATCGATGAAATTTCCCTATTTTGCGGTGAATGACATTACTTATGATTTTGTTGAACGAAGGGGGAACTCCTTCGAAGTAATTGCCCCATGTTTCGCTGCAACTCTTTGTGTTTGTCCCGCTCGACTTTGACTTGACAATTAATTTTCTGAGTCAATTCGTGCTGTGACTTCAACTTCTTCTCCCGGATTGCGAGATACCTCAGAGCTACATAGAAATTAGATCACCTCTCATGGTCACCTGAACCCATTCCACTTCACCGATGCATTCCTCTGTTCATGGATAACTCTCCTCGTACAATCTCATTCAACGCTTCACTGCCCCGGCTTGGCTCTAGCTCACTAGCCGAGATAGTTCCTGTGTCATCAAATTCTGCGAGCCATCTCAGAAACTACTCTGCGCTTTCTCAGCTGAATTACTCGACTCCATTTCAGGCCTGCATAATGCGTTCATGCCGAATCAGTGTCATTTCCTATGTCACACCAACCCCTAGCTCAACGCTTCCATTTCCCACGACTCGCCCTTCATTCCACTTCAATTCTCCACTGTTACTCGAGTCACCTCAATTCACCCGAGCGTATTTTTGAGCTCCCCTCTATGCACCAGTTGTCCATCTCTTGTAACCAACTTTCCCAATAACTCGGTGAGCTTTTAGGGAGCTCCATAACCATTTCCAACCCCTTGCCCAAATTTTATACATTTTTTAATATTTTCCATGAATTTCTTATACACCGGAAGACCAATGGAGACCAGTAGTGCACTCAAAGATGCTATTTGTCAATTTTTCTCATTTTCCCTTTTTGGCTACATATGGGCCCTGCCAAATCTGGCTCCTTCTTTCCAAAATGAGCTCTAAGGATTTGAAACCCAGAGGAAAAAATAATCTTATGACCCCAAGTCTCCCAAAACACTAAATATGCTCCCAAAATATAGTAAACTGCTTGCATGCCTTAAATTCAACCTAGGTAGCATGAAGAGTGCTTAACTATTTCTTTTCCAATTATCCATTCTACCTGAGGGGGTGAAAATGGATAACACTTCTTATTTCAACTTTACTAGAATATATTAGAAAAAAGGTGGTGCAAGCTCTTCAGGATTTTTTTAATTATGGTATGCTACTTAAACATGTTAACCATACCTTTATATTCATGATTCCCAAAGTGTCTATAGCTAAAGATATAAAGGAATTTAGACCTATCATCCTCTGTAACACTTTTTATAAGATCTGATCTAAAATATTAGCCTTCAAACTTAAGGAGTTTACTCACAAGTTAATCTCCCCCAATCAAGGTGCCTTCATCCCAAGAAGGTAGATCATGGATACTATTATAGAAATCCATGAAATGATGCACTTAATGGATAACTAAAATAAGGAAGCTATGATGGTGTAACTTGATATGCATAAGGCCTATGATAGAATCTCGTGGAAATTCTTAGGCCTTATTATCGAAAAGTTGGGCTTTAATCCTAAGGTCATCCAATTGATTAGGAATGTACTTCTACACCCTATTTCTCGGTCTTCATCAATGAAAAAACTTAATGATTATTCAAAACTGAGATAGGACTGCCTCAGGGGGGTCCACTTTCTCCCTTCCTCTACATTATTTTTGCAAAAGCCCTCATTGGCATTGTCATAGAGCAATGTTAGATAGAATATTATCATGTATCAAGGTGGTTAATGGAATTGAAAACCTCAGTCTACACCAATTTTTTGATGACACCTTCCTTTTGGGTAAAGAAGATGTTAATGAAGCTAGATCCTTTAAATAAATCATTAAGGATTATGAGGAGGTATCGGGACAACTCATTAATTTTCACATAATTTCTTACTTCTTCATAAATGTTAATCCATAACAACAAAGAAGATTAGTTGACATTATGGGATATAAAATCAAAACAATACTTGACAATTATTTGAGGATGTCATTATGTGGTAGCAATATGGCATTGGAAACTTAGAACCCTCTTATTGAAAGGTTCTGAAAAAACTTGCCTTATGGAAAGGTGCCCTCCTCTCAAAAGCTGGAAACCCAAAGTTCTTTAGATTTCCTTACAGGGGGTGACCATATATTATGTCTATTTTCAGAATTCCCACCAAAATTAAAAAAAGCATTTAAAGAATTAAAAAATTAATTTTATGGTTTGACACCAAGGAAAAAGATAAAATACACTTGATTACCTGGGAGAAAGTTACCGAACCAAAAAGGTATTGTGGTATCGGTCTAAAATATTTACATATCACGAATGAAGAATTGATAACAAAGATAGGTTGGAGAATGTATAAGGAATAAAGTCTATGGGTGGATATTTTGCAAGCGAAATATCTGCATAATGTTGGTGGAAGGAAGGATTTTTTAATCTTTGGATGAGATCCCAAAAGGATCCATTTTTTGGCACAATATTATTCAATGCAAGAACCTTCTTCTTAAAGGGTTGATGTGGAATCTAGGGGACAGTAATAGCATTATTTTCTAGGATGATCCATGGCTGGATTAAAAACCCTCGAGTATGACTGAACCCTGGATTGAGCTTAAACTACATTATTATCAAGTCTTAGGGGTAAGGGTTAGAAATTATCGGGTCTTTAGTAATAAAGAACCAAACTGGGTTACAATCCTCCCCCATGGTTATACTAGACTTGTTAGACCATTTGAGGATATTAATATTAAATTAAGGAGATTTTATATCCTCATTGAAATCAGAAATGATGAGATGATCTAGAGAAAATCTATCTTAGGAAACTTACAAGTTAAATTAGGTTATGACCTTTCCTTTGAGGATGAGAAGGAGAAAAAATAATAGGATAAAGTTTGGAATAAACATCTTATACCCAAAATAAATTTCTTCATTTGGGAATCAATCCATAACAAAATCCATATTGTTGATAATTGTACCCACCAAAATTTGCATGGTGTTACATTGTTGGAAAAATTCAAATCCCTAATGATGATAAATATCAGTTCCAATGATATCCAAGTCCAATTTATTTCTTGCAACATTTTCTTGTAGATTATTGTACCTTACTTATCTATTTTCTATCCTTTCTAGTTTTCCTTAGTTTATTGCAACATTTTTTGTAACCTTTTGGCCTTAAGTTAGGTAAATTTCGTGGTGGTTACAAAAATGATGGTATGCCTAGAGGCGTGGTTGCACAATCAACGTGGTGGTGAAACCGCCACTCTGTGTAGATTGGATGTTCCATGTGCTTTTATCTAGGACTTAAACAACTTGTTCTATACACATGTTTCCTTCTACTAATTGACTTTTCTCACATGTTTCTTGAACAAATCCGGTGTTTTTGAGCTTGATATATGTGTATGAAATTCTCCTCATGTGCTTACTATTTTTAGTAGGTTGATTGCATCTCCTATGATTGATGTGGCACTTTTTGGCTGTTAAGTGGGCTAGACCACTTATTTGCCAACTTTATATAAAAACCAATATTTTTCTCGAAGCATTGGTTAGAGTCTTTTGATTTATAATTGTACCGTTATGTTTTTGGAATCCTGACAAGAAGTGCACAAGAAAAACAATTCATTTGTCTTATTATTCTCTTACTTACATTGTTACCAGACTGCCTGTAAAAAAACTAGCTCCAACACTCCATTTCTTCTGCAGATTACTAATGTATCTCCCTGGACACATTTAAACATCTCATTTTACAATAAGCTGAGGGGATTAAAAATCATAACCAATTTTAGAATTGTCTCTGCACTACATTTCCAGGTTAGAGGTGTTGTTACATTCATATAGGCTTTCTTTATTTAGATAGATTTCAATTTATAGTCTTTTATAATATATTTAATTTAAGGTAGTAGAATTTACTGTAGTTTTTCGTTTTCTTGTACAAAGCTTCCATTGAGGATTTCTTCTCAACTCATCCATGTGGACTTGTCTTGGAAGAATTCAGAGTAAGTTCTTGTGCACAGAGTTTTGTTAATTCTTTACTATCAAACTATTTGTAGAGTTTATTGCATTCATTATTCAGATCCCATTAGCACACAAGAAAATATTCTATTGAAATTTTCCTCCCTGTCTATCCCTATAGATTTGCATGGGAAGTGAGTTTGAAGAATATTATGCGTCTGTGCATTAGTTTTAGTTTCTGCATATTTAGAGAGCTTATGTGGATCCTATTGTTTTACCGGGGAAGCTTCAGGGGAAGAAATTGCTTCTGATAAGATTTTTAATCTTCCCGTGATTCTGAGGTAAAACCAGAGGAAGCCATACCCACAATTACAAATTACAAAAATCTTCATTAATTAGATTAAATTAACTTAAATTCATTCTGCAATGGGGGAACAACCACATCTGGTTATTTCTCTATTTAGTTAATTTTAATTTTAGATTAGAACTAGTAGTCCATTTTGTTTTAATTAGTTTCATGTGTCTATAGAATAGATTTATTTTGTTTATTTTATCTAGAATTTTGAAAAGTCCCCAAAAACCTGTAGATTTGTTTAATTAGTTTTCTTTTATTTGTCTTATTTTCTTGTTCAAACATAATATGAAAAAATATAAAAAACAAGTAGATTAGATTTTGTTCATCGTTTTAATTAGATCAGGAATGGATCCTAGCTATTTCAGAGGGATTAATTACACGTAGATTTAATTAAATCTAAGGAGAGTAATCAGATTTAATTTTGATTTAAATCTGGTCTAAAACAAATTATTTTTAACATATTTTAGGAAAACAAATCATAGATAAAAAATAGAGGGGAAATTAACGCTACTCTGTATATAGCCTCTAATTCCCCTTTGGTCAAATTAGCTCATAATAACTCGACACTACCCAATCTTTGCGTATCTCCTTGCGATGTTTTGCTATAAATACTTAGGTTAATTGTTTACATGTCCATATGACAATCCTATGCCATCTTGACTATCCTAGACAATGAGCTGTGGGAGGTCTAAGAGTGCCACAATCAAACAAAGTTACACAATTGACATATTTTTATCAAGGCCTTAAGTAAATTTATATTCCAAATGAATCTAGTTTTGCCAAGAATTATCTGGACATTTGAGAGCATTGAATGATCATTTTAGATAATCAGATAACATTAGTTCTAGAATAATCATCCTGTGTCAAGACTAGATTCCGTAGGGATGCAACATTGAAGATTCATCATTCCTAGGGGTGAATCCTCTCACACCTATGATGACAAATATTAGGAGATTTTGATACGACAAATGTAGGATTGGTTCCCATGTTTCCCATATCCCATTCGTATGGTAGCATTTGGCTCGCCAAAATTTCTATGGGTCATTTATCAAAACCTTTGTGCAACCCTAATCCTTGATCATTACTATTTCCACTAAGGGCCAACCAATGTTAGACATGTGTTTATTCAACCATTATACGAGTTTATTCCCATAGTGCCCGTAGAAGACATTAAGTGATTCCTTGATCTAGAGTTATGAGCCGGATTTAAACACTATTTTTGCTGAAGCTATGAACCTGAGTACAATCAACCCAAGATATATCAATTAAGCTCATAGCCATTAGTGAACCATGAGTTACCATCGGTTGTTCTGAACATGACGTTTTGGTGAGGTCACGATCTGCCATACATGGCAATCATGTTTTTATTCTTACCATGTAGCTGCCACTCATGCATGCACCATGAAATGAAAGGACCATGAGCCACCATGCTTTTGAATCACATATCTTCTGGCAGGTCTATTTGATCCTAGAAACTACCTCAGTGAAAACCAGCCTGCCATTCTGTGGGTGACCTCATAAATTACCACCCCGTATACGTCGAGTCAGGAATATAGTAGGCCCTTAGTGGATTTTGAAGCCTCTGTGGAGCCACCAGCTAACCATCCAATAGTTAACCGCTCCACCAAACCCCAGGGTGTGCTGATAACTACTCACAAAATTATCCTTACACCTCATACTCCTATATATGGTGCCAATTTACCAACTAATCAATTAATAATGAGGAGATCTGATTCAACCCAATTTGTTATTCTGCAACTGAGATTTGGAGTCCAAATCTAATTATATGACGTTCAAGGAGAGAACATAGCTTGTGATCTTAATCACACATTTTTTCCATATTGTATAAGTGAAACATGTTAATAAAATTCCTTTTCTTCTGAACTGTCAAGACATTAAGGCATGAAATGTTAACGGACTTTTCACCTAAAGCGGTGCAGCATATTACCTCCCAATAAATCAGTCCTTGCAAAACATGTATATGGTATACTAAAATTCTTGTTTATACCAATGATTGGACCCACATGGAACCAATAATAGACCAGATATGCATGGGAATGCTGATTGGGTGGTCCAACAAGGATCAATTCACCCCAAGGTATCATACGCCTGTGGCAAACCTAATAAGGTGTCATTCAGTACACCTAAGAAAAATGTAATAACTACCAACGAGTGTCGATATCGCAGCAGAGTCCATTGGTGGATGGAAATAGAGGAAAGTTACCATAGAACTTTCCCAACCTTCTCATTTTGACGCCATCTGACAGGGTATGTAGGAAGATCTCATACCGCACCATGTTTAGAACTATAACTGTGATCTCAACCAGTGAGACCAGGCTCATGTGTTTATTGGCAGCCTGACAACGTGGGATGGGCATAACTAGACTTAAATATCAGTGTTCTACTAGGTGGGAGCATCCACTGAAGGGATGCCCGCACATTCTTAAGCATGGATATCCATCACCATAGGTGGTAACTAGAATTTTGACTATCGGATAGGAACCCATACTATGAAATGCAACGTTCCCTCGTTTCACACTTGGAAAAAACTATATCGAATTCATGTTCCATCCTGAAATCCTTACATGTATCCAAGAATTTTCCAACAATGTGAATACATGTTTTATTGGAACAATCGTCACCCTATCCTTAGTATACTCATTTTGGACGGGGATTCCTTATGTCCTTGTAAATGAATCATGAACATTGTGAATCACTGTACAATATTACTCCTGTAAGTTCATCAAGACCTGAGACATCATAGGAGTTCATCCATGGGGTGTAGAGTCTAATGCATTTCGTCATGTATTCTGAACTAATAACATTGTAGTCCACCACTTAGAGGAGAATGATGCACAATGTAAGTAGTGTCTCCCATTATCATGTATGACATGGATCTTCACAAAGATTAACAATGGGATGAGGAGTGTCTGAATATATCAGTATAGCATTATCCATGGCATAAGTGTGTTGCAAGGGGCATTAGAGTGCTACTGGACATGGGTATGAAAGGACTGCATGCATAGTGTGTAACCAAGGATATCCAAGAAGGATATTTATAAATGAGATCATTGAGGCATAACGTAACATAGAATTTTAAGAGTGCAAGGGCTTAAAATAATGGGTAGATTTATTTCTTCTAACACTCTCTTAGGTGTGCTATCAAAGCAATGGATACATAGAGTAAGATGGAGTCATACCAACAATAGAAAATCCTATTTGATGGAGAAAAGAAATGTTCCATATATAGGTGGAGATAAGTCCTCTACTCCTCGGCTAGTGCTCCCAACATGGACCAAAAAGAGCTTTGTGACTTATTCCTCCATCCCCTCAATCGATAAACTAAGGAAGAGGTACAAAACTTTCCTCTTAGGAGCTATGAGGATGTCTTAGAGGGTTCTCTCCACATTGATCGAGTGATGATTGAAAGTGATTGAAAGACATATGGCTCAAATGGGAAACTTGTCACTCCCTCTCAAGGAAATTCAAATTACCCAATAGTTCAAATAATAGTAATCAAGGACCGAAGGTATTTAACAAGAACCATGGTGCTATGATGAAAAGTGTAAAAAATCAATCTAGGAAGCCGAATGTTGCTAGAAAAATTAGTGTAAATAACAACAATAACAAAGTAAATATGAAAAACCAAAGTAATAACAAATTCACTCCTTCTATTAATGTGGTTGAATTTAGTCACCATCTCCTCCTCAGTAGGTTCATGCCCAGGGATTGGTTCAATACCCAGACCAATATCTGAACTAGTTTCCAAATCAATATCAGAACCAACGATAAATGCCTCCAAAATTTAACTACAATAACCAACAACAGAACAAAAAAATGAACTATGGGCCAAAAAAAAACTAGAACCAAAGACCTCATGACTATGATCCCAACTTATACTATGGTTTTCATGTATAGAACATGATGCTTAGATGTGTCGTGATTGTAATAAATTAATATAATTGATTCCAAAAGACCAGATACAACTCTTCATTGAGATTTTTTTCTCTAATCCCATGACACCTATGCAAAACACTCATGTACAGCTCGTTTCTCAACAAAACGATAATATAGGGATCTACAAAGACCCCTTCCCAACATGTCCTGAGAATGGGAAGTTTAATCCTCATGGTACAAACAAGGGGGATCTTGTTTGGGTGTGGAGCCTATTTGTTTTCTTCTCAAATCAGTATTGAAGTGTTGGAGTTCGAATGGTTAAGTTTGTAGACTTCAGGAGCATTCTGGAGTCATTTGTTGTGACGTTGTTGTGGCATTGTTGTTAAGTTGCTAATTGGCCGTCAACGTCACGACCAATTTTTCCAGCCATGGGAAGATGAAAGATCATGACTTTAAAACTTCTAGGGTCGGCTTTAGGACTTCTTAAAAGGATTGTAATCCTATTAATAAAGGTGTTAGGGTATCTTGTATATATCTTGAGTGTTCAAGAGGTCTTGAGTCTTAGTGATCAAGGTTAAACAATTGGGTGTCAATTGTGGTTTAGATGTGGTTTAACATCTTTGGAATTCTATTGTGAGTTCATAACTGAGAGAAGACTGTGAGATTTTTTTTACTCTTGTTGATAATAAAATATAAGAAAGTTCTTTTTTAATACAGCCCACATTGGGTGAACCACGTTAAATCTTATCTTGTCTTCTTTTTTGCATTATTTATTTATGCTGTTATATTTTTGCATGTATAATTCTGCTATATAGTTTCCTACTGTTGTGATTTGATGAATTGTTTCCACATATTTGTTCTGTAATTCCTAAAAACTGGTATAAGAGATTTGGTGGTTTTTTTTCTGAAGTGGTAAATAACAAGGAGAGTTTATATTGAGTGGGAGCTATGGAAGATGAAGGAAGATCGAGGGTTGAGAAGTTCAATGGGAAGAAATTTGGTTTGTGGAAGATGCAAATGGAGGATTACTTATATCAGAAGGACCTCCATGTTACTTTGGCTGGAAAAAAAAAGAAACCTACAGCCATGTCGGATGAAGATTGGGAGATGCTAGATAGAAAGGCACTAGGAGAAATTTGGTTATGCCTTACATCTTCAGTTGCTTTCAACATATCGCAGGTGAAGACCATGGAAATTCTCATTAGTGCATTGGAGAATTTATATGAAAAACCCTCTACCTCTAATAAAATATTTTCGATGAAAACGTTATTTAATATGAATATGCCTGAGAATCGTTCTGTTTCTGATCATTTGAATAAATTTAATATGGTTGTGAGTATGTTAAACTTGGTAAAAATTGAATTTGATGATGAGTTCCGGGATTTGTTGATTTTGTGCTCCTTGCCAGATAGCTGGGACAACTTGGTTATGGTTGTAAGTAATTCAGTCTCTAATAATTCAAAGCTAAAGTTTGAGGATGTAATAGGTGTGATCCTAAGTGAGGAAATGTGAAGGATGAGCACTGGATATTATTCTACTTCTAGAAAGAATTTCATGGTGGAGAGCAGAGGGAGAAAAAAGAACAGAGGGATAGGTAACCATGGGAAGTCGAATGATCACAAAAGGTCAGAGACCAAGAGTAAGTTAGAATGTTGGCACTATGGGAAGGTTGGTCATGTGAAGAAATATTGTTGCGCTCTTCGAGATAATAAGAACAGGAAACTAAAGAGGTAAATTTTACAGCATGTGATGTTTGTTAGGATGCCTTAATTATTTCTTTAAATAATATTACTGAATCTTGGGTGTTAGATTCAAGGGATTCTTTCCATGCCACCCCAAATAGACATTAGTTTAATTATTTTTTTCAAGGTGATTTTGGACATGTATATCTTGGTGATGATGAACCATGCAGCATAGTAAGGGAAGGTTATGTTTGGGTGAAAATGTAGAATGGGAACACATGGCTACTTAAGGATGTCAGGAATGTGCCTAAGTTGAGGTGGAAATTGATATCAGCGGGTCAGCCTGGTAGTGATGGTTGTACGATTAGTTTTATAATGGATTCTTAGAAGGTTACCAAGGGAGCTCTTATGGTTGCAAGAGGTAAGAAAAATGGTACTTTGTATTTAACTAGTGGTGCTGATTATTGTAATTTATTTATTACAGATGGAGATGAAAATTTGTGGCACCAGAGACTTGGTTATATGAGTCAAAAGGGCATGCAGATTATAAAGGACAGGTTTCACCGATTAAAGGAGTTATGTTTGGACTTTTGTGAGGACTATGTTTATGGGAAACAAAAGTGAGAGAGATTCCTCAAGGTTGGACCTACCAGAAAGAAGGGTAAGTTGGAGTTAGTACATATAGATATATGGGGGCCAGCTAAGGTAAAATCTATTAGTGGTTCATGTTACTATGTCACTTTCATTAATGATGTAACTAGAAAATTTTGGGTATATTGCATTAGAAAGAAATATGATGTGTTTGAAACTTTAAAAATATGGAAAGCCTTGGTTGAGAATGAAACAAGTCTCAAGTTAAAATTTCTCAGGTTTTATAATGGAGGGGAGTATTACAACAATGAATTTCTTGATTACTATTCGGTAAATGGGATCTGTAGGCAAAGAATGGTTCCAAATACTCCACAGGAAAATGGAGTGTCAGAAAGAATGAATAAGAAAATCACGGAGCATGCTAGGTGCATGAGGTTACATGCAGGGCTGCCACTCATGTTTTGTGTAAAAGCGATAAGAACAACTATTTATATGATTAATAGAGGACTCTCTATGAATTTAGATGGAGGTATACCTAAGGAGGCTTTGTCTGGTAAGAAAATTGATTACTCATTTCTTAGAGTATTTGGATGTGAGGTATTTTTTCACATTAATAAAGATGATAGGACCAAGTTGGAGGCTAAGTTTGAGAAATGCACCTATTTTGGATATGGTGAGGATGACTTTTGTTTACATTTTTGGAGTCTTAAGGACAAGAAAATATTTTGGTCTAGAGATATTGTATTTAATGAAAAAGTAATGTATAAAGATCAGTTACAGGAAAAAAAGAGGAATCAAAAAAATAATACACAATGTTAGAGGACATTGCGGACAACAAGGTGTCTAAGGGGCCGGTTCATGTGTAGCATGTTCCGACACAGTCAATTCAGGTACCTACTCATCAAGAACGCAAAAATCCTAAGGTGAGAAGGTCTTATAGTGTAAGAAGGGAACTTGAATTTGTTACTCCATTTTTGAATTATTTATTTCTCACTGACAGTGGAGAGCCAGAGTGATTTGAGGAAGTAGTGCAGGTGGATGCGAGGAAGAAGTGGGAGAAGGCCATGGATGAAGAGCATAGATCTCTTATGGAGAACCAGCATTGGGATTTGGTGTAGATACCCGAGGGAAAGAAAGTATTGTAGAAAACGTGGGTGTATAGAATCAAAGAAGAATATGGAGGAAGGAAAAGATACAAATCCCCGTTGGTGGTTAAGGGATTTGCACAGAAGAAAGGTATAGACTTTGATGAAATTTTTTCTCCTATTATTAAAATGAATTCTATTAGGATTGTTCTTGGTTTAGTAGCAGTAGAAGACCTTCACTTAGAGTAGTTGGATGTGAAGATTGCATTCCTTCATGGTGAGTTCAAGGAGGAATTATATATGTAGCAGCCACAGGGTTATGAGGTCAAAGGGAAGGAGAGGTTAGTGTGCAAATTGAAGAAGAGCTTGTATGGCTTGAAACAAGCTCCATGACAGTGGTGCATGAATTTTGACAATTTTATGTAGGAGAAGGGTTACTCCAGGTGTCACTCAAACCATTACATGTACATCAAGAAGTTTCTTGATTGTAGTTATATAATTTTTTTCCTGTATGTAGATGATATACTTGTTGCAAGAAAGAACATGTAGGAAATAAAGGTACTCAAGAAGCAGCTAGGTGACTCATTTTCTATGAAGGATTTGGGGGCAGCAAAACAAATACTTTGTTTGAGAATAAATTGAAAGAAGAAGGAGAGGAAGCTGGTATTATCTCAAGAAGAGTAAATAAAGAAGGTATTGGAGAGATTTATTATGTAGGATGCTAAACCGATTGGTACTCCTTTGGTAGGTCACTTTAAATTATCTAAGGAGAAGAGTCCCAAGACTGAGGAGGATAGAATCTATATTTCCAGGGTACCATACTCATCAGTAGTTGGTAACTTGATGTATGATATAGTATGCACTAGGATTGAAATTTCCCATGTAGTGGGAGTAGTGAGCAAGTTTATGAGTGATCTAGGTAGAGAGCACTGACATGCAGTGAAGTGGATACTTCAGTATTTGAGAGGGACCATGGGAGCAACATTGTGTTTAATTGGATCAGACACTACACTACATGACTATGTAGATTTGGACATGGCAAGAGATTTAGACGGTAGGAGGAGCACGAAAGGTTATGTATTTACGGTTGGTAATACATTGGTGAGTTAGATTTCATGGTTACAAAAGGTTGTGGATTTTTCAACCACATAGGATGAGTATGTTGCTGCCACAGAGGAAAGCAAGGAGATTATTTGGATACATTAGTTGTTTGATGAATTAGGTCATATGAAAGAAGTTGGGATACTATACAGTGATAGTCAGAGATATATTCATTTGGTGAAGAACTCCGCTTTCCACTCTAGGACGAAGCACATTCAACTGAGATATCATTTTATCATGGAAAATTTGGAAGAAGATAAGTTGAAGCTGAAAAATATTCATGCCAGTCACAATCCTATGGATATGATGACCAAGGTGGTCACAAGGGAGAAGTTGAAGTTGTGTTAAACTTTTATTGGCCTTCATGGTTGATAATGAAGGGTTGAGAACTTTTCTCAGTGGAAACAATCTCCAAGTGGGATATTGTTGGGGGTGTGGAGCCTGTTTTTGGTCTTCTCAAATCAGTATTGAAGTGTTGGAGTTTGAATGGTTAAGTTTAGAGACTTCAAGAGCATTATATAGTTGTCTGTTCTGACATTGCAGTGAAATTGTTGTGGCGTTGCTGTGGTGTTGTTGTTAATTGGCTGTCAACGTAGTGACAATTTTTCCAGCCATGGGAAGATGAAATATCATGAATTTCAAAATTATAGGGTCAAATTTAGGACTTCTTAAAAGGATTTTAATCCTATAAATAGAGGTGTTAGGGTATCTTGTAGATATCTTGAGTGTTCAAGAGGTCTTGAGTCTTAGTGATCAAGGTTAAGTAATTGGGTGTCAATTGTGGTTTTGCATATTTGGAATTTTGTTGTGAGTTCATAACTGAGAGAAGACTGTGAGAGTTGTTTTACTCTTATTGATAATAAAATATGAGCGAGTTCTTGGTGGACATAGCTCACATTGGGTGAACCATGTTAAATCTTGTCTTGTATTATTTTGTGCATTATTTATTTATGCTATTATATTTCTGCAAGTGTAATTCTGCTATATAGTTTCCTACTGCTATGATTTGAGGAATTGTTTCCGCATATTTGTTATCTAATTCCTAATAGATCTCATATGAAATAATGATCATGAAGTCTCTATGTCCACGTATCCTTGAGTAGCTCCTCCCTCGAACTATTAAAATCAGCCTAAGATTGTAGGATTAGTTGATATAGAAATTGAACCAGAAGTTAGCACAATGACTCACACCTATGATTATTCTTAACAACCTCTTCCTATTTATCCTTCAATGTTAGATGATGTGAAATTATCTCGTAAGCCAGTAGTGAATAAGACCTTTTATCATATTTCCTTCCTAGATTTATTAAAGAATCCCCCTGCACATCGATAAGATTTATTAAAAGTTCCAAGTATTGGCCATATAATCCATGCCACCCCTCCTCTGAAATCCCAAATCAATCATATAGACTTTGATGTATATCCCCAGGGGAAATCAAGAGATATGTTGGATTTTATTTTGATATTAGCAATATGCCTACTGATACTGAGTTATAATGAAGAGTTGATCCTACATTACACCTACAGATTTATATTTACAACTACTACATTAAGAATGCAATCATAAATGATGGGGCTGCTATTAATATAGCCTATTTATTGTTTCTGTAAAAGTTAGGCTATGGAGAGATTAATTGTTCCTCAACATGAAACACATCGAGAGGCTATGATAGCCTTAAAGTAGGATCTATTATAACCATAGTGCTTCAAGTCACTCTTTTAGATAAGACTTTATTGACTGATTTTATATTATAGTTTGGGAAACTAAATATATTATGATTCTTGGTTAACCCTGGATTCATAGGATGAAGTAAATTCCATCTACTTTATTCCAAGAAGTTAGATTCTTGCACCTAGGGAAGGTATTTGTGGTTTAGGGTAACCCAAAGCCATTTGATATTAATTTGGCCAATTTAAAGAAGAAACTGAGGGTTCATGCTAAATTTGAGCTTTCGAATAATCAATTAAACAAGCCACAATGATTAATACCTATTTCCTAGCTTGTTTCTACAACTGAGTTGGAAACCCTGAACACAATCGAAGGGGTTGATCCTATTAAAAACAAGGCTGCAGTAGTGGAAACTGTGTCAACAAAAACTATACTTAAAATTTTTAAGAATTTGGAGAATGATATTCATATCATTATTCCATTCGACTCTCTGGGAATCGGTCATGCTCTTGGACTCACCTCTCTTATGGCCAATGGTGTTGAAGATGTTTGTATGGTTGAAATTTTAGAAGTCAAGGAAGAAGACACTAAGAAGGATAAAATTTATATCTTCCCCGATGACTGTTGGAATCTTAACTACAATGGTGTAAATTTCCACTTTGGTGCTGGACTGGGGTGATCCTCACTTCCCCTGAGGGGAGGGTCATGCCTTTTTCCTTTAAGATGAATTTTGAGTGTAGAAAAAATAGAGTTGAGTATGAAAACTATTTAGAGTATTGGTTGAATCTCAAATAATTACTAATGAAGTCTCAGAAGGTTATGAGACCAGGGGAATAACTCCTACAACTATACAAGTCTTCCATTCTTGAGCTTTGCAATGGTTTTGATTTTATCTCCATAGAATCTATTCCACAAGAACAAAACCTATTGATTGATTCTAGGGATAATTCATCCTCTCATTTTTGTCCAATAGAGGACCTAAAATAAAATGAGTTCATTGTTTTAGTCTGAGCTGAACCTTTGGTTTGAAGGATGCTAACAAATGTAATTTTGGAATACATCGAGACAGAGAATGATCCTATCACTTTGAATTTCTTTGAAAATTATAAGAAAATATTAAAATACCTCAATTCTTATAGGAATCTTCCTCCTGCGCACCAAAAGAAAGGTATTTTCCCTTTTACATCACCCTTCTTCCTACTTTGGAGATCAAATGATGAACTCTTCCTCATTGGAAGGTTTTGAGATCTATGAAGTTGAGGAAGAAGAGATTGAGTTACCTCTAGCCCCACCTAAGTATGAAGAGGATAATTCCTCTTTGATCAAAGGAATGATAGATATCAACATAAGGATGAAAGAGGATCCCAAAATTATGAAGCTTGGTTCCTCATTTTCACTAAAAGAGGTAGAAGTGCACATGAAGGTGCTTAAAGATAATTTAAAAGACTTAACCTTTAGTTATAAGTAAATGAAGGGTGTTGCTCTTGATGTCATAGTGCACACTCTAGTTATGAAGCTTGAAACCAAACACATGAAGCAAAAGTCTAGAACCATGATGAAAAGAGTGGATTTAATGGTTAAAGAGGAGGTAATGAAACTCTTGCAAGTAAGTTTTATCAAGCTAGTTGATTATTTCATGTGGGTTTCAAACATAATCCCTGTTCTAAAAATTAGTGGGAAGATACACATCTGTATTTATTTATGGGACACTAACAAGGCCTATCCCAAAGATGATTTTCCACTTCAATTGATGTCATCGTTGATGCAATGGATGAATATGAGTTATTTTATCTTATAAATGGATGTTATGGTTACAACTAGATAAGGATTTTTTAGGAAGACCAAATGAAAGATACCTTCACAACTCCTTAGGGAACCTTCTGTTATGCCGTCATTCCTTTCGGCATTAAAAAGGCTAGAAAAACTTACCACTGGGAAATGACATACATTTTTCATGATCTCATTCATAAAATTGGGGAATTTTATGTTAATGAAATCTTGGAAAAATAAAAGAAACATAAAAAATCACCCTGAAGTTCTTCGCATCATTCTCTTATTCCTAATTGAGTATGGGTTAATGATAAATCATGAGAAGTGTGGGTTTGGAGTAATATGAGGCAAGTTTTTAGGGTACATTATTTCATCCCCAAGAATTGATGTTGATCCATTGAATATTTTGGGAGTTTTGGAAATTCCCCACCCACAGATGAGTCAAGAATTAGGTCTTTCCTAGGTAAACTTGGGGAAATTTGCAGGTTTATCCCTGACATAATGTATATGTTATTTAACCTATCAATGGTTTACTTAATAATGATTATTATAAAAATTGGATAATCGAGTGTCATGAAGAATTTGAGTTAGTGAAACACTTCCTTATGTCACCTCCTACACTCATGCCACTGAAATATGACACTCCTTTGATTTAATATTCTCGAGCTACTAGTTTTTTTATTACCTGCATGTTGACACAAGATAATGGCCATGAGAAGGCCATTTATTTCATTATTCGTACTCTTCTCAATTATGAGACATGATACACACAATAAGAGGAGTACTTGGATATAGTTTTTGCAACAAATAGGTTAATGAACTACATGCTTAACCAAGAGATGTGAGTGATACTTAATTTTGAGCAGTTATAAACATTCTTAACTCAGGATGCCTTATTAAAGAAGGCTAGTCATTTCCTTACGTTGATGGGTGAGTTTGAACTCACCTTTATTAACCAAAAGTTTGTGAAGGGACACATTATTGATGATTTTTTAGTAGATAATCCTATAAACTGTGGGGAATGAGTAGATTTAGATTTTCCTAATTAATGTGTGTTCCTCTTAGAGGAAAATAATCCCATTACTTTATGTCCATGGTACACTGATATTGTGAATCATATTGTGGAATGATCATATTTTGAGGGATAAACCTCATAGAAAATATGAATGCTATGTGTCATAGCCACCAAGTACATAATTGTGGAAGAAGTGTTTATGATGTAGCATAGCCTTTGATGACATGCTGTTGAGATGTATTTATGAAGAAGAGTCACACAATATCCTCTTTGAATCCCACAGTGGCCATATTCATGTAGGTGTCAATATTCATGGTTCATCACACGGTCTTTGAAAAATGCCAATATTCATCACATGGTCTATTTGTGGCCCACTCTAGAAAATGAAATTTTAGAGTATGTATGTAGGTGTAAAAAATGCTAACAGTTTTGACACGAGATACATATTCCTACACAGGCTCTACAACCCATAGTGACACCTTGGACCTTATTGATTTAGGGTCTTGATTTGATAGGGAAGTTCTCCCCATAATCGTTAGCCATAACTTCATTATCATGGCCACTGACTATTTTACAAAGTGGATTGAGGCCATGCTTCTTACAACTGTACCTAGGTCTATAATTTCAAAGTTTATTCTAAATCAGATCATTTGTAGGTATGGAGTCCCATAGGTCATTAAATTAAATAATGACATGCCTTTCAAAGATGAAGAGGTGGAAGAATTATGTGCACAATTTAAGATATTCCAGGATACAACCTCTTTGTACTATCCTTAGGCTAATGAACAGGTTGAGGCTATGAACAAAACCCTAATGTCCATTATCCTTAATATGGTTAAAAAGAATAAAAGAGATTAGCAGATGAAGCTATTTCTTTCCTTGTGGGCCTATAGGACATCGGTAAGAACACCCACGGGGAAAACCACTTATTATTTAGTCTTCAGATATGAAGAGGTCTTACCATTAGATGTAGAGTTACCTAGTCTTCGTATATCCTTATAAGGAATTTTGGATGAAGATGAATATCGAGAAGTGTGACTGGTTAAACTAGAAACCCTTGATGAAGATTGACTTAGTGCTGAATAACATCACTATGTTTATGCTGACATGATGTGTCATTAGTATAATAAGAAATTGTATGAATGAGAAATACATGTAGGAGATCTAGTATTGAGACTTGACAACCAGATTGAAAAAAATACTGCAAAGGAATGAAGTTTAGACTTAAATGGTTAGTCCCATACCAATTAATTAAAGACTTTATGAATGGTATATACCACCTGTGTACTCTAGAAGGTGAATAATTCAGTGAATCAATTACTTCACTTCACCTCAAACTCTTTTATGCATAGTTAATTGGCATTTCCACTTGTACATGATTACATCCATACTGCATACCATGTGCATTATCATATTGTGTGATTGTAAATCAAAATACTTATTTTTCAAGCAACTGTTAAAAATTTCGAATGTTGGTAAAAAACGTTAATCATACCTCTTCAAGTATCCATCATATCATCATAAAATTATTATAATCTCTTTATCATTTTAGAAATTAAGAATTTTTTTTAACATTGGTCCTACCAATATTTTCACATTTAGTTATATTCATGGTTTCTTCTAGCTAAGGTGTCTTTTCCCATAGTCTATTCTAGAAGCTTCTTGATGTCACAACTTTCCCACAAAATCTATTTGTTAATAGAAATAATCTAAACATTTCACCTGGAGCCCTTGTCCGCCTATCTCAACCTTTGGTGGTGAGACCTTCGCATCTGATTATTTGTGTGGGGTTGAGGCTATGGTAAAATATTCCCTCCAAAAAACACAATTCTAAAGTAAAAAATAAAGATAAATCAACAATAAATAGAAAAATTCTTTCTTTTGAAAATAATACTACACTTTGTTTCCCTACCAATATTTCATGATGAGCCCATGATTCCTACTGGTGGCATGAGATTAGGAAAGGAGGGAAGTTCCCTTAATCCCCTATATGTTTTCCTTGGTGATGATCCCATCCTTTACTAGTAGCATAGGGCACGATGTAGGGGGTCCTGTCAAACAAGTGAATAAGTTGTAAATAAGTTATTAAATAAAAAGTTCTTTGAAATCTTAAAAATCCCAATAAAGTGATCTAGATGTGTATGCTATAATAGATTAAATCCTTAAAAATATATTTTTTCAATCAAAATGCCATCTATGGATCTAAGTCTATATAAATTTGTATGAAAATCACATTCTGAACTGGCTAGTTGACCTTGCTTAGGGTTGAGTTGTATGTTCCTAATTAGATCTTTGTCAATGTTTTGTCTTCTTATCACCATCATCATTTATCAAATTCATATGTATCATGTCCTTCTAGGCTCTTGGTGATGAGTCCTCGCATATTACTAGTTGTGTGGAGTTAGGAATGGAGTGAGTTCATCTTTTATAATATCACATTCATCACATTTTTCTAATGAAACAAAAGCACTGAATATTTCTTAAAAACCAAAGTATGTAATTGAAATTTTTTCTCATGTGCATCATGTAAAATAAATAAATCATTTTATTTACACATTTGCATCATCATCATCCGTAACATGCATCCATAAAAGCATATAAAAAGCATAGAAAATTCCAACTATTTAAGAGTATATAGATGAGACAAATCATAAATTAGTCAACTCTTACATTGAACATCCAGACCAAAAAGAAATGTATATATGTATATATCAATAAAGTTATTTTTTCATGTACATTTCCATCATACTCTTGTGAATGTGGTTAAAACATTCATCTATGAGGCGAAAATTCAAAAAAATCGATATATGTATCCAAAATGGTATCTAAGCAATAAAGGCAAATGGTATCTAAGCAATAAAGGCATATAACCTATCAGTCTCTACGAGATCCTTGTGAGGGTGAGGGATGAGAAATAATACTACGAATCCTATACAGAGAGTGAAATAATCCATTTTCTGATTGGTGGGAGTGTCTATGAGACTACCCATGAGATAGATCAGGTGATATGCCAGTAGTATTAGCTCCACTATGATAATGGTCTCACCACTATCTCCTCTTGGCCAGCTCATATGTTGTATGCTCACCACTCATATGGGTCAGGGCCTCTATAACATGCCATGCTAGTGCGACCACATCAGTGTGATGTCCAACCATTATTGGGTGCCCAACATTTTTTAATAGTTTCTCTTGCATCTTCCCTATAGGAAGTGTAAAATTATCTCAGAGAATCTAATGAATAAAATCTCACCATCCATTTGTAGTAGCTGTAAAGTTAAAATTAAAAAATTGGTGAGTTATAAAAAATTAAAAAAATAGATATATAAATGGACATTTGTTAGTTCTCTAACAAGTCTAGTTTATAAAAAAAAGGTGAGAGAAGAGTATTTTACTTACTTGGATCTTCGAGAATCTAGGATGGATCAACGAGTACTGGTGGTGGTGAAAGAGCTATGCTAGGAACCTCCTCTACTCTAATCCCCTCTACTGCATTCTTTCATGTGCCCTTATGTTGTCTGTAGACTGAATAGTCATCCCCTCCTCTTATAGTGGTCCAAATATCCTTTGAGTAAAATGTCTTTGCCTCATCCTTTTCCTCAGTCCTAGCTGCCTTGGAAGCCTCTCTAGTGGCCACCCACTCTTTGTCAATATCCTCCTCTCTCTCTTCCTCTATCTCCACCTATATCTCTGAATTTTTCTCCACCTTTGGTTCTATCTTGGCCTCCTCCTCTCTGTTGTGATAGGGCCTGCTTCAATCTACAGGATCGACCTCGATCTAACTGGGTGTCCTGCAACATGTAACATATTGATCAAAATCTAAGAGTGACGATATTCTACTCAAGCTTGGTCCTCAGTCTAGCTCTCACCGCTCGTATCCCTCTATAAAATGCGGGCACTACTAGGAGGGAATCGATGTAAGGTAGCCCAAACTACTGTGGTAACTTGTGAATTGGATGGACCTCTAATTTGCTAGTATGATCAACTATCTATGCAGTGGAATTGCATGTATTCAGAATAATAACATCTGCACCCCATATCATAGCCATGTCTTGGTACGAATGTGTGATCATGTCATCCATGGTAAGTGTAGCAATTGATCTATGTGATCCCTTGAGTGGAACCATGTAAAACCAATTTGTTTCTCTAATAACCTCAAGTCTGTTATCCCAATTCCCCTCTGATAGGGGATCATTCGCTCCTACACCTTGTTTATAACCAATGTGATATGACTAAGGGCCTTATCCTTCGGTCAAAAAAATTTGTATAAATCTTGGTAAGTGGCACCTAGGATATTAATTCCCTACGCATATATGTGGCCATGTTGTTCAATGACCTGTATAATAAGTTCCCAATAGTAGAGTATCTTGTCTCCACCCTTGTCCCCAACCAAGTGCAAAGCCAAAATACAAATAACGGCCTTGCGCAAGGAAAGGATAAAAACAAAGGAAAATGAAAGTAATCTAATCCCATATTTGGCACCAATGTCGGATTACTATGCGTCTCCCATATATACATCCCATTGGTAGGAATAAGTAACTGAACTTGTGCTAGTCAAAACAAATTTCTTGCGAGTGACAGTAACTCCCAGAATTTGGTAGACATCCTCTAAAGTGATTGTCCACTCTCCCCTAACTCTAGAAAGATGAAAAGTGTTCCGGTATGTATCCCAGTAACTCAATAAATCACACAAAAATTGGCTATCTAGTGTAATGAACTATGTCTACGATATTCTCCATATCTCGACCCCATATAATAAGTAACTTTCATCCTAAGTCAGTGCATCCAAGATCAGAGGAAACCAATCACAATCATGAGATTTGATCCATATAACATACATCCCATACATTCATAAAAATGAAAAAAAGAAAGTTAGAATCATATCAATACATAATGAGTTCATAAAAACATTTTTAAAAAAACTATTTTTTTTACAACACTTAGTATTTTTTTGCAAACTACCTTGACAATTACACATACATTGCTTTATGTAGAACGGTGGTTGTATAGCTACCATGAAATTTTCACAATTTCCATGAATTTTTTTTTGGTTACATAACTGAAGTGGTGTTTGTGCAACCACCACTCTATGCATAGTGGTGGTTACACAATCACTTTGGCAGTTTTGTCTGTGAAAAGCGAGCCGTATAATAGGGCCCCAAAAACTCAAAAAAAGAAAAAAATTGACCTTTTTGAATATTTTTTTTTGTAAATCCTAAGTGGCTCCCCCCTTGCGATAATTTTAACTATAAAATTATCAAAAATAACCACCCATGTGAAATTATTCACATTTTCTATATTTTAGGGTAGAAATAAACAAATGCATATAACTCACATGTTCGTAATCCAGATCTCAAATTTTACTAGGTGGGTAAGTGAAAATGATTTCTATAAATATTAATTTTGATATATATATATATATATATATATATATATGTTTTACCATTTTTTTGAGAGTGTGTGCTTTGTAGGGTAGGAGTGATGGCACATGTATATCTCTATCCCCACGAATATGGTAAGTAATATTTTCATTTTATTTTGAGTATTTTTTAGATCATACATTCTATCTGCACTTGATTCCTATTTTCTTATTATAGGTAATGGGAATCTTGGTTTTACATACTATCAACACACGGGTGTGTCAGGTATAATCTCTAACCTTCCTACTGTGGAGCTCCATACTTAGACCTCATGTTTTACGCCTCTTCATGGCTAAAATTCTTCTCTAAGGGAGTAATATATATGCACCTAAATTTTTATGGTGCTACATTATCGAAACACTTCAAATCCCTAATGATGATAAATATCGGTTCTAATGATAACCAAGTCCAATTTCTCACTTGCAACATGTTCTTGTAGTTTATTGTAATTTTCTTATCTAGTTTCTAGCTTTTCCCTCTTTCCTTAGTTGTTTTACAAAAAATTTCCTAACCTTTTGGCCTTAAGTTACGCAACTTCTGCGATAGCTGCGAAACCATCGCTCTGTGCAGACTGACAGTTCTGTGCACTTTTATCTAGGACTTAAATAGCTTATTCTGTATGCGTGTTTCCTTCGTACAACTAAATTTTCTCACACATTTCTTAATCAAATCAACAATTTTTGAGTTTGATAGATTTGTATGAAATTATCTTCCTGTACTTACTATTTTTAGTAGGTTGAGTGCCTCTCCCATGAGTGATGTGGCACTTCTTGACTACAAAATGGGATGGACCACTTTTATGCCAATTTTCTATAAAAGCGAAGCTTTTTCCCAAACAACTAGTTAGAGTAATTTTTTTGGAATTTCACCGTTATGTTGTCATAATCTTGCTAGGAAGTACACAAGCAAAAACATCATTTTCCTTGTTATTCTATTGCTTTCATTACTACCAAACTGCCTACAAATCGGCTAGCTCTAGTACTCCTTCATTTCTTCTGCACATTACCAACACAACTCCCTAGACACATTTGGACATATCATTGGAAAATAAGCTTAGGGGATCACAAAGTATAACCAATGTTGGAAATTTCTCTGCACTACATTTCGAGGTTGCAGGTGTTATTATATTCCTAGAAGCTTTTTTTATTTATATAGATTTCAATTAATAGTATTTTAGAATACATTTGTTTTAAGGGAGTAGAATTTATTATATTTTTCATTTTCTTATAAGAATCTTCCATTAAGCATTTATTCTCATCTCATCCATGTGGATATGTCTGGGAAGAATTCAGAGGAAGTTCTTGTGCACAAAATTTTGTTAATTTTTCACTATCAAATTGTTTGTAGAGTTTATTGCATTCAGTATTCAAATCCTGTTATCACACGAGATTTTTCTTTTGAAAACTTCCTCCCTACCTATCCCTATGTATTTACATGGGAAGTGAGTTTGAAGAATCTTCCACATAAGTGCATTAATTTTATTTTCTTCGTGTTTAAAAAGATTTTGTAGATCATATTTTTTACCGGGGAAGCTTCAGGGGAAGAAATTTCTTCTGAGCAGCTTTTCAATATTTATGTGATTCTGAGGTAGAACCAGAGGAAGTTATAGCTACAATTAAAATTAGTAAAATATTATGTTTTAATTAGATTAGATTAAATTTATTATGAAATTAGGAAACAACCACATCTAGCTATTTCACTGGTTATTTTATTTTATTTTAGAGTAGAAGTAATTTCCATTTAGTTAGAAGCAACTATTTTTTCTGTGAATTTCTTCAATTAATTCCAGAAAACCAAGAAAATCCCCAAAAACATTACATTAAATTAGTTTATTTCTATTATTTCTATTATTTCCTTTCTTTTAAAAATAATTGAAAATACAAAAAATAAGTAGATTAGATTTAATTCATCATTTCAATTAAGTAGTTTCCTCGTTATATTAATTAGTTGCACATATATTTAATTAGATCCAAGAAAATTAATCAATTTGGTTTACTTTAAACATGTTTCAATTCCTTTGTTAATTTAGGCACATAAAATTAATTAGACAAGAACTAACACAACTCCCTACATTTCCTTAGTTGGCCTAGGTTATCCAAGAATCGACCTTGCCTCTTGTGGATTATTTGTGTGTTTTTTTATTTCCTTAGGTTGATTGTTCACATGTCCACATGACCATACAAGGACCTAGGTAACCCAAACAATGAGTGTGTGATCCAAAAGTGTCACAACTGAATACATTTACACAATTGATAGATATTGTTTAGGGATTCAAGAAAATTATATTCCAAGCCACACTAGTTCCACCAAGTATTATCTCACATATGATAGAATTGAATGATGAAGTGGATAACACTAATGAGTTTTGGCATAATCAGCCTAGTTGAGACTAGATTCCATAATCCATAGATATGTCCTTCTCACACATCTCCTCTCACACCTCTATGACATTGCCTAGATATTTGTATGCGGTAGATGCAGGACGGTTCTCACGTATCCCACAACCCATTCGAGGTATATTTGGTGATTCTAAAATTGATCAAAACCTTCATGTAACCGTTATCATTAATCGGTCCATTTCACCTAAACAAGTTAGACATGTGTTCATTTTCTTAAACGAGAAAATTACTATAGTTCTCGTGGAAGACATTTTTTTTCCTTGATATACCTTTTATCCATTTTCACTTATTTTTGTATGTTCTACCTATCCACCCTATTTATGCATTCCATAGAAATCTTTCCATCTAATATCGGTTGTCCCGACATGATATTGGGAGGTTGAGTGCATCCTAGAGTCACGTGTTGATTCTTATATGTATAATAACATCTAAAAAAGAGGTATGATTATAATTAGTAGATGTTCCTTGTGTAAGTAAAATGAAGAGTTATTTTATCATCTATTTATGGAATGTAAATACACCTTTTGAGTTATAGCGGACTTCTTAAACACATTTAATATCTAACTTCCTCTATTGGGAAGCCTTAATAACCTAATTGACCAATGGTTATCTCCCTTCAAATAATCCTTGATTAAATTGAATTACAAGTGTTCCTTGCCACATATTATGTGGCATATTTGGAGTGACAGAAACAACAATTTAAAAAAAAAAGTTATGCTACCTTCCCCAAGGTGGTTGGTAAAATCAGCCGAGGAATAAAGGATAAAATTTGGATTCATAAGCACAAATGGGTGGAGTATTATTCTAAGGAGGATCAAAGGATTATTAAAATATTACATATCAGTCCTATTAAATAAAATTCTAACCTTAATTTGAATAAGGATGGAAGAAGTTCGAAATGAAATCCTCCACCAGTCGATTGGTATAAACTAAATTTTGATGGCTCCTCAAAATCAAGGGAAATAAAGTCTACTAGAGGTGGATTGATAAGAGATTACATGGGTAATTTCTTCAAGGCCTATGCAGGGCCTATAAGGAATCAAACTCACAATTATGTAGAGGATAATCAAACACCACAATAAATAACAAGACAAGTCATAAACATATCATCAATAAAAAGAGCTCCCAGTACGTAAAAAATCATCAACATATAAGAAAAGTATCTCAATATCCTCACCGACATGTTGTAGATACACCTTATTATTGGAGTGGAAATGAAAAAAACTAGTAGATAGAAGAAAATAATCCATATTATCATACCAAGCCCAAGGGGCTTGTTTGAGACCATAGAGAGACCTTCGGAGCCTACAAATAAGAGAAGAATCCTGAAAACATATAACAGGTTTCTCCACGTATATTTCCTATTGTAAATATCCATATAAGAAGGAACCCCTCATGTCCATTTGGTATAGAGGACACCCCTGTGATGCAACAATAATAAGTACAAGGTGTACAAAATCCATCTTGGCAATGAGTACAAAAGTCTTAGAATAATCAATGCCTCCAACTTGTGAAAAACCCTTTGTAACAAGACAAGACTTATACTTTTCAATGGACCCATCAACTATGTATTTGGTTTTGTATACCCACTTACACCTAACCATATTTATTCATTTAGGAAGAGATACCAAATCCCAAGTATGATTCTCCATCAAAGAAGAATACTCAGCTGCCATCACATCATCCCACTCCTGTACCATGAGTGATAAACTCTTTCAAATATATATAATTGAGATGTCCAAATATTTCATGCCAAATCTTACTCTCTGGATCTTCATGAGAAACCAATCCCATTCCCATAGAGGAAGTTTCATCAAAACCATCAAATTGATATAGTCTAGAACTATGATCAACTATACCTTGAGCAACAAGTGAATGAGGCTCCAACAAAGTTCGTACTTATGCCCCATTTGGTGTAAAAATCATTTTTTTTCCCTTTACCAAAATGACAAATTTGATATATAGAAATAATATTTTTGGTAATGTTAGGAACATACAATATATCTTCAATACTGCCACTATCAAGGTGTATATAACCTTTTCCCTCAATATAAATAAACGAAGAATATCCAACCTCAATTTTGGAAGTAGAACTCAAACCTAGATAAAGAAAATACTCCTTGGAAGAAGTCACATGATGATAAGCACTAGAATCTATAACCCAATTGTCTGCAAGTGGTGACTGAGGTCTCCCAATAACATTAAGTTCTTTTCCATGTTGATTAGAAGGAGGTGGAGTGGAGATACATTTTTATGTTTCTTGACTATATCCTATAAGGATTGAATTCGCTTATAACACCTATGTTCTTCATGACCACTACCCCCACAAAAAGAGCATTAAAGGGGAGGTTTATTCTTGGATTTAGAAGAAACCTTAGGTTTAGAGTTGTTTTCTTTTGGTTTAGGAGCATTTTGAGATGGAGAAGGGGTGGATTTTGTTTTAATTTTTTTTTTTACCTCACCCTTATGATTAGATGAAACTAATTACATTTTAGAGGTGGAAGACTGAAGGTTAGACAATTTGGATTCTTCCCTAGTAAGGTCTTTCAAAAAATGTTTCTAAGTTAGGAATTTTAAATGTTTCACCTAAGGCATCCATGCTAGAGAAAAAGATAGAAGAAAATATTTGAAATGGTCCTCTCAAATTGGATAAAATCAAGTAAACACACACTCTTCATTTTTTTATCTGTTCCACTCCCCTTCAAATGTGTCCAAAAATGCTTGAACTTGGTAAGATAGTCTATAATTGTTGGAAAATCTTCAAGATTAAGAGAGGTGATCTCAATTTCAAGTTGCATTGATCTCATATGATCCACCTTACTAAATAAATCCTCCATTTTCTCCCATATTTTGAAAGGAGAGTCATATTTTTCCAAATGAAACAAAAGACTATCACTTACATAAGTTCCTATCAAACCCATACACTCATGAAATTTGCATTGGTATTGAAATTTCTCATATTCTCTAGTGAAAACTGGTTGTTCTAAAGAAGTTAAAGCCCATAATAATTTATGCTTAATTATTGTTTCCATTATTGGTTTCCATGTGTGGTAACTATGTGTTATTAATGTCTCAACATGATCTAATGTACAAGTAGATGACATTCTCGAAAAATCTCCAAAAGAAATGTAAGAACCAAGCAATGCAACAAGACGACCCCCAAACAATGTAATAAGATCCCTCCCAAATTTTTTCACTTTATAATGAGTGCGTGTTATAGTATGGCACTTTATAATTATAGTGTGATTCTCAAAATAAATATTTCCAATGGAAAGAGTACGAAAAAATCACTTAAAAAAAAAATGGCACTCAAATCTAAGTTGCCAATCAAAAGATACAAGCTTTACAAGTTTGTGCTCTGCTATTTATTTTAGTTGCCACTAAAACAAAATAAAATGCTCTTATCTTAAAAGCATAAATAAAATGAAAGGGGGCTAGAGTTAAGGACCTACTAGTGGGAATCACAAGCTTTAAGCCATCATATGAACATACCATATGATCAAGGGATGAGGATCCATGCTAACTGAGAAAGCTACAACACAGAATAAAAAAACTCAATTCAGATCTCAAAAACCCATAAATTGATTTTACAGGTTTCAATCTGATTGGTGCGGTTTCCAAGATGAACCAACCTGCATCTCTGTAACAACAAAATAAACCATAAATCGACTGCCTACATAAATGGTCGAGTTTACAGTCGATATTTGGGTTTTTCCACCTTTCAAATCTAATGGAACGCTATGTTTTGCATAAAAACACATAAAAACAAAATACAAACAAATCCCAAATATATAAATATACAAAAACAAAATGTTTACAAAATGAAACTTACAGATGGATGTCAAAAACAATCTACTACTCTAATACCATAAAAGGAATGATAACTAGATCATACCAAGGAAAGCAATCAGATGCTAATCAAAATAAATAAGATAAAAACAATCCACCAGAATAACTTTACATAAAAATTTTGCAAACAAATGAGTAAAAATATCATATATTATTATGGAACTCAATGAAATACAATGAGAATGGGCCTTGCTTATATAGGCAAGGAATAAAAATCTAAGAACCAGTCAAGGTCATAGACCAAGCCATAAAAAAGGGAAAGAACTAGTCATCAAAGAACTAGTCAAGACCATAGATTTAGGAAAGAAATAGACATCAAGGATCTAGTCAATACCTTAGATCAAGGAAATAACTAAATGTAACAACTAGATAATATCCCCCTAATATCTAAATAAATAAAAATAAATATCCGCACACATAAGTGGGTGAGGATAAATACAATAAAGGTAAATAAGAGTACCTAGGTGAACATGAGATAAGGTAAATACTAATCTAAAAAAAATATTAAAGATTAGTCATGTTAAAGATAATTCCAACCTTAATTTGAAGAATGATGGAAGTAGCTTGAAATGGAATCCTGCACCAGTCGATTGGTATAAACTAAATTTTGACGGATCCTCAAATTATAGGGAAAGAAAGTCTACTAGGTGTGGATTGATAAGATATTACATGGGTAATTTATTCAAGGCATATGCACGGCCTCTAGGGAATCAAACTAATAACTATGCATAGGATATGGTGGCTCTCTGAGGCTTAAATATTGCTAGGAACTCATAGATAAAAAACTCATTATCGAAGGTGATTCATTAATTATAGTTAAGGATCTAGAAGGAAAAATCAAAATGGTCTGGAGTATCAAGAATATTATATTGGAGGCTCAAAGCATGATTCATAAATTTTATGATGTGGTCATAAGCCATGTGTTTAGGGAAATAAATTCATGTGCCGAAAGCCTGGTGAATCATGGGGATGACATGGAGGTTTGGTTGGAGTGGGATGGACTAGTAACCATTGAGCCACGCATATAATCTCATTAATAATGAAAAGAAAAGGTAAGGCGGTTTACATTAATCATAAGGGATTAGGTGATGATTACCATGGAAGGGTGCGGGATTATGATGACACCATTTCAACGGTGGAAAGGTGGTTTACTCTCAATATAGGTTGGAAAGTGAAAGTGAAGAAGTTCTTAAATAAAAAATTTTGTAGAGAAACTGATTCATTGGAGGAGATAGATTTAGCATAGAGACCACCTATTTTCAATCTATCAAACAAGATGCAAAGTTTTGTCACTTCCTCAGGAAGGGTGGATTCATCGAATACATCAAGAGGCTTAAAGGTAATGACCCTTCTCTCTCTTTAGATTTTTTTCAAGCTTGGGACAAAGGTAGAGTCTCGATTAGGGGGATGGAAATGCATGTAATGGAACAATTTATAGTAGAGGTCATTGGTATGAGTATGGATGGTTTAAAACTTTTCAAAGATAGGAACCATAGGAATCATGAAATATCTACCTTTTTTGGACCAAATGAAAGAGTGCATTTGTTTGATGATAGAATTGCAAGAATTTGTCTTTGATGTAGGAAAATCTTGTATTTATATTCAAATTTTGGCTTGAATAGGATTAATATGGCTTCTTAGGATTTTTATAAGGTGTTTTAGTCTATTTGGACCCATGAATTTGTAATAAGATCTCATATGGAGTTTTCCCTAAAAAATGGCTCATTTGAATATTTAAATGGTATTTGAGTCATGATAGTAGGTTAATAGGTTTATTTGTTAGTATAAATGGAATAAATGATGTATGAGAGACATAAAATGTGTGTACACTTAATCCATATATTAAGTAGACCCTATACCTTACTTGGTTGGGCTAAGCATGGTTAGTTTAGTTGGTTTCTCAATCTAGCTACCTACTCTTCTCATAAAAGACAAATGTATTCAAATTAAAAAGGGTAATGAGAGGTTGTTAAAAATTTTGTGGAGGAAGTAGAGAGGGAGAGAAACTTTTTAATTATAAAAAATGGCTCTTGAATCTATGCAAATTTCATGATTGTATCTAATAAAAGCTTCATTTTTTTTGTAAAATTGAGTTTGAGTGCATATTTGAGTACTTGTGTGTGTGGATCACATTCTTGTTTGTGAATATTTGAATTATTTATGATGTATAGGGTTTTTGAAAGGTTTTATACAGGTAAAAATTGAAGGTACAACCATTATGAGGGATTGTATTGAATCAAGAAGAAGAGATGTTGAAGAAAGGAAAGTCATAAACAAGTGTATGTCTTTAAAACCCTTAAAATAATGATTCAGTACAATCATAATAAATTTTTATTTCCACCTCAAAATGATTTAAAATTTGGAGAGTAGAAGGATGATTACCTTGTGAAAATTGATTTTTAACCATTTTTTGTATTTTATATTTATCTAGAGTTGTGATGAAAACCTATACCATACCCTGTTATGAGAACAAAAAACTAGGATTAGACCTGGTAAAATGAGTATAACTAATGTGTTTTGAGGATATAGGTTTTGAACTTTGTAGGGTGTAATAATGATTTTTTTTTTCAAGTGGGGTTTTAAGTATATTTGGATTTGAAAAATTTACAATAAGTTATTCATGACATAATTTTCTGATATAAATAAAAAATTTGGGCCAATCTTGTTGGTTTTCGTGCATTTTGATGTTAGTTAAACATTCTAAATTTGTGTTTTTCGATAAAATTTTGTGTTGTATAAGGAGAATTTCAAGGTTCTATACATAATTTTGGTATCAGTGTGTGAAGATCAAGGAATTTTTAAGAAGTTGTTGGTAAGAAAAGAAGTCTTTTGATATATGCATTTGTATATAGATGTTTTGGTGAATGTAGATGAGATGTTGGAAATGATTTGAAATTATTGATATGATAAATTTAATTCTTGTGAGAGTTGGGTGTATGAAGATACAGGTTTCTCCTTTGAAAAATAAAGAAAAAATTTAAGAAAAGAAGACTTCAAAATACTAGGTAAGAGAGAAACCTAAGTGAGGCTTGGGAGAGGTGAAACAAAATTATCTAGTGAAGATGGATGGAGATAGAGTGGAGTTAGTGAAATAATTGCTTAAGTATATGAGAAATGAGATGAAGGAAAAAGAGATGAGAGAGAGAAACAGGAAAGAAGAGAGAAATATAGATCAATAAGAAAAGAGAAGAGTGTGGATGGAGGAAGAGATAAGAAAATTGAGAGAAGATGTGAAGCAACTGGAAGTATTGATGATGAAGCAAAGATAAGACATATAAATATTGATGAAGAAGGTAGTGAAGTGGCCCATAAAGTCACTCATGGTGAAAATAAATAAAATGCAACTAAGGAAGAGGATAAGAAAGGAAGAAAGAAAGCTAAGGAATATGGAAAAGAAGAAGAACAAGAAAAAATAAAAAGAATTAAGAAAAATGATGAAGGAAGAATACATTTGTGAAGATAAACTTGATGAAGAATGTGTGAAATCTGAATTTTAGTTTGTGTATGTGAGAAAAGAGAAGTTATAGGATGAAACTATTACTGATTTTCGATAAGATTTTCGTGATAATTCCACTCATCTTCCACATGTCATATATGCTTTCATTTCTACTAATAATACTCAAGATGCACCAACCTCTATAGTTTCTCCTTATTTGGCTCTAATGGCCTCCACTCCACCTAGCTATGTTTTGGTACCCATTCCTACCAATACCTTTCCCACCATTCACCCAAAAAAACATAATATGTATGTAGACTCTACTTAAAATAATCATTATTTAAAATATTTATATCAGAATTTGCAAACCTAAATTTTCCATATCTAGTTCGTTACTTCTCATGCATCACCATCTGTAGACTCTACTTTGTTGTTGAATACTCATTTTGCACCTAATATCTCTGCGTATCCCTTAAAAACATAATTTCATCACTACCAAATTAACCATATTTAAAATCGATAGTTACTCATAAGAGCATTACGATCTTTTTCATGTAGCATTTCTAGACTATGTGGCTGATCATACTATACTAGATAAGATTGTTCCTCATAGTGTACAAGATTATGCAATGGGCTGGTTTTATGACCTACCTATCCATTCAGTAGCCTCTTTCAAGAATCTGGATGATTTTTTTATCACTCACTTCTCTATTAACATCGTCACTAAGGTTTTTTATGCTCAGCTTGCATAACTCAAATACAGATCTAATAAACATTTAGCAAATTATTTCTTTCATTATAAAAATAACTTAGCTAAGATTTTGAACGTTCCTGTGGATGCTAAACTTCAGGACTTATTAATTTAGATTATTTTTCCACCTCTCCAGGAGAGTGTTCTCTTTGAGAACTTTCCTTCATTTTATCAACTCTGTCATTCTCTTAAACTATGCAAAACAAAAATATGAGCTATAGGAAAGATTAAATATATGGAGAAAAACTCATCATCTATGTATTTTCAAAGTAAGTAAACATTTAAACCATACACAACTAAACCAAAAAGCATAAAATTTACTTTTAATGCAGTCTCTAATATTAAGGAGCTTCAATTGCAACTACATGAACATATTTTCACTAAGTTTAGTGTACCTCTGTGTATTTTGATACTACAACATGTCGATAGTAACCTTATTAAAATGCCTTCTCCACTACAAATAGATCCAACTCAGCCAAAAGGGCATAATTTTGATGAACGCTACCATTGTGACTATCATGAGTGCTTAGGACACTCCATCAATCGTTGCTTCCAACTTCACTTTCTCATTTAGGGTGGGATTGATAGTGGTTCAATTGACCTTCAAGAATCTATAGTTTATCCACCTGTCAATGAAAACATAAGATGAAAATACTTAAACATCCTCTACCTAAGCATGACACAAAAGTGGTCGAATCTTAAGCTACATATGTATACAATGTAATCCTCTCCTTGCATCAGGGGCTCTTAAATTTTTAATTGCACATACTTACACTTCTCCGCTGATCATTTCTTTATCCAACCATAAATATCATTTTGATTTTATGTTTAATCACTTACATATCAATTCATCTATTAACTCAGTCTCTATCAATAATACTAATGTTGACCTTCTTGTCTCATTAGCACATTCTCTATTCTAATTTTTATCGCTATTGGCTATCCATTATCAGAAATTTCATATCCGATGAACAATTCATATGGTTTTGTCAAACTAAATGTTATGATTGGTCCTCTTACTATGTTTATACCATTCATTTTCAGACAAGTGGTCGACAGGTGTGACATGATTCTAGACCTCAATTAGAATCATCAGTCTAAGTTTATCATCTCTACTAATAATTTACATCTCAAATTAATTCATAATGATCATATCATCTTTATCAGTGATGTGCCTCCTACTCCATGGTTGTCATCTCCTCCAGAATCAGTTGATACATCTCGTATTTAATCAATCATATCACAATCTATGTTACTAAAAGTGTAATCCACTCCTAATTCACCTACTCACACATTATCTACATAGCCTCACTGCTCTTCTATTCCTAAATGTATGTATAGTCCGATTATAAGGATAATTACAGCATCTCGTTGTAAATATCCACCTCAATTTATTCCATGAGGGTGTTCATCACCTTCGAGGGCAGCTTCATGTAGACCTCCATCACCTACACATTGTTTTACACAACGGTGTTCATCATATGTTCATCCATCACATGTGCATATACTTCACTCACATGTGTAATGGATATGTACTATACCACCACTACTAGAAAATGGTCATCGGCTTTTGTCACAACAAGCATCAGATGGAGGACCTTCATCCTTCACTTTAATTAGATAGTTCATTCAATCACATGTAGTTGGGGGGCATATCACTTAGACATCCCCCCCCACCCTAGCATCAATTCAAATTTTATACTCACATCAGATTACATCAACCTCCTAGAATTAGCATATTCATCTACAATTTAGCGTTGACCATTTCCCAATGAAACACGTTTGTGTTAGAAAATATTTAACACATTGTTGGGACATGGGTTGTACCTTAACCTTCCTCATCTCATTTGTGAGTGTTACCATTCTATTTCCTTATTGGATGAGTCAAACCATTTCTGGATCTTCTATATATTCTAGAGATTGCTGTTATTTTGATCAATGAACACAAAGTCTTCCTCTTTGAATAACATTGGTATCAAAGCTTCCTATCTCAATTTGTGTGTGGGAAGATTGGAGCTGTTTTTTTTATTATTTTAGTGTTTTGAAGACTAAAATGACCAGAACTACATGCAGACTAAAGAAAAATTATCTAAGATCTATTTTGTATTTGCAATCCTGTGTGGAATTTAGAGAAGTGACCAACATTATTACTGAAGTTTGGAGAACGTAAAACGACCCATATTTTTTGGAATTTTGTTTTTCTCCTTTGTGTGGAGCTGTTTGGAGAAAATAAAAAATACTTCTTTGACTAGCAAAAGGTTATCTTCTTGATGTACAAGCAGTCATTTGGTTTAATTATTTATTTGGATTTTTTTCTGACCTGCGTGGTGTTATCTTCTTGTTTTGAAAACATGGAGGTTTTTTATGTAGCCTATGTGAACTAGAGAATTTACTACAACCTACAGTGTCCAACATTGAAATTGAAGTGACCAATAAATAATAAGGAGGCATGCATTGAAGAAGAAGTTCTATTTGCTAGGAAACATGGCTGTGAGAGCCATCTTAAATATTACAAAAACCTGCCATGTAAAATACTACTACAAAACTTGAAGGAAAAACATGACCGTAAGAGCACATGTCATAGATTCCTCATAAAAAATGTAGCGCGATAAGTAATATTAAAGGTGAATTTCCATTAAGTGGTTAAGAACAAAGCACCATATTATATTTTTCATTTCTCCATGCCCTTCATAAAAATGAGAAAATATTCAATTTGAGGAGCCTGTGTGTCAAATACTATTGGAGTGGCTCTGGTTCGATGTATAGTTTCAATGCAAGAAGGTTTATGAGGATCTAAAAAAATTATATGAGGCAGATGATAAATATGAAATGGAATACCCACACAATAATCTATGTCTCACTGCATGAGTGTACAGAGCCCACCTTCACTCTCCTGTTCATCAATAATACATTATATCTTTAAAAAAATAATAATAGTAAAAATTTAATTTTTTGACATCATGTCAACTCCAAAAATATTGTTATCAGATGCCTAACTCTGGAAAGGGAAAAACTTTTCTGCATCAAAGAAAATGATGATAACCATTATCCTCTTTGAAGATCTCTAGGATATCATCACTAGCACACTCACTTTATCCACCGATGAAGATGAATGAATGAAGTATGACAAAGAAAATGAAAAATCCTTGATGTTGATCACATTGAGCATATCTGATGAGGTACAACACAACATTTGGAATGCAAAAACATTAATGAAGTCCTGGGATACTCTTTCCATGATCTACAAAGAAAATAATTTGACCAAAATTATACATCTCTTGTAAAATATTGATACCATGAGTATGAATGATGGCAAGAAGGTGGAAGAATTATTCCTTCGAGTGGTAGAATTAGGAGAAAATATGACCGCACTCGGAGAAGAGGTCAAAGATAAGTTACTTCTACCACTCAAACTATGAGCTATTTCATTCCAGATTAGGATATTCATCACCACATTGACCATCACATAAAGAAATGTGAGATTTTACGAATTGGTGAAATTTCTACAACTAGAAAAATCCATTTAGTCAGTGAAATAAGAGTTTGAGGATAAAGTGTTGATATAGAGGCAAAATAAGAGTCATAATCCTCACAAGGGACAATAAGATAAGAAGACGTAGAAGAAATCAAGGAATCCATAACAGAAGTATAAGTCTCAAAATGTGAATCGATGGTATCACATCTACACCATGAATAGGTATGATACTGCAAACTGTTGGTACAATGGTCACACATAAAGAAATTCTAGAAATGAGATAATATCTAGCCAAGGAGATTTATAGAAATCCACGTGGTTTCCTCATTGAAATAAGAAAAAAGTATATGTTATAGCTAAGCCAGATGATGAATCAGATGAAGATGTCCCAGAATAAGGACATTGCGGTGCACAAAAAGATGAATTGGTTCTTGTATCCCAAACATCACAAGCATCAAACAATGTTGGGTTAATTGATTCAAGATCTAGCAAGCATATGATGACCGATAGAAAGTTATTTGATTCATTGAATGATTGATCCAATTGATATCAGGTCCAAATTATAGACAACAAGTAATATATAGAAGAAGGAATAAGAACTGTGAAAATTGCATTCAGGGTGAGATGATGTAATCTCATGAAGGTACTCTATGTCCCTGGGTTGACCAAAAATATCTTGTCTGTCTCTCAACTGTTGAATCACAAGATAAAGGTGGAGTTCCTAGTTCAGAATGGCATGAATTCATGTTCGATATCTAAATAATGTACAATAGTTACTATAGCTTTTTTGAAGGATCTTTTATTTACATTAGATGCAGTTTCATCCAATACATTTATATTTTCTTCCTCCACGGTGGAATCCACTACACTTTGGCATTATCGGTATTAACATCTTTCTGTCAGATCCCTCTATTAGCTCAAGAGATGGTATGAGGGGTTCCTCCTCTCTCTCAGTCATTACCTATTTGTCCTAGATGTCTGGAAGGAAAAAAACATAGGGATATATTTGAGTCGAGTCCATTCCATGTCAAGAATCATCTCGAGGTCATGCATACTAATATGTGTAGACCATTTCCTACCTCATTTAAGGGCTTTAAGTACTTCTATTCGTTCACTGATGATTACTCCTACAAGACATGCGTTTTATTTCTCTGAAAGAAGAGTGAAACATTTGAATATTTCAATATCTTCTATAAGAGAGTTGTTTAATAGACCGGGTAGCCCCTTCTTGTCCTTTACTTAGATCAAGGGGGTAATTCAAGTCAAATAACTTCTAGGAGTTCTTCAAGGAGAATTAAATCATACAACACCTGAACTGCCCCTATACTCCCCAACAGAATGGAATTTCATAACATCGTACTCATACTGTCATAGAGATTCCTCGTTACATAATTTCCACTGAAAAGTTGGAGAAAATATTTTTTACAGAAGTGGTCTATACTGTTGTATATATTTTTAACTAAGCACATATAAATATCTTGAAGGAAAGGACACCGGAAGAGGTATGAAGTAATCGTAAGCCTTTTATTTCTCATTTTATAGTATTTTTATGTACTACATATATGCATGTTTAGGATAAGAAGAGGAAGAAACTTAATCCAAAAACACCCTAGTGCATATTTTTGGGATACATTACAACCTCAAAAGAATAGTGTCTTGTCGATCCTGAGACAAAGAAGATAGATGAGAGTAGAGATGTTGTTTATGAAGAGTCATCATTTTACTCATTTCCACAAAACAAAGATTCAGCACGACCTCCTATCATAGATTTCTCACACCTTTGGATTATGAGCACGAGGATTATTCAAGGAAGATGGATGAGCTGTAAGGAGAGTTGTTCGTTGATATTGGGAATCTATAAAATAATTCTTCACATAAAAAGAAACCTCAACATCTGAAGTGGGTCCAAAGAACCGTGAGAACTCCCACCTAAAATCTCTTCTAGAAACATCATCAAGGGTTCGTATGAGAAAACAAGTGAGAAATGAGATAAATATCGCACTCATGAGTTCATTGGTTAATAACACTAAACCTGATTTAGTTCATGAGGAACTTAGTTAGCCACAGGAAAAGAAGGCCATGGATGAAAAATATGACTCCTGAATACAAAATCTGACATGGGAACTTGTTAATCTCCCTGAAGGTAATAAGTCCATTGGTTACAAGTGGATTTTCAAAACAGAATACAAGGCAGATGGATCTATCGACAAGTAAAAAGCAAGACTAGTTGTAAAGGGTTATGCTAAACATGAAGGAATTGAATATGATGATACCTTTGCAGCCACTACGAAGACAAAACCAATATCAAAACCATCATTAATTTTCTATGCAGGTATGGCAGATGAGCAGCAAAAATTTTAGATGTAGAAATTTCATCAGATGGACATATTCGCCCAAAAATTACACTTTAAAAGTTCTTGAAAAATTTCTTAGAATGGTGATCTAGACAAAGAAGTGCAGATATTGACGCATGACCTATCCATGGAATTTTTTTTAAGAAGAGGGCAGAGGCTGCAGACGATGAGAAACATCATTGACGCGCATCAGAAGGTATCAACAGACCTCATTGACGCGCGTCAACAATTAAGTCTCTTTATGGATTTGTTGAAACCTTGATGGAAGTTGACGCACAAGGAGGTACAATAGGGCATGGTACATAACAAAATAGATGATAAACTATTTTTATCATGCATAAAAAAAAATGCATGACGCACGTCAATGCATTTTTTTTTGCGTGAAATAAAAATCTCGTATGTCTGCCCCTGCAGCACTTGACAATCAAGTGAAATTTATATATCCAAAAATTCTCCACCTTCGATTTCCAAGAGGCATGAACCTTGAGGTATTCATCATAAGTCTCTTTTGGACTTTGTATACATAAAAATAGATGATAAACTACTATGGCATGGGTTCATCAGCCCCTATGACTCAAATTTGTACATCATAAAGATATTCAAAGATAAAATCTAAATGATCATGTGATTGAAATCTTAAAATCTCATTGAAGATGTGAAGAATGATTTAAATAAATATTTCGATATGATAGATTTGGGGATACTTCACTATTGTCTTAGCTTGGAGATATGACAGAATAAGAATCATATTTTAATCTCTCGGATGAAATATGCCTAGAAACTCCTGGAAAAGTATGGTTATGTTAGATTGTAAACCTTTTTCCACTCATAAGGAAAAAGGTTTTCAAATTTATAGGTTCCAGGATTTACCTCAAGTATATGGCACTCATCTACAGACAAATTTTTGGGAGTCTCATTTACTTGACATATACCATATCAAACTTGTGATTTGTTTTCAGCTATCTTTAAATATTCATGCAAGAGATGACTAAATGTCATTGGGTATCATGCCAAGACATGTGTTGAGGTATGTCCAAGGTATAGTTGAGTATGGTCTAAAGTATCATAAGAACACTCAGTTATTCTTGTAGGGATATACATACTTCAGACAATTATGCTATATCCGTTCATGAAAAGAAATCAATTTCAGGTTATATTTTTCATCTTGGGTTTGACCTATCTCATGGATAAGTAAGCATAAAAATATTTTTTCTCTCTCATCCACTGAGGTAGAGTATCATACCACATGATGAGCTATGTGTGAAGGGATTTAGTTATGTCACATTTTCGAAGATATGTGAATTCCTGAAGAAAATCCTCCCATCATTCACTATGACAATCAGGGTGTGTTGAAGCTTTTGAAATATCATGTTTTCCATGAATGAACAAAGCATATTGAGGCTGAGTTTCACTACATTCAAGAACAATTATTAAACCACCACATCCAACTCCACTACTTCCCGAAAGATGCTTAGATTGTCAGATGTACTCACCAAGTCTTTTGGCAAGGTAAAATTTGAATTATTTTGGTGGTATATTTGTAAAACAACATGTATTAAAGGAAGTAATGTTAGAAAATATGTAATAAATTTATGGGACATGGCATGTCCATTAACATTCCACTCCTAGATGTGTCTGTTACCATTTCACTTCCTTCTTTAGGTGAGTCGAAACTGTTTTTATAGCTTCTATATATTCTGGAGTTTGCTCCGTTATTTTGATAAATGAATATGAAGTATTCCTATTTTAATAAAAAATCTTATGGTGTTTTCAAGATAAATATTATGGATAGTCCTATTACTATTCTTGTAACCTTCCTTTTTAGACATGTGGTCGATGCATGAGACATGATTCTAAGGCTCAATTGGATTTGTCTGGTCTAAGTTAATCATCTCTACAAATCATTTTCATCTCAAATTCATTCATAATGATAAGATCATATCTATCAATGGTGTTCCTCCTTCTACTCCATGGTCATCATAATGCATCTCCTACTTCATCTATCACATCACAATCTATGTTAATAAAATCAAAATCTACTCCTATTTTACCTACTCTAAAATTATCTACACACACTCATATCTCTGTTATTCCTACATGTAGGTATAGGACAATTCCTAAGAAGTTTATACCATCTCGGCATAAATCTCGGCCTTAGTTTATTCCATGAAGGTGTATATTAACATCTTGCACAACTTCACGTAAACCTCCATCACCTACACATTTTATTACACAATGGTATTCATCATGTGTTCATCCATGACATGTATATATACTTCACTCACCTGCGCAATGACTATCTACTATACCACCACTATTAGAACATAGTCATAGGCTTTTGTCACCACAAACATCGTATGAAGGAACTTTGTCCTTCACTTTAATTGGATAGTTAATTTGATCATATATACTTCTGGGGAATAACACTCACACATCCCCACACCCTAGCATCAATGAACATTTTATACTTACATCACACTACATTAACATCCTAGTATAAACATATTCATCTACACTTTAGTCTAGACCATTTCCCGATGAAACACTCTTTTTCTTTGGTTTACACTTAAATGTTAAGGGAACACTACACACAAACCCCACACACTACATTTTCAGCACTACACATCACATATCTTCACACATCCTGTATACTACACCTTGCATTTACTCTACATTATTCTTATTTTTTGGAACATCTACATATCATACATATTATACAAGTTATTTTATTAGTCAATCATTGTCCCTATATCATCTACGCATCTTACATTACATACAACTTATCATACAAATACATATCACGCACTTCGAACTATTAGGATATCTACACACCTTGCATTCCATACTATACATTGCATATTAAACATTTTCACACATCACATGATCATCTATCATCATCACACATGCTACATCTTCTTCTTGTTAGAGATCAAAAGCACTCACAGGGGGGATGTATAAGTGTATAACTTAATTTTCACTTTAATAATGCCAATGCAAAATTTTAATCAGTGCAACAATATGTCCTGTGCATTCAAACAAACATATGAAAAACAAAAGAACACTTAACAAAAAATTTATATTGGGAAACCCTTTCTAGAGAAAAACCCAGTTGAAACCATATCTTTATTGAGAACACTAATTCTAAAGAATAAAATGGTTTTGGTTGACCACCCACTCAACCTGTGAAGAACCCACAACAAAACTTCAAGCATCCACTCAAATATTTTTTTGAGCACCGAGTAACTGAATTTTAGAAAGCATCCAGTTGGAAAGATCACCAAATCATAATTTAATCAGCTACGACTAATATTTTCAAGGCACCAACCCACAAAGTGGATATAACCCCCTAAATACACTAAGATACAAATTATACTTCTTTTGCATACAAAAAATTATGATCTAGTTAAAACAAAATTCTTACACAATAGATTATGATCACTTTTCTGTATCTGTCTTTGTTTTATCTCTCACTCTTTTCTTTTCTTTGGATTTGATCCCTCTTGCCTCATTCAATATAATGCACTAATGTTATTTTCATTTGATTATTTAATACTTAATGTTTATGTCTCTCGTCTTTTCCTCTCTCTTTTCTTTTTATCACTCTTTTTCATCTTCATTGCATCATATTCTCAATTTAGAAACTCTCTCTTAGCTAGAATATCTCCTTTCCTTACTTGAGCCATGCTAATGATTGGCTTTGATTTATCTCTATATTCCCGATTCGATCCATTCTTTTACTTCAAATTTGTTTTTCATGGCACCTTCCTACTCTATCACAAGAAAATAAAAATCATTAAATGCATGCTTAAACCACTACATTCAAGAAAAATTCTTAAACCACCACATCCAGCTCAACTACTTCTCAATATATGCTTAGATTGTAGATGTACAGACAAAGTCTTTTGGCAAGGTGAAATTTGAATTGTTTTGGTGGTATATTTGTAAAACAACATGTATTAAGGGAGGAATGTTAGAAAATATTTAATACATTGATGGGAGATGGTGTGTCCCTTAACCTTCCACTACTAGTTGTGTCTGTTACCATTCCACTTCCTTCTGTGGGTGAGTCGAAACATTTTTGGAGATTCTATATATTATGGAGCTTGCTGACTATTTTGATAAATGAATACAAAGTATTCCTCTTTGAATAAAAAATCTAATGGTGTTTTCAAGATACATGTTATGGCTGGTCATCTTATTTATTTTTGTAACCTTCATTTGTCAGACAAGTGATCTATGTATGTGACATGATTCTAGGGCTCAATTGAATTTTTTAGTCTAATTCAATCATCTCTACGAATCATTTGCATATAAAATTAATTCATAATGATAAGATCATATCTATCAATGGTGTTCCTCATTCTACTCCATGGTCTGTCATCTCCTCAAGCATCGGTGAATGCATCTCCTACTTAATCTATCACATCACAATCTATGTTAATACAATCACAATATACTCCTAGTTTACCTACTCGAACATTATCTAAACACCCTCATCTCTCTTTTATTACTACATGTAGTTATAGGATCATTCCTAAGAAAGTTATAGCATCTCAGAATAAATCTCCATCTCATTTTATTCCAATGAGGGTGTATATTAACATCATGTGCAACTTCACATAAACCTCCATCACCTACACATTTTTTTACACAATGGTATTCATCATATGTTCATATATGACATGTGCATATACTTCACTAACTTGCGCAATGAATATCTACTATACCACCACTATTAGAATATATTTGTAGTATTTTTTCACCATGAACATCACATGGAGGACCTTCGTCCTTTAGTTTAATTGGATAGTTCTTTTGATAATATCTACTTGTGGGGAATAACACTCACACATACCCACACCCTAGCATTAATGCATGTTTTATACTCACATAACACTACATTAATGTCCTAGTATAAAAATATTCATCTACACTTTAGCGTAGACCATTTCCCGATGAAACACTCTTTTTCTTTGGTTCACGCTTAACTATTAAGGGAACACTACTCATAAAACCCACACACTGCATATTCAACACTACACATCACATATCTTCACACATCATGTATACACCTTGCATTTACTCTACATTATTCTTGTTTTTGGAACATCTACATATCATACATATTATACAAGTTATGTTATTACTCAATCATTGTCCCTATATCGTCTACACATCTTACATTACATACTACTTATCATAAAAATACATATCACACGATTCACAATATTATGCTATTTAAACACCTTGTGTTCCATACTATACACTCTATATTACACATTTTCACACATCACATGGTCATCTATCATCATCAGACATACTACATCTTCTTCTTGTTAGATATCTCAAGCACTGACAGGGGGATGAGTAAGTGTAGATTTAAATTTTAACTTTAATAATGCAAATTAAAAATTTTAATCAGTGCAACAATATGAATTGAGCATTAAAAACAAACATATGAAAAACACCAAGAATGCTGAACACACAATTTATATTTGGAAACCCTTTCTGGAGAAAAACCTAGCTCAAACCATAGATTTATTAAGAACACTAATTCGAAAGCATAAAATGGTTTTGGTTGAGCACCCACTCCACAAATGCAAGAACCCACTCCACAACTTCAAGCATCCACTCGAATATTTTAATGAGCACCCAGTAAGTGAATTTTAGAAAGCACCCACTTGCAAAGAGCACCAAATCCTAATTTAATAAGATACAACTAATATTTTTAAGAAACTAACCCAAAAAGTGGCTATAACCCCCTGAATACACTAAGCTACAACTTATACTTCTTTTGCATTACAAAAAATTATGATCTAGTTAAAACAAATTCTTACACGATAGATTATGATCACTTTTCTGTATTTGTCTATTGTTTTATCTCTCACTCTTTTTTTTTCTTTGGATTCGATCCCTCTTGCTCATTCAATATATTGCACTGATGTTCTTTTCATTTTATTATTTAATAATTCATCTTTCTATTCTCCTCTTTTCCTCTCTCTTTTCTTTTTATCACTCTTTTTCATTTTGATTGCATCATATTCTCAGTTTAGAAACTCTCTCTTAGCTAGAATATCTCCTTTCCTTACTTGAGCCATGCTAACGATTGGCTTCAATTTATCTCTATATTCCTGATTGATCCATTATTTTACTTCAATTTGTGTGTCATGCACCTTCCTCCTTTATCACCAGAAAATACGAATCATTAAATGCATGCAACTAACTCTAGATTTTGTTCCTTGTATATTCATCTTGATTACACCTTTTTTCATACTTTTGCAAGAGTAATTTATTAGTTGTTTTCCATAAATAGATCTCCCATCTATTTATAATTATCAATGTGACCCAGATGAGCAACCCTTTTTTCTCTTAATTTTTTTATTTATCTTCGAAATCAGGAATCACATAGAGAGTGTAAATGTATTTCCATGAAGTCAATTAGCATTAAAATTTCACACCTAGAAATGTGGATTTCTTTATTCTTTGTGGAGCTCAAGTCATATACTAAGCCAAAATCACCTGACTATCAAATCACGATCAATTTTGGAGAACAACTTGTCACTTTTCCATGTTTAAATCATTTTGATTTTCCTCGATCTCTGTCAAGTTCATATTTGACCAACATATGGATTTCCTTATCTTCTTTAACCTTTTCACTTATATCGCAACACTTTCCTTTGATATACATCCTTTTTCCTTTCACGACAGATTTTATTTGTTGGCAGCTTTTTTATGCTTTTTGTGGATTTTACAAGCTTCTGCGGCTTTCCTCCTTGTTCACTTCCTTACATGGCTTTGTACCTTTTCCATGAATCTTTCCTTTTAGCTACAAATTCTATAGTTTTCCACAGTTATCTTTAGTCATTTTTGTTCTTTGTAGTTATTCATGGCTTTTATGCATGGCTTCCTCAAAATTTCCATACATTTGTGGCTTTTCCTTAAAATGTTTCTAGATTTTGTAGATTTTCCTTCACTTCCACGGTTTTACCATTTTCTCTCATGGCTCATACATTGACTCATTTTTCTTTGGAAGCTTCATTCCTTTACCCTCGGAACTCACTAAACTTCCTTGGTTTCTTCTAGAGTTGAAAGGCTTCTCTAAGACTTTGGTGGATATCTCTTCATGTCTGCATCTTACACACAAACTAATTAAGTCCCTTAGAACTTATCATTAATCATCCTAAATCCTCTATGAGATGACACTACCTATTAACCTTCATCTTCTCACTTACTCACTTTACCAATTGAATCCTTTTTCCATCCATGACACTTGAAATCACAAATTTTTTCCATCAATGTATCTTGACATCAATGAAAATATATATGACAATGAAAAAATATGCAACACTTATGGGCACTACACTCACTACCCTATGATGCACTTTAGTCTCACGGTCAATATTGTAATATTAATATAATACATCATGAATGGACCTCATCACATTCACATACTCATCATTCAACCGTCTATCATGTGACATTCCTAGGCTAGCTACATACACTATATGCTAAATGGTCACCTATTCCTTCATCTTGTAGTGATATACATCATAGGCTACATAATTACCTAATATAAAATCATTAGCACCTATGATGATCATCATTTAGCTATATACGTTGTAGGATAAATCATCACGTGTCTTCATGCATCATCTCTCGGTCACATGTAATCATTACACACCCACTTTAAGCGCATTATAAATAACACAAACTTCGTCCATTTCCTGATGACGCACTCTCATTTACGATTCATTATTGACTATTTATGGGCCAAAAAAATTAACCTAACTACATAAAATTACATTCACTAAGGTGGAATGTGGATCCTATGATCCATCTTTGCATTCCATTCCATTCATCCACATAATACTGCATATCCTTGTTACATCTTCTCTTGCTTAAATTTTCTTCTACATGTTAGTATTATTACACATGCTAGATGTATCTCTTGTACGCCATTACCTTTACCATACACACATGTGTGTTCATGTCCTTTTCTAGTTGTACTCACAGATACATGTCTCTTACATTTAGCATGGATGCTTGGTTATTACCAGTCCCACAATGACTAATGGGGGCATCCAATTTCATAAACTACAACTTTTATTGTTTCATTTTGTAATTATAACTTTACATTACTTGGTTAGACATGCTTTAGACATACTTATTATCTTTCTAACATGCTAATGCTTGTTTCATATACAGAATTTGTTTTGCATTATTACTAGTTACCATGTCTATCTATTGTTTGTACTTTCTTGTCTTTTTTCACTACTATATGCGGATGTTACCCCTTTTTTGTTGTACACACTTGTTTATTTTAATGTGGAAACTATGTATTTGAGTGTCTTACAACATTTTGAGTTGTGTCCCACATTTGTAACCCACTTTTCATGGTCCATGATTGGCTTCTGGCATGTTTACTTGCATCTTAACTTACATATTGTTCTGATATCTTATACTTTTATTCTACATGCATGATTATTCGTATTAACATTTGTTTTCCTATCCAATTTTTTTCTATGTGTCATGGTTTCTACTAAGAAAATTCCCTTCCCTCTATAAGGCAAAATTTATGTAGTCAATCCTCTTTTAGGACTGCATTTTCCTATCCATGACATCATATGCACCTCGAAAGAGGAGGCATCATTTGGGGTTTACACACACTACATAGTCTTGGTACTGGTACAATTAAATTTTTATTTTTGTTGCATGACATAGTGGGTTATAGAGTGAGGGGGTTCAAACTAATATACATAAATCCATACACAACAAATTTTATAGGAAAAATTTTCCTTAGCATTATAGGGAGAAGTTACTGGTTAGAGGAACGTCAGAATTTCCTCCCTACACTTCTTCAGCTAGCGGCGTCAAATTGAAAAGAAAACCAAACATAATAGAGATCTCTTAATATTATCAAGGAAGCAGTTTTAGGTATGATGAACATCAGACTTTCCTCCCTACACTTCTTCATCCATAGTGGTGTGAGATCACCCAAAACACTCACACTTCACCGATAGTTAAAGATATCCTTTTCTACACACTTTTGTGTTACCAAGGAACAATTGCACATGTTCCTTTCTCAATTTCATTAGATACTTTATATATATATACATGCATCTCTACACATGGTTTTTACACATATACATGTGTATTTGACTATTTGATCATCTTCTCTTTTACAGGTCCATCTGTATGGGAAGGACATAGTTAATAACACCAATAACAACATTGTTCGGCATTGCACACCTCATACTAACATACAAGTGCATCACACACATTGAAATCTATACACATGTTTTTGCCATAGTTTATCTCTCATCACTTTTTATACTTTTACATATTTAGTCTACATGCTACATATATTTTTTGTTCAAATCTTTTTTTAGTCCCTCGACATGTTTTCTACTTCACTCTACATAGATAAAAGGTACACATCTTTATATATTTTATGTTACTGAGCGTTCTGCTCACCAACATAAAGTTGGGGTAAATGTAGTCACAAACTCACAAACTTTGGGTAATTTTTTAATCCCAATATCATACTACTATTAATATGGTTTTTAAGTGAATAAACTACTAATTAACCCATGTCTACAATCATTTTTTTAAATTTATGTCACTACTTTCAATCCTTCACCCATAATTTCCCAATCTATTTTGTCATTCTTAAATTTTACTTTTCCTGAATGGGGCACACAACCATGACTGGGGTGCCCCAGGCGTCCTAGTCTCCTCTGGCCACCCTGATCCTCTTTGCAATTTACTCTTACATTTTTGGCATTTTATAGTTGTTTGAGATTTATATCTTTGTTGTGGTCATCCATTTCGGGGTTAATTATGAAATTCAAATAAGAGAACCATATACATTTAAATTTATGAGACTATAATGAACAATGTGCAAGAAAATCTTCAATTCTGTTAATATAATGGGAAATGCTTTGAGTTGTGGGTGACATGGGTTAATGAAAACCTCTGGATTGGGTTGGTTCCCTAGGATAGATCACCTAAACTTAAAATAGGTAGTTGGAGAGAAATCCAATGCATAGATAATTTTGTCTTGACATGCACATTTTTACCTTTTTACAAATAAACACAATTTCTAATAATAATCTAAAAATTATTATCATACACAAGGTCTAAAAGGCTAAAAATATCTCAACATGCATGATTTAAGGAAAAATTATGGCTTGTATTGTCTATTCCACCCTTGATTAAAGTCCATGGTAAAGTTGTTCAACTCTTCTTTTTGAAATAATTAAGGTAATCTTATCTTTCTGAAGTGCACCCTGTATGAAGTATGTTCACTTTGACTAATACAATGGGAACTCCTATGAGCTATGGGTGACTCAGGTTGAGGAGAACCTCTAGAGCAGGATAGTTCCCTATGATAGATCACGTAAACTACTTCTCTGGAGGATATATGGGATAAAAATACACAAAACCTTAATGAAAGCATGAAAATTAAGTGATACACCAATGTTTTAGGACCCATGAAAGCAAAAAAACACACTTGGTTGAGTGTTAAATAACTGGTAATATTCTTCTCAGTTGTTTGGTGAACTATTACACTCATAAAAGACATAAAGATACACTTAAATGAATTTCAAATGTTCTAAAATTTCTAGTAGATATGGTTTGAAATTATGAGCATGTGAAGGAAAGAGGTAATTCACTAAAACATACCACAACTTGTTGTAATACACTTCACAAATTTTCAATTAGAGGAAAATAGTGTTTATATTGATTCAATAATGTTCACTAGTATACAATTCTACATGGCACAAGTATATAGAATGAATTAAGCCCCCTCTTGCTTGCATAAGCAAGGTACATATAGAAAAAATCCCCAAAGAGTTAACTAAACCTGCTCCAAAAATAACATTTTTCTAAATTTTATTGTTAGGATAATTGGACACAAATCCAACATTAGCCCCTCACATGCACAATTTCAAATTCCCTTTTGCAAATAAATAAAATATTTCTAATAATAGGAAGCAATAATTAACTACATGGTTACAAAAGAAAAAATTTGGCTTAAAAATAAGCTTTACATGGTTTTTTTTAGCTTTTTCAAAATTTATGTTGACTCAGTAACCTCCCTTATTTGCAAAGATGAAGCTATGTATGACCTTTTTTAGAAAGGATAACATATTTTTGGCTTACTTGCAAGAGTATCAATTTTTTCCTCTTCCCTTTTTATATAACATGCATATGTCAAGTAGATTGTATTGCCTACTACTCTTCGACACCTATTTTTATATGATGATGTTTATTAGTTTCTTAGTGACATGGACATTATTATGAAATTTTTGATAGCATGTTGTTAGAAAGTATAAAAATTATGATTATCAGTGTGTTTGTCACTATGATTGTGGATTGCATGAATTCCTAGTAGACATTTATAGATATTACAGTCCAAGATGACGATTTAGTGTTGTTTTATTAGATGCTAACATCTTGGACTCTTGACAGTGATAATTATGTTTATATTGTTGGACTAACCATGTGATGTCATTAATGTTATGATTTAGTAATAATGTGATGTTAATAAGTGATCAGTAATTTGTTTTTGAATGCATCTAGATAGATATGAGCTACAATGGATTTATGAAATGAATGGTTAGCGTACAATATTAATTGTGATAGATGGTTATGCATGGATGTAGGGTGATAGTGAGTTCTAATGGGTATGGTAAAAATTGAGATGATTAGTAATTGTAATTATTTGATTTAAAATATAATTTCTTAACCATGATGATGATGCAAATATGTCGTATGATGGTGTTAATTGATAAATGATATATGTATTTTGATTTCTTGACGTAATGATATGGCCTTAAGGCCAAAGGTGGTATTTCCATGGTTATTTGCAGGAAATAAAATCACAATAAACAAAGAAAGGACCTTGATACTAATTATGGAATAATACCAGATGTTTACAACATGGTCACCTTGGAATCCATGTTATGTGTGTTGTTGTATTACTAGTCATGTTTATCGGAGGTATTCAAGGGGATAAACCTCATAAGATACCATGGGTGTGAATGTTGTATTTTTCCATTTTATTGTATCCTCTTCGTTGTGTATGTGATTTTATTGAATTGTAATGTATTCTCATATTATTGTACTTATTTAGTGTGCTCTTCATTTAGTTAATTAACTATGTGGATAATGCTGATTAGGAGAGTTTAAAATGGGGGCAATAATTTTAGTAGATAGTCTTTGTTTTATTCTTGCTTTTGGATGGATTCTATTTGATTTTGATTTGTGTACTAATCCAAATCTCTCAAATCTCAGATTTGGTCTTTGAGACCATTATTTGAGGCTTGTGTGACAATTTATACCTATCCCATACTCCTTGTGTGCTATGGAAAAGTTTGCAAAGATATGGAGTGAGGCTAGAGAACCTCAAATGTTAACTAACTCAACCATGCATCATGAGATAAGAGATAAAAAAGAAACTATGTATGCGTATATAAATTTGAAAAAAACATTCAAACTATAGCATATATACTACTCTCTACTCCATGAAATCTTAATGAAAGTGAACCTAGTTTAGATCCTAAGCAATCAAATTATGTGATTAGTTGTTTTCACCCAAAAATAGTGAAGATAACTACATGGCCAAGCTTTAGATCTTCCCTTACTTACTATATTTGGAGTGGATGGATGCAAGGTAGGGGAGCTATTAACAATGGAGTATGGTTAAGATCAAAATGTTCTATAGCTTAAAGCTATCACAAATGGTTTCTAATGCCTTTCTAAAGTGCTTGAGAGAGAAGGACTTGTGATTAAATTTGTAAGTTGAATGGGTAGGCTTAGCCTTGTATTTATAGTTTTCCAAATGGAAGAGTTTGAACTTCTTGTGCATGTGGGACTAAAGCTCAAAAAGAAATTTTAGATTAGATTAGGATAAACATGATTTAGGCTTAGATAAGATAGGATTACGGTAGTTAAGCTTGATTATCAAGTGATCAGAGACTAATTGAGAGTTGGGAGGGGTTCGGTTGATCAATTATGACTGATAGATAGCCTAGGAAGCCCATAGAAGTGGTCTAGAGAGAATTAGGGAGGTTTTGAATGGTCAAAAGGAGGAATATTTAGCTAATAAGAGAGATATTATCCCAATTAGATAATTATAAGAATAATACGACCAAGAAGGTCTCGTAAAAGGGTATCCGAGAATGGAATAAATAATGGGGAATTAACAAAGTGTCATTAATCAGTTGAATTGGAGGAAATGCTAAGTGTAAGCATATTTTAGGTCTCTACATTTTCCCCTTTTTGGGGTGGTGTAAGTGACATCACTTCAAATAAAGTAGACAAGCATAATCGAGTAAAAATTTGGAATGGATAGAAGGAAAATGAGTAGAATGAAGGATGCCCCCTCGATTGTCGATGGGGTGATGGTAGAACTTGGTCGACAATAGAAAAGATGAAGGAAATAAATAGAAGAAATAATAGTGTGAAAAATAAGAAAAGAAAGGGGATATAGAAAAAAAGGAGTATGAGGAAGGGAGAATGAGCTCACATCGATCCAGTGCCTTTTAAAAAAAATTATTTTCATCATATTGCTAGTGATCTTTATCATCGGTCATTATTTAAAAAGAATGAACAAAAGTGTAGTATGACATGAAAATCCATATACGAGCAAATGTTCATTGCTAAAAAAACAACTCCATGCAACATACCAAATGAAATGCAATGCGAGAAAGTAAAATATGCTGAACTCCATGCAAAATACATAATGCAATGAAATACGAGAAAGTAACCAAGCTAACCTAACAGAGAAACATAATGTAATGTTTTATTGATCAAGCTACAGTTATGACCTATGCGAATTAATGACAAGGGTTAATGATAGTGCCCCAAGAAAGGATACATGTGAGGGGAATAATGGAGGACACTTAGGTCTAGTGATAAATCAATGTGCACTAAGAAATAGTACCAGGAAACTCGTTGTGCCCCAAATTACAGACAAAGTAAGTAGCCTAGCCCTTTTTGATGGAGGTAGATCAAGATGATCCATAATTTGTTTATGATGAGCAAAATCCAGAACAAAAGAACAACATTTTGTAGGATGATTTTCATTTTTTAGAATTTTTCTAAAACAAATTTTAATGTTTTGTATTTTTTTTTAACATATTTGAATGTTTAGATTTTGACACTTTTCGGAAACTATGTATAGGAAGATGAGGAAATGTGGATGCCCCTAGCGATATATGGAATGTACAAGGGAAAAATTCCAAATTTGTATGAGAAAGGTGAAGATTCAAAAATGCCCCAGCGATTAGGTGGGAGTATTCAAAGATAAACTCTTCACAGATAGAAGCGGGACTAAAGGCCATTATGGATAGGTTCAACATGATGATGAACGTAAAACAATGAAGTGATGGGAAGAAGCAAGGATGCCCCCAATGTAAGTTGGCCTAAAATCACACGATAGAAAGGAAGGAGTAGATTGTTTTTGCAAAAGGGGAAAAAGGTGTCTGAAAAGATGGCAAAAAGGAAATCTTATACACATGGATCTTATGAGCAAAGTATAAGAATGATGTAAATGATATGAATGTAACTAAGAAGCCTCACAATGAAACAATGATTAGCCAAAGGAAAAATTCATGAGACGAGATATGGACTAAAACAAGAGTTTTAACAAGGTCCAAAATATACACTTGGTAACATAATAATCATGTTTTACTCATAGAGATCCAGTGTGTGCACATGGAAATTATTACCTCTTGAAAGGAAGATTTAATAGACAATAAGTGAAGACACCCTAGCCAATGTGTGTGAATGATTTATTTTGAACGGTGATTTGTGAATGGATGGGCGAAGGAGAGCCATATATTGCTCCATTGCCAGCCAGGCATCCATAGCCCCAAAAGAGATGCATTTGATTATAATTGCAACATTTCTCTACTGCTAATCAGGCATCCATAGCCCCGATAGAGATGATTGGAAATACCCCAAGAGAGATTTATTTATCAATTTGATTTTTCTTTTAGATTTTGATCTCTGATTTATTTTTGTTATTTTTCTTTCTTAAACATTATTTCAGCTCTCTTGTTTGACAAGGGGTTAATAACCATAGATAGATTGATGGAAGGAGATGGAAGTGATTGTGATGACGACATTGGCCATTGTCAAAAAATAAGTCCAAAATTTCTTCGTAACTAGTTTATTATATGTGGAATGTGATAGGATCTCTAAGAGGTCAGTCATTCTTTAATTTACCAAGGTGATAAAAGACCAAGGTCAAAAATATACCATAGAGATAAATGCCACAAAATGCGTGTGAATAGGCTAACCAAAATATCACCGAAGGGATGAAAATGGTAGGAAGACTTGTAGAAGAAATAATAAGGAAGGGAAGAAAGAAACATCCATGTGTACACAATACCTGATTGTAATGTTTGATCTTTGTACCACTGATTTTTCTTATGTTCTATCATGTTTTTGTATTTTTGTATTGATTTGATTTTTATAGATTTTTGATAGTTTTTGGAAAGGTGGGACCAACAAATTCACTCTGCATGGTAAGATCCAAAAACAATGTTTGCAATTTCCTTGATAAGGGAGACTAAGAATGATTGTTTATCAAGATTCATGTTATTCCCTATCTCGATGATCGTGGTGAGCTCATACTCAACAAATGACTGTGATTTATCCTAAAACATTGATTGTTCATGCGGGAGCTTAAGCTCCCTATCCAAAGGTTTATGTACTTTGATCCATACTTGATGGGTGTGTTGATGTGAATTCTTGAATTGTGTTTGATTTTGAACCTTGAGATTGTTTGAAGTTTTGGGAACTTTGGAGCTCTTTGCATTTTTTATCTAAGCTTGATTATGAACTTGTTTGGGTTTCTTATAAGCTTATGTGTGACTTTTCTAATCCTGAGAAGTGGGAGAAGAAAGAAAACGTGGATGTTTAGAAATTATGTGAGAAATGACCACATATTTGCCACGACCATTGATAGAATAAATATGTGATGGATGAAAAGGATAAGATCTAAGAATTGAAGAGGATGGGCTACCAGGAGGTGAGCCATTGATAGAAGATGATGAAGGGCTATTAGAATATGGCCCTAAGATGGAAGAAATATGCCTACGAGGACATGGCCCAAGAATAGAAGAAGCTAACAAGGGACTACTAGGGGGTGAACGAAGTATAGATGAGGAGGGACTAGTCGGAGGTGTCCCATAGATAGAAGATGATGAAAGGCTACTAGGACATGGCCCAAGAATATAAGGTAATGGACTTCTAGGAGGTAATTGTTGAAAACTTCTGTTATGATGGATAGAATTGGTGAAGTATACCTAAGCTAGGGGAGATTATATCAAAGTATGTCATTACCGCTGATTTATTTAAAAGATTACATGAAATCTGTAGTTATGTGTACTGTTACAAAATGTAACTAATCACATAGTCTGTAATTTCATGATGGCTTCAGTAAAAGAACACAAAGGCCTGAAGGATAGCTATGTCATCTTGATGAGGACACCGAATTTTAGAATAGGTGAAGTGTTTGGTTTTGGAACAACAAATATAAGTAAAAATTACAGGAAATCATAGAATTCATTTCTGACATTTTACAAGTTATCTAAACTTATCTCCTTCATGATTAGGACATTCAATTATATTACTGAGTTGTTTAGTTCATCATACAATCCATATAGAAAGTAGAAATACAGGAAAGAAATATACAACTCATTTGCATAATTCAATGTTTTATTCATAAGGAGTTTTCAAATGTTTCCCACACAAGCTATGGGGTGTAACTGAAAGGTAAAGTACATCTACTGAAATCAAAGGTACACATGCTTGGAAGAGAAAGTAAAGAGTATGAGTTAACCCATCATTTCCTTGGGATTTTATTTCCTTGATCGAAGCATATCTTTACTCCAGATTTTTCTTCATCTCCATTGTAGAGGCCATTGTACCTGAAAAGGAAAAGAGGTTAACTGTCAGTTACAAGCTCAGGGGTCAAATCATATTGCTACACTGTCCTATTTCGTGCATATGAATCTTAAATAACAGGAGATATATTCTACCTGAAGGATCAGAATTGCATACATGATTTTTCACCTGGGAAGGAAAAAAAGAAAAGAAAGAAAGAAGAAAACATGGACATAAGAGAGGCCAAAAAGCCTAATTATGTTTCTAACTGATTTTCTTAAGTCTGCAGGTATAGGTTGCAACCACGAAAATTTGAAAAATCATAGCCACATGCTGGAAAGAAGGAAGAATGTAATTTAATTTTTCAGTAAATATTCTGATAAATGGAAGAAGTAAAAGTATCAAAAGATAGACTGGAGGAGATAGAAGACAATTATTTCAAGTTGCAGCAGAAGAGGAAGAATCAGATTTTATAGAAGCTGAGGCTAGATAGCAAAAGGGGAAAATAGCTGAAACAGGATGAGAGAAAAGATTCTGGGAAAATTTTGACAGGGCTTTACCATGTAAAATGGAAATTTACAACTTTTCATCATGTTGTTATCAATTAGTACATGCTTTAAAAGAACTATGAAAATCGAATAAGTGATACTAGGAAAGCACAAAAACATGATATGATCAAGATAAATATCTAAGCATGTTTCTAGTTCTCAAATTGTCTATATCAGTCCAGTAAGAAAGATGTTACTTTCTGTGTATTAGATCAGAAAATACAACTACTATTTCTTGAAATGCATTAAATAATAGATTCTAGAAAAAATTTGCGAGGGATTCGCCTTGTAAAATCAGCATTTCAGATTTTTCAGCATGCATATCAGAGTTGTAATAGAAGGAAAATACAGCATATAATGTAGAAAATAAATGAACTGCACTTTCAAGGCTCATCATACTGAAGTACTTAGAGCATTAATAATATGAAAATTAGAAGTAATTTGATCAAGATCATACATCCTTCTATGATTGTCCAAAAGTTCAGACATGAATGCAAGGAAGCATGATATCACATATATACTGCCATATCAAAGAAGTACAACTTATTACTATCCAACTGAAATGGATCAAAGAAAAGATTAACAACATGTTCATCATAGAAAGTTGAGGCTCCTATCTGATTACAATGGATATAAGCAAGAAGGAAACATAGAAGCTCCATTGAAGGAATATATTCTTTCAGACTAGTACCAATGTTACTTTAGGATCAAGCTCATTACTAGCCAACTTAAGGAAATCCAGTTTATCACAATCTATTTTCTTTGAAAGGGTAAATCTAAGAAGGTACACGAAAGGTGAAACAGGAAGTGTAGATTCTAGTTAGAAATTGACTATAGATGGAGCTCAGATAGACATTACAGGGTTGAAATATCAAGGTGCTGGCCGAGCCTTAAAAGAATGAAAATCTCTAAATGACAAGTACAGTGAAGCCAAGTTTATGTGTTCAACTGCAGAACTGAGATATTTCACTCAGTCAACAGTTAATCTAGAATTTTTTCTAGAATTCTGAATGATTGAAATATGTGTACTGACTGCTAACAAGTTTCAAATCACATAAGGGAGCTAATTATCAGTGTATCCCAGGTCAAAAGAGAAAAACTGATAGAAGTCTCAGATCTTAGAAAATTATCAGGCAGAGATCATTAACACATTCATTCAAGTTGAAAAGATAAGTATAAGGCTCAAATACAGATACTCAGAATCCTAGATTTATAGATCTATAACCCATTAATACTGTATTGAAGCCCCAGGAATGAAATCAAAATAAGGATTCAACACAAAATAAAAACTGATCCATGTCTTAAGTTAAAGTCTAAGCATACCCATGAGAGGAAATGAGTCAATCAAGCTTGAGATCTCAAGGAGCAACCCAACATGAATGTAAAGAAGGAGACAAAATACCAGTATGCTTCGAATATCAAAGTATTTACAAATACCAGGTAACAATCATGCTCAAGGGATATCAAGCTCAAATAATAGAAACTTTCAAAATTGTAGAGGAAAAATGAATCTCAAAAGTGATGATGCAAGCTGTAGGTTCACAAAAAACCAAAAGGCCAAAAGGAAAGAAAACTCGAGCTAAAAAAATAGTCACGATGGCAGCTAACCAACTATCATTGCAATCACACAGAAATGATGCTAGATTTTTCGTTTCATTTTCCAAGTGAAATCACAAATAGGTCATATCAGAAAATATGAAGATCTACAAATATTGACAGACAATACTCATGACATTACACTGCCTCAAAATAGACAAATTTTGATGCACAGAACTGGATACTCACCATTGGAGGTTACATAATTCGAGCTCGAAGACTCGTCACAAGGAAAAGTATGAGGGAAAAAGTAAAGTACTGAGCTGAAATGAAATGGGTTTTCGAGCTCTGATAGTGGCCACTCAACCAAGAAAATTCACTCAAGATCTTTACTCAGTCCTCGTAGAACTCCGATACCACACAGAAATGTAGACCACAATAGAGCTAATGTAAACCAAAATCGTGCTCGAAATTCATGATCCAAAAATTACAAAAGGATGATCAGAGCTTGCAAGAAATCTTCAACCCGGAGCTAAGAATAATCCAGATAGCTGGCTATAAACTTTATCATAAAGTTTAAAGATCCTAGGTTTAACTCAAAATCACCATGAAGAATACAGAGCGCCCTTACCACATAATCCAGAGCTCAAATATGAAGAAAAAAAAGCATAGAAATATGATTACATAGAGCTGAGGTTTACTCAGCTCAAAAACCTGAGTATTATAAAGCTCAATGATGGAGGCCATTTAGATGAAGGTCAAAGACCACACGGAGTATTCACATGCTTGAAGGCTCAGGAGGCCAAAAAAGGAACTGATCCGAGCTCCAAAAGCTTTGACCATAGCGGTAACAGGAATTTTTCCAGGGCTTCGCCCAAAAATCAGATGCGAAGTGATCGAATGATTTGGTCACAAAGAGTCAAGTCAACTTAACTTAGCTCCAAGAACTTTATCTTAACCTAACCCTAACCAAGGGTCATAGGAATCGATGGCTCAGTTTCGACAAGTACAATGATCAAATGGCCTAAGGATCATGCACAGAGATCAAAGCAATCAACCACGATCAGATCTCGCTCAATGACCATCATTCAAAGCAAAACAGAAAACCTAACCATGAGTATAAAGAGATCGACGGCAATTAAATACAGAGGTACAAAGATCAAGGGCTCAAGATGATCAAGCAAATATCAAAGCAAACTCTATTTGAAGTTACAGTATACCATCGACCTGAGTTTACCAAGGGGTGAGCCATCGTGAGGAGAGGGACAACCCACGTGTCATGGTCAAACAAATAATCATTGCAAATACTTTCAAAGTCTAAACCATAGTACCATGCAATATATCAATCATCCAAAAAATCTGCCACCCATCTTATGTAAGAAATGATAACCGAAAAGGTGAATCTCTAAATTATATGCTACCAACCATGAAAATACCAACAAATTATATGCATGTGTATATTATCAAAAGGGTGGTGAAATGTGGTTAACATGTGCCAGTGTAACAATGGTCGACCCTTTTTATATGCTAAGTCCACAAGGTGGCCAATCTCATCAGTAGATTTCTAAGTCCACCAAGGTGGTCCAAACCAAGCAGATTGGAGGTGGTCCCCACTTCAAGGAGGTTAGAGTTAAACTTGCAGAGTGTCACTTATGTGAACACTCAGGAAAGAGATGTCAACAACATTACTCAGAATAGGTGGTACTACATCAGGATTAACGTCCATAGATGAATAGATATATGGATGCAAATATTGCTAATGTATTATAATTATTTACTCACATACAGGGATTTGAATTTTTGCATGCTTCACAACAGGAGAGGATAAAGAAGAATGACAAATTTGCATGTTCAAAGAAGAGATGACTTTCCTAGAAAGCAATCTGTATTTTTATTGGAAAATTATTAACCCATTCTTTTATTAAAAATAGAATAGTCAACTTCAGTTTGACTGTAGATGTAATCAAAGGCTAGTAATTCTTTTTTTTAAACTGCATGCTCTAGTTTGTATTATTTTATCCTTTTATTTATTATTAAATGAAGGATAAAATTAGGACGCATCGACGAGTATAGCCTTAGGCTATTTTTAGGAAGGGTGAGAAAATTTATTTTTCTATATATTGTGTGCCTTTGCAAGGTACAAAGAGAGGATTTTTTGGTTATAGCAGTACTGAAGCAATTTCTGCCAATTTTTCCCTCTGAGTGTGAAGTAATTTCTATGCCTTTCCAAGTTATTTTGTAGTCTTGTGTATATTTATATTAGTCTTGTGAATGAAAATTCCCTGATCAACCACTTTACCATGCTGCAAATTCAGTCTTTTCTAATTAATTTTAATGTACATGTTAACATATTAGTATTGTTGTGATATATTTTCCCTTAGTATAATCAAGTGTTTTTCCCTTAAGATATACCCTGTAGAAAGACATTAATTGGCTCGTGCATCAAGAAAACCTTCCCACAAATCAGTTATGCATTTTACTCAGTCCAAAGTTCTCATATATAATTTTTGGTGTATCACCTTATTTTTAATTATTTTATAGTCATATTTCTTACCCTAGAACTCCCAAAAATCAGTTTAGTATACATTAAAAAGGAATTGGCCTTTTAATCCCGGAGACTCACCTCATAATAGGTATACCCATAGACCTGAGGTGTTTCCATTGTATCTACGAGAGAGAGAGAGAGAGATCATTTTTGCAGAGCTTAGAAAATCTACAGCCATCTCTCTACAGGGAGCACTTTCGAGAGATAACAGTTTCTGGCATGCTCGGTGGGACAACGAATCAGATCTACATGTAAGTTACAGATTCTAGAGTAGATTTACAGTAGATTTAGAGTAGATTTATAACAAATAAAAGTTACTTTTAGGGAGCAAGCTGCAGCAATTTATTCTAAATATTTTATGATCTTTTGGCGACTACAGAAAGCTGATTTCAGACCAGTATTGCAGCATGTTCCATGCCTAAAGTAACTATGAGATCATCGGTAAGAGGAATTCCTCCTGAGTTTGTTTCTTTAACTTTGAATTCTGTTAGAAGGAGAAGAGTTGGTAATACATTAGCCTATAATAGACCTTGTTTTGATAACCCTCCTCCTGATATTCCTTCACCACGTATCAATTTTTCAATCCATATCATAGTTTTTCCAATGGCCCTTCAACCACCCAGAAATTTTGTGCCCTTTACTAATGGCAGCCCATTACTAATTCTAGTTTATCATGATATTCCCAATGCTGTAATGAAACGTTTGCCATCATTCACCAGTGAAAATCAAGTTACACCTTCTGAACATATTAAAGATGTTGCAGCCATATGTGCATTCCATAATATCACTCATGAAGACGTAGCTTTAAGACTTTTAGATACATCTTTTAAAGGACAAGCCTTGCAATGGTATAGAAACCTAGAGATTGGAAGCATAAGATCTTGGGATGATTTAGGTGAAAAACTACTGAAAAAATTCCAAGATAATTTAGACCATTTATCCCTCATAGAACAACTATCTACTATTAAAAGAGCCCCTCATGAGTACATGTCTAGTTTCAACATCCATTTTGCTAGGACTTGGGAAAGAATCCCAGCAAGTGTTAAGCCTCAAGCTGATCACGCTTTCCTTTATTACCTCAGAGCATAAAATAGTGATATTTCAACTATGATTCAATCCATGGGAGGTGATACTCTTCTTGATGCCTATGACATTGCTATAAAAGTTGAAAACAACCTTATTCAGGATGGAAAATTAGCACCAAGGCCTTTGATGCTATTTTTGACGGATTTAGCCCGTATTCCATAACCTATTACGATTGTAGAGCCTAATATTGTAGCCCCATATCCAGATATCTTTAAAGCTTTGAAAACCATGGGAAATAAGATGACATCAATTGAAAACAAACTTGCATTACCTAGCAGACCTTATCAGGCTCCTTATCAGCAAAATCAACAAAATAGGCAGCCTTACCAACAAAATCAAAATTATAGGCAACCTTATCAGCAAAGACAATTTGATCCGAATGTTCCTAGTACATCTAATGATTTAGTTCTAGTTAACATGGCTATAGAAGAGTGGTGCCATCCTTACAACCAACCTCATTCAGTTGCAAATTGCCCAAATGCTTTCCTGAACCTGAATCTTGTTGCGCAACCTCAATCTGAAGCATTGTTCATGCCTCAAATGGAGAGTGGGCAGCAAGAAACTCATGTTCAGAAAGCACCTGACCAGAATTTGGTCAGCTTCAATGAGGAATATTTCATTGTAGTTACCAATAGATCTCAAGAAAAGGCTACTGAAAAATAAAAAACAACAAAATAGACCTGTGCTTCCCACTGTTACTGATAATTCAACATCTACAGCCCCAAAACCAGTTGGCAGTCCTACTGTCCCACAAAGAACAACAAGTCTTACAGACTGGTAAAGAGCAAGAAAAATAGCTAAAACCTGATCCAAGAAGATTATTTATTCCTCAGATATCTAAAGTTGCTGAAGTAGAATTAATTTTTGGTAAGGCTTATGCTAAAATAGTTGAGTCTATCTCTAAAATGGTTGCTTCATTTAACATTGTTGATGTAATGAAAAAACATAATGTTAACATCTCGATGTGGGATGCTCTAAGTATTCTAGGACAACAAGATTTACTCTCTCATGAACTAGCTAAGCTACAAATTTCTTCCTAAAGTAACAGAAAAGGAGATTCAAAAGGAAGATATGGTCCTTGGAACACTTGATCAAGACCACCTGAAAGGGGTTAGATGGATTGTTCAAGAAATTTTTAAATGCTCATGATATAAAGAAACCACCACCATTTTATCTATCACTGATTATTGGAGAAAATCTAGTTCATAACTACATGGTGGACAACGGTGCAAGTAACACAGTTATGCCAAAAGCAATTGCGGAAAAATTGGGCCTGCAATATGAGCCTACAGAAAAGAATGTTTTACAGCTTGATGGAACTGCAACTAATACAGTTGGTGTAATCAAGAATTTAGAAGTAACGTTACACGCTTGCCCAAATGTTTCCATTATGCAAGATGTTACTGTTCTGGATTTACCTCCATATTTTGCTTTGTGCTTATCTAGAGATTTTACTAGTGAAAATAAGAGGTTATCTCTCTTCAGATTGTTCCTTCTTGTTTTTCACCACATGTTATGGCACTAAGGTTACTATCAATTTAGAACCATTGGCTAGATTTCACATTGAGCCTCATTCTCCAAATGTAGTGGCCAATTATACAGCGTTGGATCAATCTGATTTCGATGATGTAGCTCAGGTTTCAGCATTAGAGGGTGTTTCTAACATGTTTATGGATGAAAAACCTATTGAAGAACATGCCCATGATCCTTTTAAGGAAGTTGAAGAACATCTTTTTGGTGTATATTGTATGCATGAAGAAAATGCACCACTTCCCTTGCTATCCAAAACAAAAAATTCAGCGGAAGGGATTTGGAAACTTCATTTTGATGGAGCTAAGAACAAGAAAGGACAGGGAGTAGGTTTGATGCTCACTTCCCCAAAAAACCAAAGGTATTTCTCAGCTTTGAGTCTCCAATTTACATGCACTTGTAATGTAGCTGAATACGAAGCATTAATTCATGGCTTACTTTGGGCCAAAAAGAGAGGTATCAGCACATTACAAATATTTGGCAATTCTCAATTGGTTATCAATCAAGTAAAAATCTTTAATGTTTGTAAGAATGCATTAATGAAATATTATAGACATAGAGTTTCAGACTTAATGGAAGATTTTCACACTATTAATATTCAGTCTATTTCTAGAACTAAAAATAAGCACACAGACAGACTTGCAGAAATTGTTGCTAGTTTTGAATTGCTGGAACAGATATAAAACAACAAAATTTAGCACCATATTAAGCTAATTGTCAGGCCCTCTATACCTGATAACGAATCAAATTGGCAGGTTTTTGAAAGTGACGATCAAATCTATAGGATTTTTACAGCAAAAAGCTGAATTTTCTGCAGTAAATCAGGATAAATTACAACATTTATACGGTGACCAGATTGTTCAATTAAACACAAATAAATTGCCTCGAGGACATGTCACATTGGAATACATCTTCAACATTGATGAACCAGTTGAGAAAGGACAAAACTAAAATGTCAATTCATGCTGATAATTATGAAGAGATTTCAGTTGATGAACGAAAGAATGTATTTTGGAAAGGTATGTTCCTCAGCTGAAAAACAGTATTTTATTAATCTTTCCAAAAAATTTATGTTTTCTTGGAGATACCAAGACCTGAAAGGGTTTGATCTCATTTTAGCACAACATACCATTGAATTGTAGCCAAATTCTAAACCTAGTTAAGAAACAGAGGTTTGTAAATCCTATAATAGAACCTCTTATGAGGAAAGAGTTATCGAAGTTTATTGAATCAGGAATTATTTTCCTAGTTAAGCACTCAAGTTGGGTAGAAAATCTTGTCCCCGTTAGGAATAAGAATGGAGAAATCAGATTATGTGTGGATTTCAAAGATCTTAACAAAGCATTGTTAAAATATCATTACCCAATATCGAATATGGATCAGATTTTGAGAATAGTTTCAGGTTGAGATAGATTATCTCTTCTAGATGGTTACAGCAGATACAATCAGATTTTAGTCCGAGAAGAAGATAGATATAAAAAAATCTTTTACCACCAAGTGGAGTACTTATGCTTACAAAAGAATGCCTTTTGGTCTTTCAAATGCAGGTGCAACGTTTCAATGTGCAATGGACATGGCTTTTCATAGCTTATTAAATAAATGCATCCTTGTTTATTTAGATGATGTTACTGTATTTTCAAAAGATTATGAAGTAACATTTAATGCATTTAAGGAAGACTTTTCAGTTATGCAAACAATTTTGAATATCCTTGAACCCCAAGAAGTCTATCTTTTTAGTACATCAAGGTAAACTACTTGGCCATATTTTTTCTAAGAAAGGTTTATAAATTGATCCTTTCAGAATCAAAGCTATATCATAGCTATCATTGCCTCATCACAAGAAGGCATTAGAGAGCTTTCTTGGAAAAATCAACTTTGTTAGAAGATTTGTTTCAGATTTTGCAGCATTGGTTAAATCATTAATAACTATGTTAAAGAAAGAGAAAATGTTCTTTTGGACCAGTGAAGGGAGAGAAGGTTTTGAAGCTAATCAAAATAGCTATCTCTCAAGCTCCTACTCTTGCAAATCCAAATTTTGATAAAGATTTTCCAATGTATGCACTTGCAGGAGCTGAAACAATCTCATCTATTTTAACTCAGGTTAATGATGAGAATATTGAAGCAGCCAATTGCTTTCTTTGGACAGAGTTTGCATGATTATGAAACAAGGTACACATTTCTTGAAAAACAAGTACTTTCAGTAGTCAGAGGACTAAATAATTTTAAGTACATGCTTTCAAACAATAAAATTCATGTTCTTGTTTCTCATCCAAGTGTGAAAAATTTCTTGTTAAATAAAGAATAGAATGAGAAAAGAGTAGGCTGGATAACGAAAGTTATGGAATATGATGTTGATATCCGGGTTGCTAAGACAGTTCAAGGTAAAGGATTATGTGAGCATCTAATTGCTGATATGGAAAAACAACAAGCTGCAGAACCTGAAGATTCAAAACAACATGCTGAAATTACGTATCAGCAATCAAATATCATGGTTCAAACCAGAAAATCAACAACCTAAGCTTTCTCAAGAAATCTAGGAATCAAGGTGGATGACTGATTTGGTTAACTATTTACATCATGGTACCTATCCGGAAGGTATGGATAAGAATAAACGAAAGGTATTTCAGGTTACAAGCTATTCCTTATGTTTTCGTTGATAGTGTGTTGTTCAAAAGAGATATAAATGGAATCTTGCTGCGATGTGTTGACTACGATAAAATTCAGAAAATATTATCAGAATTCCATGAAGGACCTGCAGGAGGTCACTTCTCAGCACGTACTATAGCCTTAAAGATCATGAAAGAAGGTTACTATTGGCCTAGCATATTTAAAGATTTTTTTTAATGGATTAGAAGGTGTAAGAAATGTGTTTTCTTTGTTGGAAAAGAATGATTAGCTTTTCTTCCTTTACAACCTATTTCAGTTGATCAGCCTTTTATGCAGTGGGGTGTTGACTTTATTGACATGATAAACCCACCTTCTTCTCAAGGAAATAAGTGGATCTTAACTGCTACATATTATTTTACACGATGGACTGAAGCAATAGCCTTGAAATATGTTAATGAAACTTCGATACTATCCTTTTATGAAGGTATAGTTTGCAGATTTGGTGTTCCAACAACTATCATATCAGATAATGCTCTAGCATTTCTCGGTGCTAAAGTAACAGATTGGGTTGTCAACCATGGAATCTATTTAAGATATTCATCTAATTATTACCCACAAGGTAATGGTTTAGCTGAAAGTACTAACAAAAATCTATTGAGGATCATCAGAAGAACACTCAAGGATAATCAAAGAGCTTGGCATTTAATGTTGAATTCAGCACTTTGGGCTGACAGGGTGACTCCTAAGAGATCAATTGGTAATTCACCGTACAAACTTATGTATCGAAAAGAAGCAAGAATGCCTATTTTAGTTGAGTTACCTCCATTAGATTTGCTACATCAAATGGAGTTACTTGAGAATGAACCATTACATGTTCGTTATGCAGAGTTAATGGAATTACAAGAGCTAAGAGATCAAGCTCATTTAAATATGGAAAAGAATCAAAAGCAGATGAAGAAGAATTTTGATAAGAAATCCAAATTCAGAATATTCAATGAAGGAGATATTGTGTTAAAGTGGGATGCTGATCGTGCAAAGCTAGGAAGACACACAAAGTTTGATACAATTTGGAGTGGTCTTACATGATTTTAGCTTGCAAGGAACACAATGATTTTTATATTTCAAAGCTGAATGGAGAGGAACTCCCCATTCCTCTAAATGGTATGTTTCTCAAACACTGTTATTGAAAATCTTACAGTGATTGTTAGAGTAGGATTTCCATTCAGTAAGTGCAGTTTCTGCACATTTCATTGTTCTTTATTTCAATAAGTGCATTCGTGCATTGTGATTTGGATTTGCCATATCTTTTCACAGTTTTAGTTTGTTTTGGAAGGGTTGGACCTTTCAGAAAGGTGGATTTTGGTTACATATTCAGACCCATGCCCAATGGAAAAGAGAAAGGAACTGGTATATAAGCTAGCAGGTAGCTTTCCCCGAAGGATTGCCAGAAATGTTTACAATTTATGCACTTGTGCAGAAATGGGAAACTCAAAACTTTGTTACAATAGATAACATTGGTGAAGTATACCTAAGTTAGGGGAGATTATATCAAATTATGTCGTTACAGTTGATTTATTTAAAATATTACATGAACTATATAACTATGTGTGCTGTTAAAAAATGTAATAGATTACATAGTTTGTAATTTCATGACTATCCTTAGCAAAGAAACACAAGCCCCAAAGGATAGTTGTGTTGTCTTGATGAGGACATTCAATTGCAGAACAGGTGAAGGGTAAAGTTTTGGAAAAAGAAAACATAAGTAAAAATCACAGAAATCAAAATTCATTACTGGACATTATAGGTTAAGCTAAATTATCTCCATCATGATTAATAAATTCAATTATATTACTGAGTTATTTAGTTCATCATATAATCCATACAAAAATCAAAAATGTAGAAATAAATATACAACTCATTTACAAAATTCAATGTTTTATTCCTTAAGGAGTTTTCAAACGTTTCCCACACAAGCCATGGGATGTAATTGAAAGGTACAGTACAACTACTAAAATCAAAGGTGCACATGCATGAAAAAGAAAGTAAAGGAGTATGAGTTAACCCATCATTGCCTTGGGGATTTATTTCCTTGATCGAAAGCATCTCTACTCCATCTTTTTCTCCATCTCCATTGTAGAGGCCACTGTACCTGAAAAGAAAAGAGGTTAATTGTCAGGTTACGAGCTCAGGGATCAAATCATATTTGTACACTATCCTATTTCATGCATATGAATCTACAAATAACAGGATATATATTGTATCCGGAATATCAAATTCCATACATGCCTATACACTGAGAAGAAAGAAAGAGAAAAGAAGAGAAAGACATGGACATAAGAGAGGAAAAAAAGCCTAATTATTTTTTTAACTGTTTTCTTAAGTGTGCAGGTATACGTTACAGCCATGATAATTGACAAGTCATAAGTACATGCTAGAAAGAAGGAAAAATGTAATTTGAGTTTCAATAACTATTCTATAAATGGAAGAAGTAATAGTAAAAAAGAGAGACTTGAAGATAGAAACACTAGTTTTAGTTGTAGCAGAAGAGGAAGATTCAAATTCCAAGAAGCTGAAGCTAGATAAGCAAAAGGGAAAACATCTAAAACAGGATGAGAGAAAAGATTCTAGAAAATTTTTGATAGGGATTCACCATGTAAAATTGACATTTACAACTTATCATCATGTTTTATTTCAATTACGACATGCTTTAAAAGAACTATGCAAATCAAATAAGTGATATAAGAAGTAGGAAAAGAATGATATGATCAAGATAAATAGCTAACTTGTTTTCAATTCTCAAGTTGCTATATCAGTTAAACAAGAAAGGTGTTACTTTTCTATGCTCTAGATCAAGAAATACAACCACTATTTCTTGGAAATGCATTAAATAATAGATTCTGGAAAACTTTTGTGCCAGGGCTTCGCCATGAAAAATCAACATTTCAAATTTTCCAGCAAGCATCCAAGTAAGAAACACTCGCATAAAGGAAATAAAGCATTGGAAACAAGGCTTATGCCTGAAATAGTACTGAAAAGCTTCAAACTAGAGCAATGATCAAGATCATAAATGATTTTGTATCAAAAAGTATAGACATGAATGCAAGGAAGCATGATACAATATTTTTAAAAAAAAAAACTTATTACTTCTAGCTCATTATTGCAAAGGGAAGATAACCACATTCGAGCAAACATCCAGATCCAAGGATATCAAGGTGAAACACAGATGCTCAGAAGAATATTTCTTTCAGACTACTACTAAGTTGCATAAGGATCAAGCTCATTACAGCCACCTAAAGGAAATCCAATTTATCAAATAGTTTTCTTTGAAAGGGTAATTCAAGAAGGTATAGTTGAAGAATCAGGGTTTATGCCTGATAATTGCATCAAAATAGATCAAGAATCGTTTAAAATTACTGTAGGTATCAAAGAGTATAAGTGAAACTACAGGTTACATATAGGCATTTCAAAAGTGAACTGAAGCAAGGGATGTATAAGAGACTATTTCATTTAAATATTTTATCAACATCATTCAACCTTGGAAACTCACATGAGGTCAATAAGCAGGTCCATGCAAAACAAGTAGATTATTGAAAATTCAGCCTTGATTCAAGCTTGAGATGTCAACCCCAGATTTGAAAAATTCACCAAATATTATCAGGATTCAATATGGAAATTCTCAAAGATGATTGAATGATGCATATAACTTAGTATCATCAATGAAGAGATATACTCATATAATTTATTTTGCAATGAGCAAGTAACAGTTAGAGAAATCAAATGTGGATGGAGGAAGAACTCTAGGGTGAAGAATAACAATACTGGAATGTCAAATACAAGGGATTTTACATATACCCTAACTCATTTTTGAAAGAAAGTATGGTAGTACCTATCCAGAAGGATCTGAGGTTCAAACTTTTTTTAAAAAAGTAATGTTTTGGAAAGTTATATAGCACAGATCACAAAAAAATGATATTCAGAACACAAGATACACAGATCTACAAGTTGATAACGGAAGTCATTATTCTGAGTTGAAACCAAACTCTATGCTCATAAATGGATTTTGACAAGTTTTAGGGAATAAATCGAGCTCGAAGGCTCACCAAAAGGAAAAATATGAAGGTACAACTCAACTGAAATGGGTTTTCAAACTCTAAAATGGAACTTACTCAGAAGATTCGAGACTTGTAGAGTCTTCTCAGATCTCCATAACATATAGAAAAGTAGACCTAGGGGAGCAACCATAGCCGAACTCGAAAGTCATGATAAACGTTAAAAGGGATGATCAGATCTTGTAAGAAAGCTCACACAATATCTCAAAATAATCCAGTTGTTGGTCGTGAAACCCTAAAGAAATGATAAATGACTAGCTGGAGCTCAAAAATTTAAAGAATCTAGACATACCAGTTGTAAAATAGATTCCTCACAGAGCCAAATAAAGAAGCATCGCACAAAGACCCTCAGGCACAGATGACCAAATTTCAGAACTCACAGTGACAAGCGAAGGATAAAGACCATTTTATCAGCTCACACAATAGCTCAAAAAAAGTTCCACAGAAGGGCAGACCACAAAGAAGCATGGATGAACCAAGTCTAGAAGACCGAAGCTGAGCTCGAGATCAAAAAAATGGTGGTCTACAAAAAAATTTCCAGGGCTTCACCCGCGAGCTTAAAAATGAAATGAAATGATCATCATGCTCAAAGCTTAATTCTACAGCCTACTCAAGAGTAGAGTTAACAAAGCCTAACCAATGATCAGGCATCCATGATCAATATTTAGCCAGGTACAAAGATCAACGACCAGTGAGCATCCACCAAATTCAAAGCAACTAACCATGGTCAGTCTCCCACTAACCACCATCAATGAAAATCTTGAACCCTAATCACAATCAAGGATCAATGACTTTGAAAAAATAGGTATAGAGATTGGCGGCCCACGATGGTCACCAAGTTCCACACAAAACCGAGTTACTCCCTTTTGATAAGATGTTAATTACAAATGCCACCGCCAATATTTCCAAGGGGTGAGTCACCGTGGGGAAGGGGCTAGCCACATCATCAACTCAAATAATAAATCATTGCCAAGAATTTTAAAAGTCCAAACTATATGACATGCAGTATATCAAGTAATCAAAAGCCGACCACTTTGTAACCAATGATCACCGAAAAGGTGATTTTTAAATTATATGCTACGAACCATGCAAAGACTGACAAATTATATGCATGTGTATATTATCAAAAGGGTGGTGAATATGGTTAGCATGTGCCATGTCAAATGGTTGACCCTTTTAACATGCCTAAGTCCACAAAGGTGGCCAAGTGTAATAGCCCCCTTGTTTTATTTCAAAACAAAAAATTTGCTAAGTCCACAAGGTGGCCAAACCAAGTGAGTAAAGGTGGTCCCCACAAGGAGGTTGGAGTGAAGTTAGAAAGTGTCACTCATGTGACCACTCAAGAAAATATATAAATATCAGAACATGTGCACATGGGGGGTGGTCCCCATAAGAATACTTATTTTGCAAATATTGCTAAGTGTTGTAATTATTTGCTCACATACAGAGATCTGTATTGTTGCTTGCTTCACAAGAGAACATAACAGAGACCAGACAGAGTTGCATGTCATGGAGAGAGACTTGCTTTGCAAGCAATCTTATTTTTAGCAAATTATTCATCCTTCTCTTTCTTAAAAATAGATCACTCAACTTCAAGTTGATTGAGATGTAAACATCGCTTTTAAATGCCTATCTTTAACTACATGCTCTAGTTTGTATTATTTTATCCTTTTATTTATTATTAAATAAAGGATAAAAGTAGGATGCATGGGCGAGTACAGCCTTAGGCTATTTTTAGGAAGGGTGGGAAAATTTATTTTTCTATATATTGTGTGCCCTTGCAAGGCACAAAGAGATGAATTTTTGGATATAGGAGTACTGATGCATTCTCCAAGTTTTTCCTTCTGAGTATTAAGTAATTTCTTGCCATACCAATTATTTGTAGCTTGTTTTTATTTCTGTTAGTCTTATGAGTGTAAATTCCCTGACCAATCAACTTACCCTACTGCAATATCAGTAAATACTAGTCAATTTTAATGTGCATGTTGACTTATCAATACTGTTGTGATATCCTTCCCTCAGTACCACCAAGTTTTGCCCCTAAATAATTTGTAGAAAATTGTTGGTTCGTGCATCAAGAAAGCATTTTTACATTAATTGTTCATATACTCAGTCAAATCCCTCACATAAGTTTTGGTGTATCACCTCAGTTATTTATTTTACAACTTTTCTTACCCTAAAAACCCAGAGAATCAATTTAGGATACATCAAGAAGGAACCAGCCTTTTAATCCCAGAGATTCACCTCACAATAGGTATACCCATAGACCTGAGGTGTCTTCATTGTATCTATGAGAGAGAGAGATCTATTTTTAAGGCTTAGAAAATCTGCAACCATCTCTCTACAGGGTGCACTTTTGAGAGATAACAATGACCCACATGTAGAAAATGGAGGGGTACTAGGATGTGGCCCTAGGATAAAAGACGATGGGCTACTCAGTGGTGACCGAAGGTGATATTTTTATTGAGGAATGATGATAGGTAACGAATGATTTGGCAATGAGAAGATAGGCCATAGATCAATGCTTGACCCCAACATATCATCATGCTCAGAGGAAGGTGAAGATGGAATAATAGAAGAAGAGTCAAGTTCCATGAATTTAGGCTCCTCCTTACGTTCTGATAAAAGGAATCAACTTCTTTTCCCCAATATGTGGGCATATCGAGTTCAGGAAAGAACCCTTGTTTGCAATCCTCTAAAGGGATGTCATCATGCAGTTTGATTGTTCCTTCATTCTGAGAAAAATCAATCAATAGAGGTTGTTGTTATTTGATCATAGGAGGTTGACTAGAAGAAGCAAGTTTGAAATGAGGAGAATATTGATTGAAAGAATAAGATGAAGATTTATGATGATGTATACGACGGGAAGACTTTACCTTATCACTCCCACGAAGATTTTTGATAGTGCTTTGAAAAAATATCTTAGCACATGGATTCTTTCTAATGGTTTGACATGGTCGCAGACATTGGTCTTTAGAAGATGGATGAGGAAATGGTATGATATGGTTGAAAGGGATCAAGGTTTTAAGAGGGATTGAATCTAGTTTGATAGAATAAGATGACTCAAGAGACAATGTAGGTTTGGAGGAAGGTGTCTCATGAATGGACGATTTAGATATGGACTTAGGTTGTTTTTCTAGTAGGCAACATAATGTAGGTTGGAAAGTAGGATCGCATAGCCATCCGTTAAGTTGTGACGTATGAGTTGAATTGGATGACTGAATAGAGGGAATCTGAGTCGTGGAACTCTTTGATGGAGGAAGAGGTCATTGAGATGATTGATAAAGGAGGTCTTGTGAAGTAAGGGAGGACTGTGACTTAAGAACTGAATGAGATGTCTGATCGATGGAACTTGGAGTCACACGGGTCTTCAAAGGAGGAAGAAATTTTTGAGGTGATTTGGATTAAATATCCTATGAAGGAAGGGAGGACCGTGATTCAAGATTTGATCTAGGGGTATCCGAATAACAGTTGGGATCCGTATCTTTAGAAGAAGAGTGGGAATCCAAATGGTAGTTTGGATCTGAATCAGAAGAAGAGTGGGGGGAACCCGAATAATAATTTGGATTAGAATAATCCAAACCATACCACCAAATACGAGTTGAAGGTGGGGAACAGGGTACCCAGTTGTGACTTCTAGCGCGAAGAACCAAATGAGGTTTAGTCGTAAAGGGTATATTTTGATTTGAATTCCTAAACCTAGGTTGCATATTGTCATAAATGTGAGAAATCAAAAAATAGTTAGTCATTGTTGGCATCGTTTACGAGAAAATTTCTAGACCTAGATAGTGCAAAAAAACTTATTCAAAGTGAATAAGGCTCTATGTCAATTTGGATAACACAATGGAAGCCAACTAGATAGTTTGTAAGTATGGTGATGCATGCATGGTTTTCTGAAGGGAACCTAAGGAAAATAGACATTGTGATGACACAATATCGATGATATCGAAAAGGATTTTCCTAGAAAACAAGTTCTCTAAATGAATAATCAAAAGGAACAATCATGCAATTTTGAAACAAAAATCCAATCAATAAGGAAATACTCCCTATGTTTTTCTTAAAAAGGTAGTAAGTTTCGTAAGATACTTAACAATATGTCCCTACTTATGTCGAGTTCAAAGATATGAACAAGGCGTAAGTAATAAAAAAAATTTAATGTGACCTCCTACTAAACTATACTAGAAGCAAGCCCTAATTCAATCTAGACCTATACTCTGAGAAGTGTCAGTTACAATTATGAGTGACACACAATGTCTCTAAGATACATTGACCAAAATTTACAAGAAATTAAGGTAACAATATCGAGATGATATTGATATAACACACACAAGCAGTAACACTACACACCTTTCAAAATCAAGGTGATAATTGGAATTAGATCTAAGGCGTCAAGTATACCTAATAATTGTTAAGGTGTGTATAGCGTAACCTTAAAATTTAGGTATTTAGGTCAAATTTACTTGAACCAAGACGTAAATATCACAATTGTAGTGACACGATATAAAGAAGATAACCGTTCTAAGGAGAATCGAGGTGACGAACCAAACCTAACTAAAAAATTGATCCTGACATGGATATCAAGATCACAGATGGCTACCATAGATAATATTAACAAAATGTTCTTACTTAAGTCGAGTTCAAATAATTGAACAAGGCGTATGTAAAAACAAGAAGCTAATGTAACCTCCAAAGAACATATACCAAAAGAAAGCTCAAATTCGATCAATATCTATATCTTAAAAAGTACGAGTTACAATTGTGGGTGACACAAAAATGTCACCAAGATATGTTAACCAAAATTTGCAAGAAAGTAAGTTATTAACATCAAGATGATATCGATGTAACACACGTAAAAGGTAACACGAAGCACTTTTCAAAATTGAGCTAGTAACGAAATCAAATTAAACGCTTAAGGTATAACTAGGAATTTCAAAAATGTTCACAATGTAACCTTACAATGTAGATATTTAGGTCTAGTTTACGAGAAACAAGACTTAAATATCAAGATTGTAGTTATATGATACAAGCAAGCTAACCTTTCTAAGGAAGTTCAAAGTGATGAACCAAGCCTAACTATGATGACGATCCTGACTTGGGTATCAAGATCACAAAGGCTATCAATTAGATAAGAATGTATCCACACACTTGAGACATTTAACGAACCCAGCCGCAAACATGGATGGGTGTAAACAGACAAAAAAGTTACAAAACAATCAATTGATAACGCAAAGGTAGTCACTCTTCTTTTGATCAACAAAGTCTCAAAAGAAAGTGAAGGAAGTAGATCAACATGGGAGTGAAAAATGCTAGCCTTACTTCAGCAAAGTTTCACCTTACCTTAGGGTAAGTGAAAAACTAAGCTAGAGTAACGCATCACACATTTTGTGATGAAATGATGGCTCACAAATAAACAAAGTTTTGAAATGGTCATAGTGGGCTCCTGGAAAAAGAATATCTTCCTAGGTGGTTCTCTCAACTAGGTGTTACAAGTTATCTAAGAGCGTGGCATGGTTTTCCAAGAAAAGTCATAATGACTAATCATTGGAGTATCTCAGATTTTCCCCCTTCAAGTACAGTGGGCATTAATTACATCCATCGTGTAATATTTCCAGGGTCACGATACAGATAATCTTGTAACTATAACTCATAAGGAAAGTAGGTTGTGCGGAGCACTTCTTGTTTCATCCACAAGGTTCCCTCTTACGTGGACTACTTTGGGGTTCCTGGTACCACCCCCATTGTTATAGATTAAGGTGTTATGCCAAAGGGGTTACGTTCCAATTAAGCGGAGAGGTACGTATCCTTTTCCAAAACGTGCAATATAGTGTTATGAATATGATGTTATTTTTATCTTGTTTATTTTGATGTGGTTTGCTTGAACACCTTTTAGAAACATGCATGAAACTAATTAGAAGTTTTGATTTTGCTTTGACTCCACCTTTATTTGACAAGCGTGTGTTTGGCTATGCACAACCAAGGTTAGTACTTTTAAAAAACGTAATATAAAGGAGATAAGATGTTGTTTTTGATTTCCCAGATCGTCCTAAGACGCAAGGAAAGAGCATAAGCAAAAAGGTATCTCACTCAATTTTGTAATAAATGGAAAATTCCTAAGTAAAATTACAAAAAGAAGTTCCTTTTAACCAACTTTGAAAGTTAATTGAATTATTTTGCAAGTATGAAGAAGGTAGTGAAACCTTTCTGATTCCCAAGATCACCTAGAAAGGCGCAAGGGAAGAGCATACACGTTTCAAACCTTCACAAATAAAGATGCAACATTTTAACTAAGTTAGTATAAAAAAATTTATGGAAAAAATCCTATAAACCATTGATTAGTCCCACAAATACCTTTGACAGTGTTAGATTAACCAAGAAAGCAATTTTTCAAACTTCAAAACACATTAGAAAATGACTTATTTACCTAATAACGTAAACCATAAATTTTGGATAACTCAAAATCATAATTTTTATGTTTCCATTGCATAGTTTTCTTCAATAACTTTCCAACGCAATAAAAAAAAATTCGTTTCGAGTTCAAGAGCAAAAGTTATGGCCTCCAGAAGATAAGTTGTGTAGACAGTTCTACGTGTGCGTGCCTCTGTGTAAAAAAAACACAGTGAGAGTTGTGCCTACGTGCACAGAATAGTATGTGTGCCCCCTTTCCTATAGGTGGCTAAAAAAATATTGTATTTTTCAAAAATAATCTCAAAAGTATCAAAATTTTATTGACTTGGTTCAATTTTGGCAGGGCTTCACCTCCTTTGATCCTGCAAAGAGCACAAAAACAAGACAATCCTAGCTAAACTAGCTAAGAAACTTGATATTTATCCATTAATACAAGAAAGGTTATTGAAATAAAAAAATTGAAACTAATCTAATAAAACTTTGAAAAACTAATCTAGAAAGCTTGAAACTAATCTAGAAAGATTGAAACTAATATAGAAAGCTTTGAAACTAATCTAGAAATCTTCAAACTAAGAACCATTTAGAAACTAAAACAAAAAGCTTCAAAGTGACTCCATTAATGGAGGATAGACTAAGTGTCCCACCGGGCATGCCATATGTGTGCCATGGAAAAATTTTCAAAGCTATGGACTGAGGCTAAAGAACCTCAAAGCTTAACTAACTCAACCATGCACCATGAGATAAGAGCTAAACAAGAAACTATGTATGCATATATACATTTGAAACAAACATTTAAACCTTAGCATATATACTACTCTCTACTCCATGAAATCTTAATGAAAGTGAACCTAGTTTAGATCCTAAGAAATCAAATTATGCAATTAGTTGTTTTCTCCCAAAAATAGTGAAGATATCTCTCCAAGTTGGCTACATGGCCAAACTTTATATCTTCCATTACTAACTATGTTTGGAGTCGATGGATGCAAGATGGGAAAGTTCTTAACAATGGAGTATGGTGAATATCTAAATTTTCTATAGCTTAAAGCTATCACAAATGGTTTCTAATACCTTTCCAAAGTGCTTGAGAGAAAAGGACTTGTGAGTAAAGTTGTAAGTTGAATGGGTAGGCTTAGCCTTGTATTTCTGGTTTTCCAAATGGAAGAGTTTGAACTTCTTGTGCATGTGGGACTAAATCTTAAAAAAAATTTATAGATTAGATTAGGATAAACATGCTTTGGGCTTAGTTAAGCTAGGATTAGGCTATTTAATCTCGATTATCAAGTGATTATAGACTCATTAAGAGTTGGGAGGGGTCTGATTAATCAATTCTGACTGATAGATAGCTTAGGAAGCCCATAAAAGTGGTCTAGAGAGAACTAGGGAGGTTATAAATGGTCTAAAGGAGGAATATTTAGCTAATAAGAGAGATATTAGCCCAATTAGATGATCATAAGAAGAATACGACCAAGAAGGTTTTGTAAAAGGGTATCTGAGAATGGAACGAAGAATGGGGAATTAAAAAAGTGTCGTTAATCAGTTGGATTGGAGGAAATGCTAAGTGTAAGAATATTTTAGGTGTCTACACTCCTAAACCTTTCCCACCAACCTAAAATTTTATATGAGGGGTCAAATTTATCCCCTATTGTGTTTTTTTGAAGGAAAAATAGGTAATTAATTACACCTTTTCCCTAACTCTCTTAATTGTATCTTTGAAGTGCGGAATGATGGATTGTGTGTAAAAATTCAGAATTTTTATGTGTTTGACTTGTGATGTGGATTGTGGAGAGATGATGTTGCATCCCACATGGAGCTATCTAACCATCCTCTCCACCATTTTCTATTTATTGAAATTTCTTTGTTGTTTTTTGGGTTCCTTCTTGGAAATTTTGGGAGCCTGTATTAGATTGGTTTGGATTTGGAAAGAGGTTGGAGTTTATTTTTTTGAAGATTGAAGGTGCTCACAATGACAAGGTAAGGTCTTATACCTTGTATTTTGGTTTTCTTGTTTATGTATTGTGTTGTAAATTATATAAATACATATGATTTTGTAAGGGATTGGGTAGATTTTAACATAAGGAAGGTGTAGGGAGAGAGAATGGAGCCATTTTGTGGAGGTAAAAGGGAGTGTGTGAGGATTTTGTGGAGGGAATGTGTGAAGGGTAATCCACCTATGTGGAGTTAAAAGGAAACTATTTCATTTTGTATTCTTTAAAATGGAGAGATAAGGGGTTTTGTGTGTGTGTGTATAGTGCACTTAGAGGCTTGGGTGGACCCCTATCCCACTTGGGAGGTAGAAGGAGATGGCTAAAATATTTCCCTTCTCATTTGGCTTAAATTTTAAGCCTACGTGTTTTAGAAAGTTGTAGGTTTTTATCATCAGTGTTATTGTTCATGTATGTGTTGAAAGTTTTATTGGTGTGTATGCATGTATTTTTTAAGCCATTTTATGCCGAGCTTCAATGGTTGTGAGCACCCATTTTTTATCCATTTTTGGGGCTTGATGGCCAATAGGACGGTAGTTTTCACCTTCTCATTGGATAAAGGTTCAGAGGTGAGTGTTTCCTAAAACCCTTACATTGTTATTGTGTTGAAGATGTGTAAAAGAGAAAGGAGTTGAAAGTTGGTATCTTGGATGGAGTTACATACGTATTAAAATAAATAAAGAGATATTTATTCTAAAATTTAGCATGTTGTCTCCACTTTTTTGTGGAGGGATTTTGATAATTTTATTTTAAGTTTTAAGCTTCTTGTAAATGACTCATTCATAGCTGATATGAACTACTTACTTTTGAAATGTCTATGGTTGGAAAAGGAGTCTTGGGGAGTCTACATTTCATTGAACTTATATCTCTTCTAAATTTGTATTTTGTTTTAAAAACTACAACTTAAATTAAAGTCCTCATTTCATTAAAAATCTGAAATTGTTCTCTTAAAATGGAAATACATTAAAGTATATGAGTTTTTTACTTTCAAAATATTCTTGCTATTGTTGATATTAATAAAAACGATCATATATTTACTTGATGTTTATATTTATTTTTGTTTTTAAATGGATGTATATGCGGTAGATTTTTATCGTTGTAGTTATAATTTAAACAATAATATGAATATAAATATATGCAATTAGTTCCCCTTTTGATCAATGAAAGAAATCTATTTTCTTCCATTTGTGTATGTCTTTAAAAAATAACTTTGAGTCCAACAAATATATATATATATATATATATATATATATATATATATATATATATATATATGTATGTATGTATGTATGTATCTCTGAGTATATATATAATATGGTAAGTTTTTTTTTTCTATAATTAACATATATATATATATATATATATATATATATATATATATATATATATATATATATATATATATATATTCGTTATACAAATATGTTATTTAAATAATTTTGAAAAAAATATTAAAACTAGGGAGTATGTGTGTATTTATACATATAAACAAAAATTAAATAAAAACATATATATATATATATATATATATATATATATATATAATAATGAAATTTGGATCAATGTTCTATTATTGAAAAACATATTTAAAAAAATTAATAATCACGGGGGCCGCCTACCGCCTCCTTCCCCTTCCCGTCCCCCCTCCCCGTCCCCCAACTGTTAAAATTTACTAAAAAAAATGGTTTTGCGTGGGGGATTACCCCGCCAGCCACATTGTGTGTGGTTTGGGCACCACCCACACTGCTCTGCCCTCTCTATTACAGTTGCAGTCAGGCTGCCGTTTAAATCCTACGCATAGCCCATTTTGGGTGTCCTTTTAGACAACCAATATATATATATATATATATTATACTCACCCAAATCGAGTTTATCCAGAGTTTTTGCAAAAAAAAGGTAAACATATACCCACATCCAGGAAATCTGGTTGCATATTTTCTTTTAGAAAAATATATATAACTTGGAAAACTACAAACCCTAGGAGTAGATAAAAAATAATAATAAGTAAAATGGGAAGGTATTCTTCGTCCCATGGCAGATCTTGTACACAAGAAAAGATAATAGACCTCAATTACTCTTCAATTTCTCACATGGCATCCATTTTTTTTCTCTACTTGAAAAACCCAAATGTGCAAACGAAAGAAATTAGGGTAAAAAATGAATAAAAATGAAAACATAAGGATATCTAGAATCTAAGGGCTCTTATTGATTTAATCCAGGGGTGGATATTAGATCCTACACTTTTTAAGTTGTAAGTGTTTTGATGGGAATACACGTTTTATTAAGTGTATGGCTATGTAATTAATGACGACACTTAGGGAACTTTATAAATGGGTAATTGTGGTTCACCTTGTGTTGTGAACCTTTAAATTATTGGTCAACAAATAAATAAATGGAATTTTGACTATGGGTTCATTAAATTAATTTTGTGCATGGGTGTTTTAGATAATTTATTTAAATGGGATTAAAATGAGTAAAGGTAAAACGTAATTAAATAAATTAATGTGAGCATGGGTATTGTTGCGTAGGGAAATAAAATTAAAATTAAATTTGGGTAATTTGAAATAAAATTAAACGTAACTTAGGAAAATATTTTTAATGAAATTAAATTGAGTTTAAGTGTGTAAAAATGATGAAATTAACTTAGGGAATATTTTATATAAAATTAATTGAAAGCATGGAGGAGGATTAAAATCTAAAATGAATTTTGGGAACTAAATAATATTATTTAATTATTAAACTAGTTCTGGCCCCTTTAAGGGGGTGCATTATTTAACTGATGTGAATTAAACAAACACAATACAAGTATGTTTAAAAAAATTCACGAAATTTTCCAAAGTATTTTATGGACTTTTGACATGGTTTTTGTGTGTCAATTTTTTGGAATTATTCCTTGCTATTAGAGTTGTGGGTTCAACACTTCGACCCTGGGAAAAAATGAAACACAATAGTAAAATTAGGGCAAGCTTAATCTTAGGACACATAACATTGTTGATAAACTAAAACATGGGAACTTACTAAACTGAAACAAACCTAAATGATAATGAATTAAATTCTGCATTGGCCTGTATAAGAGGAACAAACCAGATGAGGTGTTCTTGCACATTGAAGTATAGGGACCACGCCTAGAGCAGGAAATTGTTGTCATATTACCATAGATTCTACAACCTTATAGGAGGTTTATGCCACCATACATGGAGGTTCACTTGGGGGATGACCTAGCTAGTGAGATAAGTATCTGTCATAGGAGGCTTATGACGCTCCATGAAAAATTGGGGAGTATATGGTGGAGAACTCCCATGTGGAGGTAGATAGACGAGATTAACCATAGAGAGAGTAGGGAGATAGGGATATGAAACTGAGGGAGAGATATAGGATCCTTAGGAAGAGAGATGGTCATGAGGAGATAACCATGGGCACACAAACGTCAACAACCTATCACATTCATGAGATACTGAATCTTCATCCTCTTCACTTAGCCAAAGCCACAGGACGATTCTAGGCCGAGGCTTGGCTAGTTAGTTTGAGCGGATGCTTCAAGATATATCCATGCACTAGTGACATAAAGATTGTGTTGATATACATATTCTCATAGATGAGATAAGAGTATGGCTGAGGACAAAGGATCAGATGCTCTACATGGACTCAAAGACCGTGACATGGGAGCTCTTTGAGACATGATTTCAAAGAAGATATATTTCTAGATGTTTCATTCAATAGTAGATTGATGAGTTCTATGATCTTCCATGGCTTATTATGACAGTGGAAGAGGATGAGAGTAGAATTTTTTACTTTCTATATGTACATCGACTATATGCAGGATGAGTAGGTTATGGTTCATAGGTTCATTAGGGGCCCAAATTTTGATCTCAGAGGGGTGGTATGCATGCATCATCCATAGACTCTATCTGAGGCCATTGAGAAAACATATATTTGGGAGGAGAAAGGGGGGATGACACAGTAGGCATGACACAGGGTGAGGAACTACATTCAACAGTTATAGGACAATCAGTCGAAGGGGTAAACCCCTCTTCCTCGTAGTAGACACAGATCCACACAGTCCTCATTTAGACCACAATAGCCACCATAGCAGTAACCACAACAATAGTATCCAAACTGCTCACAATTCAGGCCTTCACAAAGATATGATAAACATAGAGGGTGGAGTATAGGGCCTCTTGCTACAGGAGCCGTCAGGACATAGGCACAACCTAAAGCTCAGTCAGTCGGAGCTCATCCATGCCAGCCACAACAATTTAGAGTAGGATCATTAGGGTCTACAATGTGGGCTACTAGAGCACCTAAAGGAGTATCTTCTCATTGGAGGGGACCTGAGAGTTATTATGGATGCATTTCCTAGGGACACCATTGAAAAGATTATCCCTAGAACCCTAAAAAGAAGGGTAAGGGCCATATTTTTGAGCTAAGATTTGGGGATATGGTATGGATTTATAGGATTTATGAATCATCTGAGAATCAACCCACATAGAACGATAGTAATGTGATCAATACCATAGGTATAATTAGTGGTATTCCTATCTCTATGATATTTGACTCAGGCTCTTCAGAATCTTTAGTTTCTCCATATTTAGTATAGCGATGCAGTCTCGTGACAGTTAGGTCGGGTCATAGTTGGGGCGTAGATATGGCTTTTGGAGCCAAAATCACAATTGAATCCTTAGTCATGGAGTGTGTAGTAGACCTAGGACCCTTCACCACCACTTTAGATCTTTGCATCCTTCCCTAGGGATCTTATGGGATTTTTTTTTGTATGGATTGGATTTTAATGCACAAGTCTAGAGTGGATTTCTACAATAAGGTGATATCTTATGTAGATGATTTGGGATTTTAGTTAGTTATTGTTAGGGTTAGGATGCCTATATCCATTCTCACTATATCCAATATGCATCAAAAATGGTGTGCACATAATGGATGCTAGTTATATGCCATTATAGTCTATGATAGGTTTGACGATGGGATTAGTGGGATTTCACTCAATGACCATCACATTTTATGATAGTTTTCAGATGTCTTTCCCAATGAGTTACCCGATCTACTTCCTCTACGTGATATATATTTCCATATATACTTGGTTCCTCGAGAAGATCCTATCTCATGCATAGTTTACAGGATGAATACCCTTGAGATTTATGAGCTTAAGTTATAGCTGGATGACCTTCATGAGAAAGGAATAATCTTTCCTAGTATATATCCTTAAAGTACATTAGTGATTTTTGTGAAGAAGAAGGATAGATCCACGAGGTTGTGCATTTATTATAGGAAGATGAAAAAAGTAACGATCGAGAATTGTTACCCCCTTCAATGTATTGATGATTTGTTCGATTAGATGAAGTAGGATACTTTATTTTCAAAGATAAATCTTAAGTCAGGGTATCATCAACTGGGGATTATAGAGGAAGATATCTATAAGATAGCCTTTCATACTTGATACAGTCACTATGAGTTCATCGTTGTGCCATTTAGACTAAAAAATGGCTTTGCGGTGTTCATGAGTTTGATGAATGGGGTATTGATAATTTTTAGACCATTTTTTACTCATGTTCCTGGATGATATATTGGTATACTCACACATGTGTGAGGAGCATGAGGGGTACCTTCAATAGCTTCTATAGTGTCATCGATAGTATCATCTATATTGGAATTTGGAGAAGTGTGCATTCTTTCTGACAAAGGTTCAATATCTAGGTCACATCATTTTTCGGGGAAGGAATCAAAGTTGATCCTTCCAAGATTAAAGCTCTCATTGATTGACTAGTACTGACCAATGTGACTAAGGTATGTAGTTTTATGGGATTAAAAAGATATTACAGGAGGTTTGTAGAGCACTTATCATGCATTTATCACCCCATCACTTCCCTGAAGTAGAGGCTCATCATGATATTTTAGCAAAGGCTCATCAAAGGCTCATCATGATATTTTAGCAGATGCACGCTACAAAGAGAAATTTATTTCATTGAAGTGGACTTTGGAGGGATATACCTTGGTATGTATCTCAGTGTTTGGAGTGTCAGAAGGTGAAGGTAAAACATCATCATCCATATAGTCTTCTTTATCCTCATGCTATATCAGATTGGAACTAGTACACCATTTCCATGGATTTAACTGTTGGGCTACCTATGTCGAGATATCACCATGATGTGATCATGGTCACAGTAGATAAATTGACAAAAGTGGCTCATTTTTCTCTAGTTAAGACCACCTACATAGCTAGTGCAATTACACATGTTTATTTGGATGAGATAGTGAGGTTGTATGGGATTCTGTAGAAGATTGTCTATGACTGTGATCCCTTATACACGTCCCACTTTTGGACAACCATGTAGTTTACACTTGGACAAAGATTAATTACAGTAGATCTTACCACCCTGAGACATATTTTTAGACTAAGCAGGTGAACCAGGTAATAAAGGATATGCTTCAGATGTACGTTATGGATCATTAATCATGATGGGATGAGTACTTGTATTTGGTAGAGTTTACATACAATAACAGTTTTTAGAGTTCTATTGGTATGTCACCTTTCCATGCATTGTGTGGTAGAGAGTGCAGAACTCCTTTGAGCTGGGATGGATTAGGGGACAAGATTTCTATTAGGCCACCTATGCTACATTATATAGAGTAGTAGGTCACTCTGATTAGTTAGATATTACATGAAGCACATGATAAGAAGAAATAGTATGTTGATCAGAGGAGGATATATCACAATTATAAGGTTGGTACAAACGTGTGTCTGAGAGTTAGAACCCATAATAGCACCATCTATTATGAAAAATGCTCTAAGCGAGCTCTGAGATTTTTGGGTCCATTTGAGATCTTGGAGCGGATTAGTCCTATAACCTACCACTTAGCTTTGCCACACAACTTGTCTCACATCCACGATGTCTTTAATTTTTATATTCTACAGAGATATATACCAGATCCATCTCATGTCTTTGATTGGACCACTTTGTAGGTACATGAGTAGGGATATATTACTATGGAACTCATGTACATCTTAGAGTGTGAGACCCTAGGCCTTTGAGGGTGTGAAATTGATCATGTGTAATTCCAGTGGGATCCATATGATGATTCATTAGCTACATAAGAGGATGCCAAACCACTAAGAACACAGTTTCCACATCTTTTCCAACGACCTCCATAAGGAATTCAAGTCTAAGGGGAGCGAGATGTAGTGCCCACTCCTCTTTGACACCTATTTTACTATGATCATGTTTATTGGTTTCTTAGTGACATTGACATTATTATGATATTTTGGATAAGATGTTATACAATATAGACATTATGATTATCAATGTGTTTGGGACTCTTATTATGGATTGTATGGATTCGTAGTGGATATTGATAGATATTGCAGTAAATTATGATGATTTAGTGTTTTTTTGTTATATGTTGACATATTGGACTCTTTTCAATGGTGAATATGTTCATACATTTAGACTAACGATGTGATCTCATTAATGTTATGATTTACTAATAATGTGATGTGTTATAAAAAATAAGCCCATGCTCATTTTTTGATAACTTACCTTATTTTCGTCCTTCCTTATGCTTCATCTAAAATTTCATGGATTTCTAGCACTCTAAATTTTCTGGTTATTACTTCATCAGATAGGATTTTTCTTCCCCTTTCCAGAAAGGTAAAGAAGTCCTCCTAACTCCTTGTATTTTTTGAGTTATGGATTCGACGGAGTTTGCAGGGAAAATTTTTCCAAAGGGGGCTGGTGGGCCTAAGGAGGAAATTTTGCCAAAGAAAATTGGCAGATTGGTCGGGGATGTGGGGAGAAATTTGGCGCTTAGCCTCTTTTTGGCTAAAATTTCTTAAGTTCATTTTCTGATCCCATGCGCCCGCAAAGGAGAAAATTTTGGCTCCAGCCAATGAGGAGGTGCCATGTGGCCAGGTAGGAACCAGATCAGCGGAGCAATGGGATATTTTCAAACACTTAAGCATTTTGGCCAAAATGTGCAAAAAGTTAACTTTTTCCCCACAGGCCTGGAAGGTTTCTAAAAATGCATCGGCTGGGGGTGCGGTGAAAACCTTGCCAGTTAGCCCTTTTGACTAAAAGGCAAAAATTCAATTTTGGCCCGCGGAGCTCGGTGAAGGAAAGAAGCGCACTTGCAGGGCAAAGGGGAGTGCGGTTGAAGTCAAAAATTTTCCAACAAAGGCAAGTTCAAGGTTTTGCTCCAAGCAGAGATGACACATCATCGAAAAAAAATAGGAAATTTTCCCTCTCTTTTCCTAAAAATTTAAGGCAACATTCGGTGCATCCCCACAACGAATCAGAAGGCGACACATGGTCGAGGAATAATCCACAAGTGGACCTGTAAAGAAGTTTTTGGCACTTAGCCATTTTTGGGGAAAATACTCCAAGGTCAAAATTTGGCCCGAAATCTGCAAGGAAAAGAAAAAGTTTAAGGCCACAGGGAATGAAATGATGGCGGAGCATGGAGTGGCGGGCGTGGAAGGAATTTAAAGTTTTTGGATTTTTTGCCAAAATTTCTCAAAGGAAAAAATGGAACCACATCCCCGACCAATCAAAAGATTCCACGTGTCCACTTCATCAGCAAGGAGTGGGGCGTCAGGAGTTTTTTTAGAATTTTGGCCAAAATCTTAAAGGCAAAAATGATCTCCATCAGCCAATGTGCCACGTGTCCACATCATCGGCAGGGATCGGGGCATTCGGGAGAATTTTTTAGATTTTTCAAAAGTTGCAAAAACAAAAAGGTAAGAATGAGTCCGCATTTCCACACCAATCAAAAGGTGCCATGTGTCCACATCAGTGGCGGATCAAGGCACCTGCGGAATTTTAGAAAATTTTCAAATTGCAAGCTAGAAGGAGCAAAATGTCATTTTGGACCGTGCAAGCGAATCAAAAGTGCCACGTGTCATCGGATCATATGGGGCCATGGAGGTTTTTTAGAAAATTTTCCAAATTTGTCAAAAAAGGGAAAATGTCAGATTTTGGCCCGCTGACCCGATTTTTGACCTAAATTTGCCCTGTTTTGTCCTAAAAAATTACAGAGGGCATATCTTTCGATTCCAAGATCAGATTTGGAAAAATTGGATTTTTTGGAAAGATCTCGATCCCCTCTATGCATTGGAGGCATAAAAAACATCATTTTTTGTGGATTTCATGGAGAAAATGCTAAAAATGTCTTTCACGCCTTCAATGTGTATCAGATTGCTTTGAACAAGTCATTTTTTGCTCAGTCCACCATTGGTTTTCTTCTCCAGCACGCCAAGGATGGAGAATCAACTCGATTTGATGGGGGAAAACCCTAAAATGTCTTCTCACGCTATAATTCCAAGAATCAGATTGCTTCGAAGACAACAATTTATTCCATTTTCCATTTTTTGCTTCTCCAGCACGCAGGCAGAAAAAGAAGAATCAATTTAATGATTTTGTAGGATGATTTGAAAGAGATTAATGGCTGGTGGTTGAGAAAAAGATCATATTTTCTTCCCCTTTTTTTTCTCTCTCTTACTTAAGCTATAAATGGAAAGGATTCATTCTTTGTAATGGTTGGACATTTTTACTCTGCATCTCCCTTTCTCTCTGTTCTGCAGCGAGTTTGTGGAGTTTTCAAGCCTTTCCATAAATCTGTAATGCAAATTTATGCCTTTTGGCCATTGTAATGCTTTGTATCAACTCTTGGAGCAATAAAATAAGCCTGTGGGTGATTTCCAGCCCTTTCTTACTTCCATTGCATCCTTTCTGATCTTTTCATTTACAAATCTTGGTTATTTGTGCATGTGAGTTGTATTATTTCTATGGTCTGTGTTTAACAATAGAGTGGAAGTTCATCATTCCTCGGTGCATCACCTCTTTAGTTTAGATTTCAATTTTTGCAATTTCTTAACCTTGGTCCCTTGGAAAAATTAGAGTAGGACTTAGAATAGATCCTCTGTAAAATGAATGCATGCACCTGAACAGAGGAATAGGAACCAACCTTTAATCTGGAGAGTTTTTTCCCATTTTTGCAAGTCCCACACTTGGGGAAAAAATTCAATGTTGTGCAATCACACTGGATGCCCATTATCAAACTAGAAATCTGAGAAACATCCAGGGGTGTTGTGATTTTGCACTAATAGTTTTGGCATGCCCGGTGGGACCAAGAGGTCTTCATTTTCATCTTTTTAGCAGGTTGGTGTGTTCCTGTGAAGATTTCAACCTTTGGAGGCACATGCAAACACATCTGGTGACTCCATCTAGTCAACAACCCATCTCTGAAGTTGCAGACCCTCTTTCCATTCATTTTCATTCATTTTTCATCCATTCTTCTTTCCACATCTTCCATTTCTTCCATTCTATGAGGTTGTGCAATCATGGCCTCATTCCCATCAGTGGAATTCACATTGCAGCAGCTACCATGAAGTCCATACTCTCCTCCAAGCATGAAAAATTCATTCTCAGGTTACTATCAATCTCCTCAGACCCATGTTATGAAGAAAATCAACAATGGGCATACTCCAAGATCAATATACAAAATCAGTTTGGATACATGCCAAACTATCAAGAGTGGAAGAGTACGCATGCAATAACAAGAGTCAAATGGAAACTGCAGATTTGCTTGGAGAAGATCAAAAAAAGAGGAACACATGGTGCAATCTAGAGCTCAAGCACAAATGAAGAACACTGCTTGGAGATAGATCCAAAATTGGAGGCAGGGAATGATGCAGGTTGGGCTATAAGTCAAGAGAAAGCATTCAAGATTGGAATTTAGGGCAACCTTACCTCCATGGCAAAGCCCTAGTCCAAGCTATTCCAGGAGAAGCTTGACTTCATTTGAAAGCCCCAACTTACACAATGGATGAAGAGATAGAGGCAAACTTGTATGAATCAGGGATCCTTGTCAATGGGTAAGTCCTACACCATCATCCTGTAATTTTCTCTCCATTCCTCAAACTTCACCATCTCAAGCTGAGTTTCAAGTTGTAAGCCTTCCCAATGCTACCTCCAGTTGTTGATTTCATTCCTCCATCCCCTAGTCTCCCATCTTACCTCAGTTTTCTTCCCTCTTCCCTTCTGGAAATCCAAATCCCCTCCATAAGATTAAAAAGAAATACCTTCCCCTCCACCAAGAAACATTGCAAAAGTTGTAACCAAACCCACCACTCCTCATGTTTTCCCAATTCCACCAAAAACAAAGAAGGAAATGCAAAATAAGAACCATGAAAAGAAGAAATCCAACTTGGTAATTTCTCCTTAAATTTGGTATTCAAAATTCCATGTGGTTAAGAAGAAAAAAACAATGTTGAAAAATCAGTCAAGGCTGATTTTGTAGAAGAAAAACCAACAGAAGAAGAAATGATCAAAAGTTTTTTCTCTGAGCTTGGTGTCCATGGTATGGAATTGAGAAATATTCCTTTGCTGGTGAAGCTGCACAACAGAGGAGAAAATGCTGATCCAAATCCAATGGTGGTAGAGGACTGATTTAGGCTGTGGAGGAGAACAATACAATCCCAAGATTCAAATGAAGATCAGGCCACAGAAGAACCTTCAGTTCTTCCTCAGAACTTCAGTCCCATGTTGACTCTAATGTTGAAGGAAGATTTTGATCTTTCAATAATCAAGAAAAAATGATGACACACATTGCAATCAGTCATGGAAGGAAAGAACAATCAACTCCAAGTCCCATTGAAGAGGAGAAATCAAAACAAATGGAAGAAATAAAAAATCAGAAGTTTGTAGCAGCATAGAAGAAGAAGGCATCATTGGAAGATTTCTTCTCCCTTTCATTTGAAAAGGGTTTGATTTGGTTCATGAATCCATGAGGGGTACCATGGTGATCAAGTTGCTAGATCAAGAAGAACAATCAGTCTCCAAGTCCTATTGGAGAGTAGCAACTGGAAGAGATCAAATCAGAGTTGTCAAACTTCTTGATGAAGGAAGATTATTAAGGTCATTTGGAGAGCAAGATGGTTTCAAGTCCATGAAAGAGGAAGGAGAAGCTGCTCCAATTCCAAAAGAAGAGGAGTACATTCCAGCTGTGAGGAGAAAATGTAGATTCAAAGGCACTTGAATCAGCTCCAATTCATAAGGAGGAGCAGTGAAGGTGCCAATAGAAGAACCTTGAGCAGTTCTTCAGATTTCTCCCACTTCATCTCTCAAAAAATCTGATTTTTTGGATGAGTTTGAGCTGACAAACTTCATGTTTGAAGGATGAAGCTCCACATGGTGAAAAAAATGCAGATTTGAAGAACACCATGGAAAAGGTTGAGACCTTGCTACATCAGGATAACAATGAGTTTGATTTTCTATCAAACTTGAAAGAATGTTGTGATGAGGAGAAGCCAGTAGATTGTTTTTTTCTTCTCCTTCAGTCATCCTTCAACCACAAGAACCTTTTGCCATGGAAGGAGAACATTCAAGTGCAGCCTGCAGTTTGCAACATGCCTCTTGGAATCAAAGTTTGGAGAATCTGATCTTCCATGTTCCACAACAAATGTAGAGAAAGGGGAAAAGAAAGAGGATGTCATCATCTCTTCCACATCATTCACCCAAGAAGGATCTGCAAAAAGACTCCATTTTTGGAGTGGAAATTCAAAGAAATGGGCAAACTTCAAGGATTATACCTTTCCCAATCAAGTATTTGGCTTCATTGGAGCCAAAAGAGGAGCCACAACCAGTCATGCTTGCTTCTAAGCATGAGGATTTTATGAAAAGTACCAAGGATCAACTGCAATGCCTCTTCAGTCCAAATGCAGAGCAACTAAAAGAGGTATTGTTTTTTTTTTCAGTTGACACCTTGATGATTTGGGTGGAAGATTCATCTTGTAGTTAGTTTTTCACTCATCCAACCAGCTCATGTTCAGTGCCAAATCAGTTGCATGGCTGCCATTTTGATAGGAAGGGAAGCTATTTTCCCTACCAGTTGTAGGCTTTGTTTGAGCTCCCTTTCTCTTGGTTAGAGTAGTGTAGGTAGGTTTTTTTTCAGTAGAAGAAGTGCTTGTGCACACTCTACATATCCCACTTGGGGTATGTATGATTTCCAATTTTGTACATAGTGTTTTGGTGTTGTTTTGTTGCTCTCTTGCATGCATTCCTTGGCATTTGGTGAAGTTTCAAGTTTTAAGTTTCAGTGGGTTTCCAAGTGGCTCAGAGGTAAGATTTTCATAGTTTCAGATCAAAGTTGGTTATCAAGATCTTGACTCCATGCCTAATGGATGCTTCAAAAGGCCACTGATCATTCATCTAGTAGGTAGATGACCCCTCTGAGTCACCAAAATTGTTATCCAAAATAAGCCCATGCTTATTTTGGCTAACTTACCTTCATTTCCTCCTTCCTTGTGCTTCATCTCAAGGTTTTTTCAATTTTAGGCATTCAAAACTTTCTAGAGATGGCTTCATCAGATATGATTTTTCTTCCCCTTTCCAGAAAGGTAAAGAAGTCCTCCTAACTCCTTGTATTTTTTGAGTTATGGCTCGGCGAGTTTGGAGGGAAAATTTTCCCAAAGGGGGCCAGCGGGCCTAAGGAGGAAATTTTTGCCATAAGGATGAATTGGCGGATTGTGGAGAGGCGTGGAGGAAAATTTGGAACTTAGCCTTTTTTGGGCTAAAAACACAAAGTTCATTTCCGACCCACGTGCCCGCGAAGGAGAAAATTTTGGCTCCAGTTCAGAAGGTGACACGTGGCAATGGGAGGAAACTCGACTTAAGCACAAAATGGAGGCAACTTTTTCCCCTGCGAGGCCTGGAAGGTTTCTTGCACTTAGCTTTTTCATGGTGAAAAAAGCCCTTTTGACTAAAAGTAAAAATTCACTGGCCCGCGAAAGCCCCAGTGACCAATGAGAAATCTTTTGCCAGTGCGGCAAAACATGTGGCTGTAGGGGAAGTAGTGAAAAATTTCAAGGTTAGCCCACATTTGACATCAAAATTGGCTTACAAAGGAAAAATTAGAATTTCATCCCTCTCTTGGCCTATGGGAAAATCAAATCAACGGAAAAATGCGGCTTCAGAGATCACAAAGAATTTTTCTACTTAGCCAATTTTTGGTGAAAAGCTCCAAGGAAACATTTGGGAAGAAAAATTTTAAGGCCCCACAACCAATGAAAGGATGCCACGTGTCAAGGCAGAGTGGCGGCAAGGGTGGGAAGGAATTTAAAGTTTTTGGCCTTTTTGTCAAAATTTCTCAAAGGAAAAAAATGGAACCACATCCCCACCAACCAATCAAAATATGCCACGTATCCACTCATCGGCGAGGATTGGGGCATCGAAGAATGCCATGTTCAAAGGAAAAAATCCATCTCCATCAGCCAATTAGGAGGGTTCCACGTGTCCACATGGGAGAATTTTTTGAGAAATTTTTCCAAAGTTGTAAAAACACAAAAGGCAAGAATGGGCATTTCCGCAGCCAATCAGAGAGTGCCACGTGTCCACAGAGCGCCGGGAATTTCACCTCGTGGAGGCCTTGGGAAATTTTTTCCCTTGCGAGCTAAAAGGAGCAAAATGTTATTTTGGGACCCGCCAGACCAATCAGAAAATGCCACGTGTCATCACGGATTGGTGGGGCCGAGGAGGAATTTTTGAGAAAATTTTCCAAATTTACAAAAAAGGGGGAAAATGTCAAATTTTGGCCCGCCGACCTAATTTTTGACCTTTTGCCCTGTTTTCACCTAAAAAATTACAGAGGGCATATCTTTCGATTCCAAGATCAGATTTGGGAAAAATCAGATTTTTTGGAAAGATCTCGATCCCCTCTATGCATTAAAGGCATAAAACATCATTTTTTGTGGATTTGATGGAGAAAATGCTAAAAAAATCTTTCATGCCTTCAATGCGTATCAGATTGCTTTGAATAAGTCATTTTTTTGCTCGAGTCCGCCATTGGTTTTCTTCTCCAGCACGCCAAGGATGGAGAATCATCTCGATTTGATGGGGAAAAACCCTAAAATGTCTTCTCACACCTTAATGCAAGATCATATTGCTTCAAAGACAACAATTTATTCCATTTTCCTGTTTTTGCTTCTCCAGCACGCAGGTAGAAAAAGAAAAATCAATTTAATGATTTTGCAGGCCGATTTGAAAGAGATTAATGGCTGGTGGTTGAGAAAAAGATCAGATTTGCTTCCCCTTTTGTTTTCTCTCTCTTGCTTTGGCTATAAATGGAAAGGATTCAATCTTTGTAATAGTTGGACATTTTTACTCTGCATCTCCCTTTCTCTCTGTTCTGCAGCGAGTTTGTGGAGTTTTCAAGCCTTTCCATAAATCTGTGATGTAAAATTTATGCCTTTTGGCCATTGTAATGCTTTGTATCAACTCTATGGAGCAATAAAATAAGCCTGTGGGTGATTTTCAGCCCCTTTCTTACTTCCATTGCATACTTTCTGATCTTTTCATTACAAATCTGGTTATTTGTGCATGTGAGTTGTATTATTTCTATGGTCTGTGTTTAACAGCAAAGTGGAAGTTCATCATTCCTCGGTGCATCACCTCTTTAGTTTAGATTTCAATTTCTAAAATTTCTTAACCTTGGTCCCTTGGAAAAATTAGAGTAGGACTTAGAATAGATCCTCTGCAAAATGAATGCATGCACCTAAACAGAGGAATAGGAACCAACCTTTAATCTTGAGAGTTTTTTTCCCATTTTTACAAGTCCCACACTTGGGGAAAAAATTCAATGTTGTGCAATCACACTGGATGCCCATTATCAAACTAGAAATATGATAAACATCTAGGGGTGCTGAGATGATTAGTAATTATAAATAATTGATTTAAAATAGAATTGATTTACATTGATAATGATGAAAATATGTCGTATGATGGTGTTAATTGATAAATTATATATCTGTCTTAACTTTTTGACATATTGATATGGCCTTGAGGCATAAGGTGGTATTGTCTTGGTTGTTTGCAGTGAAAAAAATCACAATAAACAAGGAATGGACTAGGAGACTAACTATGGAATAATACTAAATTTTTACAAGATGGTCACCTTGGCAGCCATGTTGTGTGTGTTGTTGCTTTAGTTATCATGTTTTTATGAGGTCACCAAGGGGAGTAACCACATAAGTGACCATCGGTGTGACTGTTTTATTTTCCCTTTTATATTATTGCCTTAGTTATGTACGTGATTTTATTGAATTGTAATGTCTTCTCATTTTATTGTACTTATTTATTAGGTTCTTTATTTATTTAATTAACTTTGTGGATAATGTTAATCAGGAGATGTCACAAAGGGGGAAATGAATGTGGTAGATAGTCTTTGTTTTCTTCTTGGTTTTTGATGGATTCTATTTGATTTTGATTTGTGTACCCATACCAATCTCGCATATCTCGGTATTTGGTTTTGAGCCATTTTTGAAAGGCTTGTGGGACAAGTTATACTTTTCCCATACTCCTTAAAGTCTCCCAAAAACCTAATCTATGATATCAGGTGTCAAATTTAGTCCCTATTATGGGTTTTTAAGGAATAATAGGCAATTAATTGCACCTTTTTCCTAACTCTATTAATTGTTTTCTTGAAGTGTGGAATGGTGGATTGTGTGTAATAATGAATGTGTTATACCTTCACGTTACTCATTTATGGATTCATTTTTTATGTGTTTTACTTGTGACGTGGATTGGGGAATGATGATGTGGCATCCTACAAGGATCCACCTCACCATCTTCTCCACCATTTTCTATTTATTTGAATTACTTGGTTGTTTTGGGGGTTACTTTTTTGGAAAATTTGGGAGCTTGTATTGGGTTGGCTTTGATTTGGAAAGAGGTTGGAGTTTATTTGCTTTAATAATTATGTTTCTCACAATGGCAAGGTAGGGTCTTATACCTAGTATTTTGGTTTTCTTGTTTGAGTATTGTGTTGTAAATTGTATGAATCCATCTGATTTTGTAAGGGATTTGGTATATTTGGCCATAACGATGGTTTATGGAGAGGGAATGGATCCATTTTGTGGAGGTAATAGGGTGTGTGTGAGGATTTTATGGATGGATTGTGGGAAGGGTAATCCACCTATGTGGAGTTAAAAGGAAAATACATCAGTTTGTATTCTTAAAAATGGAGAGATAAGGGGTTTTGTTGAATAAGGAGATCATTACAATTTTTCCCTTTTCTTTTATCTTAACTTTTAAGCGTATATGTTTTGAAAAGTTGTAGGTTTTTATCTTTAGTGTTATTGTTCTTGTATGTGTTGCATGTTTTCTTGGTGTGTATTCATGTATTGTTAAAGCCATTTTGTTAAGAGTTTCCATGTTTGTGAACACCCCTTAGATCTCCATTATTGGGGCTCGAGGGCCAATGAAAATGCAGGCTTTACCTTCTCATTGGCTTAAGGTTGGGAGGTGAGTGTTTCCTAGTTTCCTTCCCTTTTGTGTTAAATATGGAGAAAAGAGAAAGGATTTGCAAAATGGCATCTTGGATGGAGTTACATATGTATTTGAAAGAAAAGAAAGAGAGATTAATTGAAAAAATTAACATGTTTTTTCCACTTTTGTGTGGAGGGATTTTGATACTTGTATTTTGTGTTTTAAGCTTCTTATAAATGACCCATTCAAATCTAATATGAAACATTCACTTTTGAAATATGTATGGTTGGATAAGGATTATTTGGGAGTCTACATTTCATTGAAGTTTTATCTCTTCTAAATTTGTATTGTGTTTTAAAAAATACAAATTAAGTTAATGTTTACATTTCATTAAAAATCTGAAATTGCTCTCTTGAAATGGAAATACATTGAAGTATAGGAATTGTTGACTTTCGAAATGTTCTTTCCATTCTTGATATTTATAAAAATGAGCCTATATTTAGTAGATGTTTACATTTATTTCCCTTTTAAAATGGATATATATGTGGTATAATTGTATCAGTGTAGTTATAATTTAAACAATATTACATATAAACATATATGTAATTATCTCCCCATAAATAAATATATTTTCTTCAAGTTTTTTATCTCTTTTAAAAAAACTATTAGTCTTACAACTATATATATATATATATATATGTATATGTATCTTTATATAAATTCATTATACATATATTTTAGATGAAATATATGTATAATGAATTTATATAAACATACATACATACATATATTTGTATGTATGTATCTTTATATAAATTCATTATACATATATTTCATCTAAAATATATGTATAATGAATTTATATAAAGATACACACACACAGATATATATATATATATATATATATATATATATATATATATATATATATATATATATAATGAAATTTCTATCAATGTTGATTTATTTTAAAAGCTTAAAGAAAAAAATTAATAATTGGGTGGGGGCGGTTTGCACCCCCCGTCCCCCTCATAATTGTTAAAATTTATTAAAAAGGCGGGGAGGGGGGGGTGGGGTGGGTTGGGGGTTCAGCGGTGTGCCTCTGTTCATACTGTGTGTGGTGTCAAAACCACTCTTCCTTCTCTATTACAGTTGTGGCGAGGTTGTCATTTAAACCTTGCACATAGTCGATTTCAGGCATCCTTCTACACAGCCATATATATATATATATATATATATATATATATATATATATATATATATATATATATATATATATATATATATATATATATCTATATATATATATATATAGACTCACCCAATTCGAGTTTATCAAATATCAAGTGCTTTTTGCAAAAAAATGGGTAAACATATACCCACAACCAGGAAATATGGTCGGATATTATCTTTTTGAAATTTTTTTTTTTTTGGAAAACTACAAACCCTAGGGGTAGATAAAAAATAATACTAAGTAAAATGGGAAGGTATTCTTGTTCCCATGGAAAATATTTTACACAAGAAAAAATAATAGACATCCATTTCTCTCTAATTGCTTCCATGGCCTCCATTTGTTTTCTCTACCTGCAAAACTCAAATGTGCAAATGAAAGAAATTAGGGAAAACGGTGAATAAAAAGGAAAAGATAACAATGTTTAGGAATTTTAGTCAAAGCTAGAATCTAAGGGCTCTTATTGATCTAATCCAAGTGTGGAGATTAGATCCTACACTTTCTAAGTTGTAGGTATTTTGATGGGAAGAGATGTTTTATTAAATGTATGTGTATTTATTTAATGGGTACACCTAGGGAACTTTATACATGGGTAATTGTGGGTTAGGTTGTGTAGTGACCCTTTAGATTATGGGTCAGCAAGTAAATAAATGAGATTTTGAATATGGGTTAATTAAATTAATTTTTTTTATTATATAAGTTAAGATCAAGGATGGGCTCCAAGAGGTCATACAATAAAGATTACATCCTGAAAGATTACAAAAAAATGTAGTAGAAGAAATAGGACCAAAATAAGTTAAACATGATTAACTCCAAGGATAGAAGGTCTAGCAGAACCAACCAAAGAAAATAAAAATAAGAAAACAAAAAGAAACATAACTAGTTCACCAAAAGTCCTCCAAAATATCAAACAAAATTACAACAAACACTAATTTTTCTTTTGGATTTTGGAGGGTTTTCCCTTTATGGTAATAGTCTCCTTGTTATGCTCGAGATACAATGCCTTATGGGATTGCTCCTCCTCATCCTCATCCTCAATTTATGTTTCAGTCTCATCCTTTTCCTCATCCTCTTCATCGGAGTTGTTGTCGCTATACTGGTATTTACTTTTTTTCAACTCCTCTTCTACCACTTCAAGGCTAGTCTGCATGTCAAATTTTTTTTTTTCAACATAATTAATTTCTCTCATGATATTCTCCTCAAATAGCTTGATCTCCATACCTCATACAACCACCTTTTCCTCCTTCCATGCCATACCCAAATAATTGGTGAGCAAAGTATCATGCCCATACAACTTAGCAATATACTTTTTAAAACCCCCAATTCTGAGCATGTGCCACATAGAAGTGTTGTCGATATTTTTTTCATGGTTTGAAGGTTCCACTCTTAATCTATCACCCGCATGATATTAGTATTATTTTCCCAAAACAAAACCAAATGTTCCCTGCAATCGATTAAATAGAAATAGATTTTCTTAGAAGTTAAATCCCCACACTCGAGCTTACTTTCATGAGAACGAATCAAATTAAGTCACTCCTGTTAAAGATATATGAATTATTTTGATATTTCACTTTGAATAAGATCACTAATAGACATGGGGATGTCATCAAATTTAAAACAGAACTTGAAATCATGATAATATAACCCCACATTAGCCAAAATATTTACACACTTATTACCATGGTGGGGGGTATGGTTTATAACAAAAGAATCAAAACCTTTAATATGTTCCTTAACATCAAAAATAATATTGCCTAAGACCAAATTATAATGGTCCTTAATGATGGAATTAACAATGATTAGAGAATCCCCCTAAATATGAATTTGATTAATTGCGTTTTCGTTCTCTAAGATGAACCCCCATAAAAATTCCCAACGCTCAGCCACATTATTAATTTGAATCCCCAGAGGTCCAACATAAGCAAGGATCCAATCACCTTCATGATTTCTGATAATACCACCAACCCCTTCTGTCCTAGTATTTTCTTTCGATGCACCATCAAAATTAATATTGACACTATTAACATATGGCTTAGATCACTTGATGGTAGAAAGGGGTAATTTAAATAGGGGAGGACTATAGCTGAACTATTTGAGAAATTCCTCTTCCCTCTTAGTACAAGTATTTTTTATCTTCCCTTTGAAATGCTTGGTATTTTGTTTAATAGAGGAAATCATTCTGGAGCTAACCTTTATAATTTTTTCTTTTCATTTTCCTAAAATTTGGGAATTCCTTTCCTTCCAAAGATCAACTAAACAAATCAGGGAGGGACATCTTCCAGGATATCACAAGAAGAGGAAAACTAAAAGGGCACTCCCATTGTAAAAATAAATCCTCCATGGAATTGGGATGAACCCATTGTACTTGGGATCAGATCCATAAAATTAATTAGAACCATTTGAGAGAAGAGAAAAAAAACTAAATAGGTGGTTTACACTTTCCTCCTTCCTATTACAAAAACCAAACCTATTAGGGATGATCATTCCCCTTTTCCTCAAGTTATCAAAAATGGGGATTTTATTATGAGAAGCCAACGAATAGAACACATTCACCTTAGGTCAGAATATATTTCACCCAAAGTGTACCCCAATACTCCTTTTTAAACGAGTCTTTAAAATTAAGGAGGTAGGTAGATTTTATTGTATATTCCCCAAATTCCTCTTCTTTCAAAAATATTTTGTCTCCCAGCTGTTGAAATATGGAGATGTAGAAGTTTTTTAATTTAATACTTAGATATCTGAAAGGTCATCTATCCCCATTAAAATTTTGGGGAGGGAATATCTCAAATCCATTTGATTTCCTAATTGGATAAATCCCTATTATTCCTTGACCCACACTTTGTGTTTATCTTCAAAGATCTGTGACACAGTTCTCTAAGGCTCCTCATCAGCAAGTGGTATCTCTTGCAAAAAAAAATCCTACAAGAACTGAATCCTATTTATCTTTCCAATATTCCACTTTATACCTCTAATAAATATCTCCATTCAAGAAAGAAAATACCTCCAAAGTATGGATCTTCTTGGAAGATTGTCTTGCAAGAAAAAAGTCTCTATTCTACCAGCATTCCTTAAGTGTTTCCTCTTGATGATATCTATCCATAGACCCTCCTTTTTTATCACTCTGTAATGAGCCTTGGCCACCAAAAATTCATTCACGTATTTCATATTCTTCAGACCCAGGCCTCCACATTCTTTAGGTCGTGTAACTTTCTCGCAGGACACAATAGGGAAGTTAAACTTCTCCTCTGCCCCAGCACAAAGGAATTTTTTTTGTATCCTTTCAAGAGAATCCAATATCTTATACGAAAATTTAAATAGATCCATAACATAAATGGGTAAACCTTGAAGCAAACATTAGAGAAGCTGAATTTTACTAGCTTGAGTGAGGAGGGTTCCCTTCCACATGGCATATTTTTTATTTACTGTCTCCAAAAACTTGTTCTAAATTGAAGGATCTAGTTTCTTATGAACAAGGAGCCATATCAAGGTAAATGTCTGGAAAGGTGTTAATCCTGCACTCAAGGATGTGAGACAAGTCATGACTTGAAATCTGATCCTCCCCATTGATAAATAAAAACAAAAGTTTTATGGAAATTGACATACTATCTTCAAACACTCTCATATTCATTCAACACTTCCTTAAAATTAGAAGCTTCCTTTATAAAGTCTTTACCCATCTGAAAATTATCATCCACAAACTGGTGAAGACATATGGCACAAAGGCCATTAGAAATTTTAATACCTTGGATAAGATTAAGAGAAACAACATGTTTACAAAGTCTACTTAAAGATTCAGCGACAATAATATAAAGAAAATGAGAAATAGGATTTTCTTGTCTCAGCTAATGCCCATCTTGAAAGAATCCTTCAGGTTTTCCATTAATAATAACATAAAAATTGGTCGTGAATATACAAACCATGATCATGTTAATAAATAAATCATCAAAACCAACCTGTACCATGATGGTGTGAAGAAAGGACCACGATACCCTATCATAGGCCTTATGATATATCTAGCTTGAAAATCATCGACTGATCTACTATAACTTTCTATAGAGTGAATCACCTCTTGAATAAAAACAATGTTGTCCAGAATTTGTCTGCCAGGGAAAAAATATCCCTCATTGGGTGAGATAAAATTAGATATCACCTATCTGATCCTGAGAGAAATAATTTTTGTATATCAACTTGTAGCTAGTATTGTAGAAGGTGATTGGTCTGAAATATTTAACATCTTGGCTCCCATAATTTTGGGGATGAGGTCCAGAAAATGTGTTGTTGATATATTTTAGAAGTTACACATTTGTAAAGAAATATTGAACCATTTTAACCACATCTCTTTTTCATCACCTTCTAGAAATTTTGAAAGAAAAATGTAGGGAATCTATCAGGGCCATGGGATTTATCAGGTTCCATAACGAAGAGCACAAATCTGATCTCATCTTCCCTCGGGATAAAAAAAATATCTCTATTTTCCTGCTATGGGAAATACCATTATGGAAAATTACTAAAACCTTATCCCTAGTAACACTATCTGGTTCCTTCTCTAGTAGAAAAAGATCCCTGAAATATTTTGTAATAGTTTCATTGATTTCATTTTCATCAAAATTAACTTCACCATCAACCCTATTGATTTCCTTGATCTTGAGTTAGTTAGTTCTTTTTCTAGTAGAGAAATGAAAAAACTTGGTGTTTCTGTCCCCCTTCTTTAAAAATTTTACTTTGAAATTTTGCCTCCAATACACCTCTTATTTGACAAGGATATCATGGTATTCTATGAGCAGATTTTGTTTCTGGATTTTGAGAAGAGTATTGATACCATCCTACTCCATCAGTTCTTCAATAGTTCAAAAATCCTACGCATTTCTATTTTTATCCTGGAAGATATTCTCGAAGGTCTCCTTGCTCCATATTTTAAAGATATTTTTGATATTCTTCAACTTGAATCTTAATCTAAACATAGTAACCCTATGTGAACTGGCAGTTCTAACCACTCTTGAATTCTACTAAGAATATCTAGGTGTTGGAGCCACATATTTTCAAATCATGAAGTGCTATTAATTTTTTTGGGATAGCCATACCCAAATTGAGGAGGATTAGGCTAATGATCCAACCCGATTCTGGCTAGATAAGTTAAAGAATAATGTCGGTTAATCATACATAAATTACTCACAGAAAAACATGTTCAAACTAATTTAGATAATGTCCTACCTTGTTCTTCTATTATCCCATGTAAACTTACATCCTCCTAGATCCGGATCAAACAAGTCATTTTTCATAAGAAAATTAGCAAGATCATCCATACTATAAGTGTAAGAGATAAAACCTCATTTTTTTATCAGTAGGATAAATGGGGATATTTAAATATTCCCCAATAATCTAGTCAAAGTCTTTGAAAGAAAAAACTAAAAACTATGAAAGTTCCCTACTATAAGTTTCCTCCTACCACTGACCAAGTTCATCTTGTAAATATTGGAAACAATCCATGTATTTTTTGAATCAATTTCAGTGAAAAACATCAGCTACATGTCTAGCCAAATCCATAAGCATCTCTCCTTTCACAACTTGGAGATTCCAAAGAGTAACAATACTTCCTGAGGCCCCCAAATATTTAACTCCTACCCACTTTCCCTCCTTGCAAAAAATCCCTACTAACCTATTTGAATCTTTCAAGACTCATTTTAGTTTCTTGTATAATAATTATATCATGTTTATATTTGTTTCTAATATCCTTGGCTATTATATGCTTACCCGGGGTTGTTCAACCCTCTTATATTCCAAGATAGCACAATCATTTATTTCTATTTGCATGAGAGAACCTCAAAGGCACTTGTAATCCTTTATCTATTTCTTTCTTTATAGAGGTTTCCCTCATCTCCTTATTGGTTTTCCTATCCTTTGGAAGTTTACTCTTTTCCCACAGCTGCTTTAGAGTTTCTCCGTGTGTTGGCTTGGTCCTATTGACATATGTTGCTAGCGAAGTCATACCATCTAGAGAGTCCTGAACCACTCCCCCCATTAATATCTCAAAATAATTTGAGGTTGTGATGATATAATCTTGCCTCTATTTGAATGAGCTTTGTCCTATTGAATAAAATTTTTCCAATGAGGGTCCAACTACTACTTTTAGGTCATAGTTTTCTGTCAGATTAAGAGATATACTTGTATTTCAATTTTTTTTTGCATCTGAGGATGAGAAGATTTTATACTCTTCTATGTCAAGCTGTCATTTTTCCTTTCCTTCCTTGAAAGTCAAACCTACTTTGTTGGATCTATTTACCGGACATTTCTAGGATTGTTGTTTCCTTCATAGGATCTTGTTCAACCTCCTTGCTAGAGTTAACAACCTTTCCATTTCACCCAACTTACCTCCATTCTAGATTATCTTATTTTTTTGTCACTAAGTTAAGCTTGGGGCATGTTAATTTTATTTTTTTATTTTTTTATAATGGCCCCCCTCTAAAATCATGCACCATAGTCTTTCCATTTTCGACATACGCAAAAGGAAACGACTCATACTTAAACCTTTGCACCTAATCCCCTAATTTTGAGAACAACTGGATATTACCTTCTAGGGTGGCCTTATTTTTTATATTGACACAAAATATAGCTTGAGTTAACCTAGTCCTTTCCTTGGTGATAGGATCTAGGGATATTGGAGAACCCTTACTTTTTCCTATATACCTATAAAGCACCTCTTAGTTTCCAGAACTCGAGATTCAAACCCATGAGGATCACCCAAATAGGATATTCAGAAACAATATTTTCAAAAGCGTTGTAATCTGGTTCCCATTTCTAGGCCACCAAATGAGATTTTCTCAATAAACCATGGTCCGTCAATAAAGATTTTAGTAACATGTTCTTTGCTAGGTAATGAGGCCAAGAAAAAACCATTAGCATAAATTGCTACCTAAATGGATATTTTTGGTGCCCATCCTCTCTTCGCTGAGCCCCGTAAAAGATCAATTTTGGGTTGAGAGCCTAAAAATTTCACAAAGAGTGCTCCTTCTATATTTTCCTTACCTTTGTCTAAGAGATTTTCTAGGATTTTAAGATAAAGGAAGCCCTTCTCTTTAGAAGACTCTAATCCCTCAAAAGCACTTTTATCCAATATTTTACTGACCAATGTTTCTACCTACATGGTTTCCTCCATAGGACTTAGATTTACCATCCTTACCTGACACAGACATATGATGCTGCCACGATCCTGGAGATTTTTCTAGGTTTGAAGATTCTGCCAAGAGTTCATGCATCCATCACCATCATTCAAAGAAGTATTTCCCGCTCCTCCGGAATTCAAATTTTGTGCATGGGTTTTTTATATAATTCATTTAAAGGGTATTAAAATGAATAAAGGTAAAATTTTGTTAAATAAATAAATGCGAGCATGGGTATTGTTACTTACGAAAATAAAATAAAAATTAAATTTGAGAAAAATTTAAAATAAAATTTAAGGTTACTTAGGAAACTAGTTTGAATAAAATTAATAGGAGCTTAAGTGGGTAAAAATGATGAAATTAACTTAGTGAATATTTTAAATAAAATTAATGGAAACTATGGAGGAGGATTAAACTCCGAATTGAATTTTGGGAACTAAACAATAATATTAAATTATTAAACTAGTTACGAACCCTTTAAGGGGTTGTAGTATTTAATTGATGGGAATTAAATAAACGCAATATAAGTATGTTTAAACAAAAAAAAATCCCATAGTTTTCCTAAGAATTTGATGAATTTTTGACATTGTTTTGGTGCATCAGGTTTTGGTTGTTACATTGATCATTGGTTATGTGTCTTCGAATTTGGTTTGGCATTATTAAATAATATATTGGATTACCCCCATGCACAATAAGTAATATTTAAAAGAATATAAAATACCTTGCCAACGTGGGAAACATGATTATGTTAACTATGGTTAAGAAATTCAACTAGATTCTCATTAGTTAGGTTTGAAACCCTAAAATCTTAATTTGCATGTGCTTATTCGCTTGTGGTGGCTTTTGGAAAAGGTAAGTTATTCCCAATTTTTATCTCCCTTGTTACTGGAGCTTTATATTTACTTGGATGGCTCCTATTTACGTGATTTTTCTGCCATTTGTTAGACTTCCAGCTCTGTGGGGTTTTTTCTTTAAGATCTCCTTTTGTGAAATGGGTTCGATTAGATCTATGCTTAGGAGTTTCCATGATCATGTCCTCTTTTTTTCTTCTGTACATTTTTGAGCTTGGTATTTTGTAACTAAGCTATGAAATGGGTTCACATTTCTTTCTCTAGGTTATAGATATTGGATATTTGCATTGTTTCCTTTGTCTGAGTGACGGCCCTATGTAAAGGCATGGAGATTTTCTTCTACATTTTATCTTTCCATCCTTTATTCTTGGTTCATTCCATGAGGTTTTTGGTTGTGATTTTATGGGCAATCGAGTCATTCAGCTTGGTGTGATTTAGGGGTTTGTATTGAGTGGCTTGAGCTCAACAAGTATTTCCATTGCTCATTCTTATTGTGCAAATCACGTTGTTTTTATTGAGGAGTTTTGTGTCTTACTTCGACAGTTTTCATATGGCTATTGATTGATTATATATATGAGTCGCTATGGTTCTGCATATGCATGTGAACTATGTTTTGCATCATTCGAGTTGGCTATTGTTGATGGGTTCCGGTGTTGCCATATTTTACGTGTTCCCAACTTAGCGCATTTGAGTCAGATCTCTTCACTATTCAATTTTATTCTATCTCTTTCTGAACTCATGTTTCTATAGATATATATCGATTCTTCTCTAATATAGTGGGGCTTGGTCATGGAAATTCACCTCTTAACTCAGATCAAGCTACCTAGAATACTATTTATATAGCTCAGTGAGCCCTTAATTTCCAAGGTGTTCTCGATATAGATTTATCTCATTTTGAAAACTCATCCACGTTAAAGATAGTCATGATTTGTATTTGGTTGGAGCTTAGAATGGTGAGTTGACTTAACCTCAAGGATCTTAGATAGTTATTTCCTTATTTGTACAAGCTCATTATGAGATTTGTGGAAATGCGTTGTAGTTTTTTGTGGAATTAATGCGCTTGTTCTTTATCCATACGAGCCTCTTGATCTCATTCTAAATTGAGACAAGATCGACCTTGTGTTCAGTGGCTCATTTTTTTAATTTTCACAAATCAAGCTTGGTATGATTTTCTTTTTGATCTCGCCCTTGTGTTGATCTGGGATTGCCCATCCACGCTCATATGGGCCCGCATTCTTTACTAAACTAGCAATACTTTCTCTTTCTCTGAGATATGTAAAAAGGTTAGTCAAACATGGAAATTTTTCTACATTTAAGCTTGTTGGATAACTCGCAAAACTTGGGGTATTTCTAAATCATACCCATATTTAATTTAAAGGATTATGAATATATTTTGAAGTCTATTTCATTAGCAAAAATTGATGGCTATCTTTCGAGCTTCGTGGTTATACCTGTAAATTTTCCATTTCTATGCACAACCCCTCAAAATTGAAACTCATGTAACAATTGAAAATGTTTACTTGGAAATTCTTTTCTTTCGGATGCTTGGTTGTAACTTGATGTGAAAATGGTAAGAACCATATTTACTTTTAAAGTTACAAATCTATCTTGTCAATAAACTCTGAAAATATGCACTTTTGCAACTTCATAGATTTGTAATGCATTTCATTTGTTCAGTTTAAGAAAGTTGCTATTTTTTGGAGTTCATTGAAACTTCATCCATTCCGAAACTTTGTTCTCAATTTATAGTTATCATTTTTTAATCTGAAATCTGATAGAATCTCTCCTACAAAATGAATGGACTATTTTTATAGATGTAATAATAGTCAATTCTTATGCACTTTGAAATACATTCTGAAAACCTTTCCTTGAAACTTCATGAAAACCTTGTAAAATGTAAATGGAACTCTTTTTCTTTTTTTTTGGGTTTGATTGTTGGCATCTTTAGATCTAAATATTATCATTAATTCTTCTCACTTGGAAACTTCAATGATGAAAATATATAGTTCTTGCTATAAAAAAGTCCTGAGATAAAGTTAGGCTCTATATCACTGCATGAATTTATCTTCAAGCTCTGGATAATTATAACACATCCAGATTATGGCACATGACTGTAACTTGTGGTCTTCTCTGTAATTTATATTTTGCAAGCTGGAGTATTCATAAAAGTGTGTATTTTTCTTCCTAAAACATTGTTAGTTGGTGCATTTTAGCTTTGCAATATGAGATTTGGTGAACACATGTATCTTATTTACATAGTGAGAAATTATACTTGACATATGTGTTATATTATTTGATTAACAATGGAAACCTATAATTTTCTCGTCAAGAATGGTCAACATGTCATGGAGAAGGGTAACCCATAGCTATAACTACTTCTTTTATCTACTTTTTTCAGGTACAACGAAGCCACAACTCGAATAATGTAGAAGGAGATTATACAAAAGTGGATCTCATCCAACAAGAAATGACAGTTTCCTCTTACTCATTATATTTCTAGCTTTATATTTATATGCATTGTTTTACCTTTCAGCTATATCCCATGGCTTCTTTTGGGTTTCTGTAATGTTAGTCCTTATGAATATAAACAAATGTTTATGAAATGAGTTATTTTTTGTTTCCTTTATCTTGATGTAATTGCATGATTAAAATAGCATATGAAAACCTTTTTTTTATACATCTATATACAATCATCATTACTAAACTATAAATTTTGTTTGTACTTTTTTTAACAATCTTAAATTGATAATCTGATATGAATGAATAATAACACTCATAACTAAAATTTTCTCCCATAATGAAAACTTAATACTGAAATAAGATTTCCTGTTGCTTTTAAAATGTCTTTTTCTAATGTATGGTGTCTTTCCCATATTATTTAGAACCATGCATCAGTCCATTAAGGGTTGATGCATTATTGTGACAAAGATACAGACTAGAAAGGCATCCTATGTGGGGAATTGGCATCAAAAATCAACAGTAAACCAATTTTTACATTGATTGGCAATTCATTTTCCCAAGACAATAAATTTTTAAAATTTTTTTGTACCCTTTTATCAATGATGACCAAAAATGGTTAACATGTAATGTATGGATTTTTGTAATTTTAAACATAAATAGTCATTTTCTTATTCTAGTCTTATCACATGCATGGTGATGATTTGGCTATTTTTGAATTTTTTAGCAACGAAACTATTTTTTCCCCCAATAAATATTGGTAAATAATTAAAAGACTACAACATTCCCCCCTATGTGGGTATGTAGGAAATCAGGGATTTTGAAGGCAACCTAACAATAGTTAAAATAGAAATGATTAGATTGTAGCCATAGTTGGAAAATCCCCAATTAGGGTCAAACCCTAAAAATAATTCACTATGTATTAGATTTCAGGGAGTTTCATCCCTTGGGGAAACTCTTACACATTTTCAAATGGCTGCCATTTTTGCTTTGTAGCTTTGTGATAACTTTGGTTTTCTTTGCTTTCAAAAATATTTCATTGCTGCCATGAATTCATTGTAGTTTCCATATTTATTTTGTTGTGGCTACAATTAATTAACTTTTCCCATCTTTCCTACTTTGTCTGCCTCTCTTGATTTTATCTCAGCTCATGTTAGTTTCAGATCTGGGTTTTTCTATTTTAAATTACCATTTTGGAGGGAGATTCCGCTTGTGGTTTTTCATTTAGCTTCTCACTTCGCCATCTATTTCATGTCATGGATATATTTTTTGAACCTTTAAGTCTTGTTTAGGATGTGTTTACCCTGAGTTTGGCATAGTTCGAGTTCTCCTAGTTGATTTAGAGTATTTTATTCATTATTTTTTTATGATTTGGAACTTTAGTATGCACTTAGTTGCAATGGCTGCATCAAAGCATATAAGTGCGTCCCATGTTTTTTCATTTTTATTGAATTTTCATAGGAAATATCCACTAAACCATACACATTCTTGAAATTACATGAAGTACTAAAATGTTGTCTTCAGAGTATAGAATACATGTAAATGTTTTTTTTTAAAGAAAAAAATGTGGTCTTTTAATTAATCTTATTCATACATTGTTTCTTATTTTATACTATAGCAACAACCATATAGCTTCATTTTTTAAATGAAAACTTGTTTTTTCAGCATGAAATTTTAGATCTATGTTCTAGATTTGAATATCTAGTCCCTCACAAATTTTCATTTTATTTTTATTTTTTAGAGAATATATTTTCAGATTAAGGGCATACATATGTTTATGCAAATATATTCCTTTTATGCAAATATATTTTCAGATTTATATCGAAATTAATTTGTTTTCAAAACTACGAAAATGAATTCAAAAAATAGAGAGATTATTTTTTTCAAATTTATGATATATTTTACTATTTTTGAAATGTGTTTAAATTGTACTCTTGATTGTCGTAAAATACCATACATTGGAATTTTTCTTACAAAAAAAGTAGAAAACATTTTTAAAAAAAGAAAATTATATTTATACAAAGATAATAAAAATCTATATTTTGGTGTGATGTTTTGTAATTTAACTAATTTATGTTCCCTAAATATGTGGCACCTATGTGGCACATTTTGGGAATTAATTATCCTGTAAATGGTTTAAGGTCCAAAACGTGCCACATAGGCTCCACATAAGGGTGTTCGCACAAAGGATGGTTATCTTAAAGGGGATTCACGTGAATGCCCATTATGTATAATTTTGTTTATGCACTCTCCAAAAAGTGTGGAAGGTAAAATATTACTTCTCAGGTTTACCTGAACCCCATTTGCTTCAAGGGAGTTCATGCAAATGGGTTCTTCAGGTCAACCCCTTTTTTGATGACATGGCATTGTGATAAGAGGGGGTTCGGGTGAAGGGTGTGTTCCCTCGAACCCCACTAAAATCTGACCGGACCCAACTCCTCACTCATTTTTTTGGATCACCAAGTGGGACACAGTATTTTTCTTTAACCTGGATATGTTTATTTTTTATTTGAGTTGGGTGCTCTGTGATGGATTTGTCATGTTGGCTTCACACGTTTAACTCGCCATGTATTTTACTAGTTCAGCGTTAAAAAATGAACTATGTTTTTGTTGTGATATCGAGAGCTGCTTAAGATGAGTTGGATTTAGGGGCTTTTAAACTCTGGTGGTGCACATTTTTATGGGGGCTTGTTGTTATCTTATGTGAGATCGTGAGGGATTTAATGCATGAGTGAAGAGGAGCGTGATTTTCATTCCTTGTGACTCACCCATTGGGTTGTGATGGTGGGATTTGTACTTATCTCTATCGTGTTACAACATGGCTCACCTTTTACATTTGGGTTCATTCACTTCACATAGATCATTTTTCTTTGCATCTTTTCATCTCGGTGTGTGAATATCCCAGATCGAGTAATGGTTGTGCTTTACAAGTTTTTTTAATATTTATTGGAATCTTCCCATTTTGGACTCCTATATCGACTCATCTCGCCTAGGTTTCAATATATCCCATTATTGTATTGTAAGAAATCTCTTTTCTAAATCCCATATCTTTTCTCACAGCTTAACTCAGCCATGATGCTTTTTCATAGCGCCATTATACATGATTACCCATCTTTACTGAGATGGAGTAATTAGCATACTTGAGATACTTTCAACTGGCTCGGATTGGGGAAAAGGGGGTAAGTTCACGCATTGAATCTACTACAAACCCTGAAGATAATTATATTTTAAATTTTCATGTATTACTAATTTTCCCGCTTTGAATGAAAAAGCTCTCTTAAGACTTGAAGAGTTCTAATTTTGAACAAACTTTCCGAGTATTAATGAAGGTCTGTAACTGCTCATTTTCATATTTTGTTTTATAGTTGTAGCTTTATATTTTTGTGCAAACTGAAGACTATACCATGATCTAGAAATTCTTTTTCATAAACTTTGTTTCCCATAAAAGCATGGCTAGTTGATTCGTTAGATGCACTGGAGGCTTAATATAAAAAAGGACTAGAATGTTGATTTGATGGTTGTAGATAACCATTATGTGCTCTGAAACCATTTTGTAGATTAGATATTTACATTTTTTTATTCTATTTTCTGACATCTATGAATGTAAACTCCAATATGCCTTATAACAGTGTTGTTGTTTTTAAATACACGGTTGTTTTTTAATTATGGATATCGTAAATGAATTTTTCAGCCATAATTGTTTGAATGGGATATGAGGAACTTGTAATACACTTCCATACTTTTCATTAGATAGATGAAAAACCCTTTTCAGTGACTGTGCACATATTTTTTATTAAGAATAAACGTTTTTTGACTCAGGACCCACCTAGGGGTAAAAGGCCTGAAGCCCAAATACAACAATGAAGAACAAGAGAAACCCAAATGAAGAAGCTTTTAGGAAAAAAAATAGCAACCCCTACGCAAAATCAATAACAAGAACTACAGTCAACCAAAAGTCAAAGAATAATGATATGAGTGTCATATGAGAAGTGGCTGAATTCAGTTTAGAAGAGACTCTTTTCTTGTTCTGGACCAACGTACACTCCTCCTTGTTAAGGTTTTAATCAAAATCCCACATGAGAATAACATGTAAAGAGGAAATAGGTCAAAGAGGAGACCTATTAGAAGGATAAGCGAATATTTTCTTTGAGATTACCTCAACAGTGGCATGGGCGATACGATTCTTCTAATCAATATGAGGCAATTGATAGTGGTTTGCATTAGATGGAGAGGCCACTCAAGAGGGTCTTAAAACAAAATCAAATACAAAATCAAGAATAGGATCAGGAGAGGGATTAAAGGTACAATGAGAGTGTATAGTATCCACCCACCATTTGGGATTTGTCGGGCTTTCTTTCTTAGTGTGACCATAATACTCAACCACATGTCCCATTTCAAAACACCTGTCACAACGCAAATCCAATACTTCATAATATAATATTTTAGGGAAGGTTCTATCACCAATCAATAGGTTAATAATTTCAGGAAGTTCTATGGCTCTTTCTAAATCCACAAGTATTCTATATTAAGTAGTTTATAGTTGAACTCAAGTAGCATTATGATATTTTTCATAGTCCCCCATTAGATTTCCAATGGATTGATGGAAAAAATCATCTAAAAGTTAAAGGGGGGGACCTGGGAGATTAACTTGGATGGGTAATTTGTGAAATTAGTCTTTCAATGTGTTAAATAGGTATACCATGGTTTATTCATGACACCATATTGGTCCTCCCAAAACCAATATTGTTTGTGTATTATTTCACGTTCTTCACTAGAATTGAACAAAAAAATAAAATACGCTTTGGAACATGGTTAAAGTTCGATCTCACCCTATATTTTGGAGCCCCATTATTTTGTGATCCATTCATGTAGATGAGAAAAATTGGGATTAAAATTATGAAATATTTATACATGCTATAAGTGTCCTCTAGATTTTGAAATTTATATAACATATCATCATTTAGCTTGATTATTGGGATGTCTTTATCGGGAGACGAGGTTTTTTTAATGTAAATATTTGGCAACAGCCGTAATAAATGAAAAATCATAACATGCTAAAATACTTCCACCCATGACCTGGACATTATGCTCATCCATAGATACATATTCATCCAAGGCAAAAGTGGAACCGACCACTATCTGGTATGCACTGCCTTCACCAAAAGACATGAGTTTCAGATCTATCTTTTCCTTCCCTGCTACCAAGGGATTGGTCACTTTGGAAAACCCCCTTTTCACACTAATACATATAGTAGTGTCCATTGTAAAATAGGAACTTCCATCCTCTCCTGATCCAAATCCTCCTTTCCCTATAATGTTAGGAATGTTGTTTTCATTTTGAGGGATAAAAATCCCTTTTTGACCACCACCTACATTCTAGAACGCATGTTTTCTAACCATATAAGATGAGGAATGAGGTTTTAACCATGCAAGGAAGACAGAACATAGGCCACAACCCCAAACCAATTCCACTACCTCTAGACATGACACTCTTACTTGCAGACCTATTCATAGCCATAGGGTTTTCTATATCTCTTCTTGTCACTCTTCACATCTTGAAGTATTCACGAAAATTCTGAAATCTGTATAAATCCAAGTCTTAAACATTGTGTGGATGCTACTATTCATAGTTGATTCAATTTATAACTCAGGAATACTAAATCTTATGTAATTTTTTAGTATAATTTCTTGTAAAATATTTATTTTTTCTTTGTTCATACTTAGAAGAATTCTTAAAATCATGAATTGATATGAGTTCATGTATGGATTCTATGATTTTTTTCTGAAAGATTACAAAGATGAAAATAATTTTTCACATTCCATTACTCCTTTTCAATAAAGAATACAAATATCTAAAAAGATTAAAATATAATGAAAAAAGAAAACTTGATCTCTGACATCTATCTCTTCTTTTTCATGTATTTGAAGTAGAGATGGATCAAACTGGAGCAATAGTTTCAGGAGAGGATATCAGGTCTACGAAAAAATAATTGTTCCCCTTCTTATTTACAATCTAAGTTTTTAATTTATGATCTATATTATTTTACTTTCAGTCATATCCTCCAGCTTTTATGGGGAAACATGCATACTTTAGTAATGAATATATACAATTTTTCTTTTCCAATGAGTTGTATGGTGTTTCATTTTCATTTCTTTTCAGTTTCATAAATAAAATAAAAAATATTAAACTTAATGCTTAACACAACTTCATATAATAATAAGGAAATCAAATGAAGTATTTGCACCATTTCCAATTGTTAAAAAATAAATGAATCAATGACATATCACCCCTTGCAACTTCAACTTGCCTTAACACTTAATAATCTTCTGATCTGCATTCAAAACCATTTCATCTCTAGAATTTTCACTTCTAATATACAATACCTTTCCCACCTTTGTCAAGAACCTAAAATAGTCATAATTGGATTGATCCATAGGGATCCAAAATGACTCTACTTCATCATGATCTGTTAGAACGAATAAAATAAAATAAAATAAAATGAATATGAAACAAACAACCTTAGAATTTGAAGGGTTGTATGTGTGTCTTCCCATTATGTGACCTTTCCCATTATGTGAACTTTTCCATTCTCCAGTGCATGGGAGGACATTAGAAAGGCTATAAATATGTGTTTGTATAAGGGAAGAAGGGCATCGAATCATCAAAGCATGAAAGCAAGTGAGCAAGAAGTTCTTAGTGCTGGAATTGGGTTTTGTAGAAGAAAGGAGTGTTTAGACATTATCTAATTCTCTTTCATATTTGTTTTAATTTATGTACTTATTATTTGAATTGGCTAGTAAAAGTGGGAAGAAAGAGAAATTTCCAGGATAAAACTTGTTGGTGTATGTGAGCTTATATTCTTTCCTTTCCTACAATTTTTGATTCTAAGCACAAGTAAAATTTATTCACTAGCTATATCTGTCATTTTCTAATAGAAAGTAGAACAACAACGTTTTAATTTGCGATTATGTGGATAATTCCAAAGTTGAAGAGTTTACAGATCATTTTGGTATCAGAGCTAACAAGTATCTAAAGGTGAAGAGGTTTTACCTTGTGATTAATAAATTTCTATAAGGAAGTGGAAACAGAGAATTCGGGGATAAATGGAGGAAGAAAACTTAGTCTGTAGAATCGAGATGCTAGAGACCATGATGGATAGGATGTTTAGAAGGTAAAAAGAACTTGTAGATTTACAGAAGACAACTTTAGTCAAGCAAGACTCCATGGAATCAGTGGTTCAAGGCTTAGCTGAAAATTTTGGTATAGGGAGGAGCCACCATGAGGTAGATTATGGGGAAGAGCATATAGAAGAGAATTCAAACACAAGAGAAAAGGTAAAATATGATCATACTCCTTTTAAAGTTGAGACGAAAGTTGAGATTAAAATATGTGAAGGACAAGTAGATGCAGAGTTGCTTGATAAATGGTTAAAACAGTTAGAATTCTAATTTATAGTCCATAATGTCACTGAGGTATAGACAATCACCTTTGCATGTCTTAAAATGGAGAGACATGCTTTGGTTTGGTGGGAAACCCTTCTAACCACTCGTGAAAAGAAGAAGCATCCTACTGTGAAATATTGGTGAGAATTTAAAGAATTACTTAGAGTTAATTCTATCCTATTGGCCACAAGACTAACCAAATGATTAAATGCCAGTATTTTAGACAAGGCAATGGTCAAAGTGTGCAAGACTATACTACGGAGTTTCAGACGTAGGCCATGTTGCTAAACATTGACTTAGAGGATGAGGATATTCTGACTAAGTACTTGGGAGGACTTCACACTCACCTTTGAAGAAAGGTCATATCCACAAAGCTCAAATATCTCAACGAAGCATGTGTATAGGAATACTCCATAGATGATGAAAAGAATTAGGGAGAAGCAAAGCCAAGGGTAAAGCAGTCAATAAATCACCAGAAAAGAGAGTACGAACAAACAAGTAACAGGGGTAAGTGGAAAGGGAAAGGTAAACAAGTTTCACTGTACTTTAAATACTTGTAAAGATCTGAATAATTTTTGCAAGAACTGTGATATCAATGGTCATACTGATGCTACATGTTGGAAGTTACATCCAGATTTACATCCAAAGAACTGAACCAAGGACTCAAATAAGTCCATGACAGATGTAAAAACAAAAGGGGAGTACAAAATAAAAGATGACTCTGATGTTGAAAAAGGATTGGATGCATTGCCACCAACATGAACAGCCATGAAGAGGAGATGAGTAGACTATTCCAGATCAAAATCTATATCAAGAGAACTAAGGTAAATTCTTTAGTTGATACTAGTTCTCAGTCTAACTTGATTTCTAAAGTAGTGGTGAAGAAGCTTTGTCTTAATACTTATGAGCATCCATACCCTTATCCTTTGGGTTGGGTGAAGAAGGGTGTTGAAATTTAGGTAACAAGAAGATGTAAGGTCAATTTTGGGATAAATTCCCAGTATATTGATGTTTTGGAAGATGAAGTTATTCCACTTGATGCTTTTGCTATTGTATTTGGGAGTCCTTACTTGTATATTAGGGATGTTATATTTATGATAAGGGAAAACCGGTAAAGATGGGTCAAGGATGGGATCAGCTACAATATCCGGGAACACCAACATAAGATACGAGTTACTATGGTGAGTGCTAACCAAGGAAAATGACTTATTCAAGAAAATCATAATCAGTTTTGTTTACTTTTGTTAAAGGATAAACAAGATGGGTTAGAAGTTATAGATATTTATATGTAGGGAAAGCATGATTTGGATATTATTATTTAGTCTTTTCAGGAAGTATTTCAGGCTCCCAGTGGGTTACCACCAAAACGGGAAGTAGAGTATGAGATTAGGCTATTTCTAGAATCCCCTCTACCAAATATCGGGTTGTATAGGCAATCCTTGCTCGAGAGTACTGAAGTAAAGAAACAACTCCATATTCATCCAAGGTAAATGAGGAATCAACCACTATCTAGTATGTGTTGTGTTCACCAAAAGACATGATTTTTGGATCTATCTTTTCCTTCCCTACCACCAACAGATTCGCCACTTTGGAAAACCCTTATTTCACAATAATACGTCTAGTAGTGTCCATTGTAAAATAGAAACTTCCATCCTCTCTAGATCCAGATCCTCCCTTCCCTGTAATGTTAGGAATGTTGTTTTCATTTTAAGGGATCAAAATCCCTTTCTGACTGCCACCTCCATTCTAGAACCCATGTTTTCTAATCGTCTCAGATGAGGAATGAGGTTTTAACCACGTAAGGAAGAGGGCACATAGTCCACAACCCCAAACCATTTCCACTACCTCCAGACACGACACTCTTACTTGTAGACCTATTCATATCCCTAGGGCTTTCTATACCTCCTCTTGTCACTCTTCACATCTTGAAGTATTCAGGAAAAATGTGAAATCTATATAAATCCAAGTATTAAACATTGTGTGGATGGTACTATTAAAATTTGATTCAATTTAGAACTTAGAAATCATAAATCTTATGCAATGTTTTAGTATAATTTCTTGTAAAATATTTATTTTTTCTTTGTTCATAGTTAGAAGAATTCTAAAAATCATAAATTGATATGATTTCATGTATGGATTCTATGATTTTTTTTTCTAAAAACTTACAAGGATGAAAATAAAATTTCACATTCCATTACTCCTTTTCAATAAAGCATACAAATATCTGTAAAGATGAAAATATAATGAGAAAAGGAAACTTGAGCTCTGACGTCTATCTCTTCTTTTTCATGTATGTAGAGCATAGATGGATCAAACTAGAGCAATAGTTACATGAGAGGGGATCACGTCTACCAAAAAATAATGGTTCCCCTTCTTCTTTACAGTCTAAGTTTTTAATTTATGATCTATATTATTTTACTTTCAGTCATATCCTACGGATTGTATGGGGAAACATGCACATTTTAGTAATGAGTATATACATTTTTTCATTTCCAGTGAGTTGCATGGTATTTCATTTTCATTTTTTTTTCAGTTTCATAAATAAAATAAAAATATGAAACTTAATGCTTAACACAACTTCATATAATAATAAGGAAATAATATGAAGTATTTTCACCTTTTCCAATTATTAAAAACTAGATGAATAAATGACATATCACCCCTTGCAACTTCAACTTGCCTTAACACCTAATAATCTTCTGATTTGCAATCAAAACCATTACATCTCTAGAATGTTCACTTGTAATGTACAATACCTTTCCCACCTTTTTCAAAAACCTGCAATAGTCATGATTGGATGATGCATGATCATGGAAAAGGAGACAGCTGAAAAGGCCTTTTATGTGAGGATTGAGCATCATGGAATAGATTTTTTTTCTTCTTACTACTTTTGTGTTTTCCAATCAACATTTGAAACTAAGTAACCTGATTTTTTTTATGCCCCTCCCCTATGTAGACACAAAAATCATAAACATATTTGGATTTTATGTTGGACTAATTTTTTTCTAATCAACAATAAATTGGAATCTAACCTCTTTTAGCCATACAAAATAAGCTTAAACCTTCATGTAAGATTTAACAAGAAGGCCCGATTCAAAGAAGACCTATCCAAGACTAAAATTCCTTCGAAATAAATGAAAAAAAACATAAAAAATAGTACTCAAATTCACTAGGATGAAATAAACAACTTTAAAATTCATGCAAAATCATACATGCTTCAAGTAGAACATGCAATGTGTGTGGAAGAACTTATTTTATAGAAACGTATAGTAACCTACTCTTACCAACAAAAATGAGAAGCTAAAAAAATCCTGATATAGGAAGAGAGAATTGTATTTCCTTTCTCATAAAATGGGACCATAAGATAACCTTGAAAACTAAATCACATGGAGAGAATGGTAACATAATTTACACCTGTTATTTTTTCAAAATCTTAGTCCAAATAACTATAAATTGCTATGTTGGATGGTGCGGGAGCATAACTTACAAAGACCATAACTTTTAATCCAACCATTGGATCGTCCTAAAAATTTATAGGCTGGTAGTTATAAATTAGTTCTATGCTAGGGTCAACATTTCTGATAAGGTTTTGGCCATTTTGACACATTTTTGGGCCCGGATTCCTTCATCTAGTGGCCTAAAATTGGCTTCAAATGTTTTTTCACTTTTGACTAGGTCTTAGAACTTTAATAACTTTTGTTGTGATTGTTATAATAAGTCAAAATTTCTCGTGAGCCCTAATTTATGAAGGTATATTTGGCACACCAATTTTGGGGCCCATCCGAGTAGTTTTTCTAATAGGTAATTTATGGCATTTTAGGGTTTCTTAGAGTAGACGTGAAATAAAAGGAGGATTGTAATGATTTAAAATATTAGTGTGGATTCAACAATGGTAAGTAAGATATTTTGAAACTCCTAGTTTTTAATTGCAAATTTGTTTATGTGTGTTTTTTTAGGTATTTCAACCTCTTGCAGCTGGATTCGCATCATTCGATATGTAATTTTCTTTAGGAGACCTACATGGGATGACTTTTGAGAACACATAGTTCATTATTGTACTCAAAATTAGGAATAAATACTTGTAACAGTAACGCCACGAAATAGCGGACGCCACGCTCACGACAACGACGGCGACGTTGGCGCCGCAAAACATCAAACGTCCCGAAAGTGCGACAATTTTTTTATTTTTTTTTAAAAGGTAGAGGATTCTTGTTTGATTTATTTTATCCGCGAGTCTTGTGACCTGCTTGACCTTGGGAATAGATAAGCTTCAATCTTTACCTTGTCGACGATTGCAAGACAAGAACTATAGGGTCGCAATTCCATTCACTCGGGCTTTACTTCAAAATTTGTCGTATTCGACTCCACCTTAACAGATAATTTCGAGTTTCAGCGTGGTGTTACAAGACTTCATAAGGGTATCTGACCACTGATCCCGTTTTCACATTATGATCCATTTTATAAGAGGGTAAAGGTGTCCTGGGTCAAATGTATTTAATAAGATTTTAATATACATACATACATATTTTATATATATATATATATATATATATGCGGATATATATAGCATGGATATATATATATACTTGCTTTATCATTCGACGACTATTACGAATCTATTTCGAAATTAATACATGTACATTAGATATGTAATTATAGATACTTTTAATTTAAGTATATATATATATATATATATATAGAAATATTTACCATACGTATATACTCATACTACAGCCTATATACATATATATGTATATATATATACATATTTATATAGGAATAAAAGACAATCCCATGAAAAATGTTTCAAAATGTACTTGATACCGATCTGGTTGGGGCGACCTTAAAGCTCATTGTACTATTATTTACCATATCAACGTGTGAGAAGATTGGGACTATTAACTACCATACTAGACCTACAAATATTTTGTGTTTAAAGAAAATAGTTCAACTAACCTATCACTGCTATTGTTTGTGATACTAGTGCTTAAAAACCTATAATTGACAATTTTTTTCTAGTTTTATACGATACAGCAGTAAGAGGTACTGACATTACATGGTCCGCTTAACTGGTTTCTAACATAACTATAAATGTTATAGGTTGGACGGTGGGTGTCAACCATCCACAATATCCACCATTATGACTTTTTGTCCTAGTCGTGCAAGATAAAGCTTACCATGGCGTCAGTTTAAAAAAGATTATTGAATTAGATCCTAGTGATAATAAATCATTATTTCACCTTATAGGAAATGTTCAGTTCAATCTTTAATGACACTTTTCCAATGTGCCTGGCAGAAAAAAAAACTCTTGTTTCCAACAACCAACTGGATCGCAACTTATTACGCCCTGTCTGGAATGCAAACATTTTTCTAAGGAGCTGCATCGCATTTACGCCCTAAGTCGCGTGCAAATCAGGTGAGCACGGGGAGAATAGGTCGGCCAGGATGTTAAGTGAGCAGGCTGTTCTAAGCCGCGTTGTGAAGAGTTCAGGACTATCGAAAGCATCTTCACATTCGCAATCCTACTTCAAGATGTATATATATAATATATATAGTTCTCCTCGCCCCTATACCGCGCATCGGTTACAAGGAGGGCACAGGCGAGCAGGCTGTTTATCATTGCTTGTCTAATGCAACACTCTTAAATAGACGACCACCAAACTCACTTTTGCAATCACTGCACAATTTAAACAAACTCATCCAACTAGTTGTTGTTATCTGTTATCAAGTTATCTGTCAAGCGTCCTCTACTGAAATGGGTTTCATCTTTTTTTCAAGATATTAATAGTTATTATCTTAAAGACGGTGGGGAAGATAGGGTGAAGGACTGGGTCTTGATTTTGAGACTAACTTCGGATTATATCAAGAAGTAGTTACTAGGCCTACCATGCAGCTTGCATATTTGTGAAGCGTGTAAGACCATTAGCACAGGTTGTTTTGCATCTGTTGGGACAGTCATTTGAACATGGTGGTGTTACAGGAAGGCATCCTTGCAATATTTTAATTAATATTTTTCTTTGTTGTAGCTTACCAGCGATATACTGTGTATCAAGTTGTCTATGAGGCGAATATCTACTAAAACTGTATCAGGCATTTTTTTCTAGGAAGCTTCCTACGCAGTTATTCTCTTCAGGCACGACTTACCAGGGTGTTACACTGGTCTGAGCTCATGGAAAAGACTCACGGAGGTGGATCTGTTTCGTATCAGAAAAGACAGAGGCCTGCCATGGAGCTTGTTATTTATGAAACTACGGAGACTACTCACATTGTCCTAATCTGTAAAAAATATAATGTTTATTGACATTATTTATAGGCAATGTAATATATTTGCATTACATCGTTAGTGGATAGTCATTGCTTTGTGGATCATAGTTGTATATAACAGGCATAATAATTAATGGTACTTTAATCATCCTGTATAATTTATTATTTTATAAATTCATTAGTTCTAGTATTACTTAAATAAGAATGGTATTCAGCTAGTTAGTACTCTTTGTTAGGCTTTAAGTTCGTGTTGGATATTGACCTTGATAGAGTTAAGGTATGTTGCATATAAGATTTATTTCTGAAGCACAATCTGTTTTATAGACATTGACATGGGTAGTTTATGCGTAAGTTTGATTAGTGATTTCATTTTATTTGTTTAGTTTGCAAAGGATTTTTCAATAAATTCATGAATGAATAAAAACATAAAAGGGGGCTATAGCTTGAAATTCTTCTTGGCATCTTAAAAGCCATTAAAAAAAAACTTAAGTTCTTCCATCAACTACACAAGAAGAGATAATACACTATTTTTTTTTTTCAATCTTTCCAACACATCACTTTCAAGTATCCAAACGAATTTTTTAATACATTTTATTTTGTAATTTCTTTCCAACATCCCACAAGGAATTCAACAACATTTCCAATAAATTTGTAGAGTAAGAAATACTATCATTTCAATGCAACGTTTCCTTCAAAATCTTTTACAACACATCCTACTTCATGTGGAAAACAAATTTGCATTAATGGAAGTTAAAGAAAGCAAAGCAATATTACATTTTTCCTCCACTCAAGGTGGGTAAATACATGATTTTTTTTTACATTGTCAACAACAAGGTTATTGTGCTCCAAGGTGTTCTTCATCCATGCTCCAAGTTCTAAGCATTTTCAATCACAACCAGAGATAGGGGGAGAGGCAACACTCTCCTCCCAACCAAAACTCAATGGAGAAGAGAAGCAATCTCCTCCATTGACCCCCAAGCCCCAAACACGACACAATGAAGGGTGGTCTCCAACTCAAGGCAACAATACTTGCTTCCACAATACAATTTTCTTCACAACATTCAAGGTAAAATAAAAGAAAACAACAGAGGACACACAAATTAGCACCAAAACTTTTCACAACAAGGCTTTCATCCAAGCCAACAAGAGAAGGAACTATGGAAAAAATTTTCCTTATGCCTCCCCATTGAGATGAGATGCCCTTCCAAAACCCTCCACAATAAAACTCAAGCCCCTATGACCCTTATGCCTCCCTCAAGTACCCCTTTTTCCTCCCATACTCTTATGCCTCCCTCCTCTTATGGCTCCCTCAAGAACAAGGTAAGAATGTAAACATTCTCACCCAAGATGGGCATCCCTCTCAAACTCCCTCCGCAATATCCCAATCTAATCTTATGCCTCCCTCATGAGTATTCCCATAGAACTCTCCTATACTACACAATAAGCATTCTATCCATTTTTCACAATATACCAAAGTAAACATGCATTATTCACAAATTTAGCATAGAAACAACAATATTATGAAAGCAAAACAAAGGAGAAGGTTTCCTACCTCTCCATTGGAGAAGCCTCAACCAAGAAATTTGTCCATGGTCCCTCCAAACAAAATCCAAGCATGCAAGTCCAAGCACTCTCTTTTTCTCTTTCTCCCACTTCTTTTCTCTCCCAAAACAAATAACAAAAGAGAACTTTTCAGCAAAGCAAAAACAAAACTCCAACCCCCTCCACAAGAGAGGAATTTTCCATAAATAGACAAGAGGAAAGAGTGGGGGTGATGTGGCTCCTTGTAGGATTCCACATCACACATCCTCAAGACAACCTCCCTTTTGTCAACTCAAATCCCAAAACACCATAAATGGGTGGTTGGCTTGAATGACATCTTTAATCCAAATCCATCCCTTCCCTCATGTGTCCTAAGACACAATTAAATGCAAAAGAAGACAAGTGCACTCCAAAGTCACATTTCCCTTCCCAAAATAATAAATAATCCCATTTTTGGATTCCCAACCCATAGATATGGTTGGTAAGGGGTTTTGGGAAGTGTGGGACAAGTTTAACTTGTCCCATAAGTCCCCCAAAATTGCCCTCAATCTCAAATTCGAGATTCAAAGAACATGGAGTGGTCAACACTCAAAACCAAGCATTCAATACATGAGGAAACACAAGACTCAAGGAGCCAACCATCAAAATTAATTACACCCACTTGACTTCCTTCGAAAACTTAAAAATTAAAACAAGATATTACATTAATCTAAACACACTTAGCAAAGTAATTTTAAAAAAGAAACATCACAAATAAAATCACCTACTAAAGTAAGTTAAAACAAGTAATTGAAATTCTTACCCCCTTGGTCACATTAGGAAAATTTCCCCGTCATGGAAATTTTCTTAACACATAAAAGAATAAAGGTAACACAATACAATTTACTAATTGCCTTGATGACCAATTGTTATAACCACCCGACATTCTGTTGAGTTTGGTTCCCAATGCCCCTCATGGTTGTGATCATGTTGTGTTTCCTACAAAAATACAAAATACCTCCTTCGGCCTTGCGGCCGTGTCAAAATGTCAAAAATAATCATATGCATGAAATTTATCAACATGTATACGTAATGCAATCAATCCATCATTTCTAGGTCTAAATCACAAATTAACTATGCATTTCATCATTATCCAAAATTATAGTAATGTAAATTTATCAACTACATTTTACTCATCATGGCGAAGAAATCCAATGTTAGAACACATGCAATATATCCATATAAAAATAATATCGGTATCCAATAGTCTGTCCATGAGTCAGTGTAGATCATACTGAAGACAAAATCCAACCATAATCCAAATGCATCTAGTCACAAAACATCATGCTAATCAACATAAGTGTAAGTCATGTCCATATCCAAGGTATGCATAACTCAAAATGATAATCAACTAAGCGTCATAGGGAAGTGGGCATTACATCCCCCTCTCCTTAGACTAGACTTCCTCCTGGAAGTCACTGAAATAAGTGTGGAAACTGAGCTCGCAATGATGTAGCATCCTCCCAAGTAGCAGCAGTCTCATCGTACCTATCCCATTGGACCCGAACCTGATCAATCTCTCTGCCGCGAAGGCCCAGTGTCCTGCGATCTAAAATGTGCACGGGCTCCACCATCACCTGCCCCTGATCCTACACCTGCAATGCAGTCCAATCTAGCACATGAGAAGGATCAGAAACATATTTCCTAAGCATATAAACGTGAAATACATCATGGACACGTGATAAGCTAGGTGGCAGTGCTAGATGATAGGCTAAGGGGCCGAGGCACTCCAACATCTCAAAGGAACCCACAAATCTAGGAGCAAGCTTAGAACCTTTTCCATAACAAATAGGGATCTTATGCGGTTTGACACGAAGAAACACCTTCGTGCCTACCTCAAAACTATGATTTGTCTTATGCTGGTCCGCATACTTCTTATGTCTATCCTGTGCCTCCTGCAATCTCTACCTGATCAGGGTGACCTGCTGCTCCATATCTCTGTAATAAAGATGGACCAAGTGAAACCCTGTCCTCAATCCTGTCCCAACTAAGAGGCATCCTGTACTCTCTACCATATAATGCCTGAAAAGGAGCCATGCCTATAGAACTCTGGAAGCTATTATTGTAAGAGAACTCTACCAAATACAAATACTCCTCCCATCTCGACTGGTGATCCATCATGTACATCCTGAGCATATCCTCCAAAATCTGATTCACCCTCTTTGTTTGTCCATCTATCTCAGGGTGATAAGCTGTGGTGGAATTAATCCTCGTCTCGAGGGCATACTGCATGGTGGTCCAGAAGTGGGAAGTGTATAAAGGGTCGCGGTCGCAAATGATCTTCCGCGGAATCCCATGTAGTCTGAAAATCTCATCAAGGTACACTCGTGCTACTAAACTTAGCTGTGTATGTGGTATTCACTGGGAGAAAAGTGGGCTACCTTTTTCAATTTGTCCACTGTGACCATGATGGCGTCATGGTGGTTTCTCGACGTCGGCAACCCAACAATGAAGTCCATAGAAATGGTGTCCCACTTCCACTCCGGTATGGCGTGAGGATAGAGAAGGCTAGCTGGATGCTTATGCTCGGCCTTCACCCTCTGACACTCTAAACAGTGGGATACAAAAGAAGCTATGTCTCTCCGAAGTCCTCTCCAAAAGTACAACTGTCTCAGGGTGGCGTGCATCTTCTTCACCCCGGGATGGGCTGAGTAAGGTGCACGATGAGCCTCTGTCAAAATGTCATGTCTCAAGCCTCCATCTCTGGGAACATATATCCGGCCTCTATGTCTGAGAAGTCCATCTACCTCTAAAGAAAATCCATCAAATCTCCCCTCTAGGGGTCTCTGAGACTCAAACTCTGCTCTGGCTGCAAGGTAGAAACTATCCTGAGGAAGCTGCTGCAAGATCCTACTCCGCAAATCTGTGCCCACTGAGGTGGCCATAGCCACATGTCTCTGTCTACTCAAGGCATCCGCCACCACATTCTCCTTCCCTTTCACATGCTCTATCTCCATGTCATACTCATAGAGTAACTCCATCCAACGCCGTTGACGAGCGTTGAGATTGGGCTGCGTGAAGAGGTGGCGGAGACTCAAGTGATCAGTCCTGAGTGTAAATCTCCGGCCAAGAAGAAAATGTCTCCACCGTACTAAGGCATGTACCACTGCTGCAAGCTCAAGGTCATGGGTTGGATAATTGAGCTCATAATCCTTGAGTTTGCGGGACTCAAAGGCAACTACTCTACCCTCCTGCATTAACACTCCTCCAAGTCCTGCCAAGGAAGCATCTGTGCATACGAAAAACTCTCCATGAGGATCTGGCACTGCAAGGATAGGTGCTCTTGTAAGGCATTCCTTCAGTGTACTGAAGGCCTGCTCACATCTATCTGACCATAAAAACTTTTTCCCTTTCCCCTGAAGAGAAGTGATAGGGTGCGCAAACCGAGAAAAGTCCTGAACAAACCTCCTGTAGTATCCTGCTAGACCCATGAAACTATGCACCTCGGTCACACTAGTGGGTGCTGGCCAATCCATTATGGCTCGAATCTTGGAAGGGTCGACTGCGATACCTTCCCCTGAAATGATATGGCCCAAATATTGCACCTCAGCCTGAAAGAATGCACACTTCTCCAAGTTCCCGTAAAGGCGATGCTCGCGAAGACACTGAAGAACTTGGCGAAGGTGATCCTCGTGCTCCTCACGTGTGCGTGAGTAAACCAGAATGTCATCAAGGAAGATGAGCACGAAGCGATCAAGGAAGGTCCTGAATACCCCATTCATCAAACTCATAAACACTGCGGGGGCATTCATCAAACTGAACGGTACCACTGTGAACTCGTAGTGGCCATATCTCATGCGGAAAGCTATCTTGTGAATATCTGTCTCCGCAATCCTGAGCTGATGGTACCCTGACTTAAGATCTATCTTGGAGAAAATGGTAGCCCCCTTCATCTGATCAAATAAATCATCAATGCGTGGAAGGGGGGTAACGATTCTTGATCGTTACTTTATTCAGCTGACGGTAGTCAATACACAACCGAAGAGATCCATCTTTCTTCTTCACGAAGATCACTGGTGCACCCCAAGGGGATACACTAGGACGAATTAGGCCTTTCTCCAGAAGGCCCTCAAGCTGCAACTTGAGCTCACATAACTCCGGAGTGGTCATCCGATAAGGTGCTCGTGAGATAGGCTCTGCGCCCGGAACTAGATCTATATGAAAGTCGATCTCACGTGGGGGAGGTAATCCCGGTAGCTCCCCTGGGAACACATCAACGAACTCTGATAAGATAGGATGGTCATCGAGGGAAGGTCCCCCTGAATCGTCCTCTGATCTGTCACTAACTGTAACAGCATACAACTGGCAATCCTGTCACACACACCGCTTAAGCTGCATAGCGGAGATGGTACGAATAGAAACGGGTCTCTTAACCCCTGATATCACTATCTCCGCCCCAAGATCATCAATGCAAGAAATAGTCTTATGGTAACAATCCACTGTAGCTCTGTGGGCAGATAACCAATCCATGCCTAAGATGATGCCATATGATCCTAATGGAAGGATCCTAAGATCAGAAGTAGTGGTGAAGGGTCCCAAATCCACTACACACTCCTTGACTAAGGAGTCTACAGAAATCTTGGCTCCAGAAGCGATCTCAACGTCCCAACTACGGCCTTGCCTAACTGCCACCAGCCTACAACGCTCTACTAAGGATGGTGCAATGAAAGAATCAGAAGAACCAGAATCAAATAATATAGAGGTGGAAATACAACCAATACTACCTGTCGTCTCAATCACAGTACTCTGATGCTCAGCCTGGCGGTTCTCGACCGCTGCGTAGATCCGGTGACTCCATGCCATATCTCCAACAGTAGGCTCTGAGCTTTGTGTCTTACCCTTGGTAGGGTTATGTGGGCAATCTCTCCAAATATGCCCAACAACACCACAACCATAACAGCTGCCTGGTCCTCTCCAGTGAGAAGCAGCTCTAGCTGGTACTCTAGATGACTGAGATACTGATCCTGATGATCCGGCTATGGACTGCTGAGGTCTCTGCTGACGAGCTCTGACTGATTGAGCTCTCGGTGCACCCTGTGTCCTGATGGGACCCCCTAGGAGGAGGCGCCATACTACGTTCTCTCTGTGCATCGAATATCTAAGGAGGTCGGTAAGGTGGGTGGGTCTGCTGCTACTTGCTGCTCGCTGTGGTGGCCTAAATGAAGCTTGCCCGGAACTCTGTCCACCCCGTGGAGGAGGAACTGACCCCTTCGACCTACTATCCTGCATCTGCTGGATACGGCTCCGAACTCTATCTCTAGCCTGCTGTGTCTTCCCCCCGTGTCTCCTCTGCAATATAGGCCTTCTCCACGACCTCTGCTAACGTCTGTGGGTAGTGAATGCGCACTACGCCGGCTAAATCCAAGTTCAGGCCCCGGATGAACCTGTGAATCCGTACCTGCTCATCCTGCATATAGTCGACGTACTGAAGTAGGTCCAGAAATCGACTCTCGTACTCAACTACTGTCATCGACGCCTGACGGAGGTCATGAAACTGCGTCTATGCGCTGCTGAATAAATCTCCTGGGTAAATACCTACTCCTGAAACGATCCTCAAATAACTCCCAGGTAACCGTCTCTGAGTCAACATGGAGCTTCTGCTCCTCGGTCCCTCCACCAGACTCCTGCTCCATCCCTCAGAAGGTGGATCGCAACATGAGCTTTCGTGTTGCTACTACAAGGACAGAGCTTGAAGCATCCACTCAAGCTCACCAACCAGGCCTCTTCCTGAAAACCCACCTGTATCACTGGAATAGTGAGAGGGTCGCAGCTTCAGGATCTCCCTGATATGATCTACAGCTGAAGTATGACGAATCCTAGATCTCTCTGTATGCTCCTCCCTCTGTCTAGGGGCTCCGAGACTTGTCCCTATGTCCTGAGATCCCGTCCCCCATGTCCTCTCTGTGGTGACTCTGCCCTAACCGAATCTGCACGGAAGTTCTCTACTCTGTGCTCCTCGCTGTGTCGAGGGGATGCCTGGGCATCTACTGATGGCTCCAAACTATGCCTCGCAAGTCGTCTTCCAAGGGGCTCTCCGCGTATAGCGGCATTGGCATCCTGAAGTGTCTGCAAAATCTGAGGCAGAAGGGCTGCTACGGCCTGCTCTGGCGGTGGTATGTCTAGGTCTATGTGAAGAGACCCCTCGCCCAATCTGTGCCTCCTGCACAGATTAAGGCGATATTTAGTACATCGCTCTAGGTCTTGTGCTAGTTTCAAAAATTGCTGTTTACTATAATTATCAACATTATGGTTTTATATTTTACAAGACTACTGTTCTGCACTAAGTTAAGAGTTCCTGTTTCACGTTTTTCTGCGTGTGCCCAAGGGTCCCAGCTTCGAACCCCTGGCTCTAATACCAAAATGTGAAGACACAAAAAGACGGCAGCCACGCTCACGACAACGATGGGCGACGTTGGCGCCGTAAAACAAACAAACGTCCTGAAAATGTGATAATTTTTTTTTATAAAATGGTTGTGCCCGTATACAGGCTCGAGCTACCAGTCACGAAAAATCTTCAAGGTAAGAGATATTTGAAATCTATCTCAGTCGACGTTCCACAGAGATAAGTAGGGTCGTCATACGAGTCAATTTGTCTAATGTCTGAAAAAAAAAAAAAAAAAAAAACGTGATAACAATATGTTTGAAAGGTAACCCAAGAGGATGATATAATTTATTTTGAATTGAATACATTAACCACTTCGATTTTTATTCTTACTTTATTATTCGGTCATATTACGTTATTTCAAAATTTAATACATTTTAATATACATACATACATATATATATATACTTGCTTTATCATTCGGTTATATATACGTTATTTCGAAATTAATACATTACATTATATGTAATTATAGATTTATATATATATATATATATTTATATTTACATACGTATATATATATATACATATATATACATATATATGTATATATATATATACATATTTATATAGGGAAGACACCCATTTCGGTATGTACTTGATACCGATCTGTTTTATTGCATTGTATATTGTTAATATACTTAGATAGACATACTACCATACTTATCTCTAACGTGTTTAAGAAAGTTCAACTACCTATCACTGCTATTGTTTATATATAGTGCTTAACCTAAATTGAAATTTCTTTTATACAAAGCAGTAAGAGTCGACTTGGGAGAACTTTTCAACATAACTATAAATGTTATGGTTGGACGGTGGGTGTCAACCACCACCTGTCCACCATTATGAATTTCTCCTAGCGTGCAAGAAAACTACCTGGCGCCACTTCCCATTATTCATTTAGATCTTTGGAAATCTTGCTTTGTTCAGTTGACCAAACACTTTTCCAATGTCCTGGCAGCGCGGGTAAGGGTGTGGGAGGTAATGGATGAAGGCGCAGGTCGGAATAACAGGAGAAGGAGCTGGTACGTACGCCTATGGCCGCGTGGAAATAGGTGAGCGCGGGGAGAAACAGGTCGCCAGGATGTTAAGTGAGCAGGCTGTTCAACTATGTTGTGATCTGTTCAACATCGAATGCATCTTCAAATTCAGGGGTCCTCCTTCAAGATGTATATATATATATATATTTTTACCAAATCGGTATAGGGACAGGGTGAGCAGGCTGTTTATCATTGCTTGTCTAATGCAACACTCTTAAATAGATGACCACCAAACTCGCTTTTGCAATCACTGCACAATTTAAAACAAACTCTGTGACAGTCGGTGCTTTGTTATCAAGTTGTCTGTCAGGCGTATTTAACTGAAACGTATCATCTTTTTTTTTTTATATTAACAGTTATTCTCTTAGACACGATTAAAGGGTGATGGACTGGTCTTGATTTTGAGACTAACTTCACATTTGTTTGGGCAGTTACGAGGCCTGCCATGCAGCTTGATATTTGTGAAGCTAAGACCACTCGCAGTGTCCTAATCTGTAAAAAAAAAACGTTTGAACAAGATTTGTAAGCATTGCAACATTTTAAATATTCGCTGTGACAGTCAGCGCTTTGTGTATCAAGTTGTCTATTAGGTGTATGTACTGGAACGTATCATCATTTTTTTCTTTTTATATTTAGCAGTTATTCTCTTAGGCACGATTTAAGGGTGTTTGACTGGTCTGATTTTGAGACTAACTTTACATTTGTTTGGGCAGTGGCTGAGGCCTGCCATGGAGCTTGATATTTGTCAAGCTAAGACCACTCTTAGTGTCCTAATCTGTAAAAAAAAAAATGTTTAAACAATATTTGTAGGAATTGCAACAATTTAATTATTCGCTGTGGCAGTTAGTACTTTGTGCATCAAGTTGTCTATCAGGCATATCTGCTGAAACGTATCATCATGTTTTTTTTTTTTTTTTTTTTAAATATATATTAGCAGTTATTCTCTTAGACACGATTTGTTTGTGGAGGAACAACATATAGAGGTGGGTCTGTTACATATCAAAATATTAATGAAGCACAACTGTTTTGCAAAGGACAAGGGTAGTTTATGCGTAGGTTTGTTTAGAGATTTCATTTTCTTGTTTATTTGCAATGGATTTTACAAAAAATTCATGGATGAATAAAACATAAAGGGAACTAGAACTTGAAATGCTTCTTGGCATCTTAAAATCCATTTGAAACTTAAGGCCTTCCATCAACTACACAAGAGGAGATGATGCATTATTTTTTTTTCAATCTTTCCAACACATTACTTTCAAGTCTCCAACAAAAATTTTAATATATTTCCTTTTGTACTTTCTTTCCAACATTCCACAAGAATTCAACAACATTTCCAATAAATTTATAGAGTAAGAAATACTATCATTTCAATTCAACGTTTCCTTCAAATATTTTACAACATGTCCTACTTCAAGTGGAAAACAAATTTGCAATAATGGAAGCTAAAGAAAGAAAACAATATTACATTTTTCCTCCACTCAAGGTGGGTAAATACATGATATTTTTACATTGTCAACAACAAGGTTCTTGTGCTCCAAGGTGTTCTCCATCCATGCTCCAAGTTCCAAGCATTTTCAATCACAACCAAGATAGGGGGAGAGGCAACACTCTCCTCCCAACCAAAACTCAATGGAGAAGAGAAGCAATCTCCTCCATTGACCCCCGAGCCCCAAACACAACACAATGAAGGGTGGTCTCCAACTCAAGGCAACAATACTTGCTTCCACAATACAATTTTCTTCACAACATTCAAAGTAAAAAGAGGAAACAACAAGGAAACACAAATTACACAATACTTTGCACCACAAGGCTTTCATCCAAGCCAACAAGAGAAGGAACTATGGGAATTTTTTTCCTTATGCCTCCCAATTGAGATGAGATGCCCATCCAAAACCCTCCACAATAAAACTCAAGCCCCTATGACTCTTATGCCTCCCTCAAGTACCCCCTTTTTCCTCCCATACTCTTATGCCTCCCTCCTCTTATGGCTCCCTCAAGAACAAGGTAAGAATGTAAACATTCTCACCCAAGATGGGCATCCCTCTCAAACTCCCTCCACAATATCCTAATATACTCTTATGCCTCCCTCATGAGTATTCCCATAGACCTCTCCTATACTACACAATAAGCATTCTATCCATTTTTCACAATACATCAAAGTAAACATGCATTTATTCACAAATTTAGCATAGAAACAACAATATTATGAAAGCAAAACAAAGGAGAAGGTTTCCTACCTCTCCATTGGAGAATCCTAAACCAAGAAATTTGTCCAAGGTCCCTCCCAAAAAAATCCAAGCATGCAAGTCCAAGCACTCTCTTTTTCTCTTTCTCCCAATTCTTTTCTCTCCCCAAAATTAACAAAAGAGAACTTTTCAACAAAGCAAAAACAAAACTCTCAACCCCCTCAACAAGAGAGGAATTTTCCTATAAATAGACAAGAGGGAAGAGTGAGGGTGATGTGGCTCCTTGTAGGATGCCACATCACACATCCTCAAGACCACCTCCCTTTAGTCAACTCAAATCCCAAAACATCATAAATGGGTGGTTGGGTTGAATGACATCTCTCAATCCACATCCATCCCTTCCCCATGTGTCCTTAAGACACAATTAAATGCAAAAAGAAGACAAGTGCACTCTAAAGTCACATTTCCCTTCCCAAAACAATAAATAATCCCCTTTTTGGATTCCCAACCCATAGATATGGTTGGTAAGGGGTTTTGGGAAGTGTGGGACAAGTTTAACTTATCCCACAAGTCCCCTAAAATTGCCCAAAATCTCAAATTCGAGATTCAAAGGATTTGGAGTGGTCAACACTCAAAACCAAACATTCAATACATGAGGAAACACAAGGCTCAAGGAGCCAACCATCAAAATTTATTACACCCACTTGACTTCCTTCCAAAACTTAAAAATTAAAACAAGATATTACATTAATCTAAACACACTTAGCAAAGTACTTTTTAAAAAAAACATCTCAAATAAAATTACCTACTAAAGCAAGTTAAAACAAGTAAATAAAATTCTTACCCCCTTGGTCACATAGGAAAATTTCCTCCTCATGGAAATTTTTCTCAACACATAAAAGAACAAAGGTAACACAATATAATTTACTAATTGCCTTGACGACCAATTGTTGTAACCAACCGACATTCTGTTGTGTTTGGTTCCCAATCCCCCTCATGGTTGTGATCATGCTGTGTTTCTTGCAAAATGCAAAATACCTCTCTTCAGCCTTGCGGCCATGTCAAAATATCCAAAATAACCATATGCATGAAATTTATCAACATCTATACGTAATTCAATCAATCATTATTTCTAGGTCTAAATCACAACTTAACTATGCATTTCATCATTATCCAAAATTATAGTAATGTAAATTCAACAACTACATTCTACTCATCATGGCGAAGAAATCCAATGTTAGAACACATGCAATATATCCATATAAAAAATAATATCGGTATCCAATAGTCTGTCCATGAGTCAGTGTAGATCATACTGAAAACAAAATCCAATCATAATCCAAATGCATCTAGTCACAAAACATCATGCTAATCAACATAAGTATAAGCCATGTCCATATATAAAGTCTTCATAACTCAAAATTGATAATCAACTAAGTGTCGTAGGGAAGTGAGCATTACATAAAACTTCAATATTAGTCACAAATAAGCCAAGTATATGATTGGTCATGGTATGCTCAGAAATAAAAAATTATCCTTTCTTATTTTCCCTATTTTCTTTCTTTCCTCTTCATTCTTGAGCTTATTTGGAATTTGATAAGAAATTTTTTCTAGTTCTTTTAACTACTCTATCTCATCCATCATGAGTAGTTTCTGAATTAAGTCATCTTTTTGTTCTTCATTATTATCCAACATGCACTTAGAAATGTCAAACTTATCATTCTTCAAATTTTGATGATCTTCATTGTAACGCCCAAACAATTTTCCCACAGGAAAGACAAGAACAAACTAGGTCATTCTAGAAAAATTATGGAATAATTTTTTTTATAAACATACTCGTAAAAAGATTCGAATTAATGGTTGTCACATTCTTGTTTTTAAGTTACTTTAAATCAATAATATTAATTTCCTTCTTGATCCCCATTATAATAAAATAATAAAATTCTCAATACCTTATAATGAACTTAGTTAGTCGAAGGCATGGTTTAGGTTCCCCTAAAATTTTTTTTGATAAAATTTTAATTCCCACCATAGTTGAACTTGCACAAATTAATCCCAAAGGAAAATTTGTCTATTTTATTAAATTATAAGGTTCTATTATACCCACCAAGGGGTTAAGGTTGACATTAAATTAAAATGTCTCTAAAACACATCTGGGTTAGAAAGGTGATAACACCCATCCGTTCTACACTTAATTAAGTGGCCCCACTTAAATCCTACCCATGCATGTTAAAATTTGAATTTATCTCACCACTTCCCACCTACTTTTTGTAGGGATCAATCTCATCCATTGGATGCATTTATTTAGGGGCGTTGCATTTGGAAATCCATCTAACCCTACGTTTTTTTATGAAAAGGTTCTTTCTCTTTGTTTGGATTATAATTTCTTTGTTTTGTTTTGCAGATTGGTGAAGGATGAGGTCGAAGACATGAGAGCTATCTCAAGATTTTGGAAGGGTACACATGCTTCATTTATTTTCTTGTTTTATTTACACCCTCACCTAGGGTTTCAATGTATTCATTTATTTTGTTCATCGCATTATTTAAATATTTTCCCAAATGGGCTTATGGGTTTTGCCCCATTTTAGTGATATGGCTAACTTTGGTATATGTTTTAATTTAGGTGAAATACTATATATATCTCTCTCTGTGTGTGTGTATGTATGTATGTATGTATGTATGTATACATATATATGTATGTATTTATATATCTGTATATATACATACATACATATTTAAAAAAATTAATTGAATAGAAATCGAAATTACTATAATATTTGTAATTTCAATTTCTATTCAATTAAATTTTTTAAATACACACACACACACACACACAAGTTAAAAGAAAAAACTTTGGTTGTGGATTTGAGATTTCACAAACTGCACAGAGTAAGGAAATGTATTGCAGCCTAAACAGATTTGGGTATGGTTTTTATTTTATTGTGGAGGGGAATGGCCCTGACCACATCCCCATCCCAAAGTAAAAAGGGTGTGGGGGTGGGGTCGGCAAGCTCCCCCCCACCATTCCCTCCTCAAGTTGCACGTACAGGCTGTGGCCTCCATCCTTAGCGATTTTTATTTTATTAAAACTTTTGGTTATTTAAAACATGTTTACATATATATATATTGTATTGTGGAGGGGGAGGTTCCTGAACCCCACCCCCATCCCAAAGTAAAAGGGGTGTGGGGGTGGGGTGTACGACCTCGCCCCCACCATTCCCTCCTCAAGACTCCACGTACAGGCCGTGGCGTCCATCCTTAGTGATTTTTTATTTTATTAAAACTTTTGGTTATTTAAAACACGTTTACATATATATATATATATAATATTGAAGTATATTAATATATGAAAATTAATATTAATATCAATATTAATAATATTTTAATATCAATATTTTTGTCCATAGGTAGTAATGTTTCTATTATTAATAGTATTAACAAATCTAAAACTTATACTTAAAATTTCTCTTAAAATTTGGTAGAAATATTTCCAAGTGTTAGTTTAAAATTTTGTTTTCCCTACCACTACCATTTTCTTGATATCTAATTTAGATATGAAGTTAGTTTAACCTAACAATACATTTACAAAATCAATAGATCTAAGGTCTACTTTGCAACCATGTAGTTCCTTTACACAACTAGATTTAGGTATTATTCTATTTTATTGGGAAAGTAAATGATAATTAAAATTTAAGTTCTTTCCATTTATACATATAAAGTTTGACTCTCTTTCAACCAATACAAGAAAGTGCACAAATATAGTCTAACTTTCCATTCTATTCCTTTCAAATAATACAATAGAAACTAATATTTCTTTCCTTTACAACATACAAGTTTCAAACATGCCCACAAGAAGATTTCCAATCAGATTTAAAAACAAGATCAACACACCTATGTGAGATGATCAATAAACTAAAATTGTACACAATTTGTTTCCTCCTTTCAACTACATTTCCATTGTATCTACTTGTTTCACTACTATTTTCTTTCTTTCCCACATACATTATAAATTAATAACAAATATTTAATGTAACATTTATTTTCAAAACAATACAATACTCTTCCACTTGAAGTGGGAATTTTTTACAAGAAGGTAACTATAATGAAATATTTCGTAGTCTTCTATAAGTGCTCCAAGTTTTTAAATCTCCAAAAAGAATCCATCTTTTCTCCATTTGATCACAACAACAAATTGGGGAGAGGCAACACTCTCCACCCAACCAAAACTCCAATGAGGAGGAGAAGCAATCCCCTTATTGGCCCTCAAGCCCCAACCACAAAGAAATAAGGGATGGATAAAACACATGGCAACTATACAATGCTTCCACATTTACTTTCAAGCAACAAACACACAGGAAAATATGACTACGAACATTTATTTTTAAGCAAAACAAATTCCCAAAACAATGGCTCTAAAATAAGCCAAGTAGAGATAGGAATATGGGGATACCCTTGTGCCTCCCAAGGGTTTGGATTCCCACCTCTAAAATCCTCCAAAACAAAATCAACCCCAAAATATCTTATGCCTCCCTACAACAACAAATATATGTCTCTTATGCCTCTGTCTCTCTTATGGCTCCCTCAATGCACAAAATAAAAAAAGAGAACAAGGCAGGGCATAAAAAACCCACTCCCTCATAACCACACAAAGAATCTCTTATGCCTCCCAACATATTTCATCCCCATTTCACTATCTCAACAAAAACTTAATCCATTTCACTACCCAACACTTTAAGAAAGAAAAAACGTCAATACACGACATAACATATAAGAATAACAAGGAAGAAAACAAGGGTGCAAGACCCTACCTTGCCATTGCAAATATCCACTTTCCAAGAAAGTCCCAAGGTCTTCAAAAATCAAGCAATTACAAGCACCCTTCAACTCCAATAAGCAAGCATTCAAAAATGAAAGAGCCAAAACCAAGCAAGTAACCAAAAATACTTCCCAAAAATTCCTATAAATAGAAAAGAGGAAGAGGGAGATGATGTGGCTCCATGTAGGATGCCACATCATTTCTTCTCCATCCCACATCACCCAGGTCAATAACATACCTGAAGGAATAATAAATGGGTGGTTGAGAGGAATGAAAACTCTCTTACACACACCACTCCAACCCACACCCCATAAGGAAAAAATTAAACACATGTAAGAAAGTGCAATAAAATATCACCTTTTACCTCACAAAACACATAATGGGGTATATCTGTGACCCCTTAACCCATAGATAGGGTTGGTATAAGAAATTAAGAGGTGTGGGACAAGTTTAAATTGTCTCACAAGCCTCCAAATATGACCATTAATCCCAAATCCGAATTTCCCAAGTAGGCTGGAGTGTACAACACTCAAAATCACATACACTCAACTTATAAACACAAGGACCAAAGACCCAACTACTCCAATAAATTATTCCCTTTTGTCACATCTAAAATTTAGCTTAATAATATGATTAGCTCACTTAATTAAGACACCTAAACCAATTAATGATAAAAGTGAATTACATCACAAATTAAATCACATACATCAAAATTAAATAAAAGAAAGGAAAATAATTATACACAAACCCTTGGTCAGGAATTGGAGGTCATCCCCCCATGGGGACCCCCTAACAACAAATAATAACACACACAACATAACACAAGTTTCCATGGTGACCATTTTTGTATCCATCTAGTATTCCGATGTGGTTGGTATCCAATCCTGCTTTGATTTTTGTGATATAATTACCTACAAAAACACACAATACCTCCTTCGGCCTCGTGGTTGCATCAAAACATCTCAGATAAAATATACACATATAAGTCAACAATCATCCATATATAAATTAAATCATCATCTAGAAAAATAATGTTATTATTTTAAAATTCAAACAACATCTCAATTCTATATTTTACCAATACCAAGAAGATCACAAGATTAGTTCAACTACTAAATCCTACTTAATATGACGAGAATTCTGAATGTCAGAAATATATAAGTATGTCAACAACACATCATCATCAATATAAAATGTCTCTCTAAGAATCCACACAAATCATACTATGAATCGAAATCCAACAATAGTCCAAGTATCTCTATCGTCTAACATCATGCTAAGCTCAACTTATACAATAATATCTGTGTATATAGTCAACAGTAATAAAAATCAAAGTATAATTAGTGTTGAAGGGAAGTGGGCACTACATTCATGGCATGTTGCAGTGAGTAGTGATGTAATTTATAGATCATTGTGTCCTTCTAAAAGTGTAGAAATATCTAAGCATGTAGATAAATAAGGATCTTGGGATTTAGTTGTATCATCTGAGTAATGTGGGATAACTTCCTTCTTATCATTATCATCATCCTCATCATCTATAAAAATTTATGTTAATCTTAAAACATGTTTTTATTTGTCATGAGGAAGCTATAAAAATGATAATCCTTCCTTAGATTGGATTTGAAAATATTCTTCATTTAAATATGCTTCCTGATCACTTATGGGAAGCTTATCATGCACAATTTTAATGTTATTATTCTCAAAATCATAATCATTAAATTCGGCTCTGAATTATTTTCCCTACTAGAAGATGGCATAGCCTCAACATCTTTGATATGAAATTCAGAACCTTCTGCCTGCTCAGTCAAAAAATTAGTTGTACCTTGTAGCTCAAGGGAATGGAAAAAAGTTTTCCTAAACTTTGATTTATTATCAAATTCTTTCTGTCTTCTTGAAAATATCCACCTATTTCTTGCACTCCTCCAACTATGGAATCTGAGTGAAACTCAAACTTGTAATTTTTTCATATAATCCTCTTTATTGATTTTCTGATTGCCTCCTTACTAAATTGGGCTTGGAAATGAGATAGGAGGGTGGGATAGGTTTCAAATTCATTTTTAAATTTTTATACAAATGGGGAGGTTGTAAAATTAACTTTTGGAAGAGAGGGGGTCGGTATAACAACATTGAGAAAATTAGGAATTTTAAAATTGGGTCGAGATGGTTGACAAGAGATGGGCATTAGATTATGATGGGAAAGGTAAGTGGGAAAATCCTAATAATATGGTTCCTCAACCTTATTCTCATTAGCCTATAATGCTTGTAAGTATGTAATACAATTAACCAAATAAGGGAAAGGGTCTATTATTACCTCAAGTATCTATTATGGGATAAGATAACTAGGAATAGGAACTCCCAATTGACAAGGATGATCTAAACCAGAATGTTTAAATTGCCAAATTTATAGTTTCTCATTAGAATCCTGCCATATCCATTCCAATTTCTGAGCACCTCCTTATAAATATGCCTCCTGTGTTGAATTACTTCTATAACCTACGTATCCCACATACCCTGCATAATCTTCTTCCTAAACATCACCATGATCATAAAGGTAACCATGCTAATTGTTAAGGTTCCTATCATGGGCATACTCATTGTGGTAACTGTTATAGTACTGATGTGGAGGAGGGTATGGGTAAAATGGAGGTGAATTTAAATGGTACAGCTGTTGAAAGTGTGCAATCATGATTACATGACATCATAAAAGATGGAAAAATGGAAAAACACATCTGATGAATGAAAAAAGGGATTTTTTAGATCAATAAATTAATCATGTTACTTCAAACCTACATTTACATCCTACAAAGAGAAATATTTATGAATGTGTACCTTGTGCGCTAAATATCATGCTTAAACATTTCTTCAGTTCAACATTGTGTCTCTCCCTCCACCACTTGATATGGATGCAAATAAGCATCATGGAAATATATTTTATGTTAATTTTTATTGTGACTATTGCAGATGTACTGGCCAACTTAGTGATTGATGTATCAATATTTTTTATGTTAAAAATATGATAATTTTGATGAAAATGAAATTGAACGAGATGGACCAACTAAATCCTCCAAGCATGCTAATAATAATGCAAAGATAAATATACTTTGGAATTCAACTATTTTTATCATATGGTACCACCTCTATCTTCAACTATGTTATGTGATTGGATGCAATGATTGAACTCTTATTCCTATCACATCCTCTCAACTTTTTATCACATCCCATGCATATAATATTCATGTTCTTATACATAACACTTTTGTTAATTTGAATAGCAAGAATACTCTATGTACTCTCAAGATACTCCACTCTATTGACATGTCACTCTAATAATCATTTTGACATAAAATTTTACCTATTAGTGTCGGATTGATTACTACATACGTTTCATTTATAGTAGGCACTGATATTATCGCAAGATGATATGCATTTAGTTCATCCTTAGTTACGTTATCTTTCTATTGTTACATGTATCTTACACTAATTTGTTGAGTTTATTTAGCAATAATAGGTCATCCCAATTTGGGATATTCCATTTGAGGATCCTCTTTCTACAGTTTTGAAGTCTTGGATAAAAATTGATGTATCCACCTTGTGTATAATTCCAAGATCTTTCCATATCCCTTTTCTTATCTTCTAAATCCTATCATAGCTCCCATAACCTTGAGGACAAGTCTAAATTCTCTATTGAGGCATGACATTCCCTACACCCGTAATCATCTTCTTTTTCTTGATTTACTCCTGAAATTCCATTATTCTACTTTTTTTTCAAAATGATTTGATACATCAAGTACTTTACTGTACAACTTCAATATGTTTGTGCACATGTAGTCAGCTTGTCGAGGATATTTCTTAGCCTCAAAATGAATAAAAAATACTCATTTTTATGCCTATGTGGAGATTTATTTTACCTTAGATATTAGTAACTTCCTCAATCCACTAAGATATTTCCATATCCTTTTTTATGTTTTAACTCCTACCGTAGCTCCCATAACCTTGAGGAAAAGTCTAATTTCGCTGTTGAGGCATGACATTCCCTGCACCCGTAATTATCTTGTTTTTCTTAATTTACTCTTGACATTTCATTGTTCCACCAATTTTTTTCAAACTACTTTGATACATCAAGTACTTTCCTTTACAACTTCAAGATGTTTTTTGCATGTGCAATCACCTTGCCAAGGATATTACTTAGCTTCAAAATGACTAAAATACTCAATTTTATGCGTATGTGGAGATTTAATCTACCTTAGATCTTAGTAACTTCCTCATTCCACTAAGTTATACTTCCCTACACATGAAACACAATTAAAAATAATGTTACCATGTTCCTCTCAGCAAGACATTTAGCATAAGAGCACCTTATTACCAAGTATCTCTTGGAATCTATATCTTGGTGAATGGCTAAGAAAGACATTTTACAAGATTATGTGCACCATTAGAATGCATCTCATTTGATATCACTATTTATGTTAGTTATGTAGATTATGAACAATAAATGTTTATATAATTTTGCTAGCGTATATTACCAATAATTTAAATTAATTGGAGATAATAGATAACATAAATTTTAATGGTATAGATCTTTTATGAAAATGGTGTTAAAAATATAATTATTATAGCAATTAATGTATAGTGTAAATTATAAAAAAATAGAGTAAAAAGTTGTTTATATAATCATCCACAATGTATATATTTTATATTTTATGGAGAATACATTATCAAGGTTTTAGTGGTATATATTTTTTACCTTTTTTTGATTGAATCTTATAATGGTGCTGAAATTTAGAATTATGATCTATATTGTATTGTAGTTAAACTATCTTTAATTATAATTTTTATTATTTTCAAAACATATGGAAAAATTGTAATTTTTCCACAATAAAATTATAAGATTATTAATATTCCACAAATTAAAATTTAATGTTTATAAAATTCTGAAAAAGTTACATTATATATTATAAAAACTATCCATTAAAAATTGCTAATCCACATTTTTCTCAATAAACTAATTATTTTGTGAACAACATTGTGGATAATTGATAAATTACTCTGCTATTAAAGATTCCAAATTGTAGGAAGAATACTTATTTGTGTGTGGGTGAGTGATGGCTTATGCTTTGTTCATAGGCTAATATCTGTTTGACAGAATTAAAAAAAGATGCTTCGCAATATGTGTTTGGATATGGATAGGCTTATATTTGTTCATAGGCTAATATCTGGAAAAGAAAAAAGATGCTTCGCAATTAGCTCCACTTGCATGTTTGACAGAATAAAAAAACAATGTTTGTTGGAGACGTTAATATTACAAATATGTGTATGGATATGGATCCACTCTTAAACAAATTTTCCACGTGAGATAATTCACATACATTGAGACATCAGTTCCCTACCGCTCCCAAGGGAAATATTGTACCGTTGACTTATCTTTAAAAAAGGGACTGGCCCACCCATAAATTATCATGGAAATAGCACTATCTGCGATTTATGTATGATAAGTAGGAAATTATCACACTTTAGGTATTACGTATAAAAACATTACATTTATATTTTTATTTTTTTAAAGGAAAAAACGTTGTTGGGTTCTTTTGTATGGATGTAGCCTCCACGTCCATGGTTAAATAAATGATTCTCAAACTCAATGATTAAAAAAATACAAGTGCATGACAATGTCAAAAATTCACATATTCATTACTCATAGATTTATATATTTATTATATTAAGAATCTTTCTCAGATTTGGACAAGCAATGAACTACAATTGATTTATGTTTTCACATTAAAATAAAAATAGTTTTTAAAACATCAATCAATTTAAGATAACAAAACTATATTAAGTGGAAGTGGACAAATATGGAATCTTTTTCAATTACATCTGCATTAATGTTAATTAATAGTAAATGTTAAATATATTGACAAGATGTTAGTAAATGTGAGATATATGACAAAATGTCATTTAATGTTTCAACATTTAAACATTTTTATAATTATATAATGATAAGGATTTGTTAAATTAAGAGGGAAAATAATTTAGTTTATAAATTTTTATTATTTTTTGGAATATTTTAATTTTATGCTTCATAAGAAATAGGCCAGAACACAAAATGTTATTTTTAAATTATATATAAAAATGTGTCATTACAATTTTTATTATTAGAATTTTGATTATCATGTCAAAACAACAGTGTAGTTTTGTAAAGAGTTATGAGGTGATCAATATTTTATTTTTGAACTTATCGCATAAAAGTTATATGCATGATCAAGTTGTGGAGGTAGAATATATGTCGCCAAAGCTTCGGTTGATAGGCATTCCATTGCAAAGGAAGCAAGAAGGCTTAGGTCCTAAAAAAGGAAGAAAAATATGTATGATTAAGTGTTAATACATAACATGTTTGATAAAGTTCAAGATTTCTAAAAGAATAATATTATTATTATTCTTATATGATGTTATAGTCACCTTCAAAGATTTGAATATAATTATTTAAATAGAAAATTAATCAAGTGTAAGTTTTTGTATGGGCATTAATAGAATGACCATATGAATCATCCTTACATTGCACAAAAACCAACATTAATGTGGACGATGATCGAATGATATAGTTTTATTCTAAGTAGATTCGTATACTTAAAGACGTGTCCCAAATCTACATGATAGGATGAACATAATTTTTCCATCTCTTTGTTGCATAGGAGAAATAGTGTGACTCTATTATGAGGAACCCATATCTCCTGTACACTTTCGTCCCTGTAACTATCCAAATACTGTTAAAATTAAAACGTGAACTTGGGTTTCTTAGTGATTAATGGCTGTAGATCTCAAATAAAGTTAAATTATTATTATTCAAGGGAAATGAAAGGTCTTGACGCCATAAGGAGTGACCATTCCTTGTCGCATCTCCTTCCACACATAATACTCACACGCATGTTGTAATGCCCACTTTCCTTTGATAATTTTAGATACTGATCCTGATACTGTTGATCTTATTTTGGACGTTGTTATGTTTTGATTTATTATGATGTGTAGATGTTAGACCATAGATTATTATAGATCTTGATTTAGTTATTATGCATGATGTTTATTAGAGACGTTCTTATATATGGATGATGATATACTATTTAACGTGGATATATTTTAGATGATGTTCGAACATGTGACATTAGATATTGTGGAATCGACCTGGTATGGAAATTATTGGATGATGACATAGTTGCAAAATTGAATTGAAAATGAGGATCTTGAATTTGTGATATAGTTGTGATTTATATTTGATCTTGAGATGTTAATTATATCGTTTTGGATGTTTTGATATGGCCACAAGGCCGAAAAAGGTATTTGTATTTTGCATGTTAAGTTATCACAACAATGTCGGGGGATCGAAAACCAACCATAATAGAATTCTAGATGAACTAAATGAGGTCACCATGGCAATTGTATTGTTTGATTGTTGTGTTTATTAGGGATTCCCATGGGGGGGAATCACCTTTAAAATGTGACCAAGGGATTTTTATGTGTTGCTTTTATTTTGGTTCCTTTTTATTATTAATGTTTGCATGTGTTTGATTTGTAATATGTTACCCCCTTTCCTTTAATTATTATGTATTGAGCTAATATTGTAAATAACCATGTATTAAATAAATAAATCTAATATGTCATAGGGATGTAATAAGTGAAGTTGTTGATAGTAAATGCAATATTGTAAGAGTATGGAAGAATGTGTAAGAATATGTAAGAGAATATCTGATAGATTTTGGAGTGTAAGACACTTCATTCCCTTGAAATTCGAAATTGTTCTTGGGGGCTATTTTTGGAGGCTTGTGGGACAAGTCAAACTTGTCCCACGCCTCTTAAAATTAATTACAAACCATACCTATGGTTTGGAGGTTAAGATTAGACCTTTTTAATGATTTTTATATGATTATTGGTAAGTCTTTATTGAAATTCTCTTACATGCTTTGAATTCTATCCTTTTGGGGTGTGGGTTAATTTTGGAGTGTGTAAGTTGATTGTCTTTTCATTTATTGTGATAATCTTATGATGTTAACTTCTATTTTAGGGGTTGAGAAAGAATGATGTGGCATCCCACATGGAATCCACATCACCCTCTTTTCTCCCTCACCTTTAAAAGTGTGGAATCTTTGCTTATTGTGGGTTGTTGAAACCTTGCGCATTTCCACTTGGGCAATTTTATTGTTGGTTGGAATCTTGCTTGTGGAAGGCGTTTGGAGATCCATTGCATGTGTTTTTTTTTCTATTTTGGACTGTGTATTTGGGCATCAAATAGCTTGCTATCATTGGAACGAAATCCATTATGGAGAGGTAGGAACTTGTGCATTTGAAATGCTTCTTTCTTTATTTGCATGTAATGAAATGGTTTTGTTGTAATTGTTTATTGGCTAGTTGGGTAGACTGCTTCGGGCATGGTGTAGGAGAAGGCTATGGGGATTTCATATGGGTGGCATAAGGGAATACCAATGGCATCATTTTTACTGTGGAGGGAGTTTGGGATTTGGATCCACTGTGGAAAAGAAATAGCTTGCATTTCTTACTCTTGAGGAGGGGGCATAAGGGAGAAACTTGTGGGGGCATAAGGAGGAAGCTTGGGGGGGCATAAGGGTATGGAAGGTGATATATTTTGGCGGGTCATATTGGTGGATTCCCATTTTCCATTGGGAGGCATAAGTAGTTCCCTATAGATCTTTGCTCTTGTTTTGGCTTGCTTGATGAAGCCTCAGTCTTGTTTGTGTTTTTTAATGTAGTTAGGAACTAAATCCTTTTTTAATGTAAAATTTTGTGTGTGTGTTTGTGGAAGTCATGTTGCCATGAGTTGTTCTTCATCCCTTATTTTGTTATGGTTGGGGCTCGAGGGCCAATGAGGAAGGACGACTTCTCCCTTCCTATTGGACAACTCACTTCCACTGATGATATAGCTTCAAATTTTTCCCACTTCTAGGAAATCCTAATGGAGTTCCATCCAAGTATGATAAGAGAAAAACATTATCACCTCAAGCTCCAAGAATTTAAAAAGGTCCCAGCCACAAATAATAAAATTTTCCATGGCTTCCCTTTGGTTGTCTTCTCTTGTCCCAAAGTAAGACAAAATATCCAACTCTGAATTCTCTTTCCTTAGTAATTTTTTCAAAGAGATTCTTCACTTTCAGCTGATGTGATTTGGTTTTAAATCAACCACCTGATATCTGATTTCTTCCAGCCTTTCAAGAAAAAGGATTCTTTTGTCAATGGAGTCTTTGTACTAGCCATCTTCCACTGACTGAATCAATTTGACAGCTGGCATTTAAATGGTGATAGGGATCTTTGCCTCAACTCCATACAATAGATGAAAAGGTGATATTCCTATGGCCTCCTTAGGAGTGATCCTATCAGACCCACAATGCATCATACAATCTCTTGTTCCAATTCCTTTAGTTCTCATCATACGAGCTTTCAAACAATGGTCACAATGTTTTTGTTACTTGACTCAGCTTGAGCATTTCCTTGTGGATAGTAATCAGAAGAATGTGCTAGAGATATTCCAAAGCCATAATAGAATTCTGTTAATTCTCTTAGAAGATAAATAAGTGGCATTGTAAAAAAAAATCTTTTGAGGCACTCTAAAATGGACAATGATGTATTCTTTTATGAAACTGTAGACTACTTCGGAACTAGCTTGTTTGGTTGGAATGGACTTCCACCCATTTGGTGAACTAGTCTGTAGCTGAGAGCATATAAGTATGCCCAAAACTTAAATGGGGATTCAACACACCAATAAATTCCAGCCCCCATTGTTGAAATGGCTCTTCAATAATCATAGGCTTGAGAGGGCAATGCAGCTAACTATGGTTTTCCAACAAACTGTTGACAAGGTATGCATTTGGAAACCCAACTCTGAGTATCATAAAAAAGAGAAGGCCAATAATATCTACCTCTGAGAATTTTGTGCGTAGTGACCAATGCTGAGAAGTTTCCACCACATGCTTGGTTGTGATAGGCTTTAAGCAACTTTCCTTTCTACTCTTTATCAACACATCAGAAGGAAGCAACCATCCATTCCTTTCTTATAGAGCGCATGATTCCAGATCACGTAGTTGGTTGCTTTTAGTTTGAGAGTTATTCTTTGCTTTTAATGTTGATGGGAGGGACATTCTCCATACATGAGTAGGAAAGAAATGTCTGCATACCACTCATCAGTAGTGGTTACAAAGAGAACTTGCAGGTAGTCTTCTGGGAAAGTTAAACAATTTTCATCTTTTCCACATGTGTTGAGATTTGAGAGCTTCATCCTCAACAATCAATTTGCACAAACCATTTCCTCTTACCAGATTATAGGGCTGAATCTCCAGGTCATATTCTTGAGTCTTTGCAATCCAATTCCCTCTTTTGACTCTGGGATCTTGCTATGTTAAAATGGATTTGATTGCACTTCCAGGAACCATTACCACAATATGAGAATTTAGAATGTAGAAGCAGAAGTTCTTCACATCCTTTATCACCGCATATGCATGTTTTTCCAATTGGTTGTAGTTGAGCTCGTGTTTTCTTCAAAGGAAAGCTCATGAAAGCAATGGGGGCTTCCAAACCTTTGTCATTTTTCTGAACAAGGACAACATAGAGAGAGTATTTTCTAAGGCATAATAGTACATGATGAATTATTTGTTAAAATCTGAAGATACAAGAGTTGGAGCTTTAGCAATAGCTCTCTTGATCTCTTCAAATTTCATTTTCCTTCATGGCTCCATTTGAAACTTGCTTGAGGCTTCATCATGGAGGTGATGTGATTTTGTCAGTTCAGCAAACTCAAGGAACAAAGTGGTGAAGAAAATTTACCTTTCCAAAGAATGAATGCACTCCCTTTCTTGCTTGTTGAGCAGAGATAGTGCTTGAATAGCTCTTACTCTTTCGGGGTCAATGTGTGCTCCATGCTTGTTCACGATGTGCCCCAGCAACCTTCCTTTGGTGACCTCAAAAATGCATTTCTTAGGATTCAAAGATATACCATGTTTTCTACATCTTGCAAGAACTTGCTCCAAATGAAAGATGTGTTCTTCCCTTTTCTTTGAAAATACCGTGAGATCATCAAGATAAATGACAATGCAATGCTTCAGATCTTTGAAGGATAGGTCCATTTACCTTTGGAATGTTTTTCTTGCATTGATTAAGCCAAATGGAATTCTGCTGTACGTAAAAGTATGCCCCAAGGAGTTGTGAATGTTGTTTTACTACAGTATTCCTCTGCCACTTTTATTTGATTGTACCCTGAAAAACCATCAAGTAGAGAGAGCATCTTAGATCCAGTGACTACTTGCAAAATGTGATCCATGATTGGCAGAGGATAGTTGTCTTTGAGTGAAGCTTGATTTAAATTATGGAAATCAACACATATCCTTATCTCACCATTCTTCTTTCTTACTGGCACAATCTTTTCCACCCATGTTGAGTGGTGAATGGAAAAAATGATTCTAGCATTCAACATCTTGGTCATTTCCTCCTTAATGATATCAGCAACCTTTGGGTTATAGGGCCTTTTATTTTTCCTGAAGGGCTTAGCACCTTGTTTCAAAGGAATGGAATGATGCATTTCCTTTGGTTGAAAAGACTTGAGTTCTTCCTAGGAGTAAGCTAAAACATCAGAATAATTTTTTAACAGAGCAACAAACCTTCTCTTCTCTTCAGGAGAGCAAAATTTACCAATGTTTACCATTCTTGGATCTTCAGAAGTACCAATATTTTCTTTGTCAAAGTCAGATGGACACCAGGAAGATAACTTCTCCTTCTCTTGAATGAATCTTTCATGCTTGTCAAACAGATCTTCCAAAGAGACTAAGCCTTTGGGAATTTTATTTCCTTTCAGTCTGATCACGCCCTCATCATCAACTTCATCAATTCCATCATCTTCTTCTTTAGCAACAACTTCTCGATGAGGATTGACACTTCCTTCAAAGAAGAGATTATTGAAATTGTCTCTTTTGCTCTAAGAAGCTCAAAATTTGATTGTCATCATTAAAGACTTGCCAATGATTAGCATTATTAGGAACACTCAGTTTGAATACCATCTCAATGGTTATTTTATATTTTCCAAAGGAAGGATGAGGTGTCAATAATGAGCCTAACACAACAAGAGAATCCACCCTTTCATTTTGTGCTCTTGTTACGGACTTCAATAGGAAAGCATCAAATGATTCAATGTAGTCCCAAACTCAATTTCTATAGTGTCTGAGCCTTGGGTTCTTAACTTGATATTGTTGGTGAATTTGTTTCACTATTACCTCTATATCACCAAGGCATCTCAACTTCTTGATTCCCATATCCTCTGCAACACTCATGCCCAAATGAAGGGCTTCATATTCAACAGTATTGTTAGTGTTGTCAAACTCCAGTTTGTAAACAAAGGATGCATTTCCTTAGCAGATGAATACAAAACAACACCAGCTCTAGAACCTGCCCTTTAAGGGCTGCCATCAAATTCCATCATCCAGATCTGATCTTCTTCTTCCTCCATGTGAAGTGGCAGGTTTTCATATTTTTGTGATATGAGGAAGTAGTTTCCTAACTCAGAACTTTAAAGAAGGATATTAGCTCTTGGATCATCAGACTTCTTTACTGTGAATTTCATCTTCCTAACAGGTAGCAACCTCTTCATTTCACCCTTGACTGGGATAGTAGCATATGACCAGTCCATTTTAATTTCTCCACCTACATCTGCTGCAAAAGATCCTGCTCAGAAGCATGCCAAAGGATGCTGGGATGTCTGACACCAAGATAGTCAGGAGCACTTTCTTGTCAGGGAAATCGGCCAGAGCTACTTGTGCATCCTTTATCCTTTCATTCAATAACACTTGTTTAGACTCCATGGAATAAAATGCTCCATTTACTCTAGTCAAATTTAGGCCAAGGGAATTTGCAACTTTGAGGGGCATTACGTTATCTGAAGCTCTGGAATCAATAATATTGTTGTTCAACTCAAATCCATTTATGAGGACAGACAAATAAAAAGGCTCAACTCTATATGTTTTGGCAGCACTGAGAGCTAACATATTTTGATGGAGGTGTGGATGGTGTTGGAAGGAGTCCTTTATAAGTGGAACTTGTAGATATAGAGCTACTACCTTAGATTGCATTAATAAATCTATCGAATTGGGCAGGGTGTGTTTGTAAGTATTCTAACTTTGAAAGTTGGAATTTGGTTTTGCTTGCATGCTCTACAAAATGAAATGGGGAAATACTGGATGAGGTGGAAGCTCCTGACGTGGAAGAAGATTTACATGGAAAGGAACTTGAAGGAACCTTCGATGTTTTGGATGATGGATTCTCTCCTAAAGGTGAAGAAATCGGTTTAGTAGAGGGTGGAGGTATAACCTTTGGCTGATTTGTGGGTGTTTTAATAGAGATTCCAATGGAAGGGGAAGTATTCTTAACAAATGCAAAACTAGAAGAAGGGACAAACGACTTACGTGATATGACAACACAATCCTTGATAGCAACCAAGTCTGGGTTTTTCCTTAGCAGAATCCATGGAGGGCGACAATGGAGAACCTTTGTTGATGATCCTTTTCTGTACAACCTCAGAAGTGGAAAATTATTTGGTTTTCTTCTCCTTTACAGCCACCGAGGATGGATTGTTCTTCTTGGACTATGTTCTGGTGAAAATATTGCATGAAAAACTTGGTGTTTCCTCCTCTTCTTCTTCATCATCATCTATGAATTCAAACAGGCCATTGTGCATATCGACCTTCTCAACTTCTAGGTAGCTCTTGTAGGTTTCTTCATCATATCCTTCAGGCTCATAAACTTCAGCTTCCTCTCTTACATCATAGGTACCGCATTGACTGGTGGTGCTTCAAGAGAAAGGTAGTGAGTAGGAGGTGCAATCCATGTTTCCTATCGTTAAAGTTTGGTCTTCTTGGATTGTTCCTCATAGTGATTTGTGACAGTTGCTTCCTCAAGGCAACTAGATCAATGGCCATTTTTTGAAACATGGGGTCTGTTGTGATTGAACTGGAACTCTGACCTTTTTACTTTCCACTTGGGTCCTTCACCTTTCATGAAAGGATTAAATCATCATCATTTTCAATGGCAGAGTCTTGAGATTCCATCAATGTTCTTGGTTGGTATCTCTTCTGAGGAAGAAACCAACTCCCGATGGAAAGGACACTGATGAAGAATCTCCTCAAATTGTTATCAGGAGGGACTACATATTCTGGGATTATTCTCATTAATATGTCAAACCTTGCAATGAAGTCTCTCATGGACTCAGAGACTTATTTCTTCATCTGAACCAGTTGAACCAGCAAATCCTGGCAATCTTCAGTGCTCTTGAACTTATGTTCAAATGCACTTCTTATGTCATCCCATCCTGTGATAGATCTTGGGGGAAACATGTAAAACCATTCAGCAACCTTTTCTTGAAGTGACTCCATGAAAATTTTTGACTGATACATCTTCATATTTAACACCTAACACACCACAAGTAGTGATGAATGCTGCTACATGTTCCTTCAAGTAGTTAGGAGCCATCTCCTTTGAATTTGGGGAAATTATTCCTTGAACCTCTTGGCAGATCATGAAGTATTCATGGGAGAGCATGTGGACGAGTGTTCCTTCCCCATGGCACTTTTGGTCTACATGTTTCACATTCATTATCAGCCATTCTATCTCTGTGTCTAGCTTCTTGATCAGCTAAGGGTTGCTTCTGTTTCCACTGCTTGGAGTCTTTCAATCTCCTCGAATTGAGACCTAATATTTTCTTCTCTTTGAAATGGAATCTCTAACCTCTTCTTCCTCTCTTTCAAGCTCTTGTTCTTCTCTCTTAAGCTTGTCAAAAGTAGGATCAATAAATCCTCCTTGTCTCAAATGTCAGGTATACCTTATGTCAGCCAACTTGAAGGACTTATTGTCTTCTCTGAGGTGCCTAAAATTTTTCTTTTCTCCTCTAACTCAAGAGCACAGTTCTTCTTCTTGGTCTAAGATCCTTGAAGAAATATAGTAATTGTTTACACTCTACCTATTATGTCAAATAGCCTCCCTTAGGTCTGAATTAATATCCTCTTGAATATGAAAAAGTAAGGTAGGTATCTCAACATGTGGGTTTTCTTGAATGGCCATGGACTTGTATCCATGTGGATCATAAGAAATCTCATAATTTTCAATAAACTCTAATGGTAGTATATGACCTTGTGGTCATTTCTTAGGGTGCAGATGCTACAGAATCTGCCCCACGGTGGGCACCAAAACTATTGGATTGGAAATTTGTCTTAGGGGACTAATATTTGGTTTCCAAAAAAATAATATGGGAAGCTAAGTCCCTCTACTTATAATGGTGCAACTTACCATATTATACATGAAAATAAAGTGGATTCAATGGTGGTTTTTCAACCAGAGATCCATAAGGGTACTCCACTGACCCTATGGCAAAGCCTGCAATTTCTTACAAGGACAAAAAGTGGTCTGAGAGTGGGAAAGGGGAGTGAGAATGAAGGAAAGGAAATCAATGATGAAGGTAGAAAATCATATACCTACATACATTGATTAGAAAGTTTATAACATGCATTTGAATTGAAGAAATAATACAAATTTGTAAAATAGAGCTACAAGACTGAATAAAAATGCATTGGTCACAAAGTACCAATCGAATCCTCCATCAAAGGGGCATAAAATCCATCTTTTCTTATTGCAGCTGAAAGTAGAAAGTAGTACAATGGAGGGAAATGGAATAAAATTATAGAAAGAAGGAGCTTAGAAGAATAACGACCATATTTTTTGTCCTCTGTATCATGAAAATCATTTATAGTCTTTCAAAACTCAATTGCCCACTAGTATAATGAATTGCAGAGGACTATGATATAGCATGTCAGGGGAAGTTACAACTTCCCAAGGCACCAAGAAGTAGTTTTAATCAAGATCCCAATCATTTTTCAGACCGTTTTAGATTCTTCAAATTCGCAGAAAAATGGCCATGGTGAGGAAATACCAGAGAATTTCATAATTAAAACAGTTACAAACTTTCCATATTGAATGTGGGCCTTTAGATCCACATTCTGAGCCTTTTAATTTGAGACATCCACATGGTAGAAGGTGATTGGAGTGGATGCAGTGAAAGCTTCCTTCATTTCGTGAACTTTTTTGGAATTCGGTAAATTTGGAATAATTATCCTCCGCTGGCCCGGTTTGACTTTTTAAAGAGGACATGTGGAATGATTTTGTTAGATATGGGGTTGTCGACTCTCATTTAGACCATTTTGAACCTTTGTTGGAAAAAGTTTCAAAATCACTAACTCCTCCGCTGGCTCGTACACTCTAGTGTACATGTGGCACAAATAGATTGCCCTTGGAGGTCATGTCAAACTTTTTACTATTTAACCCCGAAGGTTGAAAAAATTGAAATTTCACTTTGACCGGTCAATAGGGACACATGGCATCGTTCTATTGGTTGCGGGGTTCGAGCCTCATTTATGATTTTCTCTACCTAGCTTAGGCTCACGGATCTGCCATCGTCCATTTGCACTTTTTTTCCGAAAAGGAAAAGTGACAAAGAAACCTCCTTAGCCCTGCTAGTGCACCTTGGGTAAAAACTACAACTTAAGTCTGCCAAGCCATATCTTGCAAAATATAAGGAGTTAGAATAACTTCTTTACCTTTTTGGAAAGGGGAAGAAATTTCACATCTGATGAAGTAGGTTAAAAAATCCTTGAGCCTTTAGAAAGAACCAAAAATTAAAATACTCATTTTTGACCAATTTCAAAGGGTACGAACTCAAAATTTCAAAGTCTAGACCTGGAAAAAGAAGGAAATTTTTTGAGGGGAAAACAAATTCATAGCTAAGTAATTCCATCACTCTTTATTTAATTGATTTATAATTTTTTATTCAAGGATAAAGGGTTTTTTATTAGGGCCCTAACCAGGTACATAAAAGGCATGAAAACCCAGATAAAGACATTAAAATATCAAGCTACAAAATGAAGTAATTGGCCAGTACTGAAAAAGAGAACTAGGTAGGAAGAAAGATTTTCCTACGACTCTATTTTTTCTTGTTGTGTATCACTTTCCACCCTTATGAAAACCGTTGATTAGGAGGAATAAAATAAAGGTCATCTATTGGTAGGTATGTGCCTTTTTCAATTGCAATATGATGAGAGAAATTTTCCTCGGCCAATTTGCTAGAATTTGGTTCAACAATTTTCTTCATCTGGAATTCATCATTAAATTCCCCCTTGTTTCCATCAACTGCAATATCACTATGTGGAGTTTATTGAACCGATTCATCTAATTCTTTTGAATCTTCACTTGAAACTAAATATACCTTAGTATAAAAGAAAAACTATTGAGCGAAGGAATCTTTCCACCAATTGGATATCTCATTTTTATGATTTTCCATCCCACAATAAGTAGTAGTATGTCCTAAAGTGAAACATCTCCTGCATATGAAAGGTAAGCCTTCATAGTCTAAAAATATAAGTTAACCATTTTTAATTGAGTTATACTAGATAGCTTTTTAAACATCATTAAAATTATTCCACCCCCATATAAAGGTAAAAATATAGTTCTTGTTGTCAAAATTGAAATATTTTTGATAATTACAATTATTAGTGGTTGGTTTACAATAAATCTATGTATATTGTTCTTTATATCCTACTACAAATGAATGAAATGGTTCCGTTGACTTATATATACAAACTATAGATATGCCAACATAGAATTATCCACAAACAATTGTGCATCATACTAATTTTTGAATTCCTAATGTTAATAAGTAATTATATTGATAGCCATTTTTGCAAGAAAAACAAATGTGAGAAAAATTATAATAAGGCATATATATATATATATATATATATTCTAGCTTCCTTTGTCATTTTTGTATGGCCATATCCATCTCATTAACAAAGATTGGGATATGTTGGTACCAGCCTATTCCTCTTGTATTCATGGCCTTTGATTATTTATCATATTGATAAACATGCATTTAATGTTTTGCAAGAAAAATAAGTCACGGGAAATGGGACCTACCACTACAAAATATTATGTTGTCTTACTTTGCATCATATTTACTTGTTATTTATAATATTCATAACTTAAAGTGTAGGATAAATTCACCCCTTTGGATATTGATGAATATTTAAAACGTTAAATACACGTTACATGTGGAAGGTTTAGTATAATGTTTCCAAGTGTGTTCCTAGTCAAATCTATGTCAGAAAGAAGAAGAACATTTACAATTAAATGTGCACAATTGATACATGTAATTATATTACATTAGACAAAGTAGTCATTATGGAGAATCTCTTGTGAATAATTTTATACATCATATAATTTAGGATAGTAGGTCTAATGGAATGTGTATGCATGTAACACTAACTATGCTAATTGAAATGAAACTAACACCTAGCAGCTTCAAAGAAAAGTTAATCAAACAAGAATATCATGATAAGATATTAAGGGAAAATAAATTCTTCAATGCATGAATATGATAAAACAACTAAATGCTAAGCCATTCCTAATCTTTTATGATTTTTACTTAAAGTATGTACCTAGTTAGATTACTTAGGTATCAAATTGTTTTATTTTTCATCAAGAATGAGGATAATATCTCACCAATAAATGCTACAAGGAAATGTTTGGATCTTCCCATGCTCCTCAATTTGAGAGAATGAATTAAAAATGGAGAGCTTATTTCCAACAATGGAGAATGACTCAAATCAAAATGGCTATTTTTTTTAGTAATCAATGTGTGGTGTAAGTTTAGATGGTAGAAGGAGGGTTCTTTATATAGCCTACTTGTTTTGACCAAGATTGGAATTTGGTGGATGTGAGACAAAGCAAAAAGAATAAATGAAAATGATGTTCATGTTTAGAATAATTAATAAAGGATATGCACTTTATGGGAGTTTAGGGGTAGTTAGTGCAGAATCATAGCACCCCTGGATGTTTCTTAGATTTCTAGTTTGATAATGGGCATCCGATGTGATTGCACAACAATGAATTTTTTCCCCAAGGGAGGGAATTGCAAAATGGAAAAAAACTCTCTAGGTTAAAGGTTGGTTCCTATCCCTCTGTTCAGGTGCATGCATTCATTTGTAGAGGATCTATTCTAAGTCCTATTCTAAATCTTTCCAAGGGACCAAGGTGAAGAAGAAGTTGGCAAAAACAATGAAATCTAAGTTAATGGAGGTGATGCACTGAGGAATGATGAACTCCCACTCTACTGTTAAACACAGGACATAGAAATAGTGCAACTCAGATGCACAAATAACAAGATTGTAAATGAAAAAATTAGAATGAATGCAATGGAAGTAAGAAAGGGGCTGGAAATCACCCATAGGATTATTTTATCGATTCACAGAGTTGATACAGAGCATTATAATGGCCAAAAGGCATAAATTTGCATTTACAGATCTATGGAAGGTTTAAAAACTCCACAAACTCGCTGTAGAACAGATAGAAAGGGAGATACTGTAATGCCCACTTCCCTACGACACTTAGTTGATTATCATTTTGAGTTATGCAGACTTTGGATATGGACATGACTTATACTTATGTTGATTAGCAGGATGTTTTGTGACTAGATGCATTTGGATTATGATTGGATTTTGTTTTCAGTATGACCTACACTGACTCATGGACAGACTATTGGATACCGATATTATTTTTATATGGATATATTGCATGTGTTCTAACATTGGATTTCTTCGCCATGATGAGTAGAATGTAGTTGTTGAATTTACATTACTATAATTTTGGATAATGATGAAATGCATAATTAAGTTGTGATTTAGACCTAGAAATAATGATTAATTGAATTATGTATAGATGTTAATAAATTTCATGCATATGGTTATTTTGGATATTTTGACATGGCCGCAAGGCCGAAGAAGGTATTTTGCATTTTGCAGGAAACACAACATGATCACAACCATGAGGGGGATTGGGAACCAAACACAACAGGATGTCGGGTGGTTACAACAATTGGTCGTCAAGGCAACTAGTAAATTGTATTGTGTTACCTTTATTCTTTTATGTGTTAAGAAAAATTCCCATGAAGGGGAAATTTTCTAATGTGACCAAGGGGGGGTAAGAATTTTATTTACTTGTTTTAACTACTTTAGTAGGTGATTTTATTTGTGATATCTTTTTAAAATTACTTTTGCTAAGTATGTTTAGAATTAATTTAATATCTTGTTTTAAATTTTAAGTTTTGGAGGGAAGTCAAGTGGATGTAATTAAATTTTGATGGTTGGCTCCTTGAGCCTTGTGTTTCCTCATGTATTGAATGCTTGGTTTTGAGTGTTGACCACTCCAAATCCCTTGAATCTCGAATTTGAGATTTAGGGAAATTTTAGGGGACTTGTGGGACAAGTTGAACTTGTCCCACACTTCCCAAAACCCCTTACCAACCATATTTATGGGTTGGGAATCCAAAAAGGGGATTATTTATTGTTTTGGGAAGGGAAATATGACTTTGGAGTGCACTTTTCTTCTTTTGCTTTTATTTGTGCCTTAAGACACATGGGAAGGGATGGATGTGGAAAAGATATGTCAATCAACCCAACCACCCATTTATGGTGTTTTGGGATTTGAGTTGACTTTGGGAGGTGGCTTGAGGATGTGTGATGTGGCATCCTACATGGAGCCACATCACCCTCACTCCTTCCTTTTGTCTATTTATTGAAACTTCCTCTCTTGTTGAGGGGGTTGGAGTTTTGTTTTTGTTTTGTTGAAGAGTTCTCTTTTGTTATTTTGGGAGAGAAAAGAATTGGGAAAAAGAGAAAAAGAGAGTGCTTGGAGGACTTGCATGCTTGGATTGTTTTGGAGGGAGCTTGGACAAAATTCTTGGTTTAGGCTTCTCCAATGGAGAGGTAGGAAACATTCTCCTTTGTTTTTCTTTCATATTATTGTTGCTTCTATGCTAAATTTGTGAATAATGCATGTTTACTTTGGTGTATTGTGAAAAATGGATAGAATGCTTATTGTGTAGTATAGGAGAGGTCTATGGGAATACTCATGAGGGAGGCATAAGAGTAGATTAGGATATTGTGGAGGGAGTTTGAGAGGGATGCCCATCTTGGGTAAGAATGTTTACATTCTTACCTTGTCTTGAGGGAGCCATAAGAGGAGGGAGGCATAAGAGTATGGGAGGAAAAAGGGGTACTTGAGGGAGGCATAAGAGTCATAGGGGCTTGAGTTTTATTGTGGAGGGTTTTGGATGGGCATCTCATCTCAATGGGGAGGCATAAGGAAAACTTTCCCATAGTTCCTTCTCTTGTTGGCTTGGATGAAAGCCTTGTTGTGCAAAGTATTGTTTTATTTGTGTTTCCTTGTTGTTTCCTCTTTTTACCTTGAATGTTGTGAAGAAAATTGTATTGTGGAAGCAAGTATTGTTGCCTTGAGTTGGAGACCACCCTTCATTGTGTTGTGTTTGGGGCTCGGGGGTCAATGGAGGAGATTGCTTCTCTTCTCCATTGAGTTTTGGTTGGGAGGAGAGTGTTGCCTCTCCCCCTATCTTGGTTGTGATTTGAGCTACTTGGAACTTGGAGCATGGATGAAGAACACCTTGGAGTTTTGGAACCTTGTTGTTGATAATGTTAAAACATCATGTATTTACCATCTTGAGTGGAGAAAGAAATGTAATATCACTTGTTTTTTAGCTTACATTGTTGTAAATTTGCTTCCACATGAAGTAGAAATGTTGTAACAAATGTTGAATGAAAAGTTGCATTTTAGTATTTTAACTCCAAAAATAATGCATGTTGAATTCTTAGGTGGAATCAAAAGTTGGAAAGAAATTACAAAAGGAAATATATTCTCCTTCTTTTGATTTGGATACCTTTTGAAAGTCAATCTTGTTTACATGTTAAAGACTTTGCTTTAAAAAATGGAAATAGTGCATGGATCTCCTCTTGTGGTATGTTAGAAGGTTTACAAAATTTTATGTATTGGATTTCCCTAAGATGACTCTAAAGGATGAATTTCAAGTTCTAAAAAAAGGGATGTTGTATTCATCCATTTGGATGAATTTATTGTAAAATCCATTGCAAATAAACAAGGAAATGAAATCAACTTCCTTTAAAATTCCATGTAATGTTATTAAAGTTGGCTAGAAATAAATGTGAATGCAAATACTTTAAACTTAATCAAGTTCAATGCCCAACAACCCCTCACAAATCTAGGAGGAGTACTAATAGGTTTGAATATCATTTTACCTAAGTAATATTAAAACTAATGAATCTATTAATAATACAATTATAATAGTATTAAGGTACTATTAATTAACATTTTGTTATATATCTACCACAACATAGCTATCCCTAACATATATCAAATAAACCACCATCCAATAAATAATGCCAATGAAATCTCTAAACAAACCTAGACCATAAATACCCTTATCCTTTGCAAAGACAAATTGTGCTTCATTAATATTCTGATACGTAACAGACCCAGGCTCTATGAGGTATTGTGCCACGGACTGTATTTCAAGACCAGTGTGGCCAGCTTACACTAGTGAATCACCCATATGAAGTCTTAGATTTCAACAAAGCCAACAGTGGCCGTATATCCTGTCAATATAACTTTTATTGCAAAAAGAAATGATGATACGTTTGCGATGGCAGTCTGATATGGATAGATTCACCTTTCAAAGCGCTGACTTCACACGAATCCATTCAAATGCTACAATACTTGACCAATCTCAGTTATCCAACTGATTCCCTGACACATTATGGATAAGGGTCATCTATCCAACAAGCCTCTGAAATGTATCTACCGACATAATATCAGAATTTTGAAATAGATTATACAATGTAGTTAAACAACCTAACCTCTAGTTGGGCACCCTGTCCTCTCCACCATGTAAACGCACCTTGCTGCACCCAATGAAAGTGGAGGTAAACTCGCCTCCTACACGGTGACACTAGTTTGGTCCAGCAAACAGGCTAACTGTTTCCTTGTTCTGAAAAAACTCCTTCTTCCCAATAGTTTTGGAGGATGCCTTTACCCCTAAGCGATTTGAACTAAAACAACCAGTTGAGGGAGGACCCCGTTTTTATCTGTAGACCGATTCATATACTGTCACGTTTAGATAACAACATAGATGAACAAACCGCAGGTGTAAAACGTCCTCAGGGGCCCCCCCCTTCTTCTTAGGCCAGGGCCGTGGATCTCTTCCACCATCTGCCAGTGGATTTTAAAACAAGAAAAACAAATAAATGAAGAAGGGACAGTGGATATTGGCACGGCCGCGAACATCCCACTCTGAATAACTCCATCTACAGTCTGCGCCATAGAAGTACTTGACTGGGTCGAAGAAAGGTAAAACTCGCCCTTGCCTGTACCTTCTTCACTTCTTCAGTTTCAACTCCCATCCTTCTCACGCGGCCCGGGACAGCATCCGACTGGTAGGACAGACCAAGAGGATAAGATTTGCAAATCTAGACCATTAAATGTTAGGAACGACCTGGAGCGGCACGCAAGGGGGATAGATTTTAATGTTTTCCTTTTCATTTACAGATGTTGGTTGAGCCAACCACCCCAATCAGTTTTCTCTCCAACCTAAACATTTCATTGTGTCTCCACGCAACAATAAAGTAGTCGATGGGTCAGCATGAACCGTTTAATGATCAATCCAAAGTTCAAATCTTCCAAATCATCATGAGTGCGAGTTTGGATGGTGCGTGAGTTGAGTCATTTTGGGAATAATCAAAGAAAAGTGTTAATAAGGGTCAACACCCTATTAACCAATGTCCATTCGCATGTAGCACTTAGCTAGCCTTTGCCATAATATTGCATGCATATTATATAACAAATTATGTGTGCAAAACCCTTAATTTTTGGATAAGACAATAGGTACAGACACTTAATTTTGGTGGCGGAATAGCTAATAGTATTATGTGTTTCCACGTAGTGACATGGGCCACGTGGAAAATCCTTGGTATGGCCGCTTACTTATTAAACGTGTCCTTGATGACGTGGATGAAGCATGATGTCGGTCTCACTATGACTCCATTTTTTTTTTCACGAGCTCGACATAAGTGAGATTATGCCTGGCGATCATACTTACTCATGGCGGAAAGTGGCTACTTACGCACACCATGATATGACCTTGTTTGTATCCCTTTTTGTTCTTCGCAACTTAACGTTCCTGTATAGGTGCCATGATCAAGATATAGATATTTAACATGTTTCCTTTAAAATAAGAACCGACCATCTATTTAACCTTGATGGGTGATATATGCATATAAACTAAACTCTCGGAGCCAGGTGAAAACAACTCGAAACATGGTTTCGTTTAAATTGCAAAATGAATTATGATTAAGTTAATAAAATGCCTTTTGGGTTACAATTATAATACCTCAAATGTAAAGTATGAAACCTTTGATGTCCGTCAAGGGCAGGTACAAATACTTAAAAAAAAAAATTGTCGCATTTTCGGGTTTGTTTGTTTGCGGCGTCGTCATCGTCGTTGTCGTGAGCGTGGCGTCGTCTCTTGAGCGGCGTTACATTTTGGTATCAGAGCCAGGGGTTCGAAGCTGGGACCCTTGGGCACACGCTGAAAACGTGAAACAGGAACACTTAACTTAGTACAGAACATTATTCTTTTAAAATATAAAACCATAATGTTGATAATTATAGTAAACAGCAAATTTTGAAAACTGAGCACAAGACCTAGAACGATGAACTAACTCTCGCCTTGATCTGTGCAGGAGGCGCGGATTGGGCGAGGGGTCTCTTCACATAGACCTAGACATACCACCGCCAGAGCAGGCTGTAGCAGCCCTTCTGCCTCAGATTTTGTAGACACTCCAGGATGTCAATGCCGCTATACGCGGAGAGCCCTTGGGAGGATGACTTGCTAGACATAGTTTGGAGCCATCAATAGATGCCCAGGCATCCCCTCGACACAGTGAGGAGCACAGGGCAGAGAATTTCCTGTGCAGAGTCGGCTAGGGCAGAGTCACCACAGAGAGGACATGGGGATAGGATCTCAGGACATAGGGACAGGTCTCGGAGCCCTAGACAGAGGGAGGAGCATACAGAGAGATCTAGGATTCATCATACATCAGCTGCAGACCATATCAGGGAGATCCTGAAGCTACGACCATCTCACTATTCAGGTGATACAGGCGGTTTTCAGGCAGAGGCCTGGTTGGTGAGCTTGAGTGGATGCTTCAAGCTCTGTCCTTGTAGTAGCAACACGAAAGCTCATGTTGCGATCCATCTTCTGAAGGATGGAGCAGGAGTCTGGTGGAGGACCGAGGAGCAGAAGCTCCATGTTGACTCAGAGACGATTACCTAGGAGCTGTTTGAGGAGCGTTTCAGGAGCAGGTATTTACCCAGGAGATTTATTCAGTAGTGCATAGACGAGTTTCATGACCTCCGTCAGGCATCGATGACAGTAGCTGAGTATGAGAGTCGATTTCTGGACCTACTCCAGTACGTTGACTATATGCAGGATGAGTAGGTATGGATTCACAGGTTCATTCGGGGCCTGAATTTGGATTTAGGTGGCGCAGTGTGCATTCACTACCCACAGATGTTAGCAGAGGCCGTGGAGAAGGCCTATATTGCAGAGGAGACACGGGGGAAGACACAGTAGGCTAGAGACAGAGTTCGGAGCCGTATCCAGCAGATGCAGGATAGTAGGTCGAAGGGGTCAGTTCCTCCTCCACGGGGTGGACAGAGTTCAGGGCAAGCTTCATTTAGGCCACCACAGCAGCAGCAGCAGCAGACCTGCCCACCTTACCGACCTCCTCAGAGATTTGATGCACAGAGAGGACGTAGTATGGGGCCTCCTCCTAGGGGTCCCATCAGGACACAGGGTGCACCGAGAGCTCAGTCAGTAGGAGCTCGTCAGCAGAGACCTCAGCAGTCCATAGCCGGATCGTCAGGATCTGTATCTCAGTCATCTAGAGTACCAGCTGGAGCTGCTTCCCACTGGAGAGGACCAGGCAGCTGTTATGGTTGCGGAGTTGTTGGACATATTTGGAGAGATTGCCCACATAACCCTACCAAGGGTAAGACACAGAGCTCAGAGCCTACTGTTGGAGATATGGCACGGAGTCATCGGATCTACGCAGCGGTCGAGAACCACCAGGCTGAGCATCAGAGTACTGTGATTGAGACGACAGGTAGTATTGGTGGTATTTCCACCTCTATATTATTTGATTCTGGTTCTTCTGATTCTTTCATTGCACCATCCTTAGTAGAGCGTTGTAGGCTGGTGGCAGTTAGGCAGGGCCGTAGTTGGGATGTTGAGATGGCTTCTGGAGCCAAGATTTCTGTAGACTCCTTAGTCAAGGAGTGTGTAGTGGATTTGGGACCCTTCACCACTACTTCTGATCTTAGGATCCTTCCATTAGGATCTTATGGCATCATTCTTAGGCATGGATTGGTTGTCCGCTCACAGAGCTAGAGTGGATTGTTACCATAAGACTGTTGCTTGCATAGATGATCTTGGAGTAGAGTCAGTGATATCAGGGGTTAGGAGACCCGTTTCTATTCGCACCATCTCCGCTATGCAGCTTAAGCGGGTGTGCGCGACAGGGTTGCTCAGTTGTATGCTATTACAGTTAGTGACAGATCAGAGGATGAGTCGAGAGGACCTTCCCTCGATGATCATCCCATCTTATCAGAGTTTTCCGATGTGTTTCCAGGGGAGCTACCAGGGTTACCTCCCCCACGTGAGATCGACTTCCATATAGATCTAGTTCCAGGCGCAGAGCCTATCTCGCGAGCACCCTATCGGATGACTACTACCTGAGTTATGTGAGCTCAAGTTGCAGCTTGAGGGCCTTCTGGAGAAAGGCCTAATTAGTCCTAGTGTATCCCCTTGGGGTGCACCAGTTATCTTCGTGAAGAAGAAGGATGGATCTCTTCGGTTGTGTATTGACTACCGTCAGCTGAATAAAGTAACGATCAAGAATCGTTACCCCCCTTCCACGCATTGATGATTTATTTGATCAGATGAAGGGGGCTACATTTTTCTCTAAGATAGATCTTAAGTCAGGATACCATCAGCTCAGGATTGCGGAGACAGATATTCACAAGACAGCTTTCCGCACGAGATATGGCCACTACGAGTTCACAGTGGTACCTTTCGGTTTGACGAATGCCCCCGCAGTGTTTATGAGTTTGATGAATGGGGTATTCAGGACCTTCCTTGATCACTTCGTGCTCATCTTCCTTGATGACATTCTGATTTACTCACGCACACGTGAGGAGCACGAGGAGCACCTTCGCCAGGTTCTTCAGTGTCTTCGCGAGCAGCGCCTTTACGGGAACTTGGAGAAGTGTGCGTTCTTTCAGCCTGAGGTGCAGTATTTGGGCCACATCATTTCTGGGGGAAGGTATCACAGTCGATCCTTCCAAGATTCGAGCCATCATGGATTGGCCAGCACCCACTAGTGTGACCGAGGTGCGTAGTTTCATGGGTCTAGCAGGATACTACAGGAGGTTTGTTCAGGACTTTTCTCAGATTGCGCACCCTATCACTTCTCTTCAGCGGAAAGGGAAGAAGTTTTTATGGTCAGATAGATGTGAGCAGGCCTTCAGTACACTGAAGGAATGCCTTACGAGAGCACCTATCCTTGCAGTACCAGATCCTCATGGAGAGTTTTTCGTATGCACAGATGCTTCCTTGGTAGGACTTGGAGGAGTGTTAATGCAGGAGGGTAGAGTAGTTGCCTTTGAGTCCCGCAAACTCAAAGATTATGAGCTCAATTATCCGACCCATGACCTTGAGCTTGCAGCAGTGGTACATGCCTTAGTGCGGTGGAGACATTTTCTTCTTGGCCGGGAGATTTACACTCAGGACTAGATCACTTGAGTCTTCGCCACCTCTTCACGCAGCCCAATCTCAATGCTCGTCAGCGGCGTTGGATGGAGTTACTCTGTGAGTATGACATGGAGATAGAGCATGTGAAAGGGAAAGAGAATGTGGTTGCTAGATGCCTTGAGTAGACGGAGACATGTGGCTATGGCCACCTCAGTGGGCACAGATTTGCGGAGTAGGATCTTGCAGCAGCTTCCTCAGGATAGTTTCTACCTTGCAGCCAGAGCAGAGATTGAGTCTCAGAGACCCCTTGAGGGGAGATTTGATGGATTCTCATTAGAGGTAGATGGTCTTCTCAGACACAGAGGCCGGATTTATGTTCCTAGAGATGGAGGCTTGAGACATGACATTTTGATAGAGGCTCATCGTGCACCTTACTCAGCCCATCCCGGGGTGAAGAAGATGCACGCCACCTTGAGACAGTTGTACTTTTGGAGAGGACTTCGGAGAGACATAGCTTCATTTGTATCCCGCTGTTTAGAGTGCCAGAGGGTGAAGGCCGAGCATCAGCATCCAGCTGGCCTTCTCTATCCTCACGCCATACCAGAGTGGAAGTGGGACACCATTTCTATGGATTTCATTGTTGGGTTGCCGACGTCGAGATACCACCACGACGCCATCATGGTCACAGTGGATAAATTGACGAAGGTAGCTCACTTTTCTCCAGTGAAGACTACCTACACGGCTAGTGCAGTAGCACGAGTATATCTTGATGAGATTGTCAGATTACATGGGATTCCACGGAAGATCATTTGCGACCGCGACCCTTTGTACACCTCCCATTTCTAGACCACCATGCAGTATGCCCTCGGGATCAAGGATTAATTTCAGCACAGCTTATCACCCTGAGACAGATGGACAGACAGAGAGGGTGAATCAGATTTTGGAGGATATGCTCAGGATGTACGTGATGGATCATCAGTCGAGATGGGAGGAGTATCTGTATTTGGTGGAGTTTGCCTACAATAATAGTTTTCAGAGTTCTATAGGCATGGCTTCCTTTTCAGGCATTATATGGTAGAGAGTGCAGGACACCTCTTAGTTGGGATAGGATTGAGGACAGGGTTTCTCTTGGGCCAGCATTATTACAGGACATGGAGCAGCAGGTTACCTTGATAGATAGAGATTGCAGGAAGCACAGGATAGACAGAAGAAGTATGCAGACCAGCATAGGACAGATCGCAGTTTTGAGGTAGGCACGAAGGTGTTTCTTCGTGTCAGACCACATAAGAGCCCTATCCGTTATGGAAAAGGTTCTAAGCTTGCTCCTAGATTTGTGGGTCCCTTTGAGATCTTGGAGCGCCTCGGCCCCTTAGCCTATCGTCTAGCACTGCCACCTAGCTTATGTGCGTCCATGATGTTTTTCACATTTCTGTGCTTAGGAGATATGTTTCTGATCCTTCTCATGTGCTAGATTGGACTGCATTGCAGGTGCAGGATCAGGGGCAGGTGATGGTGGAGCCCGTGCGCATTTTAGATCGCAGGACCCTGGGCCTTCGCGGCAGAGAGATTGACCAGGTTCAGGTCCAATGGGACAGGTACGATGAGACTGCTGCTACTTGGGAGGATGCTACATCATTGCGAGCTCAGTTTCCACACTTATTTCAGTGACTTCCAGGAGGAATTCTAGTCTAAGGGGAGGGGGATGTAATGCCCACTTCCCTACGACACTTAGTTGATTATCATTTTGAGTTATGCAGACTTTGGATATGGACATGACTTATACTTATGTTGATTAGCAGGATGTTTTGTGACTAGATGCATTTGGATTATGATTGGATTTTGTTTTCAGTATGACCTACACTGACTCCTGGACAGACTATTGGATACCGATATTATTTTTATATGGATATATTGCATGTGTTCTAACATTGGATTTCTTCGCCATGATGAGTAGAATGTAGTTGTTGAATTTACATTACTATAATTTTGGATAATGATGAAATGCATAATTAAGTTGTGATTTAGACCTAGAAATAATGATTAATTGAATTACGTATAGATGTTAATAAATTTCATGCATATGGTTATTTTGGATATTTTGACATGGCCGCAAGGCCGAAGAAGGTATTTTGCATTTTGCAGGAAACACAACATGATCACAACCATGAGGGGGATTGGGAACCAAACACAACAGGATGTCGGGTGGTTACAATTTGGTCGTCAAGGCAACTAGTAAATTGTATTGTGTTACCTTTGTTCTTTTATGTGTTAAGAAAAATTTCCATGAGGGGGAAATTTTCTAATGTGACCAAGGGGGTAAGAATTTTAATTACTTGTTTTAACTTACTTTAGTAGGTGATTTTATTTGTGATGTTTCTTTTTTTAAAATTTACTTTTGCTAAGTGTGTTTTAGAATTAATTTAACACCTTGTTTTAAATTTTAAGTTTTGGAGGGAAGTCTAGTGGATGTAATTAATTTTGATGGTTGGCTCCTTGAGCCTTGTGTTTCCTCATGTTTTGAATGCTTGGTTTTGAGTGTTGACCACTCCAAATCCCTTGAATCTCGAATTTGAGATTTAGGGAAATTTTGGGGGACTTGTGGGACAAGTTGAACTTTTCCCCACACTTCCCAAAACCCCTTACCAACCATATCTATGGGTTGGGAATCCAAAAAGGGGATTATTTATTGTTTTGGGAAGGGAAATATGACTTTGGAGTGCACTTTTATTCTTTTTGCATTTATTTGTGCCTTAAGACACATGGGAAGGGATGGATGTGGAATTGAGAGTTGTCATTCAACCCAACCACCCATTTATGGTGTTTTCGGATTTGAGCTGACTAAAGGGAGGTGGTCTTGAGGATGTGTGAGGTGGCATCCAACAAGGAGCCACATCACCCTCACTCTTCCTTTTGTCTATTTATGGAAACTCTCCTCTCTTGCTGAGGGGGTTGGAGTTTTGTTTTTGTGTTGTTGAAGAGTTCTCTTTTGTTATTTTCTTTTGGGAGAGGAAAGAATTGGGGAGAAAGAGAAAAGAAGAGAGTGCTTGGACTTGCATGCTTGGGATTGCTTTTGGAGGGAGCTTGTGACAAAGCTTCTTGGTTTAGGCTTCTCCGATGGAGAGGTAGGAAACCTTCTTTTTTTTTTGCTTGCTTTCATTATTGTTGTTTCTTTGCTTAAAATTGTGAATAATGTATGTTTACTTTTGTGTACTGTGAAAAATGGATAGAGTGATTAATGTGTGGTGTAGGAGAGGTCTATAGGAAAACTCATGAGGGAGGCATAAGAGTAGAATAGGATATTGTGGAGGGAGTTTTGAGAGGGATGCCCATCTTGGGTAAGAATGTTTACATTCTTACCTTGTTCTTTGAGGGAGCCATAAGAGGAGGGAGGCATAAGAGTATGGGAGGAAAAAGGGGTACTTGAGGGAGGCATAAGAGTCATAGGGGCTTGAGTTTTATTGTGGAGGGTTTATGGATGGGCATCTCATCTCAATGGGGAGGCATAAGGAAAACTTTCCCATAGTTCCTTCACTTGTTGGCTTGGATGAAAGCCTTGTTGTGCAAAGTATTGTGTTATTTGTTTTTCATTGTTGTTTCCTCTTTTTACTTTGAATGTTGTGAAGAAAATTGTATTTTGGAAGCAAGTATTGTTGCCTTGAGTTGGAGACCACCCTTCATTGTGTTGTGTTTGGGGCTCGGGGGTCAATGGAGGAGATTGCTTCTCTTTTCCATTGAGTTTTGGTTGGGAGGAGAGTGCTGCCTCTCCCCCTATCTTGGTTGTGATTTGAGCTACTTGGAACTTGGAGCATGGATGAAGAATACACTTTGGAGCTTGTGAATACTCTGTTCCATTGACCCTGTATAATACATTATTTTGTAATGTACCCAACTTGTAGTGGAGAAGGAAAGTTGTAATCATTGCCTTGTTTTCTCTAGCTTCCATTATTGCAAATTTGATCCACATGAAGTAGGGTACATTGTAATTTATATTTGCACCAAAAGTTCACATGGTTAAAATGTTGGTATATCTTGCTTTAGAACTTAATGAAAATATTGATGGACTCTTACGTGGAATGTTGGAAAGTATATTTACAAAAAAAAATATACATACTAGATTCCATTTTGTTTGCAAAAAAAAAAAAAAAGAGGTATTGATAAAGATTGCATACTAATTAGTGTATCATCTTCTTCTTGTAATAGTTGAATAGAACGAGTCTTAAGTTTTCATTGAATTTCCAATATGCCAATAGAGTAGAATTACACCCAAATTCTAGTCCCCTTTATGTTCTCTCTTCATTTAAGAATTTCTTGTAAAATCCTTTGCGAATCGTAAACAAGGGAAATGAAATCGATTCTTGCTTGGAAATTCCATGTTATGTCTATTGAAGTTGTGCTAGAAAGAAATCCTGAATGCAAAGTTTCTAGCTCAATAAGTCACTTACCACATTTCAATTAAAAGCCCAACTAATATTTTAATTATTATCCATGTTTAAGTACTTTTGAAGATTGTCTATCAACGTTGTCTATCCAGTCTCCACAGCGGATATTTAAATTGTTGCAATGCTATTACAAAGATTTTGAACGTTTTTTTGTATAGATTAGGACTACTATTAGTGGTCATTTAGCTTCACAAATATCAAGTTGCATGGCAGGCCTCGCAACTGCCCAAACAAATGTGAAGTTAGTCTCAAAAATCAAGACCAGTTAATCACCCTTAAATCGTGTCTAAGAGAATAAATGTTAATATAAAAAAAAAAAGATGATACATATTCAGTAAAAATGCCTGACAGACAACTTGATACTTTGCAAAACACTGACTGTCACAGAGAACATTTAATATTGTTGCAATGCTTACAAACATTTTAAACATTTTTTTTAACAGTATTAGGACACTGCGAGTGGTCTTTGCTTCACAAATATCAAGCTGCATGGCAGGCACTAGTGCAACTGCACAAACAAATGTAAAGTTAGTCTCAAACTCAAGACCACTCAATCACCGGGTTAAATCGTGTCTAAGAGAATACCCTGTTAATATAAAAAAAAAAGAGAGAGAAGATGATGATACGTTTCCAGTAGAGCATGCCTGATATGACAACCTAGATACACAAAGCGCTGACTGTCACTGAGCGAACATTTAAACTCACTGCAATGCTTACAAAAGTGAGTTATGTGGTCGTCTATTTTAAGAGCGTTGCATATATGACAAGCAGATAGTTACCTCTGGTATAAGGAGGTCCATAGTTGACAGATGGCATTTCCTAAAATTACCTTGCAACTCCATCCCTAATGAAGATTTTGATATGAAACAGATTTACCACTATGAGAATTCCTCTCCTCTCGCCTTCACTGTCATCTCAATCGATTTTGATAAAAATATCTTGAAGGTGAAACCCGAATTGGAGGATGCAATCAACACTGAACAGTTGGCAATCTAGTCAGAACAGGTTGTTGTCTTCTTCTTTGAAAAAAAAATGCCCTTCACTATTGTTTTCTCATTCGCATTTTATAAAATACCAGAAAGGAGGATCCCAAAACTGTAGCCGGATTCAATACTGTACAGATAACAACATAAATGGACAAACCGCAGGTGTAAAACGCTCAGAAAACTTCAAAAGAAATAAATGAAGAAGGGACAGTGGATATTGACGCGGCCTAAACATCCCTCTGCTCGCCATAACTCCATCTACAGTCCCCATGGAAGTTCACGCGGCCAGGGGGTCGAAGTAAGGTAAAACGTCGCTGCATTGCCTATAGCTTGTTTCTTTTTTTTTGATCTCCCTCCCTTCTCACGCGGCCCGGGACAGAACGGCTAGTAGGATAGATCAGGAGGAGGATATTTGCAAATCTAAATCATTAAATGATAGGAACGACCTGGAGCAGCACGCAGGGGGGATAGATTTTAATGTTTTACTTTTCATTTACAGATGTTGGTTGAGCCAACCATCCCAATCAGTTTTCTCTCCGACCTAAATGTTTCATTGTGTCTCCACGCAATAATAAAGTAGTCGATGGGTCAGCATGAACCGTTTAATGATCAATCCAAAGTTCAAACCTTCCAAATCATCATGAGTGCGAGTTTGGATGGTGCGTGAGTTGAGTCATTTTGCGAATAATCAAAGAAAAGTGTTAACAAGGGTCAACACCCTATTAACCAATGTCCATTCGCATGTAGCACTTAGCTATCCTTTGCCATAATATTGCATGCATATTATACAACAAATTATGTGTGCAAAACCCTTAATTTTTGGATAAGACAATAGGTACAGACACTTAATTTTGGTGGTGCAATAGCTAATAGTATTATGTGTTTCCACGTAGTGACATGGGCCACGTGGAAAATCCTTGGTATGGCCACTTACTTAATAAACGCAACCTTGACAACATGGATGAAGCATGATGTCGGTCTCATTATGACTCCGTTTTTTTTACGAGCTCGACATAAGTGAGATTATGCCTGGCGATCATACTTACTCATGGCGGAAAGTGGCTACTTATGCACACCATGATATGACCTTGTTTGTATCCCTTTTTGTTCTTTGCAACTTAACGTTCCTGTATAGGCGTCATGATCAGATATAGATATTTAACATGTTGCCTTTAAAATAAGAACCAACCATCTATTTAACCTTGATGGGGGATATATGCATATAAACTAAACTCTCGGAGCCAGGTGAAAACAACTCGAAACATGGTTTTGTTTAAATTGCAAAATGAATTATGATTAAGTTAATAAAATGCCTTTTGGGTTACAATTATAATACCTCAAATGTAAAGTATGAAACCTTTGATGTCTGTCAAGAGCAGGTACAAATACTTTTTAAAAAAAAATTGTCACATTTTCGGGACGTTTGTTTGTTTGCAGTGTCGTCATCGTCGTTGTCGTGAGTGTGGCGACGTCTCTTGAGCCGGTGCTACAGATATAGAGCAAAAATGTCCAAACATTACAAAGAATCGAGTTCTTCCATTTATAGCCAAAGTAAGCGAGAGAAAAAAGAAGGGGAAGTAAATATGATCCTTTGACTCAACCATCCACCATTAATATCTTTCAAATCAGCCTGCAAACCATTAATTTGATCTTTCCTTTTTCACCTGCGTGATGGAGAAGCAAAAACAGAAAATGGAATAAAAATGATGTCTTCGAAGCAAGCTGATCTCACATTCAAGGCATGAGAAGACATTCTAGTGTTTTTCCCCATCAAATCGAGCTGATTCTCCATCCTTGGCATGCTGGAGAAGAAAACCATGGAGGCTCAAGTAAAAAATGATTTTTTCAAAGCAATCTGATCTTGCATTCAAAGTGTGAAAGACATTTTTCACATTTTGTCCATTAAAATCCTCAAAAATGATGTTTTTATGCCTTCAATGCATAGATTTGATTGAGATCTTTCAAAAAATCTGATTTTGGAATCTAAAGATATGCCCTCTGTAATTTTTTAGGTGAAACAAGGTAAATTTAGGTCAAAAATTGGGTCGGCGGGCTAAAATCTAGCATTTTACCTCTTTTTGCAATTTTGGAAAAAATCCCAAAAATTCTCCACGGCCCAAAGCTCCCAGGACACGTGGCACTCTCTTATTCGTTGGCGGGTCCAAAATGACATTTTATTCCTTCTAGCCCATAAGTGAAAATTTTCTCAAGGCCTTTCACTAGTGATATCCTCACCACTGATGTGGACACATGGCGTGTTCTAATTGGATTTATAAATGTGGCTTATTTCTTTCCTTTTGTGTTTTTGTAATTTTGGCAAAAAATATAAAATTCTCCTAGATGCCCCAATCTCCACCGATGAGTGGACACGTGGCACCTTCCTATTCGCTGATGGGATCGCGGGCTCATTTCATGCCTTAAACCTTTTTAGCCAAAAGGGCAAAAAACTTATCTTTATTTTGACCCTTGCTGATGAGAGGACACGTGTCACCTTTTGATTCATCAGTGGGTTTTTTTTTTCTATTTTTGCCTTTGAGAAATTTGTGCAAAAATCCTAAATCTTAAAACTCCTTTTGGCACTTGTCGCTTCGCCTTGACACGTGGCATCCTCTGATTGGCTGGGGGCAAAAAATTTTCCTTCGCAGGCCCGTAGGCTAGCGAATGAACTTGGTTTTTTTAACCAAAAAATGTCTAAGTTCTGAATTTGCCTCTGCATCCCATCCAATCCACTTTCGGAAAATTTTCGCTGCAAACTCTGCCGAGCCATAACTCAAAAAATACAAGGAGTTAGGAGGACTTCTTTACCTTTCTGGAAAGGGGAAGAAAAATCCTATCTGATGAAGCAATACCCATAAAATTTTGAGTGCTAGAAATCCATAAAATGTGAGTTGAAGCACAAGGAAGGAGGAAAAGAAGGTAAGTTATCAACAAATGAGCATGGGCTTATTTTTGATAACAAGGGATTTAATTAATCAAATGTGATTAATTAATAGGTAGGGATAAACTTGTAGAAGCTATTTAGAGGGGATTTATAGAAAAATTATAATGTTTCAGGGGATGTAAGATGTGATTTTAACAAAGAAAAGGATTTTATTGATTAAAATAGAATGCGTAATTAACTATAATGTTTAATTTAATCACTTATAAGTGTATTATAACTAACAAAACATCGTTAATTTTCATCCAAAATGTGGGAAGGATTAATTAACTAACCAAAGGTCATTAATTAATGAATAATAAGGGGAATGCTAGCTTATTAGCTGAAAATAGCTAATTATTACCCCCTCAAAAATTTTGTAGAATGAAGGATTCAACCTCAAGTGTCAATGGGGTGATGTAAGAGGTCGATTGATGATTGAAACAGATGAACGAAATGGATAGAAGAAAGAAAGGTGGGAGTGGGGATAAATATAATCCCTATTTCCTAGGTTTTTTTGAAGAAAAGGCATGATAGAATAAAATGATAAGGAAGAAAAAATGAAGTTGAAGAGAATGAAAATAGCTTTCATATAGCTGATATAAAAAAAATTATGTCATAATTTTGCTTCTTCATCAACGTCATTGGATATTTATTATATATACATGCAAGGAAAGACTAAAATAAACTTACAAAACTTAATTATTTATGAGAAAGTACACAAATAGAAAATAAACCAAACAAGTACAGACAAATAGGCTCAAACAAACAATGTTGAATATAGTTGTACAAATTTGTTTGTTTTCTAGCTCTAGATTCCACCTTTTAAAGTTATACGACAAGGGTTAAAGATGACACCCCAAGGAAAAATACATTGCAAGGTGAATAATCAAAGGACAGGGAAGTCCCATGATAAATTATATGTGCCCTTTGAAATAGTACCATATAACTCGTTTGTGCAAGGAAAGATATACATTGCAAGCGGATAAAATTTTGTTAATGGAGGTAGATGAAAAAAAACCGTAAGTCACGCACAGTAATAGGTGAGAACCAAAGAAATATTGTTTTGTACGATTATTTTTTATGTTTGAGGATATTGTGTTTGGTACAAATTCTATTGGGTAAAAGTTGTGCTTACCAATTTTGTGATTTTTAAGGAAATTTATAGGATTTTATAAATTTTTGGAAACAAAATGGTATAGAAGAATGATGGCATGGTAGTATGCCAATAAAGATATCTTGGATGCAAAAATATGCCCTAGGGTTAAGAAAAGGTTACAAAAAATCAAAAACTATTCCCTAGTAGGGCGAAAAGGTTAGTAAAAATGATGATTGTTTTGTAAAATAATCATCAGGAAAGAACAGGAAGAAAATAGAAGAATAAAAATAGTTTTATTTCCACTGGGGGTTGAGAAAAATGAAGAATAAGGGAAAACTAGCTAAATAAAGTAGGTTGGGAGGGAAAAAACCCATCCCAACGAGTTATTTTTACTAGCCCTTATTAAGTTTTGAGAGGAGTTTGATTTGATTTGCTATAGAAACGATGCATGATTAGAACTGTAGGCATCCTGTAGATAAGGTTTGTGAGTACATGAGGCTTCCCTTTGATTTCCCACTGGTATGCAAAACAAAAATATGATTTTTGAGTGCATTTAATGCTTTTCAGACTAGGGAAAATGTGCAGGATGACGTTAACACTGGCCCTTAGGTACGCTAGCGTGAAGGTGAGTGCTAGTTTAAAGATAAACATGCTAGTGTTAAACTAGAATGATGATTAGTAATGTCTCGGGATAGATTATTTACCTTAACTCTAAACACCATCGGATATACCCATACTACATATTCCAGGATCTTAGTTGAATTGAATACATCTAAAAACCTCCCTGCTAGTGTAGATCTTAAAGTTAAAAATAGAAATTGGTCATAGCTGTTAGATTAGAAAGGTATACCTTTCATATGTAGAAAGTGATTATTCTTAGGTCACACTGTTGTTGATTTTGGGATAACAAAGCCCAATACTAAGATAAAAAATTGGTGTGAAGATTGCTTTCTAGAGCTTTCTATTTTTTATGCAAAGGAGGATTTGGATTCAAAGATTGATTTTGACTCTAGATCTAAATCAGTCCTGGAAACTCCTATCTCAAAAATTCAAGTAGTTGGCAGAAATAATAATATAAAAGACTTAACTAAAACAAACATATTTGTTGTTCCAACTGATAGCATGGAGGAAAAGGAAAATATCCCTCTTACCTCTTTTACAGAACAAAATACATACATGTCGATTAGTTCTATTGAGGTAATTCTCCCTATTGAGGAGGTTTCAAAACATTGGAAAATGGTTCACAAAAAGAAGAAACCTAGCGGTAAGAATACGGATTCTTCACCTAGATGATATTGTTCTTTTCTTTTCTTGGCTGCTCCTATTGTACTTTTCCATATTTGTTGGACTGTTTTTATTTGGTGGTATGTTGTTGTATTATATATGTTGTTTCACTACAGTATTGGTGTTTTTTGGTTTTTTAGTTTGTTTGCTATATGTTTTGGTACTTTTCTAGGAAGATTATGTATATTCTATTTGGATTTCTTGTAAAATCCTGATTTTGATCACTTTTTTATTTGGTACAATTCTAACATTTTTCTACTAATCCTTTATGTAAAAGGGTATAGTCGCTTTCAAAAAAACTATTACGAATAATAAAAAATGATGATTATTTAGGAGTACGCTAGCATGAAAACATGATTTATAGTGTCAAAACCTACGTGCTAGTGTAATCTTGCGCTAGAAAAATTTGGAATGCTAGTGTAAAAATAGAGGCACTGGCGTAGAATTTTAGTTGAAGAATACTTTTAGAGGGAAATAGAAAATTTACAAAAGAATTTAAATATAAAAAGAAGAAATGATGTTAATTATGTGGTTTGCATGATCTTATAGATTAGGTTATGATACATGAAGACACATGAGTGTATGGTCAGTTATGAGCCTATCCAGATAATGTCTCTTACCAGGAGCATATTTACCTTGCTAGCACCCTATATGTTATAGCTATCACTTATGTGTCCTATATGACATATATTAATTTAGATCATAGACTCCTCACTGCCTTATCCGAGAGGTTGTGCACCGAGAGTCAGACATTAAAAATTTATACATGAAAGATGAGTGTTATCTTGGAGAATGTCATGAGGATACTCAGAGTTCCTAGAAAGGGTAAGTTAGTGACATATGATTCCTAGATCTTGGATTGCATTCAGGATATATTTTTCCTACACGAAATTCCTTGCAAGGTCATGATGGAGTACATGTATAGATGTTTCGATGATCACAAGATTGTATGGGTACATGTGTACTTGATCACTCTTATTAGCGGCTTTGTACTACCTGACAAGACTTCCATGCACTTTTCACCGGGTTGGATGGGAGTAGTGGTTGGTATGATGAGTGGAGAAGTATATTGCTGGGGAAACTGCTTGTTATTCCACTTGTATTGAGACCTTCATTTGATAGCATATTGTAGCATGAAGACCTTTGGTCCAACTACTTTATTACAAATATTGGCATGGGAACAAATTGTAAAAGGGAACACAATAGGAGTGCTGTGGGACGGGGCACATGATTAACCATCTATTACGGATTAGGGGCCAATAGGTGATGACATCTGCTCACACATGAGAGACATGGCATACTAAAGGTAGGCATTTGATTACTTATAGTTGCAAATGGTGATATGACATCCTTAAATATTATGCCAGTGGGGAGAACATGTTTGAGAGATCAGTAGAAAATGGGTTGATCACTTTATTATTTGTAGCTGGAGTAACACTACAAAGTGGTACAGGGTAGAAAGAGTATAATGAAAGGTGATCCATGTCCAAGGAATTCCTAGATACGAGATGTGGTAGGGACTAAGGGCCCTTAGACCTTTGACATTAGCCACCGATTAGACAACGACGTGCCTTTGAAAGTTTTAGACATGTTGTCCTACAACCATGGGTTATATATCCATAGATGGTAGATCCCAGGACTACCCCAAATTAATGACCATGGTATGCTAAAGTTCTACCATGGAATATTACTATACTATAGGATTCCATAAATTTAGGGGTTGCATCCATAGTAGAGGAATTATAGCATTGGTATCTTAGAGACAGAACCAGATTGGGATAGTAGGATGATGAGGTAGATCCTTAGGTATAGGGCCAATGTACACATGGTGCAAAGATATAGGTGCCCTTACAGGGTCCTTTATAGGTACATTTACCACCATAGGGTTCTCCCACAAAACAAACTTTACAACCACATCCAAATCCATACCCGCATCCACCTATTCAACGGGTATAATAGGTTGTGCAAGAGGAAGTTACACAGGTTACAGAATATCCTCCTAGATATGGATGGGATTTCATAGCAAGTGGATATGGAAAGGATTTACCACTTCATAGGAATGTAGTAGGAAGCTGGGCATCACCCCATAGGTCACTACAAAGGTTACCTCAAATATCTCCACAGATTCAAGTCCCTTGATTCAGTGCTATTCTAGGAGCAAGTGGGCCATTTTTGGCTACATTATAGATACAGAGAGGAATGTACATGAGGCATGGAGATATAACATGTATGATGGTGGAGTGAGTCTATAGACAACTAAATTAGGTGACTAAAGAATAGCACAAGGCTAGGATAGATAGGGATCAGGACATAGCCACATGGGATCAGTTCAGAGAAGATGTAGCTTATATTACAAAAGAGTGCGACATGCTCCAGCATATGCACATGGAAGAAGGTGCTTAGGATATAATTATTTATTTTTCTATAACCAATGGCGAGGATAGGTAATACGTGACCTTATATCATGGGTCTATTCTAGAGGGATAGATGGCCATTGAATTCAATCAGTTAGCTAGCTCGAGTTTGAGATTGAGATCAAATAGGCCATCTTGATCAGTGACATTAGTGCAAAATTCATCACCTCACCATGAGGGTTTAGTAAAAAAGCGTACAACCAAAAAACATCCAACATAGTATATGCCTCCACCTAGCACCAGAAGAAGAAGTATGGGCATGAGCGAGAGTTATGGTTGAGTCTGATTATTCTTATGATGTACTCTTTTTTGATGTATTCCTCGTGATGAAGTCACAATTTTTATGTATGGCTCATGATGAAGTCACAAGTAGATCGAGGGGGTCAGCTCCTCCGTCTCGTGGTGGACAAGGTTCATCATAGTCATCTTTTAGACCACAACAATAGCAACAACAATCTAGCCCACCTTACAAACCTCCACAAAGATTTGATGCACAGAGGGGTGGGAGTATGGGGCCTCCTCTTAGGGGTCCCATTAGGAAACAAGGTGCACCTAGAGCTCATTCAGAAGGAGCTCGCCAGCAGAGACCTCAGAAAACCATAGCCAGAGCATCAGGATCGATAGCACAAACTTCCAAAGCACCGACTTGAGGTGCTACTCATGGGAGAAGATCAGGTGGTTGTTTTGGTTGTGGAGTTGCTGGACATTTTTGGATAGACTGCAATAAGAACCCTAATAACAAGGTTAAGACATATATTTCAGAGCCGACTATTGGTGTCATGGGGCACAGTCATAGGATTTATGTAGTGATCGAGAACTATCAAGTTGAGCATCAGAGTATAGTTATTGAGACTACAGGTAGCATTAGTGGTATTCCTACCTCCATTTTGTTTGATTGTGATTCTTCTTATTCTTTTATTACACCATATTTAGTAGAGCAATGCATGATAATGGCAGTTAGGTAGGGTCTTAGTTTGGATTTTGAGATGGCTTCTAGAGCCAAGATCTCTGTAGACTCCTAAGTTAAGGAGTGTGTAGTCGATTTGGGACCTTTTGCTAGTACCTTAGATATTTGTATCCTTCCATTGGGTTCCTATGGATTCATCTTGGGTATGGATTGGTTGTCTGCACACAAGGCCAGGATGGATTGTTACCATAAGACTATATCCTGTGCAGATGATCTAGGAGTTGAGTAAGTGATTTCAGGGGTCAGGAGACCCATTTCCATTTGCACCATCTACACTATATAGATTAATTGGTGTGTGTGATGGGGTTGTCAGATGTATTCAGTGATAGTTAGTGACCAATCATAGGATGGGTCTAGTGGACCATCGCTTGATGACCATCCCATTTTGGGAGAATTTTTAGATGTATTTATAGGGGAACTACTGGGGTTACCACCCCCATGTGAGATATATTTTCATATAGATTTGGTTCCGGGAGCAGAGCCTATCTCATGAGCACCTTATCAGATGACCTCCCTGGAGCTCTGCGATCTCAATTTGTAGTTAGAGGGCCTTTTGGAGAAGGGCCTTATCTGTCCTAGTGTATCCCATTGGGGTGTGTCAGTGACTTTTTTGAATAATAAGGATGGGTATTTGTGGTTGTGAATTGATTACTGCCGGCTAAACAAGGTAATGATCAAGAATCGTTATCCCATTCCATGCATATATGATTTGTTTGATTAGATGAAGGGAGCCACAATTTTCTCTAAGATAGATCTTAAGTTAGGATATCATCACCTGAGGATTACGGAGGAAGATATTCATAAGACTTCCTTTCATACAAGATATGGGCACTATGAGTTCATAGTGGTGCCTTTTTGTTTGACTAATGCCCCCATAGTGTTTATGAGTTTGATGAATGGGGTATCTTAAAATTTCTTATATCTCTTTCTACTCATCTTCCTTGATGACATTTTGATTTACTCACGTATGTATGAGGAGTATGAGGGGCACCTTTGCTAGCTTCTTCACTATCTTCGTGAGCAACAACTTTATGGGAACTTGGAGAAGTGTGCATTCTTTTAGATAGAGGTATAGTATCTGGGCCATATCATTTTTGGGGAAGGTATTGTTATCGATCCTTCCAATATTAGAGCTATTATGGATTGGCCAGCACCAACTACTATGACCAAGATGTGCAAATGCATTGGCTTAGTAGGTTATTATAGGAGATTTTTTCAGGACTTCTCTTAGGTTGTGCATCCCATCACTTCCCTTCAACAGAAATGGAAGAAGTTTTTTTGGTTAGAAATATGTGAAAAATCCTTAAGGACACTGAAGTAATACCTCACAATAGCACCTATTCTTGCAGTGCCAGATCCTCAAGATGATTTTTTCGTATGCACGGATGCTTCTTTGGCAGGAGTTGGAGGTGTTTTGAAGCAGGAGGGCAGAGTAGTTGCATTTGAGTCTCACAAAGACAAATATTATGAGATAAATTATCCGAATCATGATCTTGATCAAGTGTTGTAGTTTTTCACACTTTGGTTTGATGGAGACACTTTCTTCTTGGTCAGATATTCACACTTTGGATAGATCACTTGAGTCTTTGCCACATATTCACACTTTATTCTTGGTTGGATGGAGTTTATTTATGAGTATAACATGGAGATAGAGTTTGTTAAGGGGAAGGAGAATGTGGTTGTAGATGCTCTCACAAGACAGAGACAAGTGGTTATGGCCACTTCAGTGGGAAAAAAATTGTGGAGAAGGATTCTAAAGCAGCTTCCTCTCGAAAGCTTATACATTGTAGCTAGAGAAGAGATCAATTCTTAGAGACCCCTTGAGGGGAAGTTTGATGGTTTTTCATTAGAGGTAGATGGCCTTCTCAGGCACAGAGGTCGGGTTTATGTTCCTAGAGATGAAGGCTTAAGGTAGCAAATTCATGATAGAGGCACATCATGCACCCTATTCAGCCCATCCTGGGGTGAAGAAGATGCAAACCACCTTGAGACAGTTGTATCATTAGAGGGGACTTCGTAGAGACATGGTTTAGTTTGTGTCATGCTGTTTAGACTTCCAGAAAGTAAAGGATGAGCATCAACATCTAGCTGGCCTTCTCTTTCCTCATGCTATACCAGAGTGGAAGTGGGACAAAATTTCCATGGACTTCATTTTTTGGCTACCGACATGTAGATACCACCATGATGCCATCATGGTCACGATGGATAAGTTGACAAAGTGGCTAATTTTTCTCTGGTGAAGACCACTTATACATCTAGTGAAGTGGCATGTGTTTATCTGGATGAGATTGTTAGGTTGCATGGGATTCCGCAGAAGATCATTTGTAACCATGATCCTTTGTCTATTTCCCATTTTTGGACTACCATGCAGCATGCCCTCGAGACGAGGATCAATTTCATCATAACATATCACCCTGAGATAGATGGACAAACTAAGTGGGTGCATTAGATTCTAGAGGACATGCTTTGAATGTATGTTATGGATCATCAGTCGAGATGCAAGGAGTACCTTTACTTTGTGGAGTTTTCCTACAATAATAGTTTTCAGAGTTCCATAGGAATTGCTCCTTTTTAGGGCTTGTATGGTAGAGAGTGCATGAGACCTCTTATATTGGACAAGTTAGAGGACATGATTTCTCTTAGACCAGCTTTATTTCAGGACATGGAGTAGCAGGTGGTTATGATCAGATAGAGACTACAGAAGGAACATGATAGGTAGAAGAATTATGCAGATCAACATAGGACCGAAAATAGTTTTTATGTGGGGCATGAAGGTGTTCCTTCATGTTAGGCCACATAAGATCCCTATCCATTATGGAAAAGGTTCTAATTTAGCTCCTAGATTCGTTGGTCCTTTTGATATCTTGGAGTGTATCAAGCCTTTGGCCTACCATCTAGCATTGCCACCTACCTTGTCTCACGTACATGATGTGTTTCATGTTTCAGTGCTTAGGAGATATATTATAGATCCTTCTCATTTGCTGGATTGGACCTCCTAGCAGGTGTAGGATCAGGGGAAGATGATGGTGGAGCTCATTCTCGTTATAAAGCGTAGGAACCTTGGGCCTTCGACGCAGAGAGATTGACCAAGGTGCGAGTGTAGTGGGATATATATGATGATATTATGGCTACTTAGGAGGATGTTAGATTGCTATGAGTTCAGTTCTCACATATGTTCTAATGACTTCCTAGGAGGAAATCGAGTCTAAGGGAAGGGGGATGTAGTTCACACTTCCATTCGACACCTTTTGATATTGATCATGATGTTGTTGACTATATTATGGACATTATTGTGACATTTTGATTTAGTGTGATGTTTGATGTCAGATCATGGATTATTATTTACTTTGATTCATATATAATGCATGATGATTATTAGAGACATTTTATATATTGATGTTTATATACTATTCGGCATGGTTATATTTATGGATGTTGTTCGGACATGTGATATTTGGATATATTGAGTAAAACTAGGGAAAATTGAATTAATTTGATGATCATATGGTTATTGATGAAATTTTAAATGATATTATTATTTGGCTAGATGTTGATGTGATTCATATATGTGTGTGTGTGTGTGTGTGTGTGTGTGTGTGTGTGTGTGTGTGATTTTAGAAGTAATATTTTGTATATATTAGGATGATTTGATATGGGCATGAGGCTAGAAGGAGGTATTTGTATTATTGCAGGTTAAAATATCACAACAAATATCGAGAGATTCGAGACGAACCACATTGGAATTCTAGATTAATACAACAAAGGTCACCAAGGCAACATGTATTGTTTTGTGTATATTTGATTGTCATTAGGGATTCCCATGGTGGGGGGGGGGGATCACCTTCAAATGTGACCAAGAGGTTATATGTAATTTTTTTTTATTTGGTTCCCTTGTTTAATGTTTGTACGTGTTTAATAAGTGATGTGTTCCCCCTTTCATTATTTATTAAATTATGTGTCAATTATTGTGAGAAATCATATTGTTGAATCAATTAATTAAAATGGGTCATGATAAAGTAATTATTAGAGTTTTTTGACTCTTGGATTAAGTGTTGTAAGTAATGTGTAAGAATTTTGTAACTAAAATTTGGAGTATAAAACAGTTCACCTTCTTTTGAAATTCGAATTTGTCCTCAAAGGCTGATTTTGGAGGCTTGTGGGACAAGTCAAACTTGTCTCACACCTCTTAAATTTGTATACCAACCTTACCTATGGTAGGAGAGTTAAATTTAGGTGTTCATGATGTATTTTTTTATGACAAGTTATATGCTTTTAATTGTAACTTTATTACATGTTTTTAATTTCAGTTCCTTATGGGGTGTTGATTTGAATGGAGTGTGTAAGTAAACTGTCATTTTATTCACCCACATATTTATTATTCCTTGGAGTTTGAAGTTGACTTATGAGTTGGAGTTGAGGATGTGTGATGTGGCATCCTACATGGATCCACCTCATCCAACTTTCTTCCTCTTTTATATATTTGAATTCCTTAACTTGTTTTTTGGGTTACTTCACCTTGCATTGCTTCATTTTTGGCGTGACTTCTTTTGGTTTTGAGAGCTCTTACAAATTTGAAGAAAGTTGGAGACTTGTTGAATTCTTGTGCTTTTTTGATCTTTTGGACTACTTGCATTAGAAAAACTTGTTGTTTTGGAACTTTGGAACAAACTCCATTATGGAGAGGTAGGAGCTTGGCTCTTGAAATGATCTTCTTTTATTTATGCATAAGAAAATGTTGTGAATGTTTTGGCATGTTTATTGGTTGGTTGGGTAGACTACCTAGGTATGGTGTAGGAGAATACTATGGGGAATTCTTATGGGGGAGACATAAGTGTTTTGGGGAGGTATAAGAGTGGAGGGAGTTTGGGATTTGGGTTCCACCTTGTAAAAAAAATAACTTGCATTTATTTACTCATTATGGGGTGACATAAGAGGTTGGGGAGGCATACAGGAAATGGGAGGAATAAGGGGGTATTTAGGGGAGGCATAAGGGCATGTCAGGGATTTGAAATGATATATTTTGGCAGTTTTTTTCTCAGGTGGTGATACACATTTCACTTTTGGGAGGCATAAGTAGCTTCCCCCATAGTTCTTTCTCCTTTGGCTTGCATGATGAAGCATAAGTATTGTTTGCTATCTTCTTGTCGTTGCAAACTACAGTTTTGTTTTCTATTATGCTTTGAATAAAAAATTTGTTTTTGGGGTTGTGGAAGCATGTTGTTGCCATGTATTGAAAAAAAACATTTCTTATTGCATTATGGTTGGGCCTCGGGGGGCCAATAAAGAAGGAGGATATTCACCTCTTCATTGGATGTCTTTCTTAGGTGGAGAGCATTGCCTTTCCCCACTTGTTTGGTTGTGATCAATTTGGAAAATGGTGGAGCTTCTTGTTGCTGTTCTGGAGCTGAGAAAAAAGACAAATTTGCGTAGTCCTTGTTGAGATTTATTCATATCGTAACTATTTTCCCCACTTTGAAGTGGGTGACATTGTATATTATTGTGATTGGAAAGATGCTTATGTAGTAGCTATGAAAGTTGTATTTTGATTGTGAAAGATATACTCTATATTCTGTCTTTTGAAAGAGATGTGAAAGAAGTTGTAAATATATTATTTAAAATCAATGGAAGTTGTTTACCTTGCTCAAATGATATTTTTATATTGAAATCTGATTGTTGAAATGTATTATGAAATCTCTATTTGGAAAATGAAAAAAAAAGAAATATGTATGAAGAAGTATTATACTATTCTGTTTCCTTGAAATGCATAATTTTAAAATTATAACTCCATTTTGGCTTTTTTCACACATTTATTTTAAATAACTTAATATGTTAGATTGGATTTGGAATGAATTCATATATCAAAGCTTGGTAAATGAAAATAGATCTGTTTGAGTTCAAGTATAAATTCCATTTTGGTTTCACTGTAAACTCTGTAAATTCTTTTATCAAAAATGTACAAAATGACCCTGCAACCATGGAAAACGAAATGAAATATTAAATTGGACATAGTATGATAAAAAAAATCACAAATAGACTATAACACTCATGAAATAATTTATCTAACTTAATTAAATTGGGCATAGTCAAAACTCAGACATTTTACAGTATAGATTGGGAAAATTTGAATTTATCTTCAATCAAACAATTAAACCATTTCAATACATCCTAAAATATTCCAAGTGAAATCCATCCATGTCTATTTGGCATGTTGAGAAAGAATTCATGGTAGATTGGAACAAAATTAATAAGTTAAAAAAGACCATTTCACATTCTAAATGACAGAAATACATTTTCGATAAAATTGACCCTTCAAACTTTATCAAAATTAAAATTTGAAGCTCGCAATACAAAGAGGAATTATGCGACCTTTCCAAAAATTTATCATTTGTTACAAAACGTGAGTTCCCAATCAAAATTTATGGCCTGATGAAGTTATCACTTCATTTTGGCTTCAAAAATAATCTAATTATCAAATTTAAATAAATAAAATATTCGTTGGCGCACCCGCGGAGATAAATATTTCCTTTTGCGCTTTTCTTCCCCAAAAAAATTATAAAGGCATGAAAATCCCCGCCATTTCGCTAACCCGAAACCTTCATTTTTGTCTAAAAATAGTCTAAGTTCAAAAATGTGAAATTTGGAGAAATTTCTCCCCACGGCCCCGCCACCCTGCCCCGCCTATTTGCTTTTTGAAAGGCATCTCCGCGTGGGGCGCGCGGGCCTGCAAACCTTAACTTAAATTTTCAAATTTTTTTGGCGAAAATTTCTATGTTTCTCATGCGTCCCCGATATCACCACCCTTCACTTTGGAAAATAATTTCTGCACGGCAGTGTGGGCCCACGCTTTCAAAGTTAACCTTTTGTTAATTTTTTGGCAAAATTCCTAGTTTCCTCCGCGGCCCTGGCCACCCCACAGCCAATTTGGAGCTAACACGTGACTACGCTAGGTGTCAGTGGAGGCACAAATTATGCACTTTCACCTTAATGCGTCAAAAAGAATTCGGCAAAAAAAATTAAGTTTCCCCGCCGGCCTGGCTGAGCCTGCATAGCCAATGGTTGTCTGAGACACTTGGCTTCACAAGGCGTCAGCGGTAGGCGCGGAGTATTTTAAACCCTTAACACTTTTCTTCTTAAAATTCTAAATTTTATAATTTTCCTTGCTCCAATCTATTTTACCCGCTCACCTCTTGGGCTTGACACGTGGTGTCCTTGAGCATCGGCGGAGACGCGGATCTTTTTTAATCCCTTAACGCTCTTTTTTTAGAAAAATAACTAAAGGTCTTAAGTTCCTTCAGCGGCTCGCCTTTCTGCTTGGACTTGGAAATGTTGGCATGTGTCCCTTATGGTCCCTAGTGTTTAATTGTCTTCTTTTGGCATGAAGCACTTCCACGGGCTTGCTCGGGCGCTGCGGAGGTAAACTGTGCTTTTTTTCCAAAAAGGAAAAAAGCGGAAAGTTCCTTCTCCGCTCCATTGGCCTGTGTTTTGGGAAAAGTTTTCTTCCTCACTCCGTCATTACATATTCCTTCTCTCGGCTGAAATTTCTTTCCATGACCCATAGGACCTCCTTTGGGAACTATTTCTTCTCAAGGCTCGCAGGCCCGCGTTAGGGAAAATGTTCTTCCCCAGGCCCACATGCCCGCTTTTTGGGGGAAACTTTTCATCCAAAGGCCCACCGGGCCATAACTTAAGAAATATGAGGAATTAGAAGGACTTATTTATATCACTAGAAAGGGGAAGAAATTTCCTATCTAATGGGAATGTTTTCAAGAAGTTTCAAGGGTTTTTACTATTAGAGAAATCAAGTTGAATCTTGTGAGTCAATTTGAGAGTGGGTTAGTGAGAAATTAACCTTTTATTATTTTTGATGTATGTTCTACCCCTTATAATTAGACCTTGATAAGTGTTTAAACCTTGTGGAATTAAATACCTTGGTGTTTTTAATTATTTCTGGCTCCTTTAACCGTCTAAAATTTTTATTAAGGAATATTTAACTTATGGCGTTAATTTAACTAGTTATTAAATTAATACCTAAGGAGAATTTGAGCTAGGTGTGGATTTATTATGCTTATTGCTTTATAGTCTAGATGTAAAACTTGATTTAAAGGAAAAAATTGTTTTTTATATTTAATTGTCCTTGAAATTTTTTGTGACAACTATAGTTTATAAACCTGTATCAGGGCTTGTACTTAAAAAAAAAACAATTATTGCATAATTTTTCTAACTAAACCTAGGTTGTTCTTGGGTCTCAAGTTGGAGTTTTAGATGGTGATACATACTCTCAAGATACTGCACTCTATTGAATATGCTAAAAATAACATCGCATGTCACTCTAATCATCACTTTGACATACAATTTTACATATTAGTGTTGGATTTATTACTACATAGGTTTCATTTCTAGTAGCCACTAATATTAGTGCAGATGATATGCATTTAGTTCATGCTTAGTTACGTGATATTTCTATTGTTACATGTATCTTACAATAATCTGTCGAGTTTATTTATCAATATTAGGTCATCCAAATTTGGGATATTCCATTTGAGGATCCTCTTTCTATGGTTTTGAAGTCTTTGATAAAAATTGATGTATCCACCTTTTGTATAATTCCAAGATATTTCCATATCCCTTTTTTATCTTCTAAATCCTACCATAGCTCCCATAACCTTGAGGACAAGTCTAATTTCTCCATTGAGGCATGACATTCGTTGCACCCGTAATCATCTTGTTTTTCTTGATTTACTCCTGACATTTCATTGTTCCACTGATTTTTTGAAAATACTTTAATACATCAAGTACTCTCTTGTACAACTTCTATCTGTTTTTGCATGTGTAGTCACCTTGTCGAGGATATTCCTTAGCTTCAAAATGAATAAAAAATACTCATTTTTATGCCTATGTGGAGATTTATTTTACCTTAGATATTAGTAACTTCCTCAATCCACTAAGATCTTTCCATATCATTTTTTTATGTTTTAACTCCTACCATAGCTCCCATACACTTGAGGACAAGTCTAATTTCTCCGTTGAGCCATGACATTCCTTGCACCTATAATCATCTTGTTTTTCTTGATTTACTCCTGACATTTCATTGTTCCACTAATTTTTTCAAACTACTTTGATACATCAAGTACTCTCCTTTACAACTTCGAGATGTTTTTTATAGGTGCAATCACCTCTCTGAGGATATTACTTAGCTTCAAAATGACTAAAAATACTCTTTTTTATGTCTATGTGGAAATTTTATCCTACCTTAGATCTTAGTAACTTCCTCAATCCACTAAGTTATGCTTCCCTACACATGAAACACAATTGAAAATAATGTTACAATGTTCCTCTCAGCAATACATTTAACATAAGCATACCTTATTCCCAAGTATATCTTGGAATCTATATCTTGGGGAATGGCTAAGAAACACATTTTACACGATTATGCACATCATTAGAATGCATCTCGTTTGATATCACTATTTATGTTAGTTATGTAGATTATGAATAATAAATGTTTATATAATTTTGCTAGCATATATTACCAATAATTTAAATTAATTGGGGATAGTAGATAACCTAAATTTTAATGGTATAGATATTTTATGAAAATGGTGTTAAAAATATAATTATTATAGAAATTAATGTATAGTGTAAATTATGAAAAACTATAGTAAAAAGTTTTTTATATAATCATCCACAATGTATATATTTTATATTTTATGGAGAATACATTATCAAGGTTTTAGTGGTATATATTTTTTACATTTTTTTGTTTGAATCTTATAATGGTGCTGAAATTTAGAATTATGATCTATATTGTATTGTCGTTAAAATATCCTTAATTATAAGTTTTATTATTTTCAAAATATATGGAAAAATTGTAGACTTTTCACAATAAAATTATTAGATTATTAGTATTCCACAAATTCAAATTTAACGTTTATAAAATTATGAAAAAGTTACATTATATATTATAAAAACTATCCATTAAAAATTGCTAATCCACATTTTTCTCACTAAACTAATTATTTTGTGAACAAAATTGTGGATAACTTATAAATTACTCTGTTAGCAAAGATTCCAAATTTTAGGAAGAATACTTATTTGTGTGTGGGTGCGTGATTGCTGGTGCTTTGTTCCTAGGCTAATATTTGAAAAAAGAAGATGCTTCACAATTAGCTCCACTTGCGTGTTTGACAGAATTAAAAAACATTTTTTGTTGGAGATGTTAATATTAAAAATATGTGTATGGATATGGATCCACTCTTGAAAAAAATTTCCACGTGAGATAATTCACATACATTGAGACATCAGTTCCCTTCTACTCCCATGGAAAATATTGTACCATTGACCTATATTTAAAAAGGGACTGGCCCACCCATAAATTATAATGGAAAGATCACTATCTGTGATTTATGTATGATAAGTGCTAAATTATCACACTTTAGGTATTATATGTAAAAATATTATATTTTTATTTTTATTTTTTAAAGGAAAAAACATTGTTGGGTTATTTTGTATGGATGTAGCATCCACGTCAATGGTTAAATAAATGATTCTCGAATTGTAGTGCTCACTTCCTTTTGAAACCTTTTGATATTGATCATGATACTGCTAATTATATTATGAATATTATTATTGTTTTGATTTAGTATGATTTTAGATGTTAGACCATAGATTATTATTGATCTTGATTCAGTTATGATGGAGGATGATTATTAGAGACATTTTATATGTGGATGATGATATATTGTTTGACATGGATATATTATGGATATTATTTAGAAATGTGATATTTGGATATTGTGAGTAGACCTAAATATGGAAATTATTGGATGATGATATAGTTATTGATAAAACTGTAAGGGATATTGTTGTTTTGTCTTGATTTAGATGTATAGATGATTTTGAGATTATGTTATATCATTTTGGATCTTCTAATATGGCCATGAGGCTGAAGGATGCTTTTGTGTTTTGTAGGTTAAAAATATCACAACAATATTGGGGGATTGGAGACCAACCACATTGGAATTCTAGATGAATTCAACAAGCTCACCATGGCAACATATAGTGTTTGTGTGTGTTGTATTTTATTAGGGATTCCCGTGGGGGGGAATCACCTTTAAGTGTAACCAAGGGGTTTCATTTATTTATATATTTGGATCCTTTTTATTAATGGTTTTATGTGGTTATTGAGTGATGTCTTACCCTTTCATTAATTAATAAATTTTGGTAAATGTTGTGAGTAACCACATTATTAAAATAAATAATACAAATATGTCATAAGAATGTAATTAATAAAGTTGTTGGCTCTTAAATTAAAAATTATAAGTAATGTGTAAGAATCTATAATCAATGTGTAAGAATGTGTAAGTGATGTGTAAGGGAATGTAAGTTAACTTTTGAGTGTGAAACACTTCACCTTCTTGGAAATTCAAATTTGTCCTTGGAGGCTGATTTTGGAGGCTTTTGGGACAAGTTAAACTTGTCCCATACCTCTTAAATTTATTTTCCAACCATACCTATGGTTTGGAGGTTGAAATTATACTTTTAGAATGCATTTTAGGAAGACAAATTGTAAGCGTTAATTGCACTTCTTACGTTTTATTTATTTTTAGTCCTTATGGGGCGTGGGTTTCATTTGAGTTTGTAAGTAAACTGTCATATTATTCACCCACCTATTTATTATGCATTGGAGATTGAAGTTGACTTTTGGGTTGGGGTTAAGGATGTGTGATGTGGCATCCTAGATGGATCCACCTCATCCTCTTCTATTCTCTCTTCTATAAAATTTGAATTGCTTTCCTTGTTTTGGGGTTCCTTCACTTTTGCATACTTCTTTTGGGGTGAATTCTTTTGCTGTTGAGAGCTCTTGTTTTTGGAGAAGATTGGAGACTGTTGCATGTTGGTAGATTGTTGATCTTGGACTGTATTTTACATTGGAAAGCTTACTGTTTGGAACTTGGAACAAACTCCTTCATGGAGAGGTAAGATCTTGGCTCTTGAAAATGATCTTCTTTCCCTTATACGAACATGTGAATGGTTGATTGTTTGTCATTTGTTGTTGGCTGGTTGGGTAGACTACCTAGGAATGGTGTAGGAGAAGGCTATGGGGATTTTTTGGGGAGGCATAATTTTTTTGGGGGAGGTACAATTGTGGAGGGTGTTAGGATTTGGGTTCCACCTTGCAAAAGAAATATCTTGCATTTCTTTATTCATTATGGGGTGCCATAAGAGGTTGGGGAGGTATAACGAAATGTGAGGAATAAGGGGTACTTGCGGGAGGTATAAGGTTATGTAAGGGATTGAAATGATATGTGTGTGTGTGTGTGTGTGTGTGTGTGTGTGTGTGTGTGTGTGTATTTGGGTGGTTTGAAATCAGGTGGTGATACCCATTTCCCTTTGGGAGGCATAAGTAGTATCCCCCATAGTTTCTTGCTCATTTGGATTGCTTGATAAAACCTTAGTTTTGGTTGTGATGTTTGTAATGTAGCTGAAAACTACATTATTCTTTGGAATGTGTTTTATTTTTAAAATAAAATGCTGCTTGTGTGTGATGTGGAAGCCTTTTTAACCATAAGTTTAATCACATCTTTTATTACACTATGGTTGGGGCTGGGGGGCCAATGAAGAAGGATGAATTCTATTTTTAATTGGATATCAGGTTTGGGTGGAGAGCATTTCATTTCCCCTAATATTTTCGTGATAAAAATTAGAATAATGGTGGATATTCATGTGCTGTTTTGGAGAAAAAAGAAAGAGACAAAAGTTTTGACAGTCCCTTGTGAAACTGATTTTGTAAACCTTGTTTCCCATTTGAAGTGGATGAAAGTGTAATATTTTTTTTAATGGAAAGATGTTCTACTTTTGGCTATGAAAGTTGTAATTCGAAATGTGCAAGAGATATACTCTATTTTCTGTTCTTGGAAGAATGTGAAAGAAATTGTATTTTACATTTTGTGTTCAAGGAATGAAGGAAAGAAGTTGTAAAGATTTCTGTTGAATCATTAAAATATTGTATTACTTTTCTCAATGGCCTTGTTATATGTGAATATGATCCTTGAAATGTACTACGAAATATATTATTGGAAATTTGAAAAGTGGAATACGTATGAGGAAAATACATTACTCTATTTTATTGAAATGTATGATAAAAGAAAATATAGAAACCTTCTCAACTGAATAGATGTTGTTTTATCTTTAAAAAATGAAGTTATAATTTTTTGGAATGTTCTTGAAGTTTTTGTGTAACTCTCTATTTGAAATTGGAAAATGTATTAAGAATTATTGCACCCTCTGTGTTGAAAAGTATGTTTTTGAAAAGAAATTGAAAATACATTCTTGTTCTATACTTGATTGAAGAGATAAAATTAATTACAAAATTGAACTAGTGTGATAAAAATTATCAAAAAATAAATTAAAACACTTAAAGGAAATCTTCCAAAAAAAACTAGCAAAATCGAGTTCAAAGCTTTCACAGTCATTTTGCTGTCAAAGTTGAAATTTTTTGAACTGGAACTCAATCAAATAGAATTACCTTGCATACCTATCCTAAATCCATCTAAGAAAAATTATCCATGTCTATTTGACATGTTGAGAGAGGAAGAAGATCAATTGAGTAAAATTTTATAAGTTAAAATTTATCAGTTTGTACTGTAAAAGCCTGCAGAACGTTTTCACAAAATTTACCCCTTAAAAATCATCAAAATTAAGAATTTTTAATCCATGTGAAAATAGGACATTGATATATTTCCAAAAATTCCTCGTTTTCCCAAAACTGATCTCCCAAACAAAAGTTATGGCCTTTTGAAGTTTAACTTCATTTTGGCCACACAAAACAAATCTAACTATGAAAAAAAAAGGTTGGAAAAAATTTCCTTATAGGACCCATGAGCCCAAATTTTCCCTTAGCAGTTTTTGAAAAAAAATCCCAAAGGAATGAATTCCATTGCCGCTCAGCTAACCCGCAGGCCTTTATTTTTTTGTGAAAATCACCTAAGTCCTTAAAATAAATTTTGGAAAAATTTCCCCCGATTACCCGCCACCCCTCTTTTGCCTTTTGTATTCCTTCACGGGCCCGCAAAATCAAACGTAACCTTTTAAAAAAATTTGGCAAAATTTTCCAAGTTTCCTCCGCCTCCTCGCCATCCTACTTCCAATCAGGAGCAGCCAGGTGGCATCACGAGGTGTCGGTAGAGGAGTGAGTTTCTTTTTTCCTTTTGCGTTTTTGGAAAATTTTGGAAAACTTTTCTAAAGCTCTCCATCGGCTCGCCAACCTACGACCAATGAATGGCTGACACGTGGATTCAATAGGTGATGGCAGAAGAGTGGAGATTTTATTGACTTTAAACCTTAAATCCTTTCTTGCTGAAAATTATAAAGTTTCCCCTCCACCCCGCCTCCTGTGATTAATGGTAGGTTGACACGTGGCAGTCTTAGGTGTTGTCAGAGGTGTGGAAATTTTTGTAAGTTTGAACTTTCCTTCCCTTAAAAATATTAATCCTAAAAGCACTCCGACACCCCATGGACCCACAACCAATGAGTTTATGACACGTGGCATCATGTGGGATCAACGGAGGCACGTGTAAATTCTAACCCTTTGCTCCTTTTAAATCAAAAGTCTAAAATTCGTAAGTTTCCCTGCAATTCCTTTTTTCCTGCGTGAATCTAGGATTGATATGTGGTGCCTTGGGCATCAGAGGAGGTGTAGATCATTTTGATCCCTTAGCGCTTTGCGACCTAGAGTCTTAATGTCTTAAAACTCTCTGACGACCTAACTTTCCGCTAGAGCCTAGAAAATCTAACACGTTTCCTCTTCGGGCTCATGGGAGCACAGAGGAAAATCATGATTTCACCCAAAAAAAAGTAAAATGTGTCAAATATCTTCCCCACTCTGCCATCCTGCGCATGAGAAAATTTTCTTCCCTAGGTCCGCCGGCTCGCCCTTGGGAAAATTTTCCTCCCAAAGTCCGCTGACTCATAACTTGAGAAACATGTGGAGTTAGGACTTATTTATATCATTGGAAAGGTGAGGAAATTTCCTATCTTATAGGAATGATTTAGGGAAGTTTTGAATGCATTAATGTTTAGAAAAATCAAGTTGAATCTCTTAAGCCAATGAGAGAGTGGTTTAGTGATAATTTACCCTCCTAACCTAAGTGGTTATTCTAACCCTTTGTTTTGACCTTGGAAATTTTTAATAATTGTTATAATGGGGGTTCTATAAGTTATTAATTATAGTTGGCCTCAAAACTTGTTTGTGACAACTGTTTCCTCGTAACCTAGTTGTTGACACTCTTAAACAAAAAAAATTATTACATAATTTTCCTAAGTAACCCTAGGTTGTTCTTGGGTCTCAAGTGGGTTGTTCTAAGTGGGCATCACATGAACTCAATGATTAAAAAAATACAAGTGCATGACAATGTCAAAAATTCACATATTCATTATTCAAAGATTTATATATTTATTATATTAAGAATATTTCTCAAATTTGGACAAGAAATGAACTACTGTTGATTTATGTTTTCACATTAAAATAAAAATAGTTTTTAAAACATCAATCAATTTAAGATAAAAAAACTATATTACATGGAAGTGGAAAAATATGGAATCTTTTTCAATTACATCTGCATTAATGTTAATTAATAGTAAATGTGAGATATATGACATAATGTCTTTTAATGTTTCAACATTTAAACAATTTTATAATTATATAATGATAAGGATATGTTAAATTAAGAGGGAAAATGATTCAGTTTATGAAATTTTATTATTTTTTGGAATATTTTAATTTTATGTTTCATAAGAAATAGGCCAGAACACAAAATGTTATTTTTAAATTATATATAAAAATGTGTCATTACAATTTTCATTATTAGAATTTTGATTATCCTATCAAAACAACAGTGTAGTTCTGTAAAGAGTTATGAGGTGATCAATATTTTCTTTTTGAAATTATCACAAAAAAGTTACATGCATGATCAAGTTGTTGAGGTAGAATATATGTGCTAAAGCTTTGGTTGACAGGCATTCCATGCAAAGGAAGCAAGAAGGCTTAGGTCCTGAAAAGGGAAGAACAATATGTATGATTAAGTGTTAATACATAACATGTCTGATAAAGTTCAAGATTTCTAAAAAATAATAAGATTATTATTCTTATATGATGTAGTCACCTCCATGGATTTGAATATAATTATTTAAATAGAAAATTAATCAAGTGTAAGTTTTTCTATGGGCATTAATGTAAAAATTATACAGCCATGAAAAGATTATGCACAAAAAACTACTAATGCGAGTAAACGAAATTCAATGGCCAAAATAGACAAAAAACATAAACACACAGATTTATGTGGTAAAACCCTTAAGAGGGAAACATCCATGGAGAAACGATATCGATTCTCTTATTGTTCAAATTAGGAAATTACAATCAGCACAGTTCTTCCTCTTGTAACTCTCTTTTTTTTGTACAACCTCAATGGGCATACATGGATTTATAGTATTCATACAAAAATGAATTCATTAATGCATTCCTATCCATATTCTAACTAAAGATGTCTTGTTACAACAACAAGCTGAATAATAGGATCTCAATCCACTAGAAGAAGAATGATTGTCATCTAATTTTAACAATCTCAACCTTCAGAACAATTAACCTGATACCTTGCTCATTTCTCATCACCTTTTTTGCAAGCCAAGAGAAGCCAAGCACCACCGTAGCTTCTCTAATATAACCAGTCTCGTGAAAATGTCTACACAATTCTCTGCAAACACAGTATATCCTGCATCTTGACCTTCCATAACTCGAAGTTATTTCTCCCATCAAATTTCTCGATCTCAAATTTAGCACTTTGTGTCTTTTCCATCATGCTTCCACACAACGATTGCTCTGCCATGGGTCTAGTAAACACCATAAGTGGCCCTTCAACACAGTGAATGATTTCACCCTTCAAACTTGCCCCTTGTGGCCTCCCCCAACCTTGCTTTGATACCACTTGTAGTAATTATACAACCATGAAAAGATTATACACAACAAAATATTAATGCGAGTAAATAAAATTCAATGGCCAAAATAGACAAAAAACATAAACATGTAGATTTATGTGGTAAAATCCTCAAGAGGGAAACATCCATGGAGCAACGGTATTGGTTCTCTTATTGTTCAAATCAGGAAATTACAATCAACATAGTTCTTCCTCTTGCAACTTTTTTTTTATAACCTCAATGGGCATACATGGATTTATAGTATTCATACAAAAATGAATTCATTAATATGTTCCTATCCATATTCTAACTAAATTTGTCTTGTTACAACAACAAGCTGAATAATAGGATCTCAATCCACCAAAAGAGGAATCATTGTCATCTAATTTCAACAATTAATAGAATGACCATATGAATCATCCTTACATCAACACATAAACAAACATTAATGTGGACGAGATCGAATGATATAGTTTTATTCGAAGTAGATTCGTATACTTAAGACGTGTCCCAAATCTACATGATAGGATCAACATAATTTTTCCATATCTTTTTTGCATAGGAGAAATAGTGTGACTTTATCATGAGGAACCCATGTCTCTTGTACACTTTCATCCCTGCAACTATCAAAATACTATTAAAATTACAACGTGAACTTGGGTTTCTTAGTGATTAATGCCTCCGGATCTCAAATAAAGTTAAATTATTATTATTCAAGGGAAATGACAAGTCTTGATGTCGTATGGAGTGACCATTCCCAGTCTCATCTCCTTCCACACACAATACTCACACGCATGCATAATGATCAGCTGGTTGGTGTAATGCAATAATTGATATGTCTTTCCGGTGCATTCATGATGTGGAAATCCTTTTTCCAAGGCACCGAAATGCCAACGTGTGCATAACTATAATGGAGTTTGAATTTTCTTTTTTTTTTATGTAAATGATTTACGTTTAGTAGAATTCCTTCAATTATGTTTCACAAGGAGGAGCAAGAATTTTGGTAAAATTTATGGATCGTGTTCCCATACAATCCATCAATATTTCTTTAAGGATTCAACGAATCTATCTTCCAAGTGAAACCTACGTGGCATTTTACTATTTAATTATAATTGACTTCCTTTTGTTATATTAAAATCTCCAAAAAAAAAATTCTCCTAAAATTATTATACTTTATTTTATTTATTTGTTACATGTATTTCACTTATTGTAGCTAATGTGAGGTAGATAATGCTTTATAAATGTTATTTTATTTTATTTTATAATACAGAAGTAGAATGGGCATTACATATTTCCCCACACATGAAACATAATAGAAAGTTATGTTAGCACATTCCTCGCAGCATGTTCAACAAGGATGACACAGTGGATAGCCTAGTTAGAAGAAGGATTTACAATGACCAAGAGATGAGGTTTTCAATTGGGGGCTTCGTTTTCAAAGCCAAAATTTTAAATTTTAGATGTTATACATTTATGATGACAACACCTTATTACCAAGTATCTCTTGAAACTTTTACCCTGCTGAATGGTTAAGAAACACATTTTACACCATCATACACACCATTGGAATGCATCTCATTTGATATGACTATTTATATTAGTTATGTAGATTATAAATAATAAGTGTTTAATTAATTTTTCTAAATAATTGGGGATAATACATAGCACAATTTATAACGGTATATATCCTATATTGAAATGGTGTTAAAAAATATAATTATTATTCAAATTAATGTATAGTGTAAATTAAAAACAACTAGAATTAAGTGGTTTATCTAATTGTCCACAACGCATATATTTTATCTTCTATGGATAATACATATTGAAGCTTTTAGTGGTATATCATCTTCAGATTTTTTTGTTTGAATCTTAGAATGCTGCAGAAATTTAGAATTGTCATCTACATTGTATTGTATTTAAACAATCCTTAATTATAATTATAATTATTTTCATAATATATAAAGAAATTGTTATTGTTCCACAATAAAATTATAAGATTATGAATATTCCACAAAATAAATTTAGTATTTGTAAAATTATGAAAAAAAACTACTTTATATATTATAAAAACTATCCATTTAAAATTGGTAATCCACATTTTCCCCCATAAATTAAATATTTTGTGAACATTGTGATAAATTGCTCTCTATACATTGGGTAATTTCTTTTTGTTTTTTGATTGTTGTACCGAAAATTTTTTAGTCTATCCTTACCTGAACCGAAAAGTATTGTTGTTTGATATAATTTATATTTCACAAGAAAATAATTCAAGTGATGTGCAACCCTTAAACAGAAGAATTGTTGAGTTCTTCGAACCAAATTGCCTTGCAATGACCAATTCCTCCAAAACATATGAAGCAGAATGAAGTATACAATCTTGATCGTCTTCAAATAAATTAAATGGTCATAACAATTTAATTTTTGTGTCTTCAATGTTTCACTTCTGGTAAGTTAATTAGATTTATTATTTCTCTGGTAAGGTAGATTGTAGAAAGGTAAAATCAGTCATTGATAATTTGACAGATTTATGAATTTTTCAAGAAAACATTCATGCAATATTATGATTGATGGCTTAATTGATTAATATTCCACGACCTATGACATATCTATTTAAAAATAATATTTCTATTAAGGAAATCAAGAGTTATTTACTCCATCCACTTATTATTGCACATCCTAGTCTAGATAGATAACTCATGTTATATATATCAACAAAAAATTATTGTCTTATGGGAATTACTAAGACAATATGATAACAAAATTTTTGAACAAAAAATTACTATATTTTAAGTCACACTTTACTTGATTATGCGAATAACTATAGTTCTATGGAAAATTTCGGTTTGGCATTAGTATTTTCCATACATCAATTATGAAATTATATGGTCGATCATGAGAAACATGCGACCACTAAAGTGGATATGTTACATTATCTAATATATCACACTTACTTGTCCAGAAATATAACTATATGTATTATGTTTCTTCTTTAATCTGACCTAAATTGTGTTTGTAATGACAAGTTATTGTTGATCACATGGAATAGAAAGCTAAATTTAAAATTTCCCTTATTAAAAATGAATTTCTTAAAAACTTCAATACATATGATATTAACATGAAGACTTGGACCATGCAATTCGACGCATCAATTTTTTTTTTAAGGAGAGGGAATTTATTTAAATATAACACACATCCATTCCATTTATAAATACAGATCAATACTTTTCATATTTTTAAGTTAATCAATTTTTTTGGGATTGAAGGATTGCCCCTTAAGTAGGGACTCAATGTTTGGTAATTTCATTTATGTTTGATGATTAATATTTTTACTTTCTCATTAGAAATATTTTCTACAATTGTAAAATATAAAAAATCATTTTCCTGATATCTCCAAACTTTTGATTCATATTTTCTTCTAACTTAGAATATTTTCAGCTTCAAAGAAATCCATATGTCATATTTCACACTCTGCAATACTTCACAATCTTCTGTAGCCCAACATGTTCTCCTTGGAATAATTTCCTTGTATCTTGCTTCTGCAAGCTTTAAATACAATGAAAAACCATTTTTTAGTTTGATGTAATGAACGAAGATCAAGGGAGGAATGATTAGGGACTTAGTATTGCATATTTATATGTAGTTTATTTCTTAATTATGTCTCCCGGACCTATATTGAAATTTCGGTAAACGCCTCTAGCTTATAACCAAGTTAAGAAATTTTCCACTTACTGTCTCTAAGTTTACAATGCTAGAGTAAATTATTTCATTCGTTGATGGATACATGAAGGGTATGACATGAATTTTTACCTTATGGGTTGTTATTCTCAGAAGATATATGCAATCACAAGAATCACTAGGTGTTAACGTTCTAGTTGTTTGACATATTGTTGAAGGGCGGTATTTTAATAGCTCGAAAAAGACATAACTTGGTTAGATTTTTTTTTGAAGGAAATGGTTACAAATATTAGAGTATGCTAACAAGATACAATCATTTGAATTATCATTGAATGTAAAAATTTAATATACCCTTTAGAAATGGTTGTTTTCATTTTTATAGAATTTGTTTTAGTTTCTAGCCACTAATGAAGGTCGAAGTGTTATCAAATAAGTATTATGATATAATATATACAAATTTTAAACTTAGCGTACGCAAATATATACCTGTCATGTCTTATTACTGTAAAATTAGAACTATATAATATCAAATAAATGTTGATTGTGTCTAATAGTTTTCTTAAGGCTCAACTTAAAGTTCAAAATTTCACACTAGAAGTGACCCACCTCGTGAATATTTTGGATCAAGTAGATAATTCTGTTTTAACTATTTATTGACTTCTTACCCCCTCTTCCATTTGGGCTCCCTCTCTAAGGGTCCATGACCATCGGGAATTCATGCCAAAAACCCCATTCCATTGAAATGTAAACTGATGGGAAATTTGACTCTAATTACATTGGAATCCCTCAAAACCATCTAAAGAGCTCATATTTGAATCAAGTTAGACATTTCAAACTTCTTTTTCTCCTATATTAGGCCTGTGCATTATACGAATAGTTATGCTTTATGGTAATAATGTCAGTAAGGTCATATGAAACATGATATGATTTCATTTTTGAGCTCCACTACTTGTATTATGAGATATTATCTCCACTTCAAACTTCCCTATTTTGAGATTGCATCTGGCTGTGTTCATACCCACACCGACCTCTTCCTACCTCTAGAAAAATGATATTTTTAGAACAGGGAATATGAAAACATTAAAGATTAAGTGAATGTGTGTAACACCCATAAGAACAACGTTCCAAGAATTCGTTTCAGCCAAACATTTAACCCAAAAATTTGACTATTTTTTTTTAAAAGAGATAGTTACGATACAAGAATGAGGCAAGGGGGCATAACCTTTACGGTTTGTTAACTTACTTACATTACTTAAATTAGATTTAAGATTGAGAAGCCAAGTCTATTTAATAGATACATATTATTATAGTACTTGTGGGGTACATTAATCAACAATTCGAAGGAAGGTAACAAGGTTCAATTCATTTAAAAGGTGTTTTCTCCTTTTTCCATTAAGTTCAATTCTTACAAGATTAACCTTATGCTAAATTATTAAGTTCATTAATTTAAAAACTTAAGGAACCCCTTAATAAAATCCTACACATACTAAGGGTCCTAAGGACACCACACCACTAGGTAATTAAATGACCCCACACACCCATCTACACATACCCTTTAAGGTTTTGATATTAAATATTTAAAATTACATTATTCTTAATAAAGGTAGGGTAAATTCTCTACCTTTAGATCAAATCCATCCTAGCCACTAGATCCTAGGGTTCCCAACTTAGCCCTAAAATCCTTAAGAAAGTCTATTAAAACCTTTTCTCATTCTAATCTTCTCATTCGGTTCAATTTCTTTTGTTAAATCTGCAGGTTGGAGAGAAGGAAGCCATGAGAGCAAAAGGGAAGAAGCCATGGAGGAATCTACATGAAGATTTATTTTATATTTAGCTTAATTAGTCCTTTATTTATGTAATCTATTTCTCTCAAGGATTGGGAGGAGTTTCCTCCTCCAATCTAGTTTTTATTTCAATATTTTAGTGTATTGGGTTTTAAATTTGGGGCAAACTCTACCCCGTTTGATATAAATGAAAGAATGCTTTTGGATTCACCATTTTAGAGTTTTACTGTCACATTCCTAAGAATTCATCTTTATTTACTTACTGGTAACAATAGATTAAATTTTACAACTTAGGAATTAGAGAAAATTGGCTAAATTTCATGCACAAACGCGGATCCATGGAAATCTGTCATAAATGACAGGACTGTTGCCGAGAACAGATTGATGGTTTTGGTACCGTCACCCTACCTATGCAACAAACATAGGACCACCACCCTACTGAGTAGTGGTTTTGTGACCTCCTCCATAGCCTAAGCGGTGGTTATGGGACCGCTGCTTCTAGAAAGGACGGCGGTCTTGTTTTTGAAAAACATAACCTTAATGCCAAGACTTTTACAAAAACTTAAAGTTACTAGTAGTTGTAAAAATGAATCCTTAAATTTTTTTTACTCGTTTCAAGTTACAGATTTGATATTTGTTGCCCTTTTATTCATTTCTTAGTTAAATCTAGTCATTTAAAGTATTTCCATTTCTAATCAACTTCATCTACTTACAACAATAATTCTTCTTTGTTTAACTAAATATTTCTTTTCATTACAAGAGCAAAAGGAATGTAAATCTATTTTTTGATATAAAATCAAATTTCTTAGTGCAATACAATCTAGCTTATTTTCTCTTTCATTTTTACTACACTATTCATTCATTCAAAATAATCATATCAACTTTGTTTTCTATAAAATGATGTTTGTAACAATTTCAACTTATAACAATCTCTACATTTTATTCTTTCTCATATCTACAATACAATGACTACTCAATGAAAATACACTTTCTTTTTCATGGTAAAATAGATCAATCTTTCAATACATTCAAGATTTCTACAAGGTGAATTTACTTTCTTTACTACTTGCAAACTAACTTTACAATAACATTGTTTCTTCTTTCTTTTCCCATTTTCCTCTTTCCACATGCAATGCAATAACAATAACAACAATAGGATTACAACTTTTTTTAAGAAGGCCATTACAATTTCCTCCACTTGAAGTGGGAGTCTCTACAAAGTATAATAAAAGAGTGAACAACATTGATACAACTTCTTCCACTCTAAGTGGATAAAAATACAAAGATTTTTCACATGGTCACCAACAATACTCCAAGCTCCAAGCACCAACAAGATATTTCCTCCAAGAATTTGTTTGAATAAAAAAAGAATAGGGGGAGAGGCAAAGCTCTCCACCCAACCAAGAAACCCGATGGAGAAGAGAATTCATCCTATCCATTGGCCCATGAGCCCCAACCACATTACAATGGGAGAAAAACTCAACTCATGGCAACTCCTAGCTTCCAAAAAACTTAACATATAATTTTACATTCATTCCATATTCATTCAAAAGACAATCAACAACTCAACAAGAGGAAAACAATCAAAACAACAATGTCACAAGGCTTATCAAGAGATCCAAAAGAGTAAGGCCTATGGGGAGGCCACTTAAGCCTCCCAATGGGAATGGGTGCCACCTAAATTCCTCCTTTGCAAAACACAATTTCCCCTAACAACTATAATGCCTCCCTTAAGTACCCTTTATACCTCCATCCACTCTTATGCCTCCCTCAACTCTTATGGCTCCCTCATAATAAGAACAAAAAGAAAAGCAAGCATTTCCCATACTAGGTGGGCACCCAACCCAAACTCCCTCCTCAAGAAAATGAACTCTTACGCCTCCCTACAAAGAAATTCCACATAGTCTCCTCCCACTCCCAACTTAGGCACTCTACCCACACCCAACAAGTATTTCAAAGAGACAACAACATTTAACACAACATATAAACACATACATATAACAATAACATAATATAACAAAGGTAAAGCTCCTACCTTTCCATGGTAGATCTTGTTCCAAGTAATAAGTTCAAAACTCCTCCAAAGATCAAGCAAGCATCCACAAGCTCCAAAAATCTACAAATCCATCAAAATCCTCTCCTCCAAAATTCAAGAGACTAAAAATTCATCCAACCCCCAAAACATGCAACAAGAGTTCAATAAATAGAGAAAAGAGAGAGAGGGATGATGTGGCTCTGTGTAGGATGCCACCTAATTTCCTCTCCACTACACATCACTTGGTCAACCACATATTCCCATGCACAATTAATAAGTGGTTGGAGGAAAGACAAGAACCTTACACACTCCATCTAAGCCCACTCCTCCAAAGGACAAAATTAAATATTTGAAAGGAAGTGCAATTAAAATTTTACCTTTTTATCCCCCCAAAACACGTAAAAGACCCTAAATTTGACCCCCCAACCCATAGGTAGGGTTGGCATGGGAATTTAAGAGGTGTGGGACAAGTTTGACTTGTCCCACAAGCTTCCAACTTTGGCCTATAAGGCCAAATTCGATTTTCCCTTGAAGGCTAGAGTGTGCTACACTCAAAACTCAAACACACTTCACTCAACACAAAATCCAAGAGTAAATAAATTTTAATAAATGAACTCCTTTCTAGTCACATCTCTAATTATTTTAGGACAAATTAAAATTAGTTTAATTAATACACTACAACCCATGAGTAATAAAAGGGGAAACCAAAAAGCCAACAATTAAATAATAAAACAATTGAATTTCATTACTAAAGGAAAAACACATACCATCATATTAAAAGGAATAAAAATTTAAAACAAAACAACACATGACCCCTAGGTAACAATTTTCTCCTGACCAATAATCTAAACGCACACACAATTACACATTGCCATGGTGACCCTAGTTGAATTATTATCGAATTCCGATGTGTTTGGTCTCTAATCCCCCGATGTTGTTGTGAATATAATATACCTTCAAAATAAGGAATACCTCCTTCGGCCTCATGGCTGCATTAAAACATTCATGCTAAATATACAATATAAATCTAATATCAACTATATATGAATTACTATCATCTATGCAAATACGATATCACTTACAATTTTATTTACACATTTCTATTCCACATTTAATTTATGTCAAAACGATCATCACATTAATTCAATTATCAAGATCTACCCAATATGACTAAATATATCACATGTGAGAATTATAGATAAATAACCATATCAAAAGTATACCAATATCATCATCAAATGTCTCCAATAGTCCATATGCATCATATAAGGATCAAATCAATAACAGTTAAGTGTCTATGATGTTTACTAGCATGCTAAATCAAAGAAGCCATAATAAATCCATAAGTGAAATTGACAGTATCAAAAACAACTAATCAAAATGGTGTCGATGTGGATGTTATAAATAAAGTTTACTATTTTTTAGTTTTTGAAAGAAGCTAGGTCCCAATCTATTATTTTATGTAACCTACCACTAACCACACAGTAATAAATACGAACTTGCAATTCACAAATCTTCCATTAAGCCAAAAAATATATAGATCATGAAAGACAACACAACCACTTTTTGATGTCCAATCTCCTTGATAAAATTCATAGCTATGTAAGTCCATCATTATCTTTATTTAATTGACTTATAATATTTTATTTAAGGATAAAGGTTTTTTTATTAGGGCACCTAGGTACATACAAGGCACGAAAACCCAGATAAATATATTTAAATACCAAGCTACAAAATGAAGTAATTGGCCAGTAGTGAAAAAGAGAACTAGGTAGGAAGAAATATTTTCCCGCGACTCTATTTTTTCTTGTTGTGTATCACTTTCCACCCTTATGAAACCCACTGATCAAGAAGAATAAAATAAAGGTCATCTATCAGTAGGTATGTGCCTTTTTCAATTGAAATGTGAGGAGAGAAATTTTCCTTAGCTACTTTGCAAGAATTTGGCTCAACATTTTTCTTCATCTGGAATTCATCAAAATATTCCCCCTTGTTTCCATCAATTGCAATATCACTATGTGGAGTTTATTGAACCAATTTGTATAATTCCTTTGAATCTTAAATTTAAACTAAATATACATTAGTATAAAATACAAACTATTCAGTGAAGGAATCTTTCCACCAATTGGCTCTTTCATTTATATGATTTTCCATCCCACAATAAGCAGTAGTATGTCCTAAAGTGAAACATCTCCTACATATGAAAGGTAAGCCTTCATAGTCTAAAAATATAAGTTAACCATTTTTAATTGAGTTATATTAGATAGGTTTATAAACATCATTAAAATTATTCCACCCCCATACAAAGGTAAAAATATAGTGCTTGTTGTCAAAATTGATATATTTGTGATAACTACGATTATTAGTGGCTAGTGTACAATAAATATATGTATATTGTTCTTTATATCCTATTACAAATGAATAAAATGGTTCCCTTGACTTATATATACAAAAAATAGATATGCTAACATTGAATTATCCACAAACAATTGTGCATCATACTAATTTTTGAATTCCTAACGTTAATAAGTAATTATATTGATAGCCATTTTTGCAAGACAAACAAATGTGAGAAAATTATAATAAGGAATATATATATATATATATATATATATATATATATATATATATATAAACTCTAGCCTCCTTTGTCATTTTTGTATGGCCATATCCATCTCATTAACAAAGATTGGGATCTCTTGGAACCAACCTATTCCTCTCATATTCCTGTCCTCTGATTATTTATCATACTGAGAAACATGCATTTAATGTTTTGCAAGAAAAATAAGTCATAGGAAATAGGACCTACCACTACAAAATATTTTTTTGTCTTAATTTTCATCATATTTACTTTTTATTTATAATATTCATAACTTAAAGTGTAGGATAAATTCACCCCTTTGGATATTGATGAATATCTGAAACGTAAGATACACGTTACATGTGGAAGGTTTCGTAGAATTTTTCCAAGTGTGTTCTTAGTCAAATCCATGTGAGAAAAAAGAAGAACATTTATGATTAAATGTACACAATTGATACATGTAATTATATTCCATTAGATAAAGTATTCATTATGGATAATCTCTTGTGAATAATTTTATAGATCATGTAATTTAGGATAGGAGGTCCAATGGAAGGTGTATGCATGTAACACTAACTATGCTAATTGAAATGAAACTAACACCTAGCAGATTTAAAGAAAAGTTAATTAGACAAGAATATCATGATTAGATATTAAGGGAAAATAACTTCTTAAATGCATGAATATGATAAAACAACTAAATTTTAAGCCATTACTAATCTTTTATGATTTCTACTTAAAGTATGAACCTAATTAGATCACTTAGGTATAAATGCTACAAGGAAATGTTTGGATCTTCCCATGCTCGTCAATTTTAGAGAATGGATTAAAAATGGAGAGGCTATTTCCAACAATGGAGAATGAATCAAATCAAAATGCCTATATTTTTCACTAATTAATGTGTGGTGTAATTTTAGATGGTAGAAGGAGGGTTCTTTATATAGCTTGCTTGTTTGGACCAAGATTGGAATTTGGTGGATGTGAGACAAAGCACAAACAATAAATGAAATTGATGTTCATGTTTAGGATAATTAACAAAGGATGTGCACTTTATGGGATTTTAGAGCGATTTAATAAATCAAATGTGATTAATTAATAGGTAGGGATAAACTTGTAGAAGCTATTTAGAGGAGATTTAGAGAAAAATTATCATGATTCAGGGGATGTAAGATGGGATTTTAACAAAGAAAATGATTTTATTGATTATAATAGAATGCGTAATTAACTATAATGTTTAATTTAACCACTTATAAGTGTATTATAACTAACTAAACATCATTAATTTTCGTCCAAAATGTGGGAAGGATTAATTAATTAACCAATGGTCATGAATTAAATAATAATAATGGGAATGTTAGCTTATTAGCTGAAAAGAGCTAATTATTACCCACTCAAAAATTTTGTAGAATGAAGGATTCACCCTTGAGTGTCGATGGGGTGATGTAAGAGGTCGAGTGATGATTGAAAAATATGAAGGAAATGGATAGAAGAAAGAAAGGTGGGAAGGGGGATAAATATAATCTCTATTTCCTAGGTTTTTTTGAAGAAAAGGTATGATAGAAGAAAATTATAAGGAAGAAAAAATGAAGTTGAAGAGAATGGAAATAACTTTCATATAGATGATTAAAAAAAAAAAAATGTCATAATTTTGCTTTTTCATCAACGCCATCAGATATTTATTATATATACATGCAAGGAATGACTAAAAGAAACTTACAAAACTTAATGATTTATGAGAAAGTACACAAATAGAAAATAAACCAAACAAGTACAGAAAAATATACTAAAAGAAAAAATGTTGAAGACAATAGTACAAATTTTTTTATTTTCTAGCTCCAGATTCCACCTTTTCAAGTTATACGACAAGGGTTAAAGATGACACCCCAAGGAAAAATACATTGCAAGGTGAATAATCAAAGGACAAGAAAGGCCCATGATAAATTATATGTGCCCTTTAAAATAGTACCATATAACTCGTTTGTTTAAGGAAATATATACATTATAAGCGAATCAAATTTTGTTAATGGAGGTAGACCAAAAAAACCTGTAAGTCATGCACAATAATAGGTGAGAACCAAAGAAATATTTTTTTGTATGATGATTTTTTATGTTTGAGTATATTGTGTTTGGTACAAATTCTGTTGGGTAAATGTTGTGCTTACCAATTTTGTGATTTTTTATGAAATTTTTAGGATTTTTTGAAAATTTTTACCAATTTTTAGGGATTTTGAAATTTTTGGGAACAAAATGGTATAGAATAATGATGGCATGGTAGTATGCCAATAAAGATATCTTGGATGTAAAAATATTCCCCAGTGAGAAGGAAAGGTTGCAAAAAAGCAAAAACTATTCCTTGGCATGGCAAAAAGGTTAGTAAAAATGATCATTTTTTTATAAAAAACCCATCAGGATAGAAAAGGAAGAAAATAGAAGAATAAAAATAGTTTTATTTCCACTGGGGGCTGAGAAAAATGAAGAATAAGGGAAAAACTGCTAAATAGAGTAGGTCGGGAGGGCAAAAACCAATCCCAACGAGTTATTTTTATAAGCCCTTATTAAGTTTTGAGAGGATTTTTATTTGATTTGCTAGAGAAACAATGCATGATTAGAACCGTACACATCCTATAGAAAATTTTTGTGAGTACATGAGGCTTCCCTTGGATTTCCTAGGGGTATGAAAATTAAAAAAATGATTTTTGAGTGCATTTAATGCTTTTTAGACTAGGGGAAATGTGCAAGATGGCGTTAACACTGACCCTTAGGTATGCTAGCATGAAGGTGAGTGCCAATTTAAATATAAACGTGCTAGTGTTAAACTAGAATGATGATTAGTAATGTCCCGGGATAGATAATTTACCTTAACTCTAAACACTATCGGCTATACCTATACTACATATTACAAGATCTTAGTTGATTTGGATACCTCTAAAAACCTCCCTGCAAACATAGATCTTAAAGTTAAAAATAGAAATTGGTCGCAGCTATTAGATTAGAAAGGTATACCTTTCAGATGTAGAAACTGATTCTTATTAGGTCACATTGTTGTTGATTTTGGGATAGCAAAGCGCAATACTAAGATAAAAAATTGGTGCACGAAGATTCCTTTATAGAGCTCTTGGTTTTTGATGCCAAGGAGGATTTTGATTCAAACATTGATTCTGACTCTAGATCTGAATCAATCCCAGAAACTCCTATCTCAAAAATTCCAGTAGTTGGCAGAAAGAATAATATAAAAGAATTAACTAAAACAAACATATTTGTTGTTCCAACTGATAGCATGGAAGACAAGGAAAAAATCCCTTTTACCTCTTTTACAGAAAAAAATACATACATGTCGATTAATTCTATTGAGGTAATTCTCCCTATTAAGGAGGTTTTTGAACATTGGAAAATGGTTCACAAAAAGAAGAAACCTACTATTAACAATACGGGTTCTCCACCTAGCTGATTTTTTTCTTTTCTTTTCCTAGTTGCTCCTATTGTACTTTTCCATATTTGTTAGATTTCTGTTATTTGTTGGTATGTTCTTGTATTACATCTGTTGTTTAACTGCAATATCGGTGTTTTTATTTTGTTTGTTGTAGGTTTTAGTAATTTTCTAGGAAGATTATGTTTCCTTATTGGGATTTCTTGTAAAATCCTTATTTTGATCACTTTCTTATTTGGTACAATTCTAACATTTTTCTACTAATCCTTTATGTACAAGGGTATAGTCACTTTCAAAAAACCTATTACCAATAATTTAAAAAATGATGATTGTTTAGGGGCACGCTAGCATGAAAACATGATTTATAGTGTCAAAACCTATGCACTAGTGTAATCTTGTGCTATTGAAAAATGTGGCATGCTAGTGTAAAAATAGAGGCACCAGCGTAGAATTTTAGTTGAAGAATACTTTTAGAGGGAAATGGAAGATTACAAAAGAATTTAGATATAAAAAGAAGAAAGTAGATAATGTTGTTAAGAAGGTATGATGTTAATGAAGTGGTTTGCATGATATTATAGATTAGGTTATGAAACATGAAGACACGTGAGTGGTATGGTCATCTATGAGCCGATGCAGATAATTTCTCTTCTCGGGAGCATATTTACCTTGCTACCACCCTATATGTTATAGTGATCACTTATTTTTCCTATATACCATAGATTAATTTAGATCATAGCCTCTTCACTACCTTAGCCGAGAGGAGGTGCACCGAGAGTCAGACATTAAGAATTTATACATGAAAGATCAGTGTTACCCTGGAGAATGTCATGAGGATACTCAGAGTTCCCAGACATGGTAGGTTGGTGACATATGATATATTCAGGATTGCATTCAGGATATATTTTTTCATACTCGAAATTCCTTGTAAGGGCATGATGGAGTACATGTACATATGTTTCGATGATCACTGGATAGTATGGGTACATGTATACTTTATCTCTCTTGTCAGCGGATTTGTACTACCTTACAAGACTTGCATGCATTTTCTACTGGGTTGGACGGGAGTAGTGCATGGTATCATGAGTGGAGAGGTATATTACTGGGGAAATTGCTTATTATCCCACTTGTACTGAGACCTTCATTTGGTAGCATATTGTATCCTAAAGACCTTTTTTCCAACTACTTTATTACAAATATGGGCATGGGAACATACTGCAATAGGGCACACATCAGGAGTGTTGCGAGACGGGGCACAATATTAGCCATCTATTATGAATTGGGGGCCAATAGGTGATGACATCTGCTCACACATGGGAGACATGGCATACTACAGGTAGGCGTTTGATTACTTATAGTTTCACATGGTGATATGGCATCCTTAAAGATTATGCCAGTGGTGAGAGGATGTTGTAGAGCTCAGTAGAAAAGAGATTGATCAATTTATTATCAGTAGATGGAGTAACACTACAAAGTGGTATAGGGTAGAAAGAGTATAGTGAAAGGTGAGCCATGTCCAAGGGATTCCTAGATATGAGATGTGGTAGGGACTAAGGGCCCTTAGACCTTTGACATTTAGCCACCGATTAGATAACGACGCGCCCTTGAAAGTTTTAGATAGGTTGTCCTACAACCATGGGTTGTATATTCATATGTGGTAGATCCTAGGACTACCCTAGATTAATTACCATGGTATTCTAAAGTGCTACCATGGAATATTACTATACCATAGGATTCCATAGATGCAAGGGTTGCATCCACAATAGATGAATTATAGTGTTGGTCTCTTAGAGACATAACCAGATTGGGATAGTAGGATGCCAAGGTAGATCCTAAGGAATAGGGTTAGTGATCACATGGTGCAAAGATATAGTTGCCCTAACAGGGTCCTTTATAGGTACATTTACCACCGTAGGTTTCACCCACAAAACAACCTTTACAACCACATTGAAATCCACACCCACAGCCACCTATTCAATGGGTATAATAGGATGTGTAGGAGGTAGTCATATAGGTTGCAGAATATCCTCCTAGATATGAATGGGATTTAATAGCAGGTGGATATGGAAAGGATTTACCACTTCATATGAATGTATTAGGAAGATAGGGATCACCCCATAGGTCACTACAAAGGTCACGTAAAATATCCTCATAGATTCAAGTGCCTCGATTCAGTGCTATTCTAGGTGCAAGTAGGCCATTTTTGGCTACATTATAGATACATAGGGGAATGTACATGAGGTATGGAGATATAACATGTATCATGGTGGAGTGAATCTACAGACATCTAAAGTAGATGACTAAAGAATAGGAAAAGGCTAGGATAGAGTGGGATCAGGACATAGCCACATGGGATCCATTATGGGTGGATGTAGCTTATATTACAGAAGAGCGTGACATGCTTCAGCATATGCACATGGAAGCAGGTGCTCATGATATAATTATTTATTTTTCTATAACCACTGGCGAGGCTAGGCACTACATGACCTTATATCATGGGTTTGTTTTAAAGGGACAAATGGCCATTGAATTCAATCAGTTAGCTAGCTTGGGGTCGAGATTGAGATTACATAGGCCATCTCGATCAGTGAGATTAGTGAAACAATTTTCACCTCACGATGAGGGTTCACTAAAACATCATACAACATAAAAACATCCAAAATAGTATTTGCCTCCACCTGGCACCAGAACAAGAAGTATGGGCATGAGCGAGAGTCATGGTTGAGTCGGATTATTCTTATGATGTACTATTTTTGATGTATGCCACATGATGAAGTCACAATTTTGATCGTATGTATATGTATGCCTCATGATGAATTCACAATTAGATCAAGGGGGTCAGCTCCTCCTCCTCGTGGTGGACAGGGTTCATAACAGTAATCTTTTAGACCATAGCAACAACAGTCCCTCCCACCTTATAGACCTCCACAGAGGTGTGATACACAGAGGGGTGGGAGTATGGGGCCTCCTCATAGGGGTCCCATTAGACTACAGGGTGTACCTATAGCTCATTTAACAGGATCTCTATAGTAGAGACCTCAACAGACCACAACCGGATCATCAGGATCCACAACATAGACTTCTAAAGCACTGATTGGAATTTCTACCCATGGGAGAGGATCAAGAGGTTATTTTGGCTATGGATATGCTAGAAATTTTTGGAGAGAATGCCCTCTGAACCCTAATAACAAGGGTAACACACAGATTTCAAATCTGACTATTGGTGACATTGGGCGCAGTCATAGGATTTATGCAGCATTTGAGAACTACCAAGCTGAGCATTAGAGTACAGTTATTGAGACTAAAGGTAGCATTAGTGGTATTCCTACTTCTATTCTATTTAATTATTGTTCTTCTGATTCTTTTATTACACCACCTTTAGTAGAGCAATGCAGGCTAGTGGCAATTAGGTAGGGTCTTAGTTCAGACATTGAGATGGATTCTTGAGCCAAGATCTCTATATACTCCTTAGCTAAGGAGTGTGTAGTGGATTTGGGACCTTTCGCTACTACCTTGGATCTTCATATCCTTCTGTTGGGTTCTTATGGAGTCATCTTGGGTATGGACCGGTTGTCTCCACATAGGGCTAGGATGGATTATTAGAATAAGACTATATCTTGTGCAGAGTATCTAGGAGTTAAGTCGGTGATTTAAGGGGTCAGGATACACCTTTCCATTCGCACCATCTCTACTATGTACCTTAAGTGGTGTATGTGAAAAGGTTGTCATAAGTATATGGTTATAGTTAGTGACCAATCAGAGGATGGGTCTAGTGGACCATCACTTGATGACCATCCCATTTTGAGAGAATTTTTCATATTTCTTTCCAGGGTAACTACTAGGGTTACCACCCTCACGCGAGATAGATTTTAATTTAGATTTGGTTCTTAAAGTATAGCCTATCTCACAAGAAACTTTTCGGATGACCACCCTAGACCTATGTGAGCTCAAGTTATAGTTAGAGGGCCTTCTGGAGAAAGGCCTTATCCTTTCTAGTGTATCCCATTAGGGTGCACCAGTGATTTTTATGAAGAGGAAGGATGGGTCTATGTGGTTGTGAATTGATTACCCCCAGCTGAACAAGGAAATGATCAAGAATTGTTATCCTCTTCCATGTATATATATGATTTTTTTGATCAAATGCAGGTAACCACTGTATTCTCTAAGATAGATCTTAAGTTAGGATATCATCAGCTAAGGATTATGGAGGCAGATATTCATAAGACTAATGCCCCCGCAGTGTTTATGAGTTTTACGAATGGGGTATTTAGGAATTTATTAGATCACTTCGTACTCATCTTCCTTGATGAAATTTTGATTTACTCATGTATATGTGAGGAGCATGAGGGGCACCTTCACTAGGTTCTTCACTGTCTTAATGAGCACCAACTTTATGGGAACTTGGAGAAGTGTGCATTATTTCAGACAGAGGTGTAGTATCTGGGCCATATCATTTATAAGGAAAGTATCATTGTCAATCCTTCCAAAATTAGAGCTATTATGGATTGGCCAGCACCCATTACTGTGACAGAGGTGCACTGATTCATTGGCTTAGTAGGTTATTACAGGATATTTGTTCAAGACTTCTCTCAGGTTGTGCACCCCATCACTTCCCTTTAGCTGAAAGGGAAGAAGTTTGTTTAGTAAAAAATATGTGATCAGGCCTTCAGGAAACTGAAGTAATGCCTAAAGATAGTACCTATTCTTACAGTGCTAGATCCTCAAGGTAAGTTTTTTGTATGCACAGATGCTTTTTTGGTAGGAGTTGGAGATGTGTTGATGAAGGAGGGAAGAGGAGTTGCCGTTGAGTCTCTCAAACTCAAATATTATGAGCTCAATTATTTAACACATGATATTGAGCTTGCGGTAGTTTTTCATGCCTTAGTTTGATGGAGACACTTTCGACAGATCACTTGAGTCTTTGCCACCTCTTCATGTAGCCCAATCTCAACACTCGTCAGCGGCGTTGGATAGAGTTTCTTTATGAGTATGACATGGAGATAGAGTATTTGAAGGGGAAGGAGAATGTGGTTATAGATGCTATGAGAAGATAGAGACATGTGGTTATGGCCACTTCATTGGGCACAAATTTGTGGAGCAGGATTCTACAACAGCCTCCTCTCGAAAGCTTCTACATTGCATCTAGAGTAGAGATCGATTCTCAAAGACCCCTTGAGTGGAAGTTTGATGTTTTTTCATTAGAGGTAGATGGCCTTCTCAAGCACAGAGGCCAGATTTATGTTCCTAGAGACGAAGGCTTAAGGCAGGACATCTTGACAAAGGCACATCATGTACCCTATTCATCCCATCCTGAGGTAAAGAAGTTACATGCCACCTTGACACAGTTGTATCATTGGAGGGGACTTCGTACAGACGTGGCTTAGTTTGTGTCACGCTGTTTAGAGTTCCAAAAAGTGAAGGCTGAGCATCAAAATCCAGTTGGCATTCTCTTTCGTCATGCTATATCGGAGTGGAAGTGGGACATAATTTCCATGGGATCCATTGTTGGGCTACCAACGTCGAGATACCACCATGACACCATCATAGTCATGATGGATAAGTTGACAAACGTAGCTCATTTTTCTCAGGTGAAGACCACTTATACAACTAGTGTAGTGGTATGGGTTTATCTGGATGATATTTTTAGGTTGCATGGGATTCTGTGCAAGATCATTTGTGACCGTGATCCTTTGTATACTTCCCATTTTGGACTACCATACAACATGCCCTTGGGACGAGGATCAATTTCAGCACAACATATTACCCTGAGATAGATGGAAAGATTGAGCAGGTGAATCCAATTCTAGAGGACATGCTTCGAATGTATGTTATGGATCATCACTCGAGATGGGAGGAGTGTAATGACCCAAAAAAACCACACACGAACAACACAGTGAAAAACAGGATAACTTTTTTTTTTGACTTGCTTGACACATAACATGACGCAACATGTCGTCACCAAGGATACAACTAACACTGTGAACAACTTGATACAAGGATGGCCATAAAGGCAGCACGGAAACGTTCACACCTATCAAGGACAATTTACTTTTCTTTTTGACAAGACAACATAGAAGTTCAATCACAGAACACACTTACAGTTAGGGCCAACCACAATGAGTTATTCTTGAGAGTTATTTATTTTAAAGGACATCTTGCAATTCTTAGCTTATGTTTTCAGGGAGACTCAAGATATGATTCATACAATTCATCTTACCAAGTTAAATTTATTCTTTTGACTCAGAGTAATTATATTTAAATCTTCTCTATTATGACCTTTATTTGCTTAATTCGTTTATCAAGAAAAAGGAGTATTTAAATTCCACAAGGCCATCTGCTCACCACTAACGCTACTAAGATTCTTTCTTGCCCACAAGACAACATGGTTTTAAGTTCAACACACTTAAGAGAAGTGATACAAGGTGCCTTGGAAAAGGGTTAGAGGGAGAAGGTCGAGATGAAACATCTTTAGGACCTCATTAGTTATTGCCAGTATTTAATTGAAGCTAGGGCTCTTAACCAGAATTATCAACTTTACTTAGGCTTCGCTAAAAGTATTAACAAGGAGTAAAAATTTACTTTCCAAATGGTGGTGAGAAAGATGGTGAGGTCTCCAATTTGTTTTCTCTGGCTTATTAAATCTTATCATCTTCAAACAACTAACAGTTCATTTCACCTTAGGGTCATTTTACAAATTTTACCGTAAAAGGAATAATGTTCACTAGAGGAGCTAGGGTTATTGTGTTATAAAGTTTACTTGCAATGATAGTCTCGCCCTTGTTTACTTAAAGAATTTCTTGCTCTCAAGTTGGTGACCCCTATGTTACTTTATTTGAATACAACTTTTAATTTAACTTCCAGAAGTATTAAACAATCCCATGTTAGTTTACTTATGACACTTTATTACTAAGTCATATCAAGGTTTAACTCAAAATTTATTCTCAAGGCAAGGTTGTAGCAACACTCATTTACAAGAACCAAACAAGATTACATCAATTCTTAAAATACTGATACTCCAACAAAGTCACTCAACAACAATAACCAAATTTTCTTATAATTTCAATGATGGTCAAACAATACAAGGTTTCCAAAGTTTAGATGACAAATTCCACAATACTTTATACTAAGACATTAATCCTCTTTTAAACTTTCCACTGGACGTTAACAAATAGTTGAACAACATAAAAAGGTTTCGAGCAAAGGAACTTCTCAACTGAGGTTGATGACAAAAGTCTACAAATCTATCCCTCATCTACACGTAAAATCCATCTGCAGCAAATTTTCTACAAGAGTCAGTTCACGAGAACTAAGCAAGATAAGGCTACACAAAACCACCATAACTATTATCTAACAATACCATGAAAAGGAAGCACTTTATTACAAGAATTGGTTCAAACCTCTAAACACTATCAACACATCAAGTTATAATAAAGTCTTCATCATGCCAATCGAAGAAGGAGAAGACCTTGTACTTCAGTTAGGAGTAAAAGCAACGAAAGTATCGCAATCGTAAGAGAATGGCCCTTGGCCCTATAAGGAGAAAACAAATAATCTAGCAAAAAACAGAATTCCCATCAAGTAAGTAATTAAACAATAATTACAAGATTAAGATTTGATATATACACCAACCATCTAGAAATTTATCAAAGGTACCAAAAGCATAGAACTAAATTAATATATTTCTAAAAGAACAAGAGTTGATCGGCCCAAGAAAGGGGAACCACGGGTTTCAAAAATTAACACAAAAGCCATGTATAATTGAGTTTCAAACCGGAAATCAAATAAAGTATACACACAACATAAGTTTCGAGGCGAAAGCAAAGTATATTAGTTTTGACCATTAACTACAAAGATTTTCCAATCATCCAAGAAGGGTCAAAGTCTTACAGGCTAGTAGCAAACACGCGAGAGAAGAAGGGGGTTCCGTCCAACAAGAGTATACAATAATGTCATCAACAATTTTTTTTTATAACACTAAAGATTTGCAAACCTCCACTACAATACTAATGTTTGGTTAATTTAAAATAAATTACCCATATCCCAAAACAACCATATTTTACGGCAACCCTTGGTAACACAGTCAACCATCGCACAAATAGATACAAACATAATTTCTAAGTGACATTATCAAAACAAAACCTTCCGCTATGAATCCATAAGATTATCAAATGAAAGATGAGTTTTTTTTCCCGAAGATTAATCACATTTAAGGAAATTTCCATCACAAACTATTACGGTAATTACGTGCATAAAAATCGACCAATATTAATTAATAGCGTTAACATTACAAGGGAGAAAATAATGTCAAGTTAGGAAAAATAGAAGAGCGCCATCAGCAATAATTCTGAGAGGGGGATTAGACCAAACTATTCTAGTGTCAACGAGGTACTGGATTCGTACAATGAAACCTCCAGCTTAGTTGATCCGAAAAGCTAGTTATGGTTCAAGTTGATAGGGATGGTCAAGGTACTTCTTGAGGATGGCCTTAAAAGCCTAGAAACAAGATGAAAGATAGTATAAGAGTCTAAACACGCGAGACGGACAAAACACATTGCACACAAACCTTTTCATTCTACCAGTTTTAATACCAAAACTCTAAGCTGGCTAGCCTACGCATTGCTCACACAATCCTACAACCTTTCTTTCTCGATGCCAAAAGGTTATCAAAGGGACTTGCGAAGGGGCTAATAAAAAATTTCAAAAGACAACTTGGGTGCTAGGGAGGAGCTTCATAGTTATCGTAACTTACTTCCATAATATCGAAAATACTAGTTGATCAACATAATAACTTGCAACTCAATCACAGAGAAGAATTAATACATAAACAAACAGACGAAGGTCTATCATTCGAGCAAGAGAAACATAACATTTAGAGGACAGGGCACACACATCCTTTCAACCCACATACTGTCAACGATAAAAGCTAAAACAAGAAGAAACAAGCAAAAAGGGGAAATCTCCCATCATGACATTCAACTGACAATTCAATGCAAGAAAAAGTGGTTCGATTTCACAATAATTTTAAATATAATAACAGTAGAAAGGTGTAGAAATATCTTTCCTGTTTCTCCAGCTTCAACAGGTCGTACAGACTCGGCATGGGCCAACATAAACAAAATTGTGATTCAAACTGTGCATCATCAATGCGGTTATTAAGCAGTGGCACATGTGCTAACACGTCGCATGCCTCAGCCACAGTAAACTTGTATGTCAATGTCAACCCATATATTTGTGTCCCAGATGGAAATCTGTCCAATGTTATAGGGAGGGGAAGAATAACTGATTTGACAGGCCGATATGGAACTCTAACTTTTGTCAAAACTGCAACAGGAGCAAGTGTCTCAGTTGATAAGGCCTTCACATCAATCTTGGTAGGTGCATCAGAACCAGAAAGAAGAATCTCTTCCTTATTTGCACTAATTCCATGGAATTCGACCTCCAAATCTACAAGCGTTGTTGCATGACTACCATTTCCACTAGACCAGAACTGAGCTATAGTTATTTCCACTGTTCGACCACTTTCAACTCTATGGCTGAAGCTTTTCAATGATGGAGACAAGAATGTTACAACACTCTCCCACTGAAGAGATCGACTTTTAGGACAAATCTGAAGACAGTTAATAAAAAAAACGTCGAGGAGTGTCAAAACCAGAAGCTCGCATGGTAGCCTCCACCCATGTAGAACCAATTAGAACTTCAATAAATCTCCGCTCAATGTGACCTGCTAAAAAAGGACAACCCTGAAAAAGTAGTTGCTGGAGGATTCATTTTTAAGGATATAGGTTTTATTATTGTCACAGGTACTCTAAATAGAGGACCACGCAATGGGGCCTTGCAATCTATACCGTAGACTTCAAAGTAATGCACTCCTTCAGAAAGGGAAGTTGGATCTACAAGAACATTGAAGTTGTTTCCACTGTGCGTGAGAAGAATATATTCAGGGACCTTTACCACTTTAGCATTACTAGATTTTATATGAATGCATTCCTCAAAAGGAACTAATATCTTTAACTTGTCAGCATCTTCATGAAACTTTGGCTCAACCTGTACAATCCACTCACTAAACAGATCCAACAGAAGCAAACACGCTGATCATTCTCAGCATCTCAACAACACAACCCACTACACTAAACAGATCCGCCTCTATGAGATCCTCTTCCATGGGTTACATCGTAGAACAATTAAGATCTCAATAGAGAATCTTTGTAAATAATTTCATCAGGTCTCCTGGTAAGCACTCTCACTGTCACATAATCGATTTTGATAAAAAAAATACCTTGAAGGAGAATCCTGAATTTGAGGATGCAGTCAATACTGAACAGATAACAACATAGTTGGACAACCTGCTTGTTGGAGGCACTCAAAAAGGCTTCTACCGTCCTGTAACAGTGCCTGAAAATACCTGGGTTACAACATCTGATTGCAGGTACAGTTTTGTGGAATCCGGGAAGCAACACACCTTGGCTTAGCACCCATGTCTAAAGGCTGCAGAGGTAACAGCCCTTTTAGCTCTTTGGAGCAAAAGCATGGCATCTTCCATGCAAAGGAAGTAATGATTATACCAGGACACAACATCCCTGAGGAGACAAGGCCTAACAAACACATCCTCGTCAAAAGGACCATAACTAGGCACTTCATATTGGGCACGCTATCCCTCCGGAAGATCATGCCTGACTCAAGGAAAGATTTGGCCTCTTTACACCTGAAGGGCCCCAAACGGGCCATCTTGGCCGCAGGTACTAGGAAAGACCACCACCCTGGACTCCATTACATTAGGTAATCCTTACACGACTGCCACAAAAGTGTCATGGTTGCATCAACACTAGAGCCCAGTTCGTACAACCCTAGAGACTCTGTTCTCACCACTTTACAATCAAATCCTCTGCCAGCCACGGCATTGAATTAGCTTGGTCATTGGTGCATGGCCAAGACCTTGCTCATGATGGTTAACGTGAACAGGGCCGCATGCTTGATCACACACATAGAATCGTCGGCCTCGTCGCTAGGGGACCCCTAAGATCTCATCCAGGAAGATGTGCGCGGGCTTGCAGGATTTGACAAGGTAACCGGAAAACAACTAACCTTATAACCAGGTAACTGCCACAGGGGCTCACGGATTGTTCTGAAATGGCACCTTCACATCGGTAAATTTTTCTCAGCTCGTAAGTGCACGACAACCCGCCTACCCGGCCCCCACATGCATGACGACTTTTGTGTCGGCGTGGGTGATAATAATCCATCATGTCAAACCATTACTGCAACCCAGTACGCATTGAAAAATAGAATCAAAAGGAGATCCTGTTGAACAAAAAATGCCTCCACTGACTCCCATCTCCCTCACGCAGACATATAAGAACATGACAGTCATACAACAGTTGGCAGGTTGGGTGGCATTTGTGACCAAGAGGAGACACAATGTGGCAAGTGGAGGACAAGGTAGTAGAATGCGAAATCCGATGTCGTAGAACGGGGCATTACATTCTCCTCCCCTTAAGAAAGCATCATCCTCGATGCGACATAACACAGAGGAAAAGAAATGGCACGCAACCAAGAACATGTAAGGGAGAAAGTACACCCTATGGTTTAAAATTTAGTCTGATTAAAGCACGGCCACAGGGTAGCCTTAGGAACATTTGGTAGAAATTTTAACTTTCAAGGTTCTGTGAAGATTGGCAGTTCTTTCTTGTTCATCATTTCATTAGTCTCTTTCCATTAGCATTATTCTTAGTTTAATTTCTTTTAAAATTTCATCATTGAAGAGTTTTGGTTTATTCCTTATTGTGGGTGCCCAACATGAACTGCTAACACAACACCCTATCAGGTTCAAAAGACACTACAGATTCACAAGCACACAAGTATATACTTCAAGATTGTATTACACCACAAAAGGTTACTCAAATATGGAATGGAATAGGCACAGTCCACATAACATAGTACTTGTCACACATCTATGACTGACATACCAAAATACTTAACCAAAAGAGTACTACAATCCACCAGACATTTCCTCAATTTGCATCGATGAAAAATTCACATAACACCAAAAATGCTACAGGTACATAGTGTCCACAAGGGAATCAATGACATATCCACAACATCACAACACATATCCATCTGACATGAGTAACACATACATCAAAATACCACTACCAAAACATCACAATAACTCAACATATATCCTAAAACATCAACCATACAGAAAAATATCAAAATCTTCCCTCAAAGTCTTATGCCTCCCTCAAAATCTTATGCCTCCCTCAAGTCTCTTATGCCTCCCTCAAACTCGTATGCCTCCCTCAAACTCTTATGCCTCCCTCAAGGAGGCCGGTTGACCCTATGGTCCAAGACACATAGAGTTCGAACACTCCTAACCCAAGTGACATAATAACATGTGGTTCAACAACCCGCTAGTTATCTGTAACTCCTTGGGGCGTACCCCCATACAATGAAGCGGGTCCATAGGTCCAACCATTCCATGGTGCATCCCATGACCCTATTCCACACATCACGAAAATAGAACCATCACAACAATCCAATCAAAGTGCCAAGTGGCAAAGTACAAGCCTTGGGCAAGGCGGTAAAAATTCCAAATTTAAAAGAAGACCCAAAATCAAGCAAAATAAATGGCCAAATAGCCATAGTTAGTATCAAAATCCCCATGTTAGTGCCACAAACCAAGGAAATGCCCAAAATTGTAAAGCATGGCAATCAAGAAAAGCTACTGGTCCTTACAAAATAATGTAAAAAGTTCAATTTACGAATAAAATCAACTTATAATAATGTCACATTACGATAACTGTGTGGCCTTATCTAGCCACCAAAGGGGTACTCAACGAGTTGCTAGCACTCGGAACATCGAGCCTCAGCTCATAAAATACATATCAATAATACAACTGTCATCACCTCTATCTGAATCATCCCGCCACCACTTCGACAAGGCTAAACATAGTCATAGTTACACTTAGGTTGTACCCATACATACAACCACATAGGGAGAGAGAGAAAGGATCACGGTCCACCATCTACTAAGCCTAAGCTTTGGCTCAAGTTGATTGACCCATTGTACACCATTCCTCACTCTCAACATACACTTCTACCGATTCCCTTCAGGGTCGGTTAGCGTAAGGTTCACAACATAACATACAACAACACCACTAACATAATGGTGGCACACACATAACTACCATAACGTCTTACATATGGTACATATACAAGGTAGATCACAATCATACATTCACTGAGTGTAACACATCACTTTACCACATTCTGCACCCAAAGTGCAATCACCATACGATAGGGTTCATACACTCACCGTATGACCCCAAATCACAACATGAAGCATTACATATTTGCACAAATCATACATACGATGAACATAGTACATCACAACATAACATCCATTGCTACATAACAAGGTGGTACACACATTTCATCAAAACATGGTAAAAACATCATGATACAACTCATTTCTTTTAACATCAATCTAGTCATACAACACATTGATACACCTACATATCACAATATGTCACAATGCTCCAACACTATGTCATCCACATTATAATTATTTTCACACATCACAAACAGTAATTCACATGTGAACTCTTCATAGAATCCACAAGAAGGAGAGAGAATACTCCCATCCCCAACATATCAACATGATCACAAACACACACAAGGTGACATACACATCATGTGCGTTCACAAAATCACAATTACGACAATAATCACATCACACTTAAAGCACATTACTCTTCCAATATAAATCATCATCATGCAATATCATCATCATCATGCAGTATCATCATGAAACAATATCATGTAACACCATCACCACATGTATCATCCATACAACACCAATCCGGCCCATAGGTTCGAGAGCATGAACCTACGCTCTGATACCAAGTGTAACGACCCAAAAAAACCACACACAAACAACACAGTGAAATACAGGATAACTTTTTTTTTTGACTTTCTTGACACATAACATGACGCAACATGTCGTCACCAAGGATACAACTAACACTGTGAACAACTTGATACAAGGATGGCCATAAAGGCAGCACGGAAACGTTCACACCTATCAAGGACAATTTACTTTTCTTTTTGACAAGACAACATAGAAGTCCAATCACAGAACACACTTACAGTTAGGGCCAACCACAATGAGATATTCTTGAGGGTTATTTATTTTTAAAGGACATCTTGCAATTCTTAGCTTACGTTTTCAAGGAGGCTCAAGATATGATTCATATAATTCATCTTACCAAGTTAAATTTATTCTTTTGACACTAGAGTAATTATCTTTAAATCTTCTCTATTATGAACTTTATTTGCTTAATTCGTTTATCAAGAAAAAGGAGTATTTAAATTCCACAAGGCCATCTGCTCACCACTAACGCTACTAAGATTCGTTCTTGCCCACAAGACAACATGGTTTTAAGTTCAACACACTTAAGAGAAGTGATACAAGGTGCCTTGGAAAAGGGTTAGAGGGAGAAGGTCGAGATGAAACATCTTTAGGACCTCATTAGTTATTGCAAGTATTTAATTGAAGCTAGGGCTCTTAACCAGAATTATCAACAACTTTACTTAGGCTTCGCTAAAAGTATTAACAAGGAGTAAAAATTTACTTTCCAAATGGCGGTGAGAAAGATGGTGAGGTCTCCAATTTGTTTTCTCAGGCTTATTAAATCTTATCATCTTTAAACAACTAACAGTTCATTTCACCTTAGGGTCATTTTACAAATTTCACCGTAAAAAGGAATAATGTTCACTAGAGGAGCTAGGGTTATCATGATATAAAGTTTACTTGCAATGATAGTCCTGCCCTTGTTTACTTAAAGAATTTCTTGCTCTCAAGTTGGTGACCCCTACGTTACTTTATTTGAATGACAACTTTTAATTTAACTTCCAGAAGTATTAAACAATCCCATGTTAGTTTACTTATGACACTTTATTACTAAGTCATATCAAGGTTTAACTCAAAATTTATTCTCAAGGCAAGGTTGTAGCAACACTCATTTACAAGAACCAAACAAGATTACATCAATTCTTAAAATACTGATACTCCAACAAAGTCACTCAACAACAATAACCAAATTTTCTTATAATTTCAATGATGGTCAAACAATACAAGGTTTCCAAAGTTCAGATGACAAAGTCCACAATACTTTATACTAAGACATTAATCCTCTTTTAAACTTTCCACTGGACGTTAACAATAGTTGAACAACATAAAAAGGTTTCGAGCAAAGGATATTCTCAACTGAGGTTGATGAAAAAAGTCTACAAATCTATCCCTCATCTACACGTAAAATCCATCTGCGGTAAATTTTCAACAAGAGTCAGTTCACGAGAACTGAGCAAGATAAGGCTACACAAAACCACCATAACTATTATCTAACAATACCACGAAAAGGAAGCACTTTATTACAAGAATTGGTTCAAACCTCTAAACACTATCAACACATCAAGTTATAATAAAGTCTTCATCATGCCAATCAAAGAAGGAGAAGACCTTGTACTGTCAGTTAGGAGTAAAAGCAACGAAAGTATAGCAATCGTAAGAGAATGGCCCTTGGCCCTATAAGGAGAAAACAAATAATCTAGCAAAAAACAGAATTCCCATCAAGTAAGTAATTAAACCATAATTACAAGATTAAGATTTGATATATACACCAACCATCTAGAAATTTATCAAAGGTACCAAACGCATAGACTAAATTAATATATTTCTAAAAGAACAAGAGTTGATCAGCCCAAGAAAGGGGAACCACGGGTTTCAAAAATTAACACAAAAAGCCATGTATAATCGAGTTTCAAACCAGAAATCAAATAAAGTATACACACAACATAAGTTTCGAGCTGAAAGCAAAGTATATTAGTTTTGACCATTAACTACAAAGATTTTCCAATCATCCAAGAAGGGTCAAAGTCTTACAGGCTAGTAGCAAACACGCGAGAGAAGAAGGGGGTTCCGTCCAACAAGAGTATACAATAATGTCATCAACAAATTTTTTTTATAACACTAAAGATTTGCAAACCTCCACTACAATACTAATGTTTGGTTAATTTAAAATAAATTACCCATATCCCAAAACAACCATATTTTATGGCAACCCTTGGTAACACAGTCAACCGTCGCACAAATAGATATAAACATAATTTCTAAGTGACATTATCAAAACAAAACCTTCCGCTATGAATCCATAAGATTATCAAATGAAAGCTGAGTTTTTTTCCCGAAGATTAATCACATTTAAGGAAATTTCCATCACAAACTATTACGGTAATTACGTGCATAAAAACCGACCAATATTAATTAATAGCGTTAACATTACAAGGGAGAAAATAATGCAAGTTAGGAAAAATAGAAGAGCGCCATCAGCAATAATTCTGAGAGGGGATTAGACCAAACTATTCTAGTGTCAACGAGGTACTGGATTCGCACAATGAAACCTCCAGCTTAGTTGATCTGAAAAGCTAGTTATGGTTCAAGTTGATAGGGATGGTCAAGGTACTTCTTGAGGATGGCCTTAAAATCCTAGAAACAAGATGAAAGATAGTATAAGAGTCTAAACACGCGAGACGGAAAAACACATTACACACAAACCTTTTCATTCTACCAGTTTTAATACCAAAACTCTAAGCTGGCTAGCCCACGCATTGCTCACACAATCCTACAACCTTTCTTTCTCGATGCCAAAAGGTTATCAAAGGGACTTGCGAAGGGGCTAACAAAAAATTTCAAAAGACAACTTGGGTGCTAGGGAGGAGCTTCATAGTTATCGTAACTTACTTCCATAATATCGAAAATACTAGTTGATCAACATAATAACTTGCAACTCAATCGCAGAGGAGAATTAATACATAAACAAACAGAAGAAGGTCTATCATTCGAGTAAGAGAAACATAACATTCAGAGGACAGGGCACACACATCCTTTCAACCAACATACTGTCAATGATAAAAGCTAAAACAAGAAGAAACAAGCAGAAAGGGGAAATCTCCCATCTTGACATCCAACTGACAAATCAATGCAAGGAAAAAGTGGTTTGATTTCACAATAATTTTAAATAAAATAACTAGTAGAAAGGTGTAGAAATATCTTTCCTTTTTCTCCAACTTCAACAGGTCGTACAGACTCCGCACGGGCCAACATAAAAAAAATTGTGATTCAAACTGTGCATCATAAATGCGGTTATTAAGCAGTGGCACAAGTGCTAACACGTCGCATGCCTCAGCCACAGTAAACTTGTATGTCAATGTCAACCCATATATTTGTGTCCCAGATGGAAATTTGTCCAATGTTATAGGGAGGGGAAGAAGAACTGATTTGACAGGCCGATATGGAACTCTGACTTTTGTCAAAACTGCAACAGGAGCAAGTGTCTCAGTTGATAAGGCCTTCACATCAATCATGGTAGGTGCATCAGAACCAGAAAGAAGAATCTCTTCCTTATTTGCACTAATTCCATGGAATTTGACCTCCAAATCTACAAGCGTTGTTGCATGACTACCATTTCCACTAGACCAGAACTGAGCTATAGTTATTTCCACTATTCGACCACTTTCAACTCTATGGCTGAAGCTTTTCAAAGATGGAGACAAGAATGTTACAACACTCTCCCACTGAAGAGATCGAATTTTAGGAAAAATGTGAAGATAGTTAATAAAAAAAAACGTCGAGGAGTGTCAAAACCAGAAGCTTGCATGGTAGCCTCCACCCATGTAGAACCAATTGGAACTTCAATAAATCTCCATTCAATGTGACCTGCTAAAAAAGGAAAACCCTGAAAAAGTAGTTGCTTGAGGATTCATTTTTAAGGATATAGGTTTTATTATTGTCACAGGTACTCTAAATAGAGGACCACGTAATGGGGCCTTGCAGTCTATACCGTAGACTTCAAAGTAATGCACTCCTTCAGAAAGGGAAGTTGGATCTACAAGAACATTGAAGTTGTTTCCACTACGCGTGAGAAGAATATATTCAGGGACCTTTACCACTTTAGCATTACTAGATTTTATATGAATGCATTCCTTAAAAGGAACTAATATCTTTAACTTGCCAGCATCTTCATGAAACTTTGGCACAACCTGTACAATCCACTCACTAAACAGATCCAACAGAAGCAAACACGCTGATCATTCTCAGCATCTCAACAACACAACCCACTACACTAAACAGATCTGCCTCTATGAGATCCCCTTCCATGGGTTACATCATACAACAAGTAATATCTTAATAGAGAATCTTTGTAAATAAATTCCATCAGGTCCGTTGGAAGCACTCTCACTGACACATAGTCGATTTGATGAAAAATACCTTGAAGGAGAATCCTGAATTTGAGGATGCAGTCGATGCTGAACAGATAACAACAAAGTTGGACAACCTGCTTGTTGGAGCGCTCAAAAAGGCCTCGTCCAAAAAAGGTTAAAATAGTGGGTTACAACATCAGATTTAGAAGTAAAGATTTCAGAAGGGAAGCAATCTTCACTTTTGCTTATGCTTTCATGTCTAAAGGCTGCAGAGGCAGCCCTTTTAGCACTTTGGAGCAAAAGCATGGCATCTTCCATGCCAGTAATGATTATACCAGGCACAACCTCCTTGGTGAGCCTGACAAATGCATCCTCGGCAACATTCATATCTAGGCACTTCATACCGGGCACGCTATCGATCATCTCGACAATCTTCAGCCTCTTCACACCTGTGGCCCCTAAAGGGCCATCGTGGCCACAGGTACTGACCACCACCCTAGACTCCATTACATTAGGATCCTTGCATGACTGCATGTCATGGTTCATCAACACTAGAGCCTAGTTTGTGACAACCCTAGAGACTCTGTTCTCCTTTATAATCTAATCCTCTGCCGCCATGGCATTGAAGAGCTTGGCATTGGGCCTGGCCAAGACCTTGCTCATGATGGTTGACGTGAACAGGGGGGCGTGCTTGATCACAACATAGTCGTCGGCCTCGTCGTAGGGGACCCCGATCTCATCCAGGAAGATGTGCATGGGCTTGCGGATGACCATGGCAGAAAACAACTGACCTGCTAACCAAGCGCTGCCGTCGGGGCTCACAGATTGTTCGAAGATGGTGACCTTCACATCGGGATTTTTTCTCAGCTCGTAAGTGCATGACAGACCTGCCGACCCGGCCCCCATAATGATGACGTCTATGTCGGCATGGGTGATCATATCCATCATGTCAAACCATTACTGCGCCCATACGCATTGAAAAACAGAATCAAAAGGAGATCCTAGTGAAGAAAAATGCCTCCACCGTCTCTAATCTCCCTCACACAACGCATAAAACGTGACAGTCATAATAGTTGGCAGGTTGGGTGGTTGGGAGGAGACCAAGGTGGCAGTGGAGGGCAGGTAGTAGAATGGAATCTGATGTCCAATGGGGCATTACAAGGAGTACCTGTACTTGGTTTAATTTGCCTACAATAATAGTTTTCATAGTTCAATAGGCATTTCTCCTTTACAGGCCTTGTATGGAAGAGACTGCAGGACACCTCTTATATGGGATAGGTTAGAGGATGGGGTTTCTCTTGGACTAGCTTTATTACAGCACATGCAGTAGCAGGTAGTTATGATAAGATAGAGACTGCAGGAGGCACAGGATAGGTAGAAGAATTTTGTAGATTAGCATATGAACGACCATAGTTTTTAGGTGGGCATGAAGGTGTACCTTCGTGTTAGGCCACATAAGAGCCGTATATGGTTTGGAAAAGGTTGTATGTTATCTCCTAGATTTGTTGTTCCTTTTGAGATCTTGGAGCGTATCGTCCCTTTTTACTACCATATAGCATTTCCACCTAGCTTGTCTTGCATACATGACGTGTTTCATTTTTTAGTGCTTACGAGATATATTGCAGATGCTTCTCATTTATTGGATTAGAAATCCTTGTAGGTACAGAATCACGGGTAGGCGATGGTGGGTCCCATTTTTATTATAGTGCGTAGGACCCTAGGCCTTTGAGGTAGAGAGATTGACCAGATGTGAGTGCAATGGGACATATATGATGAGACTACGTCTACTTGGGAGGATGCTACATTGCTATGAGTTCAGTTCGCACATCTGTTCTAGTGACTTCCAGGAGGAAGTCGAGTCTAAGGGGAGGCAGATGTAGTGCCCACTTCCCTTCTACACCTTTTGATATTGATCATGATATTATTGACTATATTATGGAAATTATTGTGACTTTTGATTTAGTATGATGTTAGATGTTAGATCATGGATTGTTGTTGACTTTCATTCATATATGATGTATGATGATTATTAGAGACATTTTATATATTGATGTTGATATACTGTTCGACATGGTTATATTTTATGGATGCTTTTAGGACATGTGATATTTAGATATATTGAGTAGACCTAGGGAAAATTTAACTAATTTGATGATCATATGGTTATTGATTAAATTGTAAATGATATTGTTAGTTTCCTATATTTTGTTGTGATTCATATATATATGAATTTGGAAGTAATATTTTTATATATATAACTAAATGATTTGATGTGGCCACGAGGCCGAAGGAGGTATTTGTGTTTTACAAGTTAAAATATCACAAAAAACATCAAGGGATTGGAGACCAACCACATCAGAATTCTAGATGAATTCAACAAAGGTTACCATGGCAACATGTATTGTTTTTTGTATGTTTGATTGTTATTAGGGATTCCCATGGGGGGGATTACCTTCGAACATGACCAAGGGGTTATATGTATTTCTCTTATTTGGTTCCTTTGTTTAATGTTTGTATGTGTTTAATAAGTGATGTGTCCCCTTTTGCATTATTTGTTAAATTGTGTGTAAATAATTGGGAGTAATCATATTGTTGAATAAATTAATTAAAATGGGTCATAAGAAAGTAATTATTAGAGTTGTTGGCTCTTGGATTAAGTTTTGTAAGTAATGTGCAAGTGATGTGTAAGTAAATTTTCGAGTATGAAACGCTTCACCTTATTTTGAAATTCGAATTTGTCCTTGAAGACTGATTTTGGAGGCTTGTGGAACAAGTTAAACTTGTCCCACACCTCTTAAATTCGTATACCAACCTTACCTATTGTAGGAGAGTTAAATTTAGGCCTTCATTATGTATTTTGTAAGACAAGTTATATGTTTTAATTGCACTTGCTTACATCTTTTTAGTTCCAGTCCTTATGGGGTGTGGGATTGAATGGAGTGTGTAAGTAAACTATCATTTTATTCACCCACTTAATTATTATGCCTTGGAGTTTGACGTTGAATTATGAGTTGGAGTTGAGGATGTGTGATGTGGCATCCTACATGGATCCACCTCATCCTCCTTTCTTCCTCTTTTATATATTTTAATTCCTTAGCTTGTTTTTGGGTTACATCACCTTTCATTACTTCAATTTGGGAGACTTTTTTTTTTTTTGAGAGCTCTTGCAAATTTGAAGAAAGTTGGAGACTTCTTGAATGTTTGTGCTTTGTTGGTCTTTTGGACTGCTTGCATTGGAAGAGCTTCTTTGGAAAAAACTCCATCATGTAGAGGTAGGAGTTTTGCTCTTGAAATTCTCTTCTTTTATCTATGCATATGTAAATGTTGTGAATGTTTTAGCATGTTTGTTCGTTGGTTGGGTAGACTGCCTAGGTATGGTGTAGGAGAAAACTATGGGGAATTCTTGTGGGGAGACATAAATGTTTTGGGGAGGTATAAGTGTGGAGGGAGTTGGGATTTGGGTTCCACCTTGTAAAATAAAATGGCTTGCATTTATTTACTTGTTATGGGGTGGCATAAGAGGTTAGGGAGGCACAAGGAAATGGGAGGAATAAGGGGTACTTGGGGGAGGCATAAGAGCATGTAAAGGATTTGAAATGCTATATTTAGGTGGTTTGTTCTCAGGTGGTGATACCCATTTCCCCTTTGGAAGATATACGTAGCTTCCCCTATAGTTCTTGCTCTTTTGGCTTGCATGATGAAGCCCGAGTATTGTCTGTTGTCCTCATGTGGTTGCAAATTGTAGTTTTGATTTGGACCGTGTTTTGAATGAGAAATATGTCTTTGTGTTGTGGAAGCTTGTTGTTGCCATGTGTTGATAAACATTTCTTATTTCAATATGGTTGGAGCTTGGGGGCAAATGAAGAAGGATGGCTTATCCTCTTCATTGGATGTCTTAGTTGGGTGGAGAGCGTTTCCTTTCCCCCTTATTTTGTTGTGATCAAATTGGAAAATGGTGGAACTTCTTGTTGCTATTCTAGAGCTAAGAAAGAAGACATATTCATAGTCCTTGTTGAGATTTATCCATATTGTAACCATTTCCCCACTTTGAAGTGGATGACATTGTATATTATTGTTATGGAAAGATGCTCTGTATTATCTATGAAAGTTGTATTTCGAAAGTCAAAGATATACTTTGTATTTTGTCTTTTGAAAGAGATGTGAAAGAAGTTGTAAAGACATTTTTTCAAATCAATGGAAGTCATTTACCTTTTTTAAATGATATTGTTATATTGAAATTTGATGTTTGAAATGTATCATGAAATATTTGTTTAGAAAATTGAAAAAATAAATAAATACGTATGAAGAAGTATTATATTACTTTGTTTACTTGAAATGCATTATTTGAAAATTACAACTGTATTCTCATTTTTACACACATTGATTTGAAACAACTTAATATGTTAGATTGGATTTGGAATTAATTCATATATTAAATATTATTAAATGAAAATAAATCTGTTTGAGTTCAAGTATAAAATCCATTTTTGTTTCACTTTAAACTCTGTAAATTCTTTTATCAAAAATGTATAGAACGACCATGCAACCATGAAAAATGAAATGAAATATTAAACTAGATAAAGTATGATCAAAACAATCCTAAATATACTATAATACTCAAGAAATAATTTATAGAACTTAATTAAATCAGGCATAGTCAAAACTTCGACATTTTGCAGTATAAATTTGGGAAATTCAAATTTATCTTCAATAAAAAAATTTAACCCTTGCAATCCATCCTAAATTATTCCAAGTGAAATCCTACATGTTTTTTTTGCATGTTGAGAAATAATTCATGGTGGATTGAAACAAAATTTATAAGTTAAAAAAGAAGCAACCCGTTCACTTTTTAAATGACAGAAATATGTTTTCATAAAATTAACCCTTCAAACTTTATCAAAATTTGCATTTTAATCTTTCAATGCAAATAAGAGGTTGCGACCTTTCAAAAAATACCTCTTTTTTAAAAAAACTGATTTCCCAATCAAAATTTATGCCCTTCTGAAGTTTTCACTTCATTTTGGCTTCAAAAATAATCTAACTATGAAATTTAAATAGATAAAATATTCGCTGGTGGACCCACGGGCTAAATACATCCTTTTTGCACTTTTTTCCAAAAAAATTATAAATACATTAAGTTCCCCACCGCTCTACTGACCCGAAACCTTCATTTTGTCTAAAAATAATATAAGTTTGAAAAAGTAAATTTGGAGAAATTTTCCCCACCGCCCCGCCCCTTTGCTTTTTGAAAAGCATTTCCACTGGCATGCGGGCGCACAACCCTTAACTTAACATTTTAAAATTTCTTGGTAAAACCTTCTATGTTTCTCCATGGTCCTGCATCCCCACCCTTCATTTTGGAAAAGCATTTCCACGGGTGCGTGGGCCCATGCTTTCAAAGTCAACCTTTTCTTAAATTTCACAAAAATTCCTAGTTTCCTCTGTGGCCCCCGCCGCCCCGCAGCCACTGTGGAACTAACACGTTGTTACGCTAGGTGTCGGCAGAGGCATGGATTGCACTTTAACCTTAATCCTTCAAAAATATTTTGGCAAAAATTTTTAAGTTTCCGCACTGGTCCGTTTCCCCACTTGCTTTCTGGCTTGACACATGGCATCCTCAGGCATTGGTGGAGGCGCGGATCATTTTGAATCCTTAACACTTTTTTTCAGCATAGAAGCTACAAATCTTAAATTCCACTGGCGACCCATTTTCCCTTTGGTTTGAATTTTTTGTTTGAACACGTGTCCCTTGTCGACCCTAGGGTTTAATTGTATTCTTTTAGCGCAAAGCCCTGCCATGGGCTCGCGGACACGCAGAGGTAAAATATGCATTTTTTCCAAAAAGGGAAAAAGTGTAATTCCCACTTAAACCGACCACTTGAGACCCAAGAACAACCTAGGATTGGTTAGGAAAAAATAATGGAATAATTTTTTTTTGATTAAGAGTGTCAACAACTAGGTTACAAGGAAACAGTTAGCACAACAAGAATCAAGACCAACTATAAATAATGATTTAAAGAATTTCCTCTTACAATTACTGTTAACAAAACACAAGGTCAAAACAATGGATTAGATTTACCACTTAGGTCAGGAGGGTAATTTCTCACTCAGCCACTCTCTAACAGGCTTATAGGGTTCAAATTTATTGTTCACAAAATCAATGCCATCAAAAATTCCCTAAATCATTCCTATTGGATAGGAAATTTTCTCACCTTTCCATCCATATAAATAAGTCCTCATAACTCCTTATATTTTGCAAGATATGAGCCGGTGGACTTTGGGGGAGAAATTTTCCCAAGGGATAGTCTGTGGGCCTAGGGAGGAAAATTTTCCCCATGCGTGGGTCGGTGGGGCGGGGAAGAACTTGGTGCATTTTCCCTCCTTTTTCATAAAAGCACAATTCATGTTCGTGCACCTGTAAGCCTGGTGGGGAGACACATGTCGAGACCTAATAGGTCGAGAGGAATGGCGGGTCAATGGAGTGGGTTAGGACATTGAGTCCTTAAGTCAAAAAGTGCAAAGGGATCGAATAGATCCATTCCTACGATGACGCCATAAATTCCATGTGTCATGCACTGATTGGTGCAAGAAAAATCAGACATGTGGGGGTGACAAGAAAAATTTGTATTTTTGAGTTGAAAACATAAAGGGAGAAATTTGTGCGTGCCTCCGCAGATTGTAAGAATGTGCCATGTGTCACAACCCCATTGGTTACGTGTCCATGGGTTTTCAAAGCACTGGAAAAATTTTGTGATATAAAAGGTTAAAAGTTAAAAGTTAAAAGAAGTTCCACACCTCCGCCAAGCCTAAGGCCACCACATGTCATCACATGATTGGGCATGGGCGACAGGGTGGCAAGGAACAATTTGGATTTTTTCCAAACCAAAAAATCAAAAGTTTCAAAGGGGAATTTTTCTTTGCTTCTCCTATTGTCGACGGTTGATGCCACATGTCACCCAATGATTGGATGTGAGCAACGGGGTGGCAGAAAAACCTAAGGTATTTAGCCAAAAAGGTTTCAAAGTCTAAAAAGGCTCACGCGGGCCCGCACGTGCGCAAAAGAGAAAAATTCAAGGCAAGGCATTGGTGCCGGGCCACAGAGGTAAAATGTAAAATTTTCCAAAGGGGGAAAAAAAGGTTAAGTTCAAAAATTATCCTGCGCATCCGTTGAGCCACGTGTCAACATCTGATTGGCAGCGGGTTAGCGGGGATGTGGGAAAAAAATGCGACATTTTTCCCAAAGGAAAATTATCAAAAAGATAAGTTTTTAAAGGGGACTACCCCTTCAATGTGCCTTGTGGTAGAACTATTTTGGATACGTGATGGCAGGGGCCATGGATATTTTTGGGAAATTTTTGCAAAGTTCAAAATTAAATTTTAATAGTTAGATTTATTTTTTTTAAAGCCAATTTGAAGTAAAACTTCAAATGGTCACAACTTTTGATAGGAAGCTCAGATTTTTGAAAACAATGACTTTCTGGAAATATCTCAAAGTCCTCTTCAAAAAAAAGTCATCAATTATGAATTTTGATGAAGTTTATGTGGTCAATTTAATGAAAAAAATCTGTAAGTTTTTGTAAAGCAAATTGGTAAAAGTTAACTTATAAATTTTTATTCAAAATTGATCTCCTACTTTATTAACATGTCAAAAGATATGGAGAATTGTTTTTAAAGGGATTTAGGAAGGGTTAAAACATTCAATTAGATAGAAAGAGTTGCAATAGAAATTTTTACATTATTAGACAACAGAACGACTGTATAAGTCTGATTTTGATTTTACCAAGTTCTCAAGGATCTTTCTTAAGTGTTATTATAAAATTGAGTTCCTTAGGACCTACTATATCTAAATTTTAATGTTTCATTTATTATTTCTTTATGTAGGTTTGAACTATTCATTTTTTGATAATTTATTGCCAGTTTGAATTACAAATCAGAGATCATTCACTAGAGGATTTATTAAACATTTTTTATCCTCCAACTATGGGAAATTCATTCAATTATAGTCTATTGCATTCAATTGATTCAAACAACCATTTAACAACCAATATGAAAAGTATGATTTCCAAATTTCAAAAAATTTCAAAGGGAATAAAACATTGTCTTTTTTTCACATGCATTCTTATTTCCAATCAGATATTTTAGTTCACAACAACAAATCAATTCCAATACAACGATGCAATTTTGAGAAAGAATAGGGCATTCCTTTATTGATTTCCAACAAACAACTTTACTTCTCTCTTACTTTTGATTTAAAAATACAATATACAATGCATATAACATTCTTCCAAAATAGAGAATGGAATATGACTCTTTACATTTCACATTTCAATTTCAATCTTATCAAATACAAGTATCTTCTCATTACAATTAATTATACAAATCATCCTCTTCAAAGTGGGAGGGATTACAATAAACTTTCTCACAAGAAGGTACTGTCAAATTGTGCACTTCACTTGGTCCAAAACAACAACATGTTGGTTTTTCTTCATCTTCCCATGGATCACAAAAAAAATAGGAGGAAAGGCAACGCTCTCCACCAAACCAAGATATCCAATGAGAAGGGAGAAGACAGCCTTCCTCATTGGCCCCGAAGCCCCAACCATAATGAAATAAGAGATTTAAAATCAACTCATGGAAAAATATGGCTTCCACAAACATACATGCAACATTTTCATAACGAAAACACAATCCAAGAAGAATGTAGTTCACAACTACATTAACACATACAAACAAAATTGAGGCTCCATCAAGCTAACCCAAAATAGCAATGGATCTATGGGGAAATCTACTTATGCCTCCCAATGAGAAATAGGAATCCACCTGAACAACCCACCAATAATAATCCATCTCACATACACTTATGCCCCCCCCCTCCCCCCCCCAAATTCCTCCTTATGCCCCCCCAAGAGTAAGAAATGCAAGCTATTTATTTTCCATGGTGGATCCCAATACCGAAATCCCTCCACAATAAAACTGATGCCAATTGGCATTCCCTTATGCCCCCCCATATGAAATCCCCATATCATTCTCCTACAACATATCCTAAGCAGTCTACACAATGAACCAACAAACACATAACAACATTCTCCATTTCATACATGCATGAAAGAGAAAGAAATATTTTAAAAGGGAGAGTTATTACCTCTCCATAATGGATTTTGCTCCAAGAACAACAAGCTTTCCAATGCCCAGAATACAGTCCAATATCAGCAAAAAAAAACAAGCAATGATCTCCAAACTCCTTCAACAAGCAAGAACTTCAAAACAACAAGAAATTCACCCCAGGAGAAGTATGCAAAGTTTCACACAACCCAAAACAAGAAAAGAGTTCAAATTTTTAAAGGGGAGGGAAGAGAAGAGGGATGATGTGGATCCGTGTGGGATGCCACATCACACTTCCTCAATCCCCAAAGAAAAAGTACACATCATTCACCTAAGCACAATAAATTAAAATGATAGATTTACTTACACACTCCAAAACAACCCATACCCCAAAAGGACTAAATTTAAAACATGTAAGAGAAGAGAAATTAAAACTTACAATTAATCATTTCAAAATGCATTAAAAATGTCTAATTTTAACGTCCAAACCATAGGTATGGTTGGTGAATAATTTTAAGAGGTGTGGGACAAGTTTAACTTGTCCCACAAGCCTCCAAGGAAAAATTGAATTCCCAAGAGGATGAAGTGTTTCATACTCCAAAATCTATCTTACATTCTCTTACATATCCATTACGCATTCTTACACATTACTTACACACTCTTACAACATTTCTTTTAAGAACAACAACTCCATTAATTACATTCTTATGACATATTTATTTATTTATTTTAACACATGATTATTGTAGAACATTAACTCAACATATAATAACTAATACAAAATGGGTAAAACACCACAAAATAAACACATGAAAAAATTAATAAAAGAAACCACATTAAAGAAATACATGAAATCCCTTGGTCACATTTCTAAAGGTGATTCCCCCCCCATGAGAATCACTAACAGAAACAAACACAAAAATAAATATAGTTGCCATTTTGACCTTGTTGAATTCACCTAGAATTCTAATATGGTTGGTCTCCAATTCCCCGACATTGTTGTGATATTTTAACCTACAAAACACAAATACATTCTTTGGCCTTGTGGCCATATCAGAACATCCAAAATGATATAAACAACATCTCAATATCATCTATACATATGAATCACAACAACATGAAGAAATCAACATATCATTTACAATTTGATCAACAACTATATCATCATCAAATAATTTCCATACTAGATTCACTCACAATATCCAATGTCACATGTCTGAACAACATCCATAATATATCCATGTCAAAAGGTATATCATCATCCACATATAAAAATGTCTTTAATAATCATCATGCATAATAACTGAATCAAGATCAAAAATAATCCATGATCTAACATCTAACCACGATACTAAATGAAAACATAATAATGTCCATAATAAGATCAATAGTATCAATATTAGTATCTAAAAGTGTCAAAGGGAAGTGGGCACTACATCCCCCTCCCCTTAGACTCGACTTCCTCCTGGAAGTCACTGGAACAAATGTTGAAATTGCACTCGTAACACGATGGCATTCTCCAGACTGGCTGTAGTCTCGTCGTATCTGTCCAACTACACCCGTACGTAATCAATCTCTTGTCCTCGAAGGCCCAGGGTCCTATGATGTATGATACGAATGGGCTCCACCATCACCTATCCTTAATCCTAAACCTACAAAGGGGTCCAATCCAGCACATGAGAAAGATATGTAATGTACCCTCCTAAGAACATAAACATGAAACACATCATGTATGTGAGACAAGATGGGTGGCAATGCTAGACGATAAGCCCAAGGGACGATATGGTCCAAGATCTCAAAAGGACCAATAAATCGAGGAGCTATCTTAGAACATTTTCCATAATGGATAGGGCTCTTATGTGTCCTGACACGAAGTAACACCTTCGTGCCCACATCAAAATTACATTTACTCCTACGTTGATCAGCGTACTTCTTCTGCCTGTCGTGTGCCTCCTCCAGTCTATGTTTGATCATTACTACCTACTACTCCATGTCCTACAAAAGGGCTGGTCCAAGAGCTACTCTATCCTCCAACTTTTCCAAACTAATGGGCATCCTGCACTCTCTACCATACAAATCTTGAAAAGGAGCCATACCTATAGAAATTTGGAAACTATTATTGTAGGAAAACTCCACCAAGTAAAGGTACTCCTCCCATCTCACCTGATGATCCATCAAGTACATCCTGAACATCTCTTCAAAACTATGATTCACCCTTTCAATCTGTCCATCAGTCTTTGGGTGATAAGTTGTGCTGAAATTAATCCTCATCCCGAGGGCATGCTGTATGGTAGTCTAGAAATGGGAAGTGTAAAAAGGATCACAGTCACAAATGATCTTCCGCAGAATCCTGTGCAACCTGAAATTCTCATCCAAATAGACACATTCCACATCACTATATGTATAAGTTGTCTTCACTAGAGAAAAGTGAGCCACTTTTGTCAACTTATCAACCGTGACCATGATGGCACCGTGGTGATGTCTCGACATCGATAGCCAAACAATGAAATCCATGGAAATGGTGTCCCACTTCCATTCCAGTATAGCATGAGGAAAGAGAAGGCCAACTAGATGTTGATGCTTGGCCTTCACTTTTTGGCACTCCAAACAATGTGACAAAAACTGAGCCATGTCTCTGTGAAGTCCTCTCTAGTGGTACAACTATCTCAAGGTAGCGTGCATCTTCTTCACCCCAGGATGGGCTTAATAGGGTGCACGATGTGCCTCTATCAGGGTGTCTTGCCGCAAGCCTCCATCTCTGGGAACATAAATCTGACCTCTATGCCTGAGAAGACCATCTACCTCTAGTGAGATACCATCAAACTTCCCCTCAAGGGGTCTTTCGGACTTGATCTCTGCTTCAACTACAACTTAGAAGTTTTCAAGAGGAAGCTACTAAAGAATCCTACTTTGCAAGTCTGTGCCCAATGAAGTGGCCATACTCACATGTCTTCATCTGTAAAGAGCATCTACAACCACATTCTCCTTCCCCTTCGCATGCTCTATCTCCATGTCATAATCACAAAGCAAATCCATCCAATGCCGCTGACGAGCATTTAGATTGCGTTGTGTGAAGAGGTAATGAAGACTCAAGTGATCTCTCCTGATTTTGAATCTTTGACCAAGAAGAAAGTTCCTCCATCAAACCAAGGCATGCACAACTGTTGCAAGCTCAAGATCATGATTCGAATAATTAAGCTCATAATATTTGATTTTGCAAGACTCAAAGCCCACTACTCTACCCTCCTACATTAATACACCTCCAAGGCCTTCCAATGAAGAATTTTTTCATCTAAAGAACTCACAATGTGGATCCAGAACTATAAGAATAAGTTTTGTAGTCAGAAAATCCTTCAGTGTCCTAAAGGCCTACTGACATCTATCTGACCAAACAGACTTCTTCCCTTTCCACTGAATGGAAGTGATGAGGTGCGTAATCTAAGAGAAGTCCTGAACAAATCTCCTATAGTAACCTGCTAATCCCATAAATTTGTGCACCTCTATCATAGTAGTAGGTGTTAGCCAATCCATAATGGCTCTAATCTTGGAAGGATCGACTGCGATACCTTCCTAAGAGATGATATGACCCAAGTACTATACCTCAGACTGAAAGAAAGAACACTTGTCCAAGTTCCCGTAAAGATGTTGCTCATAAAGACACTGAAGAACCTGGAAAAGGTGTCCGTCGTGCTCCTCAAGTGTACATGAGTAAATCAAGATGTCATTGTTATCTAAAATTCACCCCAAGAAGAGAGCAAGTTCTGAGGAAAGGTAAGAAAAATTACAAAAAACAGGCTCGGGCCAGAAAAAATTGTGAAAAATGGCTAAGTCTCAGTCCTCGCAACAGTCGGGACATGAGGGACATCTGGGCATGAACCAGACGAAAGGCTGCCAGGAGGTCTACGCAGCATTTGCAACAAAGGGATGCACGGGACGTGGAAATCCGAACTGGCCGAAAAATGGAAAAATTTGACTAACTGTTGAAATAGGCAGTCTAGGACATCTGGGCAGTTAGTACGCGGAGGACGCAAGTCGGCCGAAAAGAATTACGGCAGCTCGGAATAGTTGGGCCGAAGGTACGTGAAGTACGTGAATCGCTCAGATCGGCCGAAATGAGAACTTTCGTACCGGGACAGTTGGGACAAAAGGGCGCGAACCAGCCGAACCGGGCGAATCGGGAAAATTTGTCCCAAACAGTCCGGGACAGTTGGGACGAGAGTACGCGAACCGGCCGGTTCGGCAAAAACACGGAACTTCAGCACTGGGACATTTGGGACAAAGGGACACGTGTGACATGAAAAGCCGAAGCGGCCGAAGGCAGAGAAGAAAAGTCAACGTTTGGCCCGTGAAACTTCAAACGGCCATAACTTTTGACTCCGAGCTCCGATTTTCACAAAATTGGACTTTCTGGAACAAGCACGACGTCCTCTATACCAAAAAAACTAGATTTTTTATTTTTGATGAGGGTAGATCTATTTAAATATGAGAAATATATTCGGCTCCAGTCAGTTAATTCTCATTCCCGTCAAATGACAGAAAACCCCTCCCAGGCCAAAAATAGCTACCCGCACTCAGAAGGCCATAAATTTTGCATTTCTCAACGAAATCGCACAAAATTGGTACCGTTGGAATCATGGTTCCGATTTTGATGCAAAAAATCAAGAAATTCTAGATTTGATTAGAAATTGATTGATATTTTTAAGAAAACGTGGCTATGGGTTTAGAACAGTGTTTTATTTGGTAGTTGGGAGTGTAATTAAGAGGCATGGTCATCATTCTTTCTCTGCTGTAGCACATGGGACAGTATGGGGAGCCTTTTAAAATTAATTTATAACCATTTCACTCAATTTAATGCCTCTTACAGGTGGTTGAAGGACAGATTTCAGGATTTCCATTTTCCCTTCTCTTTTCCTTCTCATTTTTCTATAAATTGGAGTGTTGGGCTCATTGTAAAGAGGAGAGTTTTTGGGTAGCAAAGCTCTAAAAAAATTGCTTTGTGAAGCCAGTGTGTTGCAGGCCCTTGTAGTGGACTCCTTGCATGGTGATCCAGGCCCTTATCTTGTAATAGACTGAACTGTGCATACCAGGAAGCAATAAAATACAAGTTTGTGGGTGTATCTTCCCCTGCTATGTTTTCTTGCATTCTTCTTGCCCATTTAACCTTATTTACAATGATATTGTGTCTATTATTATATTCTTGTAGGGATTCATTATCATTGTGTATGCTTGGAATATTGTTGTGAATGCATTTTCCTAGAGTATGGAGAACTATCATCACCTCTTCTAGTGTGTACTTTGCTTCTGTATTTCACACATTTGGAGACTACTCTCACACCCTCTTTTTCTGGTGTATCACCGTTTTAGTGTAGGCTTTCATTTTATGCATTCTCTCTCCCTGGTCCCTTCGAAATTTACATTAGAACAGTTAGCTTATCCTGCATTACAGTAGATTGTGGCGGGTAGTTTAGGAGCAAGAACCAGCTTTCTCTGGAGGTCTATCTCAAGTAGCAAGTCCCACAACTTGGAGATAGCACCCATGTTATCCAATCACACCGTGAGTTCAAGTATGTGCACTTGTATAAACACAAGGGTGCTGTGATTCAGTGATAACATTCATCAAGGAATATGAGCACAAATCAATCTAAGAAGTTCGTGAATACCCCATTCATCAAAATCATAAATACTGCAGAGGCATTCATCAAAGTAAAAGGCACCACTGTGAACTCATAATGCCCATATCTCGTATGAAAGGCAATCTTATGAATATCTACCTCCGTAATCCTCAATTTATGATATCTTGACTTGAGATCAATCTTAGAGACCACTGTGCCTCCCTTCATCTGATCAAACAAGTCATCAATACGTGGAAGGGGAAACGATTCTTGATCATTACCTTATTCAGTTGGCGGTAATAAATACATAACCATAAGGATCCATCCCTCTTCTTCACAAAAATCACCGGTGCACCCCAAGAGTATGCACTAGGAAGGATAAGGCCTTTCTCTAGAAGGTCCTCCAACTGTAACTTGAGCTCACAGAGCTCCGGGGTGGTCATCCGATAAGGTACTCATGAGATAGGCTCTACTCCCGGAACAAGATCTGTATGAAAATCAATCTCATGTGAGGGTGGCATCCTCAGTAGCTCCCTTGGAAAGACATATAAAAACTCTCTTAGAATGGGATGGTCATCTACTAATGGTCCACTAGACCCATCCAATTACCTATTGCCGACTGTAACAACATACATCTGACAACCCCATCGGACACACTGCTTAAGCTGCATACCAGAGATGGTGTGAAGAGAAATGGGTCTCCTGACTCCTGAAATCACTGACTCAACTCCAAGATCATCTTCACAAGATATAGTCTTATGATAAAAATCCATCCTGGCCCTGTGTGCAGATAACCAATCCATACCTAAGATGACTCCAAACGAGCCTAAAGGAAGAATAGAGAGATCTTAAGTAGTGGTGAAAGGTACCAAATCTACAACACACTCCTTGACTAAGGATTATACAAATGTCTTAGCTCCCAAAGCCATCTCAAAGTCCCAACAATGACCCTACCTAACTGCCACCAGCCCGCATTGCTCTACTAAAGATGGTGAAATAAATGAATTGGAAAACCAGAGTCCAACAATATGGAGGTAGGAACACCACCAATACTACATGTAGTATCAATAACTATGATTTGGTGCTCTACCTGTTGATTCTCCACCACTACATATATCATATGGTTATGCCCCATATCACCAACTATCGGTGCTAATATTGGTGCATTACCCTTGTTGGGGTTCTGAGCGCAGTCTCTCAAAAATTTCTGTTAACTCCACATCTAAAGCAACCACCTGATCCCCTCCAGAGAGTAGCTATGGTCTATTGTGGCCTCTGCTAATGAGCTCTTGTTAACTGAGCTCTAGGTCCACCCTGTGTCCTGATGGGACCCGTAGGAGTAGGCCCCATACTCTGACCTCTCAGTGCATCAGCTCTCTGTGGAGGTATATAAGGTGGGTGGGACTGCTGCTGTTATTGGGATCTAAAAGATCACTATGAATAATGTTGACCACCACGAGGAGAAGGAGATGGCCCCCTTGATCTACTGTCATGCATCTTTTTGTATGCGGCTCCTGACTCGGTCTCTAGCCTGCTAGGTCTTCCCCTGAGTCTGCTTCGCTATGTAGGCCTTCTCGATGGCCTCTGCTAAAGTCTGTGGGAAGTGGATATGAACCGCACCTCCAATGTCTAGATCTAGGCCTTAGATGAACCTATGGATCCACACCTACTCCTCCTGCATGTACTCAACATACTGGAGTAGATCCAAAAACCTACTCTCATACTCTTCCACTATAAGGGATGCCTGTTGGATGTCATGGTACTTGTCGATCCTCTGTTGTACGAACCTCTGTTACAAATATCTACTCCTGAATCTCTCCTCAAAAATATCCCAAGTGACTATCTCAAAATCTACATGGAGCTTATGCTCCTCTTTCCTCCACCATACTCCAGCTCCATCCCTCATTAGATGGATCGCAACATGAGCTTTTGTGTTGCTAGAATAAGGACAAAGCTTGAAGCAATAGCTCAAGCTCACTAGCTAGGCCCTCTACTTGAAATCCACCTATGTCACCTGAGTAATGTGATGGTCAAAGCTTCAGGATCTCCCTGATGTGATTAGCAGTTGTGGTTTAATGGCCTTTAGGCCTCTCTACATGCTCTTCCCTAAGCTTAGGGCTCCAAGACCTCTCTTTGTGTCCTTAAAATCGGTCACCATGTCCCCTTTATAGGTGACTATGCTCTGGCTGATTCTCCATGAAAATTCTCTCCTTCATGCTCCTCACTGAGTGGAGGAGGTGCATGTCCGTCAATGGAAGTGACTCTATCATGTTTGGCATGCCCTCTAACTGATCGTCCGTTGTAACACAGTATTAACATCCTAAAGGGTCTACAAAATCTGTGGCAGGATGGCTACTACAGCATGATCCGGAGGTGGTATATCTAAGTCTATGTGGAAAGACTCCTCATCTTCTTTGTCCCTCCTACATAGAAAAAAATGAGAGTTAGTTCATTATTTTAAGTCTTCTTCAGTTTCCTATGTTTACTATCATATACAATTTTCAAACAGTTTTGCTTTCTAGATTAAAAGTTGTGCTAGTTTTATAGTTCCTGTCTCATGTTTTATAGTGTGCCAATGGTCCAAGATTTTGAACCATTCCTCTGATACTAAGTGTAATTCCTGCTTAAATTGAGACCCAAGAACAACCTAGGATTGGTTAGGAAAAAAATATGGAATAATTTTTTTTTTGATTAAGAGTGTCAACAACTAGGTTACATGGCAACAATTAGCTCAACAAGAATAAAAAAAAAATATAAAGAATGATTTAAATAATTTCCTCTTATATCTACTATTAACAAAACATAAGGTCAAAACAATGGATTAGATTTACCACTTAGGTCAGGAGGGTAATTTCTCACTCAACCACTCTCTAACAAGATAACAGGGTTCAACTTCATTTTTCACAAAATTAATGCCACCAAAACTTCCCTGAATCATTCCCATTGGATACGAATTTTTCTCACCTTTCCAATGCTATAAAGAAGTCCTCCTAGCTCCTTATATTTTGCAAGATATGAGCCGATGGACTTTGGGGGAGAAATTTTCCCAAGGGATAGTCCGTGGGCATAGGGAGGAAAATTTTCCCCTTGCGCGGGTTTGGCGGGGTAGGGAAGAACTTGGCACATTTTCCCTCCTTGGGCACAAAATCACAACTCTCCTTCATGCACCCATGAGCCTAGTGGGGATACACGTGTCGAGCCCTGATAGGTCAGGAGGAATGGAAGGTCGACGGAGAGGGTTAGGACATTGAGTCCTTTAGTCAAAAAATGCAAAGGGATCGAATAGATCCACACCTACGCTGGTGTCATAAATTCCATGTGTCACGAGTTGATTGGCACAGGAAAAATGAGACATGCGGGGGCGACAAGAAAAATTTGGATTTTTGAGTTGAAAATGCAAAGGAAGAAATTTGTGCACGCCTCCTCTGATTGCAAGAATGCGACATGTGTCACAACCCCATTAGTCACATGTCCATGGGATTTCTAAGTGCTCAAAGAATTTTGTGATATAAAAGGAAAAATGTTTAAATTTAGAAGAATTTCCATGCCTCCACCAAACCTAAGGCCTCCACATGTCATCATGTGATTGGGCACGGGTGACAGGGCGGCGAGGAAAAATTATGATCTTTGCCAAAGGCAAAAAACAAAAGTTTCAAAGGTGAAATTTTCTCCGCTTCTTTGGTATTCTCTGGGTGACACCATGTGTCACCCAACGATTGGATTCAGGTGACAGGGTGGCGGAATAACCTAAGGCATTTAGCCAAAAATGTTTCTAAGTCTAAAAAGCTTGCGCGGGCCTGTGTGTGCGCGAAAGAGAAAAATCCAAGGCAAGGCGCTAGTGTGGGGCCACGAAGGAAAAATGTAAATTTTTCCAAAGGGGGAAAAAATGTTATGTTCCAAAATTATCCTACACATCCGTTGAGCTGCATTTCAACATGTGATTGCCCTCGGGTTAGCGGGGATGTAGGAAAAAATGGGACATTTTTCCCAAAGGAAAATTCTCAAAAAGATAAGTTTTTAAAGGTGTTTGCCCCTCCGATGTGCCACATGCTAGAACCCAATTAGATGCGGGATGGCAAAGGCCACGGATATTTTTGGGAAATTTTTCCAAAGTTGAAAATTAAATTTTAATAGTTAGATTTATTTTTTTGAAAGCCAATTTGAAGTAAAACATCAAATGGTCATAAATTTTAATAGGAGGCTCAGATTTGGGAAAATGAGGAATTTCTAGAAATATCTCAAAGTCCTCTTTGCATAGGACTCATCAATTTTTGATTTTGAGGAAGTTCATGTGGTCAATTTAATGAAAACAATCTGTATTTTTTTGTAAAGAAAAATGTAAAAAGTTAACTTATAAATTTTTATTCAAATTTGATCTCCTACTTTCTTAACATTTTAAATAGACATGGAGACTTGTTTTTAAAGGGATTTAGGAAGGGTTCCAATATTGAATTAGATAGAAAGATTTGTAATTGAAATTTTTACATTATTGGACAGCATAATGGTTGTTTAAGTTTGGTTTTGATTTTACCAAGTTCTCAAGGATCTTTCTTAAGTGTTATTGTCAATTTGATTTCCTTAGGACCTACTATATCTAAATTTTAATGTTTCATTTCTTATTTCTTGATGTAGGTTTGAACTGTTCATTTTTTAATAATTTATTGCCACTTTGAATTACAAAATAGAGATCATTCACTAGAGGATTTATTAAATAGTGTTTATCGTCCAATTATGGGAAATTCATTCCATTCTATTCTAATTCATTCATTTGATTCAAACAACCATTTAACTGCCAATATGCAAAGTATGATTTCCAAATTTCAACACATTTCAAAGGGAATAAAATATTGTCTTTTCTTCACATGCATTCTTCTTTTCAATCAGAGATTTTAGTTCACAACAACAAATCAATTCCAATACAATGATGCAAGTTTGAGAAAGGATAAGGCATTCATTTATTGATTTTCAAAAAAAAATTTTACAACTTCTCTCTTTCTTTTGATTTCAAAATACTATATACAATGCATATAACATTCTTCCACATTCTTCGAAAATAGAGAATAAAATATGACTCATTAAATATCACATTTCAATTTCAATCTTATCAATACAAGTATCTTCTCATTAAAATTAAATATACAAATCATCAACTTCAAAGTGGGAGGGATTACAATAAGCTTGCTCACAAGAAGGGATTTTCAAATTGTTCACTTCTATTGTTCGAAAACAACAACATGCTGGTTTTCTTCATCTTCCAATGGATTACAACAAAAATAGGGGGAAAGGAAACGCTCTCCACCCAGCCAAGATATCCAATGAGAAGGGAGAAGCCATCCTTCCTCATTAGCCCCCAAGCCCCAACCATAATGAAATAAGAGATGTATATCAACCCATGGCGATAATGGATTCCACAAATATACGTGCAACATTTTCATAATAAAAACACATTCCAAGAAGAATGTAGTTCACAACTACATTAACACATACAAAAAAAACTAATGCTCCATCAAGCAAGCCAAAAAGAGCAAGGATCTATGGGGAAAGCTACTTATGCCTCCCAATGGGAAATGAGAATCAACCTAAACAACCCACCAATGATAATCCATCTCACATACCATTATGGCCCCCCAAAATTCCTCCTTATGCCCTCCAAATGTTTCTCCCTTATGCCCCCCCCCCCCCCCAAGAGTAAGAAATGCAAGCTATTTCTTTTCTATGGTGGATCCCAATCCCAAACTTCATACACAATAAAACTGATGCCATTGGCATTCCCTTACCTCCCCCATATGAAATCCCCATAGCCTTCTCCTACACCATATCCTAAGCAATCTACCCAATTAGCCAACAAACACATAACAACATTCACCATTTCATACATGCATGAAAGAGAAAGAAGTATTTTAAAAGGGAAAGTTCCTACCTCTCCATAATGGAGTTTGTTCCAAGAACAACAAGCTTTCCAATGCCTAAAATATAGTCCAAAATAAGAAACAAAAAACATGCAATGATCTTCAAACTCCTTCCATAAGAAAGAACTCCAAAACAATAAGAAATTCACCCCAAGAGAAGTATGCAAAGTTTTAACAACCCAAAACAAGCAAAGAGTTCAAATTTTTAAAGGAGAGGGAAGAGAAGAGGATGATGTGGATCTGTGTGGGATTCCACATCACACTTCCTCAACCCCCAAAGTAAAATTCAACATCATTCACCTAAGCACAATAAATTAAAATGACATATTTACGTACACACTCCAAAACAACCCATACCCCAAAAAGACTGAATTTAAAACATGGAAGAGAAGTGCAATTAAAACTTACAATTAGTTATTTCAAAATGCATTATAAATGTAAAATTTTAACCTCCAAACCATAGGTATGGTTGGTGACTAATTTTAAGAGGTGTGGGACAAGTTTAACTTGTCACACAAGGCTCCAAATATAGCCTCCAAGGACAAATTCGAATTCCCAAGATGATGAAGTGTTTCATACTACAAAATTTATCTTACATTCTCTTACATATCCCTTACACATTCTTACACATTACTTACACACTCTTACAACATTTGTTTTAAGGGAAACAACTCTATTAATTACATTATTATGACATATTGATTTATTTATTTTAACACATGATTATTTACAACATTAACTCAACATATAATAACTAATATGAAGCGGTATAGCACCACAAAATAAACACATGAAAACATTAATAAAAGAAACCACATTAAAGAAATACATGAAATCCCTTGGTCACATTTCTAAAGGTGATTCCCCCCCATGGGAATCCCTAACAAATGCAAACACACAAAAAAATACAGTTTCCATGGTGACCTTGTTGAATTCACTTAGAATTCTAACATTGTTGGTCTCCAATCCCCCGACATTGTTGTGATATTTTAACCTGCAAAACACAAATACCTCCTTCGGCCTTGTGGCCATATAAAAACATCCAAAATGATATAAGCAACATCTCAATATCATCTATACATATGAATCACGACAACATCAATAAATCAACATATCATTTACAATTTGATCGAAAACTATATCATCATCAAATAATTTCCATACTAAATCCACTCACAATATCCAACATCACATGTATAAACAACATCCATAATATATCAATCTCAAACAATATATCATCATCCACATATAAAAATATCTCTAATAATCATCATGCATAATAACTGAATCAAGATCAATAATAATCCATGGGAAATATTGTACCGTTGACCTATCTTTAAAAAAGGGACTGGCCCACCCATAAATTATCATGGAAATAGCACTATCTGTGATTTATGTATGATAAGTAGGAAATTATCACACTTTAGGTATTACGTATAAAAACATTACATTTATATTTATATTTTTTTAAAGGAAAAAACGTTGTTGGGTTCTTTTGTATGGATGTAGCCTCCACGTCCATGGTCAAATAAATGATTCTTGAACTCGATCATTAAAAAAATACAAGTGCATGACAATGTCAAAAATTCACATATTCATTATTCATAGATTTATATATTTATTATATTAAGAATCTTTCTCAGATTTGGACAAGCATTGAACTACTATTGATAAATGTTTTCACATTAAAATAAAAATAGTTTTTAAAACATCAATCAATTTAAGATAACAAAAATTTATTAAGTGGAAGTGGACAAATATGGAATATTTTTCAATTACATCTGCATTAATGTTAATTAATAGTAAATGTGAAATATATTGATAAGATGTTAATAAATGTGTGATATATGATAGAACGTCATTTAATGTTTCAACATTTAAACAATTTATAATTATATAATGATAAGGATATGTTAAATTAAGAGGAAAAATAATTCAGTTTACAAATTTTGATTATTTTTTGGAATATTTTAATTTTATGTTTCATAAGAAATAGGCCAGAACACAAAATGTTATTTTTAAATTACATATAAAAATGTATCATTACAATTTTCATTGTTAGAATTTTGATTATCATGTCAAAACAACAGTGTAGTTTTGTAAAGAGTTATGAGGTGATCAATATTTTCTTTTTGAACTTATCGCATAAAATTTATATGCATGATCAAGTTGTGGAGGTAGAATATATATGCCAAAGCTTCGGTGGATAGGCATTCCATGCAAAGGAAGCAAGAAGGCTTACATCCTAAAAAGGGAAGAAAACTATGTATGATTAAGTGTTAATACATAACATGTTTGATAAAGTTCAAGATTTCTAAAGAATATTAATATTATTATTCGTATATGATGTTATAGTCACCTTCAAGGATTTCAATATAATTATTTAAATAGAAAATTAATCAAGTGTAAGTTTTTGTATGGGCATTAATAGAATGACCATATGAATCATCCTTACATTGCACACAAACCAACATTAATGTGGGCGTGATCGAATGATATAGTTTTATTCTAAGTAGATTCGTATACTTAAGACGTGCCCCAGATCTGCATGATAGGATGAACATAATTTTTCCCTCTCTTTGTTGCATAGGAGAAATAGTGTGACTGTATCATGAGGAATTCATATCTCCTGTGCACTTTCATCCCTGCAACTATCCAAATACTGTTAAAATTACAATGTGAACTTGGGTTTCTTAGTGATTAATGCCTCCAGATCTCAAATAAAGTTAAATTATTGTTATTCAAGGGAAATGTAGGTCTTGATGTTGTAAGGAGTGACCATTCCCTATCTCATCTCCTTCCACACATAAAACTCACACGCATACCGTAATTCCCACTTTCCTTTGACACTTTTAGATACTGATCCCAATACTGTTGATCTTATATTGGACGTTGTTATGTTTTGATTTATTATGATATGTAGATTTTAGACCATGGCTTATTATAGATCTTGATTTAGTTATTATGCATGATGTTTATTAGAGATGTTCTTATAAATGGATGATGATATATTGTTTGACGTGGATATATTTTAGATGATGTTTGGACATGTGACATTAGATATTGTGGAATCGACCTGGTATGAAAAATATTAGATGATGACATAGTTCCAAATGTTTGGACATGTGTTTCTTTTATTTTGGTTTCTTTTTATTATTAATGTTTGCGTGTGTTTGATTTGTAATGTGTTACCCCCCTTTCCTTTAATTATTATGTATTGAGCTAATATTGTAAATAACCATGTATTAAATAAATAAATCTAATATGTCATAGGGATGTAATAAGTGAAGTTGTAGATATTAAATGCAATATTGTAAGATTATGGAAGAATGTGTAAGAATATGTAAGAGAATATATGATATATTTTGGAGTGTAAGAAACTTCATTCCCTTGAAATTCGAAATTGTCTTTGGGGACTATTTTTTAAGGCTTGTGGGACAAGTCAAACTTGTCCCACACCTCTTACAATTAATTACCAACCATAGCTATGGTTTGGAGGTTAAGATTAGACATTTTAAATCCTTTTTAAATAATTATTGGTAAGTCTTTATTGCAATTCTCTTACATGCTTTGAATTTTTTCCTTTTGGGGTATGGGTTAATTTTGGAGTGTGTAAGTTGATTGTCTTTTCATTTATTGTGATTAGCTTGTGATGTTGAATTCTATTTTGGGGGTTGAGGAAGAATGATGTGGCATCCCACACGGAATCCACATCACCCTCTCCTGTCCCTTTCCTTTAAAAGTGTGAACTATTTTCTTATTGTGGGTTGTTCAAACCTTGTGCATTTCCTCTTGGGAAATTTTCTTGATGGTTGGAGTCTTGCTTATGGAAGGCGTTTGAAGATCCATTGCATGTGTGTTTTTGTTGTTTTGGAATGTGTATTTGGGCATTGAATAGCTTACTGTCATTGGAACAAACTCCATTATGCAAAGGTAGGAACTTGCGCCTTTGAAATGCTTCTTTCTTTCTTTGCATGTAATGAAATGGTTTTGTTATATGTGTTTGTTGGCTGGTTAGGTAGACTGTTAAGGGCATGGTGTAGGAGAAGGCTATGGGTATTTCATATGGGGGGCATAAGGGAATAGTAATTGAATCATTTATATTTTGGAGGGAGTTTGGAATTAGGATCCACTGTGGAAAATAAATAGCTTGTATTTCTTACTCTTGGGGGGGGGCATAAGGGAGAAACTTTGGGGGGGCATAAGGAGGAAGTTTTGGGGGGCATAAGGGTAAGGAAGGTGATAAATTTTGGCGGGTCCTATTGGTGGATTCCCATTTTCCATTGGGAGGCATAAGTAGTTCTACATAGATCCTTTCTCTTGTTTTTGACTTGCATCATGAAGCCTCAGTCTTGTTTGTGTTTGTTAATGTTGTTGGGAACTACATCCTTTCTGAAATGCGCATTTTAATGTAAAATGTTGCATGTGTGTTTGTGGAAGTCATTTTGCCATGAGTTTTTCTTCATCCCTTATTTCATTATGGTTGGGGCTCGGGGGCCAATGAGGAAGGACGAATTCTCCCTTCCCATTGGATATCTTGGTTGGGTGGAGAGTTTTTCCTTTCCCACTTCCTTGTTGTGATCAAGATGAAAAGTTGAAGAAATAAACATGTTGTTGTTTTGGAGTAGAAGGAAATGCACAGTTTGTTAGTCCCTTGTTAATGTCAAATTCATTGTAACCCTTCCCACATTGGGGTGGATGAATCGTATTATTATTTGTAATGGAGAGGCACCTGTACTGAAAATGAAAGATTGAATTTGATATGTGAAATGCAAAAGTTATAATCCATTTTATGTTTGGAAGAATGTGATATATTTTGTATAACTATATTTGAAATCAAAAGAAAAGGAGAGTGTTAAAGTTGTTTATCAGGATTCAATAAAGAATTACTTGCCTGTTCTCAAAATTTGTTATTGTGTTGCAATGGTTTTAGTGTGATGAAATGAAATTTCTGTGCGAAAGTAAAATACTAATAAGGGAAAGAGAAAATGCTTTATTCTTTTCAAATCAGACTTTACATATTGGATGTTAATGGATAAGTGAATGAATGGAATGTATTAGATCGTATTTGAAATGTCTTTTCATATTTGGAGGATGTAAAATGTTTAGGAACCTCTTAAGTTTGATCTCTGTTTATTTTTAAATCTAGAAATCGATTTATCAGGAAATGTACAGTTAGAACCTACATTATGAATTAAGAAATGAAACATTGCAATTTAGTTATAATAAATCTCAATGAAACTCAATTTGACTTCAATACTTAATAAAGACCCTTCAACACTTTTTAAAATCAAACTTGAAACTCACACAGTTGTTTTGCTGTCTAATGTTGGAAAAATATAATTTACACGTAAATCCATTAATTGAACCTCTAAAAATCTATTAAACAAATCCAAGAATAAGCCTCTATGTCTATTTGACATGTTGAGGAAGAAGAAGATAAAAATTTAACAAAATCTCATAAGTTGGAAAAATTGCCAGTTTGTTTTCAAAGCCTGTAGCTTATTTTATTCAAAATGGCCATTCAAGAAAATATATAATAATCTAAATATTTAAAATCAAAATTTTCCTTCAGAAAACGTTCTCAGGTTTCCCCGCAACCCCGCAGACCCATAGCCAATCACATGGTGACATGTGTCCAAACAAACGCACTAGCCCGCGTGAGATTTTTAGACTTTCTCTGCTGCACCGCCGACCTGCATGTAACCAGAGGGTTGTTTATGCATGAAAAGTGAAGTTGTGGACGTGTGGTTAGCGCACGACAAGGAAAAAGGCATTGACGTGCGACAACGGAGTGTGGTTCACGTGTGACAAGGATAAGGCATTGATGCACAAAAACAGAGTGTGGTTGACACGTGACAAGGAGAGGGCGTTGACACGCGACAACAAATGGTGGTTTACGTGCAATAAGGGGGAAAGTGTTGACACGTTTTTGACGCACGTCTAGGGGAGTGGTTGACACATGACAACAGGAGGTTGTTGACATGCATCAATAGGGATGTTGACACATGACATCCAGGGGTTGTTGATGCATGCCAATAGGAGGAGTTGAGGCACGTCAAGAGAAAAATCCAGAGTGATCCTCCTTAAGTAAATGACAAGAAAAGTTTGCAATCTGATAGTTAGCCTTGTAACCTCGTTGTTGTTATTCTTAAACAAAAAAAAATATTCCTTAATTTTCCTATTAATCCTAGTTTGTTTCGTAGGTCTCAAGTGGTTATTTTAATTGGGTACTACACTTGGTATTAGAGTAGTGGTTCAAAATCTTGGACCATTGGGCACACTAGAAAACTTGAGACATGAATTTTAAAACTAGCACACCTTGTTATCTGGTAAACAAAACTGTTTGAAAATTGTATAAGATAGTAAACTTAGAAACTGGAGAAGACTTAAAAATAATGGGCTATCTCTCATTTTATTCAAGTAACATGAAAACTCGTGTCACGATCCACCTACTGAAGGATGGAGATAGAGTATGATGGAGGACAGAGGAGTAGAAGCTCCATGTTGATTCTGAGATAGTCACCTGGGAGATTTTTGAGGAGATATTTAGGAGCATATACTATCTTAGAGGTTCATACGACAGAGGATCGATGAGTTCCATGACCTCCGACAGGCATCCCTTTCAGTTGCAGAGTATGAAGGTAAGTTTTTGGATCTTCTTCAGTATGTTGGGTACATGAAGGATGAGCAGGTGTGGATCCATAGGTTCATCCAGGGCCTCAATTTAGACATTGGAGGTGCGGTTCAGATCCACTACCCAAAGACTTTAGCAGAGGCCATTGAGAAGGCCTACATAGTAGAGGAGACTCAGGGAAAGACCCAACAGGCTAGAGACCAAGTCAGGAGCTGCATACATCAGATGTAGGATAGCAGATCGAGTGGATCAACTCCTCCTCCTTGTGGTGTTTAGGATTCTTCACATTCATCTTTTAGACCCCAGTAGCAACAACAGCAATATCAGTAGTCCCACCAACCATATACACCTCCACAGAGAGCTGATGCATAGAGAGGTCGGAGTATGGGGCCTCCTCTTAAGGGTCCCACTCGGACACAAGGTGGACCTAGAGCTCAATTAGTAGGAGCTCGACAGTAGAGGCCGCAATAGACCATAACTGGATCATCCGGATCCATAGCACCTACTTCTAAGGCACCTTCTGGCGGTGTTACTCTTTGGACAGGATCGAGTGGTTGTTTTGGATGTGGGTAGTGGGACATTTTTAAAGAGACTGGCCTCGGAAACCTAACAAGTGTAAGGCATCGATCTCAGAGCTGATATTTGGTCATATTGGATGTAGCCACAGGATTTATGCAGTGGTTGAGAACCACCAGGCCGAACACCAGAACACAGTCTTTCAGACTACATGTAGCATTGGGGGTATTCCTACCTCCATATTATTTGACTCTGGTTCTTCTGATTATTTTATTACACCGTCTTTAGTACGATGCAAGCTGGTGGCAATTAGGTAGGGTCATTATTAGGATGTTGAGATGGCTTCGGGAGCCAAGATCTCTGTTGACTCGTTGGTCAACGAGTGTGCTGTAGATTTGGTACCTTTCACCACTTCTTCAGATATCCGTATTCTTCCTTTGGGCTTGTATGGAGTTATCTTAGGTATGGATTGGTTATCTAAACATAGGGCTAGGATGGATTGTTATCACAGGACTATATCTTGGGAAGATGACCTTGGAGTTGAGTCGGTGATTTCAGGGGTCAGGAAACCCATTTCTGTTCACACCATCTCTGCTATGCAGCTCAAGTGGTGTGTGTAACGGGCTTTTCAGATTACACAGTTATAGTTAGTGAAAAGTCAGAGGATGGGTCTGGTAGACCATCACTAGATGATCATCCCATTCTGAGAGAGTTTGTGGATGTCTTTCTAGGGGGGCTACTGGGGATGCCACCCCCACATGAGATTGATTTTCATATAGATCTGCTTCTGGGAGAAAAACCTATCTCACGAGCACCTTATCAGATTACCACCCCAAAGCTCTATGAGCTCAAGTTACAAATAGAGGGCCTTTTGGAGAAAGGCCTTATCCATCCTAGTGTATCCCCTTGGGGTGCACCGGTGATTTTTGTGAAGAAGAAGGATGGATCCTTGCGGTTATGTATCAATTACCATCAGCTGAATAAGGTGACGATCAAGATTTGTTATCCCCTTCTATGTATTGATGACTTGTTTGATCAGATGAAGGGAGCCATGGTGTTCTCTAAGATTGATCTCAAGTCAGGCTACCATTAGTTGAGGATTACGGATATAGAAATCCATAAGACTACCTTTCATATGAAATATGCGCACTATGAGTTCACTGTGGTGATTTTTGGTTTGATGAATGCCCCTAGAGTGTTTATGAGTTTGATGAATGGGGTATTCATAAAATTATTAGATCGGTTCGTGCTCATCTTCCTTGATGACATATTGATTTACTCACACATGCGTGAGGAGCATGAGCGGCACCTTTTTCAGGTTCTTCAGTGTTTTTGTAAGAAACAAATTTATGGGAACTTGGAGAAATGTGCTTTCTTTCAGTCTGAGGTACATTACTTGGGTCATATCATCTTTGGGGAAGGTATCGTAGTCAATCCTTCCGATATTAGAGCCATTATGGATTGGCCAGCACCCACTACTATTACAGAGGTGCACAGTTTCATGGGGTTAATAGGTTACTACCAGAGATTTGTTCACGACTTCTCTCAGATTGTACACCCCATCACTTACCTTCAGCGGAAAGGGAATAATTTTTTTTGGTCAGACAAATGTGAGTAGGCCTTCAGGGGACTAAAGGCATGTCTCACTACTGTACCTATTATTGCGGTGTCGAATCCTCATGGTGAGTTCTTTGTCTACACGGATGCTTCGTTGGAAGGCCTTGGAGTTGTGCTGATGTAGGAAGGCAAGGTAGTGGCCTTTGAGTCTCACAAACTCAATGATTATGAGCTTAATTATCTGACTCACGATCTTGAGTTTTTGGTAGCTGTGCACACTTTGGTTCGATGGAGGCACTTTCTTCTTGGTCAGATATTCATGCTCATGACAGATCACTTGGGTCTTCACCATCTCTTCACGTAGCCCAATCTAAATGCTCGTTAGAGGCATTAGATGGAGATTCTTTATGAGTATGACATGGAGATAGGGACATGTGAAGGGGAAGGAGAATGTGGTTGCAGATGCTCTCACCAAGTGAAGACATGTGGGTATGGTCACTTCAGTGGGTACAAATTTGTAGAGTAGGATTCTTCAATACCTTCCTCTTGAAAACTTTTACATTACAGTTCAAGTAGAGATTGAGTCCAAGAGACCCCTTGAGGGGAATTTTGATGCTTTTGTGCTAGAGGAAGATGGTCTCCTTAGGCACAGAGGTTCGAATTATGTTCCCAGAGATGGAGGCTTGATGCAGCACATCTTGACAGAGGCACATCGTGTACCCTATTCAGCCCAGCCTGGGTGAAGAAGATGCACGCAACCTTGAGACAGTTTTACCACTAGGGAGGACTTCGCAAGGACATGGCTCAGTTTGTGTCACACTATTTGGAGTGCCAGAAAGTGAAGGCCAAAAATTAGCATCCAGCTGGCCTTCTCTTTCCTCATTCTATACTGGAGTTGAAATGGGACACCATTTCCATGGATTTCATTGTTCGGCTACCAATTTCGAGATATCACCACGATGCCATCATGGTCATGGTTGATAAATTGAAAAAATTGGCTCACTTTTCACCGGTGAAGACCACTTATAAAGCTAGTGCATTGACACGTGTCTATTTAGATGAGATTTTTAGGTTACATGGGATTCCACAGGAGATCATTTATGACCGTGATCCTTTGTACACTTCCCATTTCTGGACTACCATGCAACATGCCCTTAGGACGAGGATTAATTTCAGCACAACTTATCACCCTGAGACTAATTGACAGACCAAGAGGGTGAATTATATTTTGGAGGACATGCTTAGGATGTACGTGATGGATCATCAGGCAATATGGGCGTATCTTTACTTGATGGATTTTGCCTATAATAATAGTTTTCACAGTTCCATAGGCATTGCTCCTTTTTAGGCCTTGTACGGTAGAGAGTGTAGGACAACCCTTAGCTAGGATAGGTTGGAGGATAGAGTATCTCTTGGACCAGCCCTTTTGTAGGACATGGAGTAGTAGGTGGTGATGATCAGATAGAGACTACAAGAGGCACATGACAGGAAGAAGTAGTACGTTGATCAGCGTAGGACCGAACATAATTTTGATGTGGGAATGAAGGTGTTCCTTTGTGTTAGGCCACACATGAGCCCTATCTGTTATGGAAAAGGTTCTAAGTTAGCTCCTTGTTTCATTGGTACTTTTCAGATCTTAGAGCGTATCGGCCCTTTGGCTTACTGTCTAGCTTTACCACCCAGCTTGTCTCGCGTATATGATGTGTTTCATGGTTCTGTTCTTAGGAGGTACATTACAAATTTTTCTCATGTGTTGGATTGGACCTCTTTGCAGGTGCAGGAATAGTGGCAGGTGATTGTGGAGCCCATGCATATCATAGATCGTAGGACCCTGGGCCTTTGAGACAGAGAGATTGATCAGATACCGGTACATTGGGATAGATATGACGAGACTACAACTACTTGGGAGGATACCACCATGTTACGAAAGTAGTTTCCACATTTGTTCTAGTGACATTCGGGAGGAAGTGGAGTCTAAGGGGAGGGGGGTGTAATGCCTATTTTCCTTTGACACTTTTAGATACTTATCCCGATACCATTGATCTTATATTAGATGTTCTTTTGTTTTGATTTATTATGATGTGTAGATGTTAGACCATGGCTTATTATAGATCTTGATTCAGTTATTATGCATGATGTTTATTAGAGACATTCTTATATATGGATGATGATATATTGTTTGACGTGGATATATTTTAGATGATGTTCGGACATGTGACATTAGATATTGTGGAATCAAATTGCTATGAAAATTATTAGATGATGACATAGTTACAAAATAGAATTGAAAATGAAGATGTTGAATTTGTGATATTGTTGTGATTTATATTTGATCTTTAGATGTTAATTATATCATTTTGGATGTTCTGATATGGCCATGAGGCTGAACAAGGAATTTTTATTTTGTAGGTTAAGTTATCACAACAATGTCGGGGGACTAGAAACCAACCATAACAGAATTTTGGATGAACTCAATGAGGTCACCATGGAAACTATATTGTTTGAGTGTTGTGTTTGTTACGGATTCCGGGAATCACATTTAAAATGCGACCAAGGGATTTTTTATGTGTTTCTTTTATTTTGGTTCATTTTTATTATTAATGTTTGTATGTGTTTTATTTGTAATGTGTTACCCCCTTTCCTTTAATTATTATGTATTGAGCAAATATTGTAAATAACCATGTATTAAATAAATAAATCTAATATGTCATAGGGATGTAATAAGTGAAGTTGTAGATATTAAATGCAATATTGTAAGAGTATGGAATAATGTGTAAGAATATGTAAGAGAATATATGATATATTTTGGAGTGTAAGACACTTCATTCCCTTGAAATTCGAAATTGTCCTTGGGGGCTATTTTTGGAGGCTTGTGGGACAAGTCAAACTTATCCCACACCTCTTAAAATTAATTACCAACCATAGCTATGGTATGGAGGTAAATATTAGACCTTTTCAATGCTTTTTAAATGATTATTGGTAAGTATTTATTGCACTTTTCTTACATGCTTTAAATTATTTCCTTTTGGGGTATAGGTTAATTTTGGAGTGTGTAAGTTGATTGTCTTTTCATTTATTATGATTAGCTTGTGATGTTTACTTCTGTTTTTGGAGTTGAGGAAGAATGATGTGGCATCCCACATGGAATAAACATCACCCTCTTCTCTCCCTCTCTTTTAAAAGTGTGAACTCTTTGCTTATTGTGGGTTGTTGAAACCTTGCGCATTTCCTCTTGGGTGATTTTCTTGCTGATTGGAGTCTTGCTTGTGGAAGGCATTAGGAGATCCATTGCATGTGTGTTGTTGTTGTTTTGGACTGTGTATTTGGGCATCAAATAGCTTGTTGTCATTGGAACAAAATCCATTATGGAGAGGTAGGAACTTGTGCCTTTGAAATGCTTCTTTCTTTCTTTGCATGTAATGAAATGGTTTTGCTATATGTGTTTGTTTCCTGGTTTGGTAGACTGCTTAGGGCATGGTGTAGGAGAAGGATTTGGTGATTTCATATGGGGGGAATATGGCAATTCCAATGGCATCAGTTTTATTGTGGAGTGAGTTTGGGATTGGGATCCACTGTGGAAAAGAAATAGCTTACATTTCTTAGTCTTAGGGGGGTATAAGGGAGAAACTTTGGGGGGGGGCATAAGGAGGAAGTTTAGGTGGGCATAAGGGTACGAAAGGTGATATATTTGTGCTGGTCATATTGGTGGATTCGCATTTTTGATTGGGAGGCATAATTAGTTCCCCAAAGGTCCTTGCTCTTGTTTTGGCTTGCTTGATGAAGCCTTAGTCTCGTTTCTGTTTGTTAAGGTAGTTTGGAACTACATAATATTTGAAATGCACATTTGAATGTAAAATGTTGAGTGTGTGTTTGTGGAAGTCGTGTTGCCATGAGTTGCTCTTCATCCCTTATTTCATTATGGTTGGGGCTCGGGGGCCAATGAGGAAGGAAGACTTGTCCCTTCACATTGGATATCTTGGTTGGGTGGAGAGCATTGCCTTTCCCCCTTCCTTGTTGTGATCAAGATGAAAAGTTGAAGAAATCAGCATGCTGTTGTTTCAGAGCAAAAGGAAATGCACAGTTTGAAAGTCCCTTGTTAATGTAAAATTCATTATAACCCTTCCCACATTGGGGTGGATGAATCATATTATTAGTTGTAATGGAAACGCACCTGTATTGAAAATGAAAGATTGAATTTGATATGTGAAATGCAAAATTTATAATCCATTTTCTGTTTGGAAGAATGTGATATATTTTGTATAACTGTATTTGAAATCAAAAGAAAAGGAGAGTTGTAAAGTTGTTTATCGAGAATCAATAAAGAATTTTACTAGTCTGTTCTCAAATTATGTTATTGTGTTGGAATGGTTTTGGTGAGATGAAATAAAATTTCTATGGGGAAGGAAAATACGTATAAGGGAAGGAGAAAATGCTTTATTCTTTTAAAATCAGACTTTACATATTGGATGTTAATGGATAAGTGAATCAATGGAATGTATTAGATCGGATTTGATATGTCTTTTCATATTTGGAGGATGTAAAATATTTTAGGAACCACTTAAGTTTGATCTCTGTTTATTTTTAAATCTGGAAATCGATTTATCAAGAAATGTACAGTTCGAACGTACCTTATGAATTAAGAAATGAAGCATTGCAATTTAGTTATAATAAGTCTCAACGAAACTCAATTTGACTTCAATACTTAATAAATACCCTTCAACACTTTTTAAAATCAAACTTGAAACTCACACAGCTGCTTTGATGTCTAATGTTGGAAAATATCATTTGTACATAAATCCATTAATTGAACCTCTAAAAATCTATTAAACCCATCCAAGAATAAGCCTCCATGTCTCTTTGACATGTTGAGGAAGAAGAAGATAAAAATTTAACAAAATATCATAAGTTGGAAAAATTGTCAGTTTGTTTTCAAAGCCTGCAGCTTGTTTTCTTCAAACTGACCATTCAAGAAAATATATAATAATCTAACTGTTTAAAATAAAAAATTATCTTGGGAAAATGTTCTTAGGTTTCCCCGCAACCCCGTGGACCCATAGCCAATCATATGCTAACACGTGTCTCGATGGATGCGCAGGGTCGCACGAGCTTTTAGACTTTCTCTGCTACCACCGCTGACCCGCATCTAAGTAGAGGGCTGTTGGCACATGACAAGTGAAGTTGTGGATGTGTGGTTGATGCACGATGAGGATAATGCACTGATGCGTGACAATGGTGTGTGTTTGACGTGCGACAAGGAGAAGGCATTGACACACGACAATGGAGGTTGGTTAACACGTGACAAGGGGGAAAGTGTTGACACATTATTGACGCACGTCTATGGGAGGTGTTGATGCGCGACAACAAGAGGTTGTTCTACGTGCGTCAATAGGGATGTTGAATTGCGACAAACGAGGGTTTTTGATGCTGGACAACCTGAGGAGTTGACATGCGACAACAAGGGGTTGTTGACACACGTCAAGAGAAAAATGTGAAGTACTCCTCCTTAAGTAAATGACAGGTGAAGTTTGGAATCTGATAGTTAGCCTTGTAACCTCGTTGTTGTTATCCTTAAATAAAAAAAATTATTCCTTAATTTTCCTATTAATTCTAGCTTGTTTCGTAGGTCTCAAGTGGTTGTTTGAATTGGGCACTACACATGCATAATAATTAGCTGGTAGGTGTAATGCAATATTTGATAGGTCTTTCCAGTGCATTCATGATGTGGAAATCCTTGTTCCAAGGCACCGAAATGCCAACGTGTGCATAACTATAATGGAGTTTGAATTTTCTTTTTTTTTGGGTAAATGATTTACATTTAGTACAATTCCTGCAATTATGTTTCACAAGGAGGAGCAAGAAGTTTGGTAAAATTTATGGATCATGTTGCCATACAATCCATCAATATTTCTTGAAGGATTCAACAAATCTATCTTCCAAGTGAAACCTACATGGCTTTTTACTATTTAATTATAATTGACTTCCTTTTGTTATATTAAAATATCCCATTTTTTTATTTTATTTTTTGCCTCCTAAAATTATTATACTTTATTTTATTTATTTCTTACATGTATTTCACTTATCGTAGCTAATGTGAGGTAGATAATGCTTTATAAATGTTAATTTATTTTATTTTATAATACAAAAGCAGAAGGGGCATTGCATGTTTCCCTGCACATGAACCATAATAGAAAGTTATGTTAGCACATTCCTCTCAGCAAGAACAAGGATGACACAGTGGATAGCTTGGTTAGAAGAAGGGTTTAAAATGTCCAGGGGATGAGGTTTTCAACTGGGGGTTTTGTTTTCATAGCCAAAATTTTAAATTTTACATGTTATACATTTATGATGACAACACCTTATTACCAAGTATCTCTTGAAACTTTTACCTTGGTGAATGGTTAAAAAACACATTTTACACCAGCATACACACCATTGTAATGCATCTCATTTGATATCACTATTTATGTTAGTTATGTAGATTATAAACAATAAGTGCTTAATTAATTGGGGATAATACATAACACAGTTTATAACGGTATAGATCCTTTATGAAAATGGTGTTAAAAAATATAATTATTATTCAAATTAATGTACACTGTAAATTATAAACAACTAGAATTAAGTGGTTTATCTAATTGTCCACAATGTATATATTTTATGTTCTATGGATAATACATAGTCAAGGTTTTAGTTGTATATCACTATCAAAAAAAATTGTTTTAATCTTAGAATGCTGAGAAATTTAGAATTGTGATCTACATTGTATTGTATTTAAAAAATCCTTAATTATAATAATTATTATTTTCAAAATATATTGAGAAATTGTTATTTTTCCACAATAAAATTATAAGATTATGAATATTCCACAAAACCATCTGAAGAGCTCATATTAATTGAATCAATTCAGACATTTCAAACTTGTATTCTACTATGTTAGGCATGTGCATTATGCACATAGTTTTGCTTTATGTTGACAATGTTAGCAATGTCATATGAAACATCACATGATTTTTTTTAGGTCCACTGATTGTATTATGAGATATAGTAACGCCCACAAAAATTAACACACGAAACCCAAAATGGAACAAAGGTTATAATAGAAAAATTATGGAATAATTTTTTTGCTAAAGGACCAAAGAAACGATAAGCTAATCCTTCGTTAACAGGTGATCTTCACAAATTAATTAAATAAAATATTTCATCTTTAGTTAGGTCTACAAATTTCATTCCTATAATGTTAAATTAATTTAATAAAGTGGTTCCTAAAGTCATTCAATAATTTTTAATAAAAAGCTAGGTTTTAATATATAATTGCCCTTCTATTTACACAAAACTATTAATTTTAATTCTCAAATATAATTTTTGCCTAAATTATTAAGAATACGGGTTTACTTAATTACCCCTAGGTCATGACCTCCTAAAATTTGAAAGATACTAAAAGAAAAAATACATACAAAATTTTGATTAACTTCAATACCACACAAGTGGTCCATTTCGAAACATGACCCATTGTGATCAAATGATGATCTCACCTAATTTCACCTAAAATTTGTAGGGGACAACCTTGGCCATTGGATGAATCCAATCTAAGCCATTAGATCTAAACATTTAAAATAAAACCTATCATCTATGGGGATTTTCTTTTATTCTATTCATTTGACCTATTTTGCTCATTTTTTTGTTTTGCAAGTTAAGGAAATGATGAAAAGAAGGGATTCATGGGAGAGGAGGAGAAAGCTTGGGGATGGATACACACATCCCAGATATATTTCATTTTTATTTTTAATTCTGAATATCTTCTACCCTATTCTAGGGTTTTTAATTTTAATGATTTGCGATAAGATTGATTAAATAAAAATATCCATTTGGGTATGTTGATTTTTCCCAAAACAAAATATTTATTTTTCTATCTATTGATAGTCTATTTCAATGCATTTGCCCAATAGATAAATTTTTAGTTTAGTAATAAACACACTTTTTTTGTGCAATATATACACACTATTTCTTTATGTATATATAATTGTTTGAATCTCCAAAAAACTATGATTGTGTGTGTGTGTGTGTGTGTGTGTGTGTGTGTGTGTGTGTGTGTGTGTGTGTGTGTGTGTGTGTATACTTGTTATCTATCAAAAGTGCACCCTATAGAGAGGTGGTTGCAGGTATTCTAATCTTGCAAAATTGATCTCTCTCTTTCATAGATATAATGGAAACACCTCAAGCCTGTGGGTATGACAATTTTGAGGTGAGTCTCCGGTATCAAGGTTGGTTCCTTATTGATGTATCGTAAATTGATTTTCTGGGGTTAAGGGTAAAAGATAGATGTAAAATAATTAAAACTGAGATGATACACCAAATTTTTATGAGGCATTTGACTGAGTATATGCACAACTAATATGTGAAAGGATTCTTGATGCACGAGCCAACAATTTTCTGCACAATATTAAGGGAAAAACACTTGGAGGTATTGAGGGAAAGTGTCACAACAATACTACTAAGTTAAACATGTTAGCAATATTTTAATATTGTGAACATTATTATTATTGTGCAAATAATGAGTTGGTGACAACTCATAGAGATCTCTTAGAGAGATTCTAGGTTTGTTGAGTGAGAATAGGCATTGGGAGAGATTTGTGGGATGCTGAGTGATTAGTGGGATGAGTGTTGACTCCTAGAATCAAGGAGATCAAACTCTATATATGTAACCTCTACTTGTGAATAAAATATCCCGAATGAATTCAAAATGATATTATCATTATTCGGTGTATTTTCTCTGTGCAAAACTGGTTGATTGCTATGATTTGGTATCAGAGCGACAACATCCTATCCCTGTGATGGTAGAGTAGGTTATTGTTGATGAGAGTTTCCTGAGAAATCCATTTTCCTCTTGTTCATATGCTTCTGTACCAAGCCGCAATTATTTTTTGCATTTGGATCTGGTCTTAGGTTTGTATTGAACGTTCATGTGCATTTCACAACCATTCAACTTTGAAGCATTGATTCAGATTCACATTTCTGCTATATTCAACGTGCAACTTCAACATTTGTGAATCGTGGCTCTCATTTGGGAAAGGAAGCATATTGGTCTTGATCTTACCACCCAGCCTGCGACTTACCCTCTTAAGGCCATCACGCAAGCCACAAGAGGTCTGTACTACAGATAGGTTTAGAATCATAAGAGCGTCTGGATTTATGATCTGTCAGATGCATGAGGAGCTATTCAAGTGCATGTTTTTGAGGAGATCTACGTCATAAATCCGACTGGGAGTCAAGCTATCTATCATAGCACAGTATATTATACATTAGCCATCATTTCTTTTCTGCACTAGGAAAAACTATATCGATGGCTTCATAGATCTGAAGTTTCAAAGGATCATATTGATACATGTCTATCTATTGATGCATTGCCACATCTCAGCCTGCACCAATCTGTGCTTCAAAGGTTTAGAATCAAGATGGCTACCTCTGGATTCACCCTCTCTACAGATCCATGAGGAAGATTACAATCATTGAAGTGTCTACGTGCATAAATCCGATGTCAAAGTGTATATCTATCTTGTCACAGTATATCTCCTTCCAGCGAGCTGCCAGCAATTTTATTATAGATCTGGTCTAGGCTGATCATAGATCATGGCTTCAGTGGCTCTGAGAGATTTCAAGTTCATATTGTTACATGTGTGCTCGATTGATGTTTGCCACATCTCAGCATTTGGTAGATCTGCAAACGTCTCCACATATGAGCCATAGATCTGACCTGTGGCTACACTGTCTTTGTACGGTGGAAAATCCATTTGCATATTGCAAATTACATCATGTAGATACGCTGCAGTCATCCGATTATGAAACAAAGTTTGATAAATTTGCTTTCAACCAGAGTATCAATTCCTTCCGGAGTTTAGAGCTGATAGTTTACAGCATATTATAGATTTGTGAGCTGGTCATTTAGTACAAGCAGTGACTCGTAGAGTTTTATTTCGGCTTATCATTAAAGGTTGAGTCGTTTATTCATTTATGTTTTGTTATTAAGTTTCAATTGTTTTGTGTAGTCTATAATTGTTATTGTCAGTTGAAACCATTGTATACTTATGTGTTTTCATTTTTAAATGATTCAAAAGTAAATATAAAGCTTTGTTTGTTTAGTTAGAGTCATTTTTTATCACATAGTCAATGTGATTATTAGTTAACAATTAAATAAAATTGGATCCACTCCAATTCGTCAAAAGTTGTCATTCTTACTATGGTTATAGTCAATGTAAGTGTCTAGTATATGTTTAGTGTTGTATTAAAAAAAAAAAGTAATAAATTAATTACTTTTAAATATTTTCGTTATATCGTAAAAATGCTTCGACTTCGATATGTCATGTTTTGTAATAGTCATTAGTGTCATTTAAAGTCCATTTGTGTTGTAGTAAAAAAAGTAATTTTTTAATTATTTTTTAATTGTCATGTTATTGTAAGTCAAGTGTATCGTCATTAAAATTTTTTTTTTTTAAAAAAAAAAGAGGACAAATGAGTGCATTTTCGGTGTAATCCGACACTCATTTTTTAAGGAAAAATGCAAATGAAAACTGTTCCTGGCTTCGGGGGCTCCGCCCCTCAACCCCGCCCTGTATCACGACAGGGAACACGTATCGTCCTCGGCTATACTTTCTGCTGAGTTAGCAGGGACATGTCAGATGGAGGCAGGAGGCAATGGAGGAAGGAGGACAACCAGCGTCCTCTCGCCAGCCGCACCAGCGACGAGGGCCGCGGTAATGATTTTGTGGCCAATTTTTTTAGTTGTGTGTTTCATTGTTTGTAATAAGAACAGATGTCACATTCCTGTTCATAGTTGTATTTCCTTTTATAACCTCCTGATGTAAATATGCGATAGTAGAAGGATAAAAGCACAAGAAAAAGCAGCATCATGTTTTTCTTGAAGAGGATGAACAGAGGTTCATGAGCAGGGGCTCGTACCTAAGACAGAGGTCCGTTATTGTCGAACAGGGGTTCGTATTTGTTGAACAGAGGTTCAGCATACCAAGATCATGAGCATGCAAAGGCAGGCAAGCTGTAGAAGACGTGTGAATGTTTTTCTCTACATTGTTCACATTAGGGGAGTGTATGTGTGGAAATAATAATGTTAACAATAGGGGAGTGAATGTTAGCAATATTTTAATATTGTGAACATTATTATTATTGTGCAAATAATGAGTTGGTGACAACTCGTAGAGATCTCTTAGAGAGATTCTAGGTTTGTTGAGTGAGAATAGGTATTGGGAGAGATTTGTGGGATGCTGAGTGATTAGTGGGATGAGTTTTGACTCCTAGAATCAAGGAGATCAAACTCTATATATGTAACCTCTACTTGTGAATAAAATATCCAGAATGAATTCAAAATGATATTATCATTATTCGGTGTATTTTCTCTGTGCAAAACTGGTTGATTGCTATGAAAACATGCACATTAATATCATGCAAAAAATACTGAATTTGTAGCAAGGTAATATAACTAATCAGGTAATTCACACTCACAATATTAATGGAAGCATACATAAGATTGAAAATAATTGGAAAGGTAGAAAATACTTCACATTCAGAGGGAAAAACTAGAAAAAATTACTTCACCACTCTTGTATATGATAAGTCCCACCCTTGTGCTTTGCTAAGGCACACACTATATAGCAATTTGATCTACCCACTCTTCCTTAAAATAGACTAAGGCTTGTACTCACCCATGCATCCTATTTTTACCCTTCATCTATTAATAAACAAAGGAATAACAATAAAGCATGTAAATACAAAGAGGTATTAAAAGCCATTGGTTAGAACTAGTCAACTCTAGTTGACTGATCTATTTTTAAGAAAAACATGTCTATTTTTAAGAAAAACATGTCTATTTTTAATAAAAAGATGAGTGGATGATCTGCTAAAAAATAAGTTTTGCTTGCTTAGCAAGTCTTCTTCCTGTGCATGCAGACTCTTTCTTTTTAAAAAATTATTAAAGGCATGCCACTTTACTCTCTGTGAGTGAGAAAAAATAATTATTTTTGACCATGGTAAAAATTGGAGAATTCAGGGCTTGTATTTAGATGCAAAATATTGCAAACTCGATCATTTTTATGGTAATTAAATTATTAAGCTCCAATCGAGCTAGAAAACTCTAAAAAATCTTTTCCATGGCTACCATTAATAACTGCTCTATGTTTTCTGTGTAAAAAGGAAATCCACCATTGTTGCAGACTTCGAGGTTAGCCAAGGTTATCTAAAAAACTCTGTATTTTATTGCCTCAAAAAATATTTCCTCGCATGACCAATTTGATCCAAAAAAACAGCCTGCAAAATCCTTCCTTATCGTTTCTAATAAAATTATGTATTTTGAATATTCAGCCCACCCATTCACTTTTAATCTGGGCCTTACACATGTCTGAATATGGTCACAACAGGATTGCGGCTTGCTTTTATGACTTTGCACTTTTTTTGAAAAAAAGGCTAAAAAATTTAAAATCCCACGGCAGCCCGCTTCCCTGATTTTAATCTTTGATGTTTTGGGTGGAGTCGTGGGTGACTTAATCACTTTATCAATTTTTCAAAACTCAAATTTTTAAAATACTTTGATGCTCCAAACTCCCACTTCTATTATGCATATGTGACTTTTTTGGTCTTTAACGGGGCCGCGGGGCACTTTAACACTTTTTCCCTTTTTAACAAAAAGGTTCAAAGCTTCAGATTGACCCGATGGACCACATTTAGTTTAGTCAATATTTTGACTTTTTGATGCTTTGAATTTTTCTGCGGAGTCTCGGGGCTCTTAAACACTTTACTTCTTTTACTTTTACGGGCCAGCAGGTGACTTAATAACTTTACTCTTTTCGAAAAAGAGCTCAAATTCTCGAAAACTCCCAACGATCCATTGTTGAATTAACAAACCGATGCTTTGAATTTCACCAACGGAATTTTGGGAAATTTTATAACTTCAACACTTTTGCAAAAAAATAAAGTTTTGAAGGCAATAAATATTTCGACCCTTCGACTTTAGTTAAGATAGACCATGTGACCTTTTGCAGACCTGCGGGAAACTTTTATCACTTTATTCTTTTTCCAAATGAGCTTTAAAATATCAAAATAACTCGATGATCCGCCATTGATTTATTGAATCGATGATTTGACCTCTTCTTGCTTGACTTTAAATGCGTTGAATCTCGATTAGCGGGCTATTGGGAAACTTTAAAAATTTATTCTTTCAGCAAAACTCAAAGTTTTAAAGGCAAAATACTTCCGATCATCTACTTTTCAACCTTTGCAATAGAAAAGTGCCACGTGTACTCTGTGGACCTCCGGGTCTTTAGACAAAGTTTGACAATTTTACAAAATATTGAAAAAGTGGTAAATTCACCAAAATGATCCTCCATTTCACCTGGGTTAATTAACTCAGGTTGAGTTTGCATCGATCTTGGTGATCAATTTCTGAGCATTGATTTCTATACTTTTGATCCATGGCCATTGATCTCCAACCCATGAATAGGGTTTCTGACTTGCATTGAATGTGGTTGGTGAAACTTAACCATAGAGGTTTTTTTTAATTTTTTTAATCGATCCTTAGCTGTTTGATCTGATACTCATTGATTTTGATCCTTCGATCACTAACTCAGAGTGAGCTAGGTTACTTGGTTTGTTGATGAATGAACTACAAAAATAAATGAACTTTGATTTTTTTTTTTAAAATGGCCACCATTGATGAAGTTTTTGATCTCGGCTTTTAAAAGATTGCATTCCATTTTGAATTTCCTGGAGCGTTCTATTGGAGACTTCATGGATTTCTGAGTTTTCATATCATGTTGCCATTCCTTTTTTGTTGTGTATGCACTCGGATTTGGAAATATTTGTTATTAACTACCACCATTTTAATCATTTCGAGTTCGGCTCTAGCCTATACTCCAAGACTTGATCAATTTTTTGGTTACATTGTTTCGAGTTCGAGATTTTTTTCAAAATATTTATGTCCATAGGAGCTCTATAAAGATTCAATGGCTGCCATTTTTGAGGTTTGTGAGATTGATCTCATTCTGTAAAATGACTATCTGTTACTTTCTTGCACCTGTAACACCATTAGTTTGAGCAACGTAGTCACAGATTTGTGTTTTTTGTGTATTATCCTGATTGTATATTGCTCATTTTGATCAACATTTAACTCATCCCATTACACTTTTGAATCATACCCAGATCTTGCATTTTTGAATGGTGGGTAATCGTGCTTTTCTTTGAAATTTTATCTTGTTGTGAGTTAGACCCAGATTTGTTGTGGGTATTTGCATATTTTAGCTCTGGCTGGAATGAAATCTTTGGTTCACATAAAAAAGAAAAGTCCGCCATTGTTGAGATTCATGAAGCTCTAGTTTCTTTGATTTCACAACTATGATAAAAGTATATTTTCTAATATTTTGTACTTATGATGTCATTATTTTTTGAAACCTTGATCTCTGAGTTGAAAACTTGATGTGGGTTCTCCCTTTTGGCTTTGAATTGGATGATGTTTTTAGGGTTTGTTCTGCTTCAATTGTACCAGTGAAAAATAATGTTCTTTACCTTGATCTGTATTTTCAATTTATGGCTTGAGATAGTACAACCCATATTTGGGTATCTTTCCTTTCTCATGGGTATTCAAGTTTCTTTACTCATTTTTATTCTATAATATATTCTTGATTTCATGAGATCTCTGTACCTTGTATATGGCCTTATGGAATTTTTAAATAGTTCTTTATTTATGTAATACCATTATTAGGAATAATCCTTGATTCAGATGCGTGGTTGAAATGTTGTAATCTTATTTCTTATGCTTAGATACTATATTTCTTTAATGGTAGCATTTCAGTGTATGCTAGAAAATTTGAAATGTTCATTTTACATGGTGAAACCCTGTCAAAATTTTCTAAGAATTCTTTTCTTCCTTAGTTGCAATCTGAAACATGTATTTTGTCTACAAGTCTCTTCTCTCTCTAGAATAGTTGTTGAACATTGAGTTGCATTCTTCATTCACTCTGCTTCATGTACCATAGGATAGAAGTCATTAAAATCTGCAATATTTATATCTACTAAAGGAATTGATTTATTTTTCTTTTTTGCAACCTGTACGTACACACTTAAGAAAATAGTTAGAAAATATTTAGGCTTTTGGCCTCTCTTATGTCCATGGTTTTCTTTTCTTTTCTCATTCTCTTCTTTCTGAGTGATTAAATCATGTGTGTAGTATGATCTTCAAGTAATCTACACCTCATGTTGTTAAGAGATTCATATGCATGAATTAGGACAATGTAGGAATATGGATTAACCCTGAGCTCTTAACTAATGATTTCCCTCTTTTCTTCTTTTTAGGTACAATACTTCTAGTGGTGAGGAATAAGATGAAGATGAAGATGCATCAACCAAAAGAGAAGACCTAAAAAAATAATGCATTCGCTCATACTCCTTTATTTTCTCTTTTATACTTGTGTACCTCTTATTTCAGTAGATGTACTTTACTTTTAGGTTACATCGCATGGCTTGTGTGGGAACACTTGAAATTCTTTATGAATAAAACATTGAATTCTGAATTTGATTTGTGTATTTATTTATGCATATTTTAGTTCTCTGTATGAATTTTATAATGAACTAAACAACTCAGTAATATAATTAAATGTCTTAAGCATGAAGGAAAGAACATTAAGAATACCTGTAACATCTAGTAATGAACTCTGATTTCTGCAATCTGTATTTATGTTAGTTGTTTCAAGACTCATCATTTCATCTATTATGTATCTGGACATCCTCATCAACACAAAATATCTATCCTTCAGGGCATTCTGTTCTTTTGTCAAAGATAGTCAAGAAATAGCAGAATATGTTATTTGTTACGTTTTGTAACAACACACATAGTTGTATATTTCATGTAATCATTAATTAATTTAGAAGTAACAATATTTTATGAAAGAAACTCCCCTAGCTTAGGTATAGTTCACCAATTCTATCCATTGTAACGAGGTTTTGAGTTTCCCATTTTTGCACAGTGCAAAAATTATCAATATTTCTAGTGATCCTGTGGGGAAAGCTACCTGCTAGCTTGTAATCTAGTGCCTTTCTCTTGTCCATTGGGAATGGAGTCTAAACATGTAACAAAAATATTCCTTCCTGAAGGTCCAACCCTTACAAAATGAACTAAAACTGGGAAAGGATATGGTAAACCAAACCATGTGCATGAATGCACTTATTGAATTGAAAAACATAGGAATCTGTAGAAACTACACTTGTTGAAGGGAAATCCTACTCTAAAAATAACTGTAATATTTTCAAAAATAGTGTTTGAGAAACATACCATTCACATGAATGGGAAGTTCCTCTCCATTCAGCCTTGAAAGATAAAAAACATTGTGTTATTTACAAGCTAAATTCATGTAAGGACCACTCCAAATTATATCAAACTTTTTGTGTCTTCCTGGTCTTGCACGATCAACATCCCTCTTTAACATAATATCTCCTTCATTGAAGATTCTGAATTTGTCTTTCTTATATAAAGTCTTCTTCATCTGTTTTTGAGTCTTTTCCATGTTCACATGAGCTTGATCTCTTAGCTCTTATAACTCCATTAACTCTGCATAATGAACCTACAATGGTTAATTTTCAAGTAGCTCGATTTGATGCAAAAAATCTAATATAGGTAACTCAACTAAAATAGGCATTATGGATTCTCTTCCATAAACAAGCTTATATGGTGAATTTCCAAATGATTTTTTAGGAGTCACTTTATCATCCCAAAGTGATGAGTTCAAAATCTGATGCCAAGATCTTTGATTATGCTTGAGTGTTCTTCTGATGATCCTTAAAATATTCTTATTAGTACTTTCAGCTAACCCATTACCTTGTGGGTAATAATTAGATGAAGAACTTAGATAAAATCCATTGTTGAAAGCCCAATCTGTTATCTTTTCACTAAGAAATGCTAAAGCATTATCTAATATTATAGTTGTTGGAACACCAAATCTGTAAACTATACCTTCATAAAAGGATAGTATTGAAGTTTCAAGGCTATTGCTTCAGTTCATCATGTAAAATAATCTGTAGCAATTCAGATCCACTTGTGTTCTTGTGAAGAAGGCGGGTTTATCATGCCAATAAATTCAAGACCCCACTGCATAAAAGGATGATCAACTGAAATAGGCTACAAAGGCAATGAAGCTAAACGTTCTATTCCAACAAAGAAAGCAATATCTTACACTTTCTGATCCATTCGAAATAATCCTTGAATATGCTGGGCCAATAATAACTAGATTTCATAATTTTTAAGGATGTGGTATGTGCTGAAAAATTACTTCCTGCGGGTCCTTCATGGAATTTTGATAATAGTTTCTAAATTTTATCATAGTCAACACATCGCAACAATATTCCATTTATATATCTTTTGAACAACACACTATCAATAAAGATATCGGGGACAACTTGTAATCTAAATTACCTTCATTTATTTTTTTCCATACCTTCCGAATAGGTGCCATATTGCAAATAGTTAACTAAATAAGTCATCCATATTGATTCCTGAATCTCTTGAGCAAGTTCAGGTTGGTGATTTTCTACCTGCACCATGACCTTTTTTGGATTTTTCATCCACAGAAAAATGGCCATGGTGGAAAATGCCTGAGAAAAAATGATTAAAACATTTACAAACTTACCAGATTGAATGTTGGCCATTAGATCTTCCTTCTACGCCTTTGAATTTGATCTATCCATATGGCAGAAAGAGATTGGAATGGCTGCGAGTGAGCATTATTATTTTTCACGGCTTTTTAGAATTCAGAAATTTGGAAAAATTTCCTCCACCGGCCCGCTTTGACTTTTCAGAGATGACACGTGTCAGCATTTGAATGGAAACGGAGTTGCAACCTCTTATAAAACATATTGAAACTTTGCTGGAAATTTTTTTGAAAACACAAACTCCTCTGCTGGCCTGCACTCCTGATGACGATGTGGCAGAATCCTATTGGCTATGGGGTTCAAACTTCATTATTTTCTCCATCTAGCTCGTGCTCGCAGGTCTTCCATTGTCCTTTACAATTTTTTTCTGAAAAGGAAAAGTGACAAAGAAATCTCCCCAGCTCCGCTAATCTACCTTGGGCAAAAGCTACAATTAAAGTCCGCCAAGCCATATCTTGCAAAATATAAGGAGTTAGATCAACTTCTTTACCTTTTTGGAAAGGGGAAGAAATTTCACTTCTAATGAAGTAGGTTCTGAACCTCCTTGGACCATTGGAAAGAAGTAAAAATAAAAATACTCAGATTAGACCATTTTCGAAGGGGGCTACCTCAAAAAAATTCTAAGTCCAGGCTTGGAAAAAATGAGGAAAATTTTTGAGGGCACACAAATGGCTCTAGCTTAGGGACATGACATGGATTGAACAAGGAGAAAACATGGCATGAGGATCCAGAATCTCAATTTTTTAAAACATATAACGTTGAAAGTGCCTTATCCATTGGACCTTGCAGAGTCATGTACAACTTCTGAGGGAAGTGAGAAGGAAGAAGAGGACACAAAAACAAAAACACACCAAAACAGAAAGGGGCAAACAAAATACACAACAAAAAAGTGAGAAAAACAAAACTATGTTAGAAGGTGAGGGACAACTCACTTTCCTTGATGGTAAAGCTTCAAATATTGCCCACTTCTAGGCAATTCTTGTGTATTTCCATCCAATTATGATAAGAGGAAAATATTCTCACCACAAGTTCCATGGATTTTAAAAGGTCCCAGCCACAAGGAATCAAAATTTCCATGACTTCCCTTCGGTTCTCTTCTTTTGTCCCAAAGAAGGACAAAATCTCCAATTCTGAACTCTCTTTCCTTAGTCCTTTTGTCAAAGAGCTTCTTCACATTCAGCTGATGTTATTTGATCTTATCAACCACTTGAGATCTACTTTCTTCCATCCTTTCAAGGAAAAGTATCTTTTTTTCAATGGAGTCTTTGAATTGGCCATCTTCCACTGATTGAATGAATTTGAGAACTAACGTTTCAATGGTGATTGGGATCTCCGCCTCAACTCCATACAACTGAAAATGTGATGTACATATGGCCTTTTTTGGAGTGATTCTATCAACCCAAAAAGCATCATACAATCTCTTGTGCCAATTCCTTTGATTCTCATCAATGAGCATTCGAACAATGGTCACAATGTTTTTGTTACTTAACTTAGATTGACCATTTCCTTGTGGATATTAACTAGAAGAATGTACTAGAGAGATTCCAAAGCCATAACAAAATTCTGTCAATTCTCTCGAAGAGAAATAAGTGGCATTATCAACTACAGTCTTTTGAGGCACCCCAAAATGGACAATGATGTACTCTTTAATGAAACTGCAAACTACTTCAGAACTTGCTTGTTTGTTTTGAATGGATTCCACCCATTTAGTGAAGTAGTCCATGGCCATGAGCACATAAGCATGCCCAGTAATCGAATGAGGATTCAACATGCCAATAAATTCCAGCCCCCATTGCTGAAATGTCTCCTCAATAATCACAGGCTTGAGAGGTAATGCAGCTAGCTTTGGTTTTCCAACAAATTGTTGACATGGTACGCATTTGGAAACCTAACTCTGAGTATCAGAAAAAAGGGAAGGCCAATAATATCTACCTCTGAGAATATTTTGTGTGGTGACCATTGCTGAGAAGTTTCCACCACATGCTTGGTCATGATAGGCTTTAAACAATGTCCCTTTTTTGTTCTTTATCAACACATCTGAGAAAACAACCATCCATTCCTTTCTTATAAAGTGCATGATTCCAGATCACATACTTGGCTACTTTGATTTTGAGTGTTCTTCTTTTATTGTAATCTAGACGAGAGGGACATTCCCCGTACATGAGAAAAAAAGTGATATCAACATACCACTCATCAGTAGTGGTTACAAAGAGAACTTGCAGGCAATATTTTGGGAAAGTTACATCTTTTCCAGCGTGCTGAGATTTGAGAGCTTCATCCTCGGCAATCAATTTACACAAACCATTTCCCCTTACCAGATTAGAAGACGAATCTCTAGGTCATATTTTTGAGTTTTTACAATCCTATTCCCTCTCTTGATTCTAGGATCCTGCTGTGTTAAAATGGATTTAATCACACTTCTAGGGACCATCACCACAGTGTGAGAATTCAAAATGTAGAAGCGGAAATTCTTCAGAGCCTTAAACAATGCATATGAATTTTTCCCAAATGACTGTAGTTGAGTTCATGTTTCTTCAACATGAAGCTCATGAAACCGATTGCGGCTTCAAAAAATTTGTCATTTTTCTAAACCAGAACAATAGAGAGGGTGTTTGTTGAAGCATAACAATACATAATGAATCCTTTATTAAAATCTAGGGACACAAGAGTTAGAGCTTTGGAAATATCTCTCTTGATCTCTTCAAATCCCATTTTCCCTTCATGGCTCCATTTGAAACTTTCCTGAGGCTTCATCATGGAGGTGATATGCTTTGTCAATTTATAAAACTCAGTAACAAAGCAGTGAAGAAAATTGACCTTTCCAAAGAACGAATGGATTCCTTTCTTGTAGGAAAAGATAGTTCCTAAATAGGTATTATTCTTTTGGGGTCAATGTGTGCTCCATGCTTATTTACGATGTGCCCCAGCAGCTTGCCTTAAGTGACCCCAAAAATGCATTTCTTAGGATTTAAAGATATACCATGTTTTCTACATCTTACAAGAATTTTCTCTAAATGATAGATGTTCTCTTCTCTTTTCTTTGAAAATACCGTGAGATCATCCAGATATATAACAATGCAATGCTTCATATATTTAAAGGCTAATTCCATCACTTGTTTGAATGTTGCTCCCGCATTGATTAAGCCAAAAGGCATTTTGCTGTAAGTGAAAGTGCCCCAAGGGGTTGTAAATGTTGTTTTATTGCAGTCTTCCTCTACCACTTTTATTTTAATGTATCCTGAAATACCATCAAGCATAGAGATCATCTCAGATCTAGTGACTTCTTGCAAGATGTGATCCATGACGGGTAGAGGATAGTTTTCTTTGAGTGAAGCTTGATTTAAATTCCGGAAATCAACACATATCCTTAACTCCGCATTCTTATTTCTTACTAGCACAATGTTTGCCACCCATGCTGAGTGGTGAATGGAAAATATGATTCTAGCATTCAACATCTTGGTCACTTCTTCCTTAATGATATCAACAACCTCTGGATTATAGGGCCTTTGCTTTTTCCTGAAGGGCTTAGTGCCTTATTTCAAAGGAATGGAATGATGCATTTCCTTTGGATGAAAAGACTTGAGTTCTTCGTAGGAATAAACAAAAACATTAGAATAATTTTTTAACAGAGAAAAAAACCTTCTCTTCTCTTCAGGTGAGTAGAATTTACCAATGTTTACCATCCTTGGATCTTCAGAAGTACCAATATTTTGTTTGTCAAAGTTGGATGGACACTGAGAAGATAAATTCTACTTCTCTTGAATGAATCTATCGTGCTTGTCAAACAGATCTTCCAAAGAGACTAAGCCTTTGGGAATTTTATTACCTTTCAATCTAATCATGCCCTCATCATTGACTTCATCAATTCCATCAGCTTCTTCTTCAACAATAAATTATCGATGAAGATGAACACTTCCTTCAAAGAAGAGATTATTGAAATTATCTCTTTGCTCTAAGAAACTCAAAATCTGATTATCATCATTAAAAAGACTTTCCAATGATCCACGTTGTCTGGTATACTCGGTCTAAACACCATCTCAATGCTTATTTTATCTTTTCCAAAGGAAGGATGTGGTGTCAATAAAGAGGATTCCACAACAAGAGAATCAGCCCTTTTGTTTTTTGATCTTGGAATGGATTCAATAGAGGAAGCATCAAATGATTCAATGCAGTCCCAAACCCAGTTTCTATAGTGTTGGAGCCTTGGGTTTTTTAATTGATATTGCTGTTAGATTTGCTTCACTATTACCTCTACATTGCCAAGGCATAACAGCTTCTTAATTCCCATATCCTCTACAATAATCATTGCAAAAAGAAGGGATTCATAGTCATCAGTATAATTAGTGTTATCAAATTGCAGTTTGTAAGTGAAAGGATGCATTTCCTTTGAAGATGAATACAACACAACACCAGCTCTAGAACCTGCTCTTGAATGGCTTCCATCAAATTCCAACATTAAAATCTGATCTTCCTCTTCTTCCATGAGAAGTGGTAGGTTTTCATATTTCTGTGATGTGAGGAATTAATTTCCTAAACCAAAATCTTGAAGAAGTATGTTAGCTCTTAGATCATCAATATTTTTTACCATGAATTTCATCTTTCTAACAGGTAGCAATCTCTTCATCTCACCCTTCACTAAGATAGTAGTAGTATACCAGTCCATTTTAATTTCTCCACCCAGATCTATGCAAAAACTCCTACTCAGAAGCATGCCAAAGGATGCTAGGATGTCCGCCACCAAGATTGTTAGGAGAACTTTCTTGTCAGGGAAATTAGCTAGAGCTACTTGCGCATCTTTTATCATTCCAATCAGCAGCACTTGTTTTGATTCCATGGAGTAACATGCTCCATTTACTCTGGTCAAAGTTAGGTCAAGGGAATTTGTAACTTTGAGAGGCATTATGTTATCAGAAGCTCCAGAATCAATAATACAGTTGTTCAATTCGAAACCATTTATGAGGAGAGACAAATAAAAAGGCTCAACTCTAGATGTTTTGGTAGCACTAAGAGCTAACATATTCTGAGATGGAGGTGTGGATAGTGTTGGAAGGAGTCCTTTGAAAGTGAAACTTTAAGGTATAGAGATATTACCCCAATGAAATTACTTGTATAATTCAGATTAAGAGCAATAGTAGGGCACCAAATAACACAATATTTCAGAATAATGATCTCAATATGCAATTAGAATAGCTTCGCCACTTTGAGGGGGCAACCTCCAAACCATATAACAAGACTCAAATGCTCAAATGATAATGAAATACTACCTATAATCCCCTATAGATACTAGTCATATGCTATGGCCATCACCAAGGCTGACCTATTAAGCATGAGAAAGTATAAATGATATAGTAAAATTATATGGTAAGCCACAAGTTGGCTACTCATATCCTAATGCAAGCAATAGGTTAAGGGCGTAGCATGCCCTTCCCCTTAAAACCAATGTTTTCCTCAACGTTGAATAATCCTAGATGTTGCTGCAGAAATCTTTCATCCTCCCGGGTGGCATCTTCTATGATCAGATTCTTCCACTTGATCAGATATTCCTTAATGTCTCTAGTTCTCAGCCTCTTAGTACGTGTTTACAGAATCTTCTCTGGCTCCAAAATGATTCTTCCTTCCTCATAAAGTTCTGGTAACTCTGTCTGGGCTTCAAATTTCTGTCCAATAACCTTCTTCGGGCATGAAACATGGAATACTGGGTGTTTGTGTGAAGATGGAGGCAATTTTAGTTTATAAGAAACACTGCCAATTTTCTGTAGAATCTGATAAGGGCCATAATATTTAGGAGCAAGTTTGTTTTCCCTTTTCTGTTACTTTACGGACATCTATTTGTAAGGATGGAGACGTATAGAAACCCAGTCCCCGATTTCAAAATGTCTTTCACTACGGTGTTGATCTGCTTGTTGTTTCATCCTGTTTTATGCTAATGCTAAATTCTCCTTCAAACTAGCCAAAACCTGTTGTTGATGTTGAATGTGTTCCTCAACATTTTTGACCTTAGTTTGCACCCTCAAGGAGGAAGTGATAGAAGGTGGATGGTAACCATATAATGCTAAAAATGGGGTCATTTGAGAAGAGGTATGAAAAGATGTGTTATACCACCATTCTGCTAGTGGTAGCCATTTAATCCACCTTTCTTGCTTATCTGATACAAAACAACGTAAATACCCCTCTAAGAATTTGTTGACCACTTCTGTTTTCCCATCAGTTTGAGGATGATAAGATGAACTGTGAGCTAGATGAGTACCCAAACATGAAAATAATTCCGTCCAAAAATTACTTGTGAAAATAGGATCACGATCACTCACAATTATCTTTGGGGTTCTATGTAGCCTTTGAACTATCTCCAAAAAAATACTTGCGACTGTACTAGCTGCAAATGGATGTGATAGGGAACAAAAATGGGCATATTTTGTGAGCCTATCCACAATCACAAAAATAAAATTCTTACCCTCTGAACAAGGCAATCCGGGTGATGAAATCCATGGAGACCTCCTCCCATCTCTGGCTAGGAATTGGTAAGGGTTACAACAGACCTGGTGTCTTAATTGTTTCCCCTTTGTTCTGTTGGCACACTAAATAATCTGATACAAAAATTTTGTACATCCCCCTTGAGTCCTTCCAAAAATAATTCTCTTTTTATTCTATGATATGTCTTCAAAAACCCAGAGTGTCCTCCAACAGGTGAGGCATGTAGCTCTGCAAGAATCTTATGCTTCAACTTAGAATCTTTACTCAAGTATAACCTATCCTTGTACCATAGGACATTACCTTTCCACTCAAATTTGTTAGATGTCATAGATCCTTGCTTGATATTCTGTATTAGAGATTGTGTATCCTTATCTTGATTCCATTCCAATCTTGCTTCCTCCACCCAATCAGCCTTCAACATGGACATTCCACATAGTAAGGCATCTGCGGATGTATCCCTTCTAGACAACGCATCAACTACTACATTTTCTTTACCCTTTTTGTATATGATTTCAAAATCATAACCCAACATTTTTGTTACCCACTTTTGTTGTTCCTCAGATGATAACCTTTGCTCCAAAAAGTATTTGAGACTATCGTGATCATTTTTTACCTTGAAGTGTCTACCGATGAGATATGGCCTCCATTGCTTAACTGCATGAATAATAGCCATCATTTCTTTCTCATAGATAGGTTTGAGTAGATCTTTTCCTTTGAATTGACGACTCTCAAATTCAATTGGTCTTCCTTCCTACATTAGAACTGCTCCCAATCCTGATCCTGAAGCGTCACATTCAACAATGAAGGTTTTTGAGAAATTGGGAGTAGCCAAAACTGGGGTGCTGCACATGGCCTCCTTCAGCTGCTCAAAGGATTTAGTGGCTACGTCTGTCCAATGGAAGGCATCCTTCTTTAGAAATGCAGTGAGTGGGGTTGCTATTCTACCATATCCCCGCACAAAATATTCTATAGTACCATGTTAGTCCTAGGAACCCACGCAGATTTTTGAGATTTTTGGGCCTTGGCCATTCCACCATAGCTTTGATCTTCTGAGGATCAACTTTGACACCTTCATGGGATACAATATGACCCAAATACTCTACCTCTTGTACACCAAAAGAACATTTGGATGGCTTTGCATACAGAGTATGTTTCTCCAAAACTTCCAACACGTTATTTACATGTTGTAAGTGTTCTTCCCATATATTACTGTAAATCAATAAGTCATCAAAGAAAACTAATACAAATTTCCTTTAAAAAGGCCTAAAAATAGTGTTCATCAAGTTTTGAAAGGTTGAGGGTGCATTTATAAGACCAAAAGGCATTACCAAAAACTCATAATGGCCCTCATGAGTCGTAAAAGCTGTTTTATGAACATCTTCCTCTTTTATCCTAATTTGATGGTACCCTGAACGAAGATCTAATTTCGTGAAATAAACAGCACCATGCAATTCATCAAGTAAACCATCAATTACTGGAATAGGAAACTTATCTTTGATGGTGTACTTGTTGAGTTCTCGGTAATCTGGACACATCCTCCATGTTTCATCCTTTTTACATACCATGACCACTGGTGAAGAATATGCACTCTGGCTATGCCTGATGATACTTGCCTTCAACATTTCCTCCACCATTTTCTCGATCTCACTTTTCTAGGAATATGGGTATCTGTATGGTCTGATGTTAGGTGTTTGGCTCCTTGGGATCAACTGAATGGCATGATCATGATCCCTAACTGGTGGTAGTCCCTTTGGAATTTCATCAAAAATAGATGAGTGAGCATCCACAATCTTCTGAAGATCGGGTGGCATTGAAGATTCTATATTTTGTACTTTTATGGAAAATAGCTTTGCTATAAAGCCATCCAATCCTTTTCTAAGAACCTTCTACATCTGATGAGAGCTAATAATCTGTGGAGACTTAGCTACCATCCCATTTAATTGTATTTTCCTTCCATTTGAATGAAATCGCATGAACAATTCTTGGGAAATTCATCTCAATAGTACCTAAGGTTGTGAGCCATTGGACCCCCCAAAACAATATCTACCCCTCCCATAGAAATAGCAAACATAGGTGAGTCTAAAATGTAGTCTCCCATGGAAATCTTGATACTATGGCACTTTCCTATGCACTTGACTGTCCCACCATCCGCAATCATAACTTGCATTTCTAGAGCTGGGTAAATAAAACAGTTGAGGCGAGCAGCTAACTTACTAGTTATGAGGTTATGAGTACTCCTCGAGTCAATCAACACCGTCACCTTCTATTTTTCGAGATAGCCAATAACCTTGAGTTTTTGAGGAGTACTAATACCTGACAATGCATGATAAGAAATTGTAGGTTGGTGATCCTCTACTTCATCTTCTACTGGTTCCTCAGCCTCTCCTATAATTTCAGCTTCCTCATCATCCCCATTACCTCCGTCAATATAGAACAACTTCTTCTCAGCACATTTATGTCCCAGTCCATATTTTCTATCACAATTAAAACATAATCCTTTTTCTCTCTTTTCTTCCATTTGTTGAGGAGTCAGTCTAATTGGCCTAGCAAATGAAGGGGAAGAGATACTACAGTCTTTGGTGTTAATGAAAGGTGGCCTCCTACTACAAATAATTTTTTCCTCTGCACGACGTGCCATGATAATAGAATTAGACAGCTTGATTAGATTAAACATTCATACCTCATGCTCGATGTGGTCCTTAAGACCCCCAAGAAACAAGTCATTCAGATTCTCTTTTGGAATATTCTCCACCCTTAAGGATAGGTTTTGGAATCGATGCACATAATATTTGACTCATCCTGTTTGCTGTAAATTTGCTAATTGACTAAAGTAGTTATCTGAAACACTGGAACTATAGTGCAATTGTAACTCCTCGGTAAAAACTATCCAAGTGACACCTAGACCATTCTTTTTCCTCTGAGAACATAACCAACGATACCAAACAAATTGGTCGGGTTCAAGATATAGGGATGCCAATGTCACCTTTTGTCTTGATGGTGTTTGATGTAACTCAAAGAAGTTCTCCATTTGATTTATCCAATTCAAGGGATCCTTACCATCAAATTTACGCATATCCACTTTCGGCGTCATGTTCCGTGCTTGCGGATAAGTTTGATTCTGATGGGACTGGAAAAGTGATCCCATATGGTTAGTTTGTCCATGATTTTGAACTGAAGGTCCTCCTTGGTTGATATGGGATGGATTTGGGCCATACTGGTTACCCTTTACATGTTTCATGATATCATCCAACCAATGATTGATTTGGGCTGTCTTCTTTAGAGGCCATCTTAGATTGTACAATTCGTAACTCATACTCAAGTTGGAAAACCTTATGATCATCTGAGGTAAACCCTAGTGCTGAGGAATCTTTATTTACCCCTTCTGAATCCATCTCTTCAATCACTACCCCCTCTTTATCTGGGGTTTTACCCGGAGTTACCGAATTCTTTTTTGCTCTTGTGGAAGGCCCCACCATGATGTCAATTCTTAGGGTTTAGGGTTTCGATACAATTTCAGCCGAACAGGAAAAAACACAGAGAAAATATTAATACTATTTTTTTGAGAGCTTTCCTAAAATGTAAATAACTTAAAATTTTTCCACAATTTGCACCCTAGAGATTTGATTTTATGAAAAAACCTAAATTTGTAATAACTTTTTCAAAATAAATCAAAAAATTCTGAAATTTTCAGGGAACTGTACTTGATATGCTTCAAAACTTTGGTAAAAATATCTCTCAGCAATTCTCTCTGGTTCGTAATATGTGGTGGAAACAAAAAATTAGGGTTTTTACCCTAAAATTCAGCCCAGATCGCAGCTCTGATACCACTTGTAATGAAATTACTTGTATAATTCATATTAAGAGCAACAGTAGAGAACCAAATAACACAATATTTCAGAATAATGATCTGAATATGCAATTATAATAGCTTCGGCACTTCGAGGGGGCAACCTCCAAACCATATAACAAGACTCAAATGCTCAAATGATAATGAAATACTACCTATAATCCCCTATATATACTAGTCATATGCTATGGCCATCACCAAGGCCGACCTATTAAGCATGAGAAAGTATAAATGATATAATAAAATGATATGGTAAGCCACAACTTGGCTACTCATATCCTAATACAAGCAATAGGTTAAGGGCGTAGCAGAGTCCTTTGGAAGTGGAACTTTAAGGTATAGAGCTACTCCCATACTGCATTAATAAATCTATCAAATTGGAGGGGGTGCATTTGTAAGTATTTTAATTCTGAAAGATCGAATTTGGTTTTTCTTGCATGCTCTACAAAATCAAATGGGGAAATACTAGACGAGGAGGAAGTTTCTAAGGTGGAAGAGGATTTATAAGGAAAGGGATTTGAAGGAACCTTGGACATTTTGGATGAAGGATTTTCTACCAAAGGTGGAGCAATTGGTTTAAGAGGATGGATGTACAATCTTTGGCTAAACTATGGGTGTTTTAAAAGAGACACCAATGGAAAGAGAATTGATTTTAACAACTGCAGAACTAGAAGAAGGAAAGGATGAATTACTCGGTATGACAGCACAATCTTTGACAGCAACCAAGTCTGGTTTTTCTCTAGTCAAATCCATGGAGGGCGGAAAGGGAGAACCTTTGTTGATAATCTTCTATTGGTGTGAACTTAGAAGTGGAAACTTCTTTTGTTTTCTTCTCCTTTGTAGCCACCAGGGATGGAGTGTTCCCTTTGGAATGTGTTCTGGTGAAAATAGTGCATGAAAAACTTGGTGCTTCTTCCTCTTCTTCTTCATCATCGACTATGAATTCGAACAAGCCAATTGTGCATATCGACCTCCTTAACCTCTGGGTAGCTCTCATAGTTTTCTTCATCATCTTCGGGCTCATCAACTTCAGCTTCTTCTCTTAAATCACAGGCTTCATTAACTAGGGGTGCTTCAAGAGTAAGCTGGTGATGAGGAGGTGTAAGATGCTGCCTATCATTAAAGTTGGATCTTCTTGGGTTGTTCCTCATAGTAATCTGAGATAGTTGCTTCTTCAGGGAAACTATATCATTGGCAATTTTTTGAAACATCGGGGTCTATTGTAATTGAACTAGAACTCTGATATTTTGTTTTCAATTCGGGCCCTTCACTTTCTAGGAAAGGATTAAAATCATCATCAGTTTCAATCATAGATTCTTAAGCTTCTGTCAATGTTCTGGGTTTGTCTCTTCTGAGGAAGAAACCAACTTCCGATGGCAAGGCACTGGTGAAAAGTCTCCTCAAATTGTTATCAAGAGGGACTATATCTTCTGGGATTCTTCTCATTAATATGTCAAACCTTACAATGAAATATCTCATGGACTCGGAAGCTTCCTTCTTCATTTGAACCAGTTGAACCAAAAAATCTTGGCAATCTTCAGTGCTCTTGAACCTATGTTCTCAAGTGCACTTCTTATATCATCCCAGCCCATGATAGATCTTAGGGGAAACATGTAGAACCATTCAGCCACCTTTTCTTTGAGTGAATCCATGAAAAGTCTGATTGATACATCTTCATCTTCAACACCAAGCACACCACAACCAGTAATGAAGGCTGCTACATGTTCTTTGGGTAGTTACGAGCCATCTCCTATTAACTTGGGCAGATCATGAAGTATGCATGGGAGAGAAAGTGGACCGGTGTTTCTTCCCCATGGTACATTGGGTCTCCATGCTTCTCGTTCATTATCAACCATTATGTCCCTTTGTCTAGCTTCTTGAGCAGCTATGGCCACTTCCTTTTCCACTGCTTCTCTTTTCGTTGCTTGGAGTCTTTCAATCTCCTCAAACTGAGCTCTTATCTTTTCTTCTCTTTCAAATGAAACTCTCTCTTCTTACTTTTCTCTTTCTAGTTCTTCTTCTTCTTCCTTAAGATCATCAAAAGTAGAATCGATAAATCTTCTTGATCTTAATTATTGGGTATATCTTCTCTCACCAGCTTGAAAACTTATGGTCTTCTCTGAGGTGCCAAAATCTATCTTTTCTCCTCCAACTAACGAGAAATTTCTTCTTTTTGGTCCAATATTCTTGAAGAGATATAGTAATTGTTTTATACTCTGCCTATTGTGCCAAATAGCTCCCCTTAGGTCTGAAGTAATATCCTCTTGAATATGAAAGAGCAAGGTGGGTCTCTCAACAGGTGAATTTTCTCGAATAGCCATGGCTCTTATCCATGTCAATCACAAGAAACTTCAATATCTTGAAGGAAATCTAATGATATTAAATGAACCTGTGGTCACTTTTAGGGTGCAGATACTGCAAAATCTGTCCCACGGTGGGAGCCAAAACTATTGGCTTGGAAATTTGTCTCGAGGGAAAATTTAAGGTTTCCAAAACAACACTATGGGAATCTAAGTCCCTCTACTTACAAAAGTTCAACTACCATTATTATGCATGAAAATTAATTGAATTTGATGGTGGTTTTTCAACAAGAGATCCACAGGGGCACTCCACTAATCCTATGGCAGAGCCTGTAATTAATTACAAGGGAAAAAATTTATCTGACAGTGGGAAAGGGGAGTGGGAATGAAGGCAAGGAAATAATTGGTGGAGGTAGCAAATAAGAGGCCTACAAACGTTGTTTAGGAAGTTTACAACATTCATTTTAATGTAAGAAATAATACGAATTCACAAAATAGAGCTACAAGATTGAATAAAAACGTATTGGTCACAAAGTACAAATTGAATCCTCGGTCAAAGGGGCATAAAATCCATCTTTTCTTATTGCAGCTGAAATGGAAACTCATACAATGAAAGAAAATGGAAGAAATTTATAGAAAGGAGAAGCTTAGAAGATTAGTGACTCTCTATTTTATCCTCCTATATGTGAAAATCATTTACAATCCTCAAAAATACCATTGCCAACCCTTACAAAGAATTACAGAGCACATCAAATAGAATTCCAGAAGTGGTTACAACTTCCTAGGGTCGCCAAGAAGGAGTTACAGATGAAATCCAATCATTTAGACCATTTTTGGATTCTTCATCCGTAGAAAAAATGGCCATGGCGGAAAATTCCAGAGAAAAAATGATTAAAATTGGTACAAAACTTGCCATATTCAATGTGGGCCATTAGATATTCCTTCTGCATCTTTGAATTTGATCCATCCACGTGGAAAAAAGAGATTGGAGTCACCGCGAGCGAGCGTTATTATTTTTTACGACTTTTTGGAATTTAGAAATTTTGAAAAATTTCCTCCGCCAGCCTTCTTTGACTTTTTGGAGATGACACATGTCATCATTTGACTGGAAACAGAGTCGTTACCTCTTTTAGAAAATATTGAAACTTTGCTGGAAAAAGTTTCGAAAACACAAACTCCTCTGCCGGCCCGCACTCCTGATGACAACGTGGTAGAATCCTATTGGCTGTGTGGTTCAAATTTCATTTTTTTCTCAATCTAGCTGGAGCTCGTGGGTCCGCCATTTTCCTTTATGCTTTTTTCTAAAAAGGAAAAGTGACAAAGAAACCTCCTCAGCTCCGCTAATCTGCCTTGCGCAAAAACTGTAATTAAAGTCTGCCAAGCCATATCTTGCAAAATATAACGGGTTAGATCAACTTATTTACCTTTTTGGAAAGGGGAAGAAATTTCGCATCTGATGAAGTTGGTTCCAAACCTCCTTGGAACCTTTCAAAAAACTAGAAATCAAAATACTTAGATTAGACCATTTTCAAAGGGGGCTAACTCAAAAAATTTCTAAGTCCAGTCTTGGAAAAAAGGAGGAAACGTTTTCAGGGGACAATAAATCTAAAAGATGAACATGAAACACTTTGCAAGAAAGTAATAAAATCCAATAACAACCAAGATAATTTCCATTTAATATCATTTAAAACTTTTTCCTTTCTTCAAAAAAAGGAGATAAAATTGTAGTTTCATTTCACCATACTAATATATTTTAAAATGCATATTCTCAAACAAAAATTCTTAAAATAGTCTACATAAAAGGGATTTCCAAGAAATAAAATGGCTTTCTTTCAAGATTAAAATTGTAATATCATCCACATAAATTAGCAATAAAAAATTGAATAATATACAAGGGATATCAACAAGGCCTATTATATAAATATCCAATTTTCATGACTTCTCCAAGGTAGCTCCAAATCTTTCTATCTTAAACTTTTCACCACAAGGATCACAAAACAAGGAAGGGGGAGTAGGAAACACTCTCCAGCCAACCTTAAATCCATTAAGAGGATAATCCATCCCCTTAATGGCCCCCAAGCCCCGGCCAAATAATCATGAGAACTATAGAGCAAAAAATGATAACTTTACAACATTAAGGATTCCACATACACATGCATTTCAATAAGTTTATCACAACAAAGAAGACAAAAAAAAAAGATTTTAACCTTAACAACACAACACAAAGGTTTGAACTCAAAAAAAATAGAGAAAGTGATATGGGAAACCACCTCCTTATGCCTCCAAAGTTGAGTGGGGATCTCACCCTAAGCCTCCATGTGCACAAGACAATCAACACAAATTTGTTATCTCTCCCTTGCAAGTATGCAACAAAATAACCATTATTTCCTTTTCACTCCCCATAGGTTAAAATTCCATTCACACTCCCACCAAATTCATGCCTTATAAAAATGCATTTTCCCTCCCTAATGGTCCTGTAAGCCCTTCTCTCACACCCAACCTAACGTCTACTACCCAACAAACACTCAAGCACATTCACAAGACTTAAAAAAATTTTACAAGAAAAAACAATTCATATAAACAAACATAATAACAATTAACAAGGTGGAGATCCTACCTGTCTATCAAGCTACAATAAAATTTCACAATCCTCTTTCAATTCCAAGACAAACAATTCAAAAATCACTCCAACAATCTCCTAATCAAAAATTCACAAGAAACAAAATGAACAAGTAACCCCCATTCTAATAAAAATTCATTAATAAATAGAAATAGAATGTAAGGATGATGAGGTGGCTCCATGTATGATGCCACTTCATGATTCCTCCATCCCCATACTGAATTCAACACACCAAGTACAATAAAATAAATGCACTTGTAATAAGTATGACAAACCCACATGACTCACAAACTTCCACACCATGCTTTCAAAATTCAAGTGACATAATAAAGTAGGGGTAGAAATAAAGTGCAATAAATTTTCTTCTGTTTTACACTCAAAAATGGACAAAGAAGTCAAAAATAAGCTTCCAAACCCATAGGTAGGGTTGTTGGGTAAATTTAAGAGGCATGAGATAAGCCTTGCTTGTCACACAAGCCTCCAAAAATGCCGTCCCCAAGTCAAAAATCCGAATTTTGAACTCTGGGGTGGGGTAAAACACTCCCAAATCAACATAAATTTTACTTACAACAAGGATTTCCAAACCTCATCATTAACTATTTGTCACATCTCTGAAATTTGGTTAAGTAAAACAAGACCTGGGTTAAGATTAATTAACACACATTTACAACATGCTAATAAAGTAACAACGAATTTCAAAATTTAAATTCACAAAACATAAATAAAGCACATGACAAATTTTTTAAAGAAAGGGAACATACGATTCACCTCATGGCCACATATGTGAAGTCACCCCCCGATGGGAGACCTCCAAACAAGACATGCAATACACCACACTATAACAACATTACACAAGTTGTCAAATTTGGTGTCCACGTTCCTCAACACCTGACATCCTTATCGTGGTTGGTCCCCCTATGCCCTTTGATGTATGTGATAAAAGTCACTGTGACATAAACAAAATACCTCTTCTAAAATCAATACTCATCATTTCAACATTAGAAATTATGTTATCCATTAATATATCAAAATCTAACCCTAACATCCATTAGACATATATATTCTATATATAAAACATCTAGAGAATAACATGTCAGTTATAAAATACAAAATACATGCAAATCAACATATATCAAATTGTCAAACATCCCCATCTAGTCCATCATTATAAAATCTAAACCACATAATGTCCATAGTCAAAATATCAATATAATATATCATCTACTGATCAATGTATCATAATCAAAATGTCATGAGTATCATTCCAACAATATAAATATCAAAATGAAATAGTGTCGAAGAGAAGTGGGCACCACATAATGTTATAATCCACTTAACATTTCCGTATTATTTATGTCTATTGAAAAGTAGCACCCTAGGATTTGAATACATTAATAAAACACTACTTTTGACTAATAGGGGATTGTATCAGAGGTGTGGGACCCTTGTACATTGAGACAAACCCTTCAGAGAATGCTAATTTCTTGACGCTATTCTAATGCTAACCTACTCCTAAAATATAGATTCCAAGGGACCAGAGAGATAGAAATACATAAATGTAAATCCTAAACTAAGAGAGGTGATAACACCAAAACAAGGCTAGAGAGATTCTTAGTGAGTGAAATTAGGGAAAAAATGAGGAGGGAAAACAAAGTGCCATAGTCCACAAAACACATTCAAACCTCCAACTATACAGAAGTTTTCACAAAAAATTTAATCCCTGCTAAAGGAACACAACATGTGAAATATACCTACAAAATATCGAATAGAAGGCAAAGAAATGCAATATAAATCGAGCTTGGTCAAGAAGAGAAACTAAAACACCATTTTTTATTTCTTAAAATGATGCAATAATAAATTAAAATTTAGGCATAAGGAAAGGATCCTTAAAAAAATACATAAATTTGAGGCATGTAACTCACAAAAGGTGTTAGAACAATTTTTGCAGAGTTCTTTACGAATTTCAAAATCTCTCCTTCTCTCGGGGTAAATGAGGGGAATTTACATTTATATAGTGAAAAGGAGCCACCAACCAACATCCTTTATTAATTATGTTCACAAAGGTATGTTTGATCAAGTCTTGTTCGCTTTCCAATTATAATTTTCTTGACATGTCGAACAAGGGTGCCATACCTTATTCATTGAACCCTTTATGGTACCATTAATTCCTGGCCCTACCTGAAAATATTTGTTGTCACCCAACAGAAACCACTTACTTGACACAGGTAATAAGAAGGGAAGAGGTTTCGTTGATGAGGGAATGTACTTGTCGCACAACAAGAAGAATGAAATCACATGAAAATTTGAAGAGAGGTTGATTTGTGACAAGAAGCAACGTTGACACGTGATGAGAAGATGGTGACGATGGGGGAATATAATGATGTGCGAGAAGGAAATATTTTCACATGAGAAAGAAGGTATGTTGTAGCGCCTGTCAAGGAGGAATTATTGATGAGTGTCAACAAGGATGGTTGACGTGCAACAAGAGGAAGTGGTTGACATGTGTTGAGAAGGATGGTTGATGCATGATAGGAGGAAGTGGTTAAAGCAAATCAAGGAGGTCAAATAATCCTTATATAATTTTTCCATCTCGACCATTAATGAAATTTCTTTCTCTAAACATTCGTCCGTTGATGAACAAGATCACGTTACAATATTCCTTGTAAACTGTCTGCCATTAATTACCAATTCCTAATACTTGTAGGTTGATCTATTTTACAAGGGGGTTACAAAAATGGATAACAATTGGTGACATGTGGGGAGATTTGCGTGCTTTAGATCGGGAAAAAATTAGTAATTTTGCATCTACTAGGTATGGAATCATTCTAATTGTCTGAAACTAGTCTGATGTCCAACCTTAAACCTCTTATTTCTATGGAACACTACTGAAGACATTACTTCATCATCATATGTTTCCTGAAATGCTTAGAAAGTTCAACATGATCCTACAACAAAGCACAACCATGTACAAATAAAAAAATCATACATATCCCAAATGGAACATATAGAAAATGCACAAGCGCTTATCTGAAAGTAAACCTATCTAAAATAGAACAACGTGTTGCAAGCACTTGGACAGAATCCCAAACTCTAAGCTAATATGTAAAAGAAAGATACTCCCATTAGTCAATCAATTCTTAAGATATATTCCATTGATTGGGATCTACAATTATTCTCCATCAAATTTTAACGAATTGGAAAGCATTATTTTCTTTGCACACTAAAATAAGAAGTAAGGGCCACTCCATATTGCACCAAACTTGGAGTGTAATCCTAGTTTGACTCTGTCTACATCCCATTTCAGAACCATGTATCCTTCTTGAAAAGTTATATGTTTTGGCATTTCTGTAAAAGCGTCATCTTGATTTAAGCTTGGTCCTTCTCCATTGCAATTTTCATGGCTGTGGTTTCTTGAATCTCCTATAACTCAATGAGCTATTGTATACCTGAAATTCCATATCTGGAAACTCAAAAGAACTCAAGCTTCTTGATAAGCTCTAAGGCTGGTAGTTCAAGGGATATTTGCAACCTTCTTTTCCATTATAATCCATGAACCAAATTGAAGGGAGAGTAACGCACTCTGATTACTTGGGAGTGATTTTATCATCTTACAAGGCTGATTTCAATTCAGAATTCCTATTCCACTTGGATTCTCATATAGGGAATATTCACTATGATTTTCAAAAATGGACTATGTTTGCCTACATTAACACCAGAAGAAGTTCATTCATTAGCATAGCAACCAATTAACACGATGAAGGATCTTCTCCTGCGTCAGACCCACATAATGATTCCGCAGCATATCAATGTCAGAAAAGGAAACAAGTCGTCTCTTAATTACCAAGGAAACAAATCTGCGCTCCTAATTTCCTCCAAAGTCCGTTTGCAATAAGGTTAGGGGACATTATGCAGGACACAATGCCCGAAACAGTTAGCCATGATAACGGTAGTAATGTTTTTGGCACCTGATGTATAGGAGAGACTCCACCATGCGCTACATCACATTGGCGTAGAAATTGATTAACAGGATGAGATCCCTCTCCATCTCATTATTTTAAGATTTTGGTGTGCATGGAAGATCCAACTTTCTTAATTAGCATCCAGGTAATTAGCATATCAACTGGATTAACGTGATGAAATCTCCTGCATCAGACCCACCTAATCATTTCCGCACATGGTCATTTCAGGAAAGGAAACTAATTTGGTCTCAGAGCTAATTTGACCCTTCCGTTCGCCATACCAAACCTCTGTCGGAAACTACAACTTGTTGCAGATGTGGGAAAGCTCATACAAAGGAGTATAGAACAGTTGATTCAGCCAAGACCCTACCACATGATTCGAACCTTGGAGACTTCAGCCGCAATTTTGATGAACAACAGTAAGAGGTTTTTACCTGGGAAATTCATCGGGAGTTGTTACCCAAAACAGTACTTCTTCTGAAAGAGATGTTGGCACGCTTCACTTCCATATTGCTCTGATACCAACAAAATTCCCAGGCTCCTCGAAGAAAGTAGCTCTCGGTTAACTGATGTTGGAAGACATTGCAAGGATCGCTCCATCAGATGCGGGTAAGTCCACATACACGGGAGATAAAGAACTCATGGCAACGTCGGATGCTCATGTTCTACGGACATCCAATTAGAACCGCTTCTGCGATGAAGCTGATAAGGGATTATCAAAGATTACTGGCAGAGGCTAAGGACCACACCTAATCTCTTCGTCATCGCCAACTAGGAACGAACTTGGGATTGGACATATCCCAATAAAATATATTCCCCATTGCATGAAATTCTACTCAAATGAGATAGGAAGGGAGTGGGAGGGCTCACTAGATTCTCATTTACCTGCTGAATAAGGTCACACTTCTTGAATTTCGCTTGATGCATGAGTAACAATCATTAAAAATATTATGCTAGTAGTAACTAGCCCTCATGATTCTAATACCATGTTATTTTTGGGAAAAATTACCACTTGCCTCTCCATGACCCAACAACTCATTCAATACCCCTCGCTATTTAATTTTTCTTGATGCACCTTAAGAGGATGCCCATTCGACATGTCTTTTGAACAAAATATTATCTACAATCACGTATGGGATGCAATTCAAATTATGAAATACCTCCTTTTGGACATACATAATCCCTGATAACTCTAACCTCTTTTAAGGTAATGTATAATATCCAGAGTCTAACAAGGAATGGGTACGTCACCTATAGTCTATTCTTGATTATCTTACAACAACATAACAACTTCTTCATCCTCTCTTCATTCAACATGTAGCTTTAGAAGCTAGCTTCTCACACATCCCTTTCCCTCCAACTAATTTGGTATTATTTTATATCAATATAAGATTCCATGACCTTGGTTATCCAACCAAATATCTTTTCATTAAGGTATTTTTCAAATTTCTAAAATATTTGACACTAGACATGTGAAACTAATAGATGAATTATTTTATTTGACACTAGATGTCTGAAATTTATTTAAACTTATAGGATCACAACAAGGACACAACTTATCAATGAATTAATATATCACCTCATAATCTTGAAGTATTTGGCTAAATAATCCACATGATGCTCTAGTCCTTCTTGATTTGGTTGTACCAGTATGACGGATATTTCATCTGTGCCCCCAAAAGAGTATAAAATAAAGTCCATCAAGAAATCAAAATTTATGAGGGTTGGATCCTTTGTAATGACCTAATTTATGGATTCAAATCTTTCTTTTCCTTTAGGTATTCCATATGAAAAATCATGGTCTTATTCAACATCATCATGAGAGGCTTAATGAGTGGCAAAATGTTAGGAAAAAAACTTCCTACAAAAATTAATTTTCCAAGTCAAAAATCACTGGAGAGCCTTCTTATGACTTGGCAATGGAAATGATTTAACTGGCTTCTACCATTTCTAGATATGTTGGTACCCATATTTAATCCTTCTTCAAGCATTGAGCAGCATCAAGGATTTGAACAAGACACTTAGAGAAAGATAAATAATTATGTGTATCGTTTTGTAGCCGGGGAAGATAATTTATCTGACTTCTTAGCACTCAGGCCTTGGAAAGAAGTGGGTAGCACCTTAAAAGCATATGATCTTATCCTAACTATTTTAGGTTGTGCCTTGCAACCAAGGTAAGAGAACCTATTTTTGTAACCTCTGTTTAGTGAAGAATGCTGGTAAATCCTTCTTTTGCACAAATTTTATAAAGAATACCTTGGGAAAATATGATCAACACACCAAATCTGACTCTCACGAGTTGTCACTCCTAGAAGATGGAGATATTTTCAACACAAGGCTAAGGTTTCTAAAGACATTTCGAATCCTAATTGCTTCTACATATTTTTACAGTGGTAATTTTGCTTTTGTTCATACACATGGCAAAACAAGGGTAATTTAGGGTAGGATTGGTTATTTGAATGATTTTTTGGTGGGAGATTAACAAGATAAATTGGACTTTTCCAGATCTTTGAGAAACTTCACAACAATGGAAAACTCAGCAATAGAAAGCTTCAAAATAGTTAAAAAATTCCTTCAACCAGAAGGTGTGCATTAATGGAAGCCTAAATTTGCACGTTTTCACACAATCTTTGAGATTTTAGCATGAAGGATTGGGTTAGAAGAATCAATTAAACATTATCAATCTTTGTTTCACCGTGCCTAAGGTACGCCAAAAGACTTACAAGAAATATCTTTCAACAAATGAAGGTAAAGTGGTTTTAAATTTGTTTATTTCACTATCAGATGAAGGCTCTTCTAATAAATGAGATTGCAAATTTCACTAAACTATCATAGGGATGAGATCTATGTGATTCACAAAGACTCTAATGTCAGATTGCAATAGGAACAAGAGAAACTACTTGTAGACATTTTGAAATGAAATAAACATAAAATTATAAGAGATTTAACACAAATTAATTCAAAATTCATCAGATTCATCAGTAGGTGAGAGTTATTTAAAAAATCTCAGAGCTTGTTGATGGCTATACACTTGTAACCAACTCAACATGAATGAAATTCTAATACAAAAGAAGTTAACTAGGTCTCTCAGAAGATGATATTTTCTCATGATTTTAAACCTCTGACCATTTGCATATCTCCAATATGCATTATATATAATTTGTTTATATCCAAGCCTTCTCTCCCAAGAAAAGGATATCCTAAGAATCAAGTTTGTTACAAAATTCCATCATGAATCTGCAAAAAGGGACATCTAACATAAAAACATTCAAAAATTGGTAGGTGCCTCAAAAAGGTGAACTATTGCAAAAATCTACATCATTACTTCAATAGGGGGTACATTTTTCATCCTTGGCACATACAAACCCCTTTCCCTTAATCATTTCATCTTCTCCCTTTTGAAAATTTACTTTGGAACTTCTGGATCTAGCATTTCATGTTTTTGTATGAGCTTGAGCAAAAATCCACTTCAAAAGTACCTCAGATTTACAAATTGAACAATCAAATCGATTTCATTGATCTTTGAAGACCAAAACGACATGAATTTACCAAAAATTCGATGAAGAATGATGCAAAAATGACATCTCCAAAAATCCTAGAGCTCTAATGGTTGCCAAATTGATGAAATGTATAGCTACCATTGATCTTGTCTTTTAACTTCTAATCTGAGCCTTCCACACGGTAAAATTTGATGAGAAATGGGCCTGGGAACACTTTTTGACATTTTCTAACTTTTGGAAAAATGTAAATTGTGAACATTTTTCTCTACCCCTTCACCCTTTGAAAATGGGATTGACACGTGTTCCAATGTGGATCCCAGTAGAATTGCAACTCAATTATGTTATTTTACCTCTTTTTGGAAAAAATAAAAAATTTCAAATTTTCCCTGCAGCTTCGCATTCATGCATTCAGCTTTTGGCATAAGTCCCAGTGTAACTGCACTTCATTTTCAAATTTTACACTTCATTTTTCCAAAAAGGAAAAAATTCCACATTTTCTCCACGGGCTCGCACTTCCGCCTCTGACCTTGCCACGTGTTGTTCTATGATTTTCTACGGGACCATGACTCTCTTTCATGATTTTAACTTATTTTTCTAGAAAGGTAGAAAACCTCAAAGTTCTCAGATGCTCCGTCTCCCCGCCTAGGTTTTAAATTAGTCCTTGTTGGGGCCATGCTTATTTTTAAGACTTTAACTTATTTTTCCAAAAAGGAAAAATTTTCATTTATTCTCTAGTGGCCCACATTCCTGCAGAAGCTTCAAATGCCCTTTTTTTCGGGGTAACACCTACTTTTATAAATTTTAACCTTTTTTAGAAAAAGGTTAAAAAGTTTCAAAATCTCTAGGCGACCCACCGATGCAACTTGATTTTTCAAAATAGGCTTCAACTATTTGGTGGGGGCATGCTTCCTTTTAGAACTTCATTGCATATTTGCAAATAGGAAAAATTTCCAAATTGCCTCCAAAGGCCCGCACCTCCACTTTTTTATCTTTTAAATAAAAATTGAACAAGGCATTAACTTATTTTTAATGGGCTGAAGACCTTTTCCAATACTTTTACCTTTTTACCCAAAAAGGCAAAAAACCTCAAACAAATATGAAGCTCCGCTTCTCCATTTTTCCATTTTCAAAGTTAACCTAAACATGATATTTTTCCCTGGCGGAAAAGCGGCCCTTTTTTACAATTTTTACTTTTATCCCAAAAGGCCAAAACACTTCAAAGTTCTTCGCCAGCATTCCTTCCCACCTTTGATGCAAACATGACACGTGTCCACCATCCAGGCATTGGCGGGGCTGCAGTTCATTTTTTAATTTTACTACTTTATAAAATAAAGCCAAAAATATTCAAGGTATTCCGCCAATTCACCTTTTGCTTTTGAATGCTCAAAACTGCCACATGTTCCATTCTGATTTACTATGGGCCCTAGGTATTTTCTTTCCATTTTATCTCTTTTTTCCAAATTCCTTAGAGAAAAAAAAGACCCACCTTCCCACAATTTCTCAACATGTGATACGTGTACACTTAGGGAAAAAGTAAGAAATTTTCTCTGCCACTTGAATTTTTAACCAATCAAAACATGGCAGGGCTACAAGGTGAATTCAAAACTTTTTCCAAAGTATCCAAAAAGAATAATTTCACAAAACAAATATGTCGTGCCTCATTCAATCTAAAGAAGACACATAATCATCATTAGAACCTATCAGAACATCGTGGAGCCATGGGACCAAAAATTCCCTTTTGCAAAAAAAGAAAAAAGTGATAAGTTAAAAATTTTACCTGCCATCCCTTGACCAATCAGAAGAGGCCATGTAGCTGACGAATGATGAGGAATAATTTGATGTGTAAAAGACACCCGTTAAACCATCAAAAACAGAGAAATTTTCCAGTCATGCCGAGAATCTGATTTTTTCACTGAGGATGGAAATTTTTTAAAACAAAATGAAGTGAATCATGGTTCCAAGCATTTTTCAATCATGGGAATGGATTTTAAAAGGCATATAAGTATAAATCGATCATTTTTGAGCTTCCATGATTGGGAAAAATAGGAAAAAAAGGAAAGATCCCACAAATTTGAAAAATTTAGGGTAAAAACAAGGAAATTAATCAAGGAAATGTTTCAAATGTTTCAAATGTCTTCCATTCATAGGAAATTTGAGCAATTCCCCATATACGTCTTCCAAGAAGAAGTTATGTTCACCAATTTGAATGTCAATGGAATAAGGGACCATCCATAATGCATAAAATTTACCATGCTTTCCCTTATCCTCATGCCTGCTATCCCATAATAGAAAAATATATCCAACACTAAAATCTCTTTGAGTTACCTTCTTGTCAAAAAACATTTTCAAGTTTTCTCTAAACTTCACATGCCATTGATGGGATGCCCTTTTTTCTTCATCTAGCTCAACAATCTGATTGATTTGAGCTTCATATGGATTGACTTCCAAATCTTCAAGTTGTTGAACAAACAGAAATGAAGAAAATTGTAAGTGAAGGTCTGAAAACCTTTGTTTCTTTCACCAAGGAAAATTATTGTTTCTCCATAATGGTGTACTTCAACTCAGCTCCTTGCAATGCCTTACTGAAAAAGAAATTTGTCTCTCAGCCCCTTCATCATCCTTTTGTAGCGAGACAGATGCAATGGTGTTTTTTGAAGCAAAATAAAATATTTGAAAAGGCTTCTTATAATTTTGAGCTGCTAAAACAAGGGTATGTTTCAATGCTTCTTTGATCGCATTGAAAGCTTTCATAATAGCCTCTTCCCATTTGATGACTTGGTATTTCTTCAGCATGCAAGTAATGGGGATAGTTAGCTCAGCAAAATTAGATATAAATATTCAAATAAATTTTATTTTCCCAAAGAAGGATTCAATTCCCTTCTTGGTTCTTAGAATTGGAACCTTGCTAATAGCTTCTACTCTCTCGGGATACATCATGACACCATCCTTTGATATAATGTGACCAAGAAAATTTTCCTTTTACAGTCCAAAATGGCACTTCTTTGGATTGAGTGAAATACCAAATTCTCTGCTTCTAACCAACATCTTTTCCAAGTGTTGCAAGTGATCATTTATCTTCCTCGAAAACACAATCATATCATCTTGGTAAACAACAATGAAATCATTAATGTTATTAACAAAAGAAACATCCATAGCTCTTTGGAAATTGGCTCCAGCATTCATTAGACCAAAAGGCATTCTAACATATATATATGCTCCCCAAGGAGTGGTAAAGGATGTCTTAATTCTTTCTGATTCCTTCAGAACAACTTGATTATAGCCAGAGAAACCATCCAAGGTAGAAAGCAACTCAGAACTAGTCACTAATTGCAGCATATTTTCCATGTTTGGAAGAGGAAAATTATCCTTCATTGATACTCTGTTAAGATTTCTAAAATCCATGCACAACCTGATATCACCATTATTTTTCTAACTGGCACTAAATTTGCAACCCAAGAAGAATACCTTGTTGGCTAAATTATCCCTCCATCTCTTAGCTTCTTCAATTCATCTTGCATATTCATGGGGAGGAGTGGATTAATCGGCCTTTGCTTTTGTCTGAATGGTTTTTCATTAGATTCGAAAGGAGTTTCATGCTGAAACAAATCGTCTATGTATACTTTCAGTTCAGAATAAGACCAAGCCAAAAAATCCTAATATTTCTTCAATAATTAGACATAGGACTGTTTTTCTTCCTTGTTCAGATTGCTTCCCAACCATATCTTCCTTTGTTTCTCCTTCATGTCAAGGTCATTCTCTTCAACATCCCTTGAGGTTGTTATATGTCTGTTAATAATTCAATCAACATTATAAAATTTTGATTCAAAAGCAACCAGCCCTCTAGGAATGGTATTAGTTTTCAACTAAATGATATCTTTGCCAAACAAAGTTTCCTTTCCTTCTGCTACACGCACCATTGGCTCCCAATCAATACGTTGATTAGAAAACTCTTCTTGGATCTGTAGAAATAGTTTGACCTGAGCATCATCATGAAACACTTGGAAATTTTTAATGTTGTCAGGGACATATGGCCTTGTTAGCACTTCAAGATCATACTCACAAAATGGGGACATTGCACAATTATCAAACCGAGATCCCAAGATTGAAAACTTGTCTGCCATAAGATTAAACTTCCTATCATGATAAAAAATATTAAATTATTCAAACATTTAAATAAATTCCCATACTGCATGCTTGTATTTTTTCAATCTTTTATTTTTAGTAACATACAATTTCCTAATTTTCTTGACAATCAGTTTTGAATCTCCTTTGGAAATGATGTCTTTAACACCATACTTCTAAGAAATTCTCAAACCTAAAAACAATGCTTCATAATCCGCAATGTTGTTAGTGCATTCAAAGTTGAGATTGAAAGAAAAAACAAATTCTTCCAAGCTTGGAGAAATCAGAACTACACCAGCACCATTTCCCAACTTTGAACAAGCTCCATCAAATAAAAAGGTCTAAGGAAACCCCAGTTATTCAAGATACTTGCATTGCTCCATCTTGTTCTCTTTACCATTTGAAAATCCAAAAAAACTATGAGCATCAACATTAGTATACAACACTTAAGAAGAGGAATTGTTCCAGGGTCTTCAATAAGATGCAACATCTTATTTTCTCCATATAATTTGACAAGGCTTCCCTCAATTGGAATGATGGAAAATAACATCTATTTGAACAATTCCACCAACACTTGCATCTCACTTCCTTGATAACAACATGCCCCATTTGGCTAGGTAATCAACAATAACAAGTTTTAAATTCTTACCTGGGTATGTTGTAAGTTGTACTACCAATCCCTTAACACAAGCAAAAACTGGGACCTCTCTAGAGTCCATGGCAGTAAATATTCCATATGTTGTCACTTTTGTATCCAGTTCATTCATGACCTCAAGAGGCATGACATTGCATGATGCTCTAGAATCAAACATACAATTGTGCAGCAGTCTGTCCTTAATGATAAAAGTTGTAAAAAATGGATCAGGATTTAATTGGGACTCAACCAATTATGTTCCCAAGTAAACCTCACGTTCATCTACAAACTCTTACAATGTTGGTAGCATTTCAAGGTCTGCAATTGTTGGAGGAGGAGTTTCTACAATGTTTACATTTCTGCCTGGGGTAATATTCTCTTCTTTCAATCCCAAATACTCAAATGCCCTCTTCTTGTTCTTAGGAATCCTAAGAAGCTCAACAATTAGAACACTAACCTTGATTTGACTCAAAACTTGGGCAATGTCATATGGAACATACTTGGGCAAGGTAGCATTAGAAGAAAGATTGGTAAATTCATCAGATGGCACGAGATTTTTGACAGTTTGGGCATGAGGAGGACTGTAATTTTTTTTTGGGACAAAAAGGCCTTTGGAAAGTGCATCTTTCCTAGGAGTTTCTTTAGGAATACTTGTAAGAAATGGAGTTTTAGGTTTTTCTTGAGGCCCCACACCTTTGACATCTTTACTTATTGTATTATTCTACTTTTCTTAGACAACACCAACATTCATTAACAGCTGTCTATCCTCTTCTAAAGGTATTCCTTCATCATACTTCTTAATCATTAAAGATATTAGGTACTCAAAATCATTATTAGGAAGTTGAAAAGCTTGTGCCACATCTACTTCTAAAGTATGAGAGGGAGGAAGAGGTAGTACCCAGTGAATGCAATCCCAAAAAAATTTAGTAGTTCTGGCATTGATTAGTTTAGTTGAAGTTGCTCCTTATAGTGAGCTTGTATAACACCCCAACATTCATTCATCATCAAATTCCTCATTCTGATGATCTTATTCACATGGAAGATGGGGCAAGAAACACTTATCACACCAATCAATTTCATTGGATTCATCAACATCAGCAACCATGGCAGTCAGAGGATCAGGTACCATTCTATTTTCCCTAGCTTGGGGCTATCTATTTCAAGATCCCATGGTCCCTTTACCTCTGTCATCATATATTTTCTCATTTCTAGGATGCTTGTGCTGACCTTGGGAATTTTTTCCAATTCCCTTCTCTGCCTAGGCCATCTTGTATAAGATTTATTTGACATCCCCTGCCAAATTATTTACAACTTCTTCCAAATCAACAACCTTACTTTCTTGTGTATTTTCTAGGTTTATCAATTTAACACCCTCCCTCTTAGGAGGATTTCTAATGGCCTTAATTTTGTTTTAAATTTTTAGAGCCGTGGTAAAGGCCTTCCTCAAAGTGCCAGGGTTTTTATCCTTCAAATACTATGTATCCTTCTTGTGAAATGCATCAACATACTTTATAAGACAAGATTCATCGCATGGCCTTAAGTTTATAGGAAATATTCTCAAGGTCTTGATGAATATTGTATTAAAATCATGGACTGATTCATTAGGATTATTTTTAATATTTTCAAACTCTGATAAAATAAACCTAGGGTATGTTTTATCACCATATTGCAGTCTAAATGCATTCTTCATTTCTGTCTAAGAATCTATAGAGTTATCTGGCAAAGATTTATACCAGTCCCTTGCATCTTCCTCTAAATTATGAATGAACAATTTGATATACAAATCCTCATATTCAATCTCAAAGTACTCCATCATGTTAACAAAAAGTTTTAGGTGCTGATCAATAGTTATGGAATTATTTGAATGAAACTTAGGTAATCTATTTCTTACATCTTGTGGAATAGGATTTGGATAACCATCCATTCCTCTAAAATTGATAGGACCAAAGGTATTAACAACAAATGGAGGTCTGGGTGGGGACAGAGCCATATTTTTTTGATGAGGTGATATTGGAGGAGAGATAAAATGACGAGGAGTGAGAGGTCTTTGGGGAATAGAAATGTAATTTTCAAAATGAATACCCCCTATAGGATCAACTTATTGGAAAACTCTATTAGATTTGGAAAATACAGGGGAAGAATGAGAAGTAAATTTTTTAAAGACAAATTAAGATCCCTCACCAGATGGAGAGTTCAATTCAACAAAATGACTACCTGATTCAAATGAACTCGAGGAAGAACTGTAATCTTCAGTGACAGGCTAGTCACTTTCAAGTTCAGCAAAGGAGATCTCTTTTATTAGTGCTTGATCTCCAACAACTTTCCAAATTCTTCTACCTTCATAATTTGATTTTCCCAAATCTGGTAATGACCTCCTAGTAGGGTCTTTAATGAAGATAGATCTTCTTCCTTCCAATTTTGTAGAGATTAGCAAAAAATTGCAAATGACAGAGGTTTAGACACTAGAATTTATCAAATATAAATAAACACGGATTTGGCAATAAGGATTTTCATGGGCTAGTTGTGGAAATGCACTAAAAAAAAATTTAAGTACTAAAATCTTTCAAAACTTACCAGATCATATCTTCCTTTATCCAAATTTAGTAATTACAATGTAAATAAAGTGTAACAACTGCTGGAAAATTTGAAATACTGCACACAAAACTTATAACTTTATTCAATCCTTACAGATCTGATCAAAGAATGATGTTTACAACACGTATTTGCACACAGAATTGCAAGAAACATTACCAGGGTATGGAAAAATTTAACTTATTCAAAGAATCCCCAGAAATGGCGCCATAAGTGTGGTGGTACCCAGATTTAATACTTCTCCAGGAACTGAGAAGCATTAAGGATTTAAACAAGACACTCAAAGAAAGATAAATAATTGTGTGTCGTTTTCTAGTCGGGAAGAAATTTATCTGACTTCATAACACTCAGGGCTTGGAAATAAGTGGGTAACACCTTAAAAGGATGTGATCTTATCCTAACTATTTTAGTTTTTACATTGCAACCAAGGTGAGAGAACCTATTTTTGTAACCTCTGTTTAGTGAAGAATGTTGGTAAATCCTTTGTTTACATAAATTTTATAAAGAAGACCTTGGAAAAATATGATCAACACACCAAATGTGACTCTCACAAGTTTTCACTCATAGAAGATGGAGATATTTTGAACACAAGGCTAATTTTACTAAAAATATTTGGAATCCTGGTTGCTTCTACATATTTTGACAGTGGTAAATTTTCTTTTGTTCATAAATAGGGAAAAATAGGGGAAATTCAGGGTAGGATTGGTTATTTGAATGATATATTAGTGGGATATTAACAAGATAAATTGGACTTTTCCAGATCATTGAGAAACTTCACAACAATGGAAAAATCAGCAACATAAAACTTCAAAATAGTTAAAACATTTCTTCAACCAGAAGGTGTGCATTAATGGAGGGCCAAATTTGCATGTTTTGACACAATCTTTGACATTATAGCATGAAGGATCAAGTTATAAGACTCAATTAAACATTATCAATCTCTATTTTACCATGCCTAAGGTACACCTGAAGATGTACAAGCAATCTCTGTTAACAAATGAAGGTAAAGTGGTTTTAAATTTGTTTATTTCGCTATTAGATGAAGGATATTTTGATAAATTAGATTGCAAATGCTACTAAAATATCATAGGGATGAGATCTGTGTCATTCACAAAGATTCTAATGTAATATTGCAATAGGAACAAGAGAAACTACTTACAGACATTGTGAAATGAAATAAACACAAAATTGCAAGAGATTTAACACAAATTAATTCAAAAATTCATCAGGTTCATCAGTAGTGGAGATTTATTTAAACAATATCAGATCTTTTTTATGGCTATACACTTGTAACCAACTCAACATGAATGAAAATCTAATATATAAGAAGTTAACCAAGTCTCTCAGAAGGTTTCTCAGACGATGAGATTTTCACAAAACTTTCTCGTGATTTTAAATCTCTGACCATTTACATATCTCCAATATGCATTATATATCATTTTCTTACATCCAAGCCTTCTCTCCCAAGAAAATAGTATCATCAAGATCAAGTTTGTTAGAAAATTCCATCATGAATTTGTAAAAAGGGACATCTAATAGAAAAACATTCAAAAGTTGCGAGGTGCCTCGAAAAGGTGAATTATTAAAAAAATCCACATCATTACTTCAATATGGGGGCATGTTTTTCATCCTTTGCACATACATACACCTTTCCCTTCATCATTTCATCTTCTCCCTTTTGAAATTTTACTCTGCAACTTCTGGATCTAGCATTTAACATTTTTGTACGAGCCCGAGCAAAACTCCACATCAAAAGTACCTCAGATTTACAAATTGAACCATCAAATCGATTCCATTGATCTTTGAAGACCAACCCGAAATCAATTTTCCAAAAATATGATGATGAATGATGCAAAAATCACATCTCCAAACATCCTTGAGCTCCAATGGTGGCCAAATTGATGAAATACATAGCTACCGTTGATCTTGTCTTTTAACTTCTAATCTGAGCCTTCCACATGGAAAAATTTGATTAGAAACAAGCCTGGGAACACTTTTTGACATTTTATAACTTTTGGAAATATGTAAAATTTTGACATTTTTCTCTACCCTTCCACCCTTTAAAATCAGAATTGACACGTGTCCCAATGTGGGTCCCAGTGGAATCATGGCTCGATTCTACTATTTTACCTCTTTTTTGGAAAAAATAAAATTATCCAAATTTTCCCCGCAGCTATACATTCCCACCTCTAGCTATTGGCGCAAGTCCCAGTGGAACTACAGTTCATTTTCAAACTTTACACTTCATTTTTCCAAAAGGAAAAAATTCCAAATTTTCTCCGTGGGCCCACACTTCCACCTCTTACCTTGCCACATGTTCTTCTGTGATTTTCTATGGGACTGTGACTCTCTTTCATGATTTTAACTTATTTTTCCAAAAAGGAAAAAAACCTCAAAGTTCTTTGATGCTCTGTCTCCCCGCACAGGTTTTAAATTAGTCATTAGTAGGGCCGCACTTATTTTTAAGACTTAAACTTATTTTTCCAAAACGGAAATTGTTCAATTTTTTCTCCAACGGCCCGCATTCCTACGCAAGCTTCAAATGCCCCTTTTTTTGGGGTAGCACCTACTTTTATAACTTTTAACTCTTTTTAGAAAAAATTTAAAAAGTTTCAAAATCTCCCGGCGACCCGCCGATCCAACTTGATTTTTCAAAATAGGCTTCAACTATTTGGTGGGGGTGTGCTTCCTTTTAGAAATTTATTCCATTTTGCCAAAAAGGCAAAATTTCCAAATTGCTTCTGAATACCTGCACCTCCGTTGTTTGATCTTTTGAACAAAAATCAAATAAGGCATTAACTTATTTTTAGTGGGCTTGTGACCTTTTCCAATAATTTAACCTTTTATCCAATAAGGAAAAAAACCTCAAACAATTCCAAAGCTTCGCTTCTCAATTTTTCCATTTTCAAAGTTAACCTAAGCATGATATTTTTCCCTGGTGGAAATGCGGCCCTTTTTTACATCTTTTACTTTTATCACAAAAGGCCGAAAAACTTCAAATTTCTCTGCTAGCCTTTCTTCCCACCTTTGATGCAAACATGATACGTGCCCACCATCTAGGCATTAGTGGGGCTGCACTTCATTTTGTAACTTTACTACTTTATAAAATAAATCCAAAAATATTCATGGTATTCCGCCAGTCTGCCATTTCGGTTTTGACTACTCAAAACTACCACGTGTTCCTTTCTGATTGACTTTGGGCCCTAGGCATTATCTTTGCATTTTAACTCTTTTACCAAAATTCCTTAGAGCACAAAAAGACATGCTTTCCAACAATTTCTCAACATGTGACATGTGTACACTTCGGAAAAAATTAAGGAATTTTCTCCGCCACTTGAATTTTTAGCCAATCAGAACATGGTCGGGCCACGGGCTGAATTCAAACCTTTTGCCAAAGTATCCAGAAAGAATGAGTTCACAAAACAAATCCTTTGTGCCTTATCCAATCAAAAGAAGACACATAATCATCATTAGAACCAATCAAAACATCGCGGAGCCATGGGACAAAAATTTCCCTTTTGCCAAAAAAGTAAAAAGCACTAAGTTAAAACATTTACCCTTCATCCCTTTACCAATAATAAGATGCCATGTAGCTTCTGAATGCAAAGGAATAATTTGATGGGTAAAAGATGCCCGTAAAACCGTAAAAAACATAGAAATTTTCCAGTCATGCCTAGAATCTGATTTTTTTCAGTAAGGATGGAAAAGTTTTGAAACAAAACAAAGTGAATCATGGTTGCAAGCATTTTTCGATCATGGGAATGGATTTTCAAATTCATATAAGTATAAATTGATCATTTTCGAGCTTCCATGATCGGGAAAAATATGAAAAATGGAAGAGACCTTGGATTTCAAAAATTTAGTGAAAAAATAGGGAAAACTTGGGGGCTTCTTCAGAATAGGGCATGACAAAGAGTTTTCAGAAAAATCAAGGCATACAAATGGAGATAAAACTTCTCTTCATCCATTTGGGAGATAAAAAATTCTTCAGAACACGTAGATCAAAGGGAAAACTAGGGCAAGATGGTGCAAGATCAAAATTGACACCAAGAGGATCAATTGTCAACCCTTCCTTAGACACAATGTGGCCTAAGAGTTTACATTCATCAGATAATAATATGCACTTTTTAGGATTCAAAGACACTCCAAATATCCTACATCTTTAGAACACTTACCTAAGGTGGAAGAGGTGACTTGCTGCATTTTTGGAGAATACAGTAATGTCATCTAGATACACAAGAACTATCTTATTGGTCATCCTTTCGAATGCCATATCCATTGCCCTTTGTAAAATGGCTCCAACGTTTGAAAATACAAATGGAATATTCCTATAAGCATATGTGCCTCACTTCATAGTGAAGGTTGTATTGAATTGATCTTCCTCTTTCACCATGAGTTAATTGTAGCCCGTGTAACTGTCTAAAATTGAAAACCTTTCTGATCCAGGTACTACTTGTAATATTTACTTCATGGAAGGAAGTGGATAGTTGTATTTGAGAGAGGCCCTATTTAAGTCTCAGAAATCCACACATAACCTGATTTACTCATTCTTATTCCTAACTGACACCATATTTTCTACCCATGTTGAGTGATTGATTGGAAAGATGATGTTTGACTCAATGATTTTGTTCAGATCTCTTTACATGAGAGGATCGATATGAGGATTGATTTGCCTTCTTTTTTTTGATGGGTTTAGCTATCGAATCCATTTCAATCATGTTTTTTTCTAGCTTAGGATTAAATCCTTTCAAATCTTCATAGCTCCTAAAAAACACATCTTGAAATTATTGGAAAAGTTGTACAAATTAAAAAATTTCTTGTTCAGTGCTTACCTTGCCAATTTGAAGTGTTTTTCCTTCTCCAATCGAAATTAGATATGATTCCTCACCTATTTCCTAAATTTTTGCTCTTTCCCTTAAGAACTGATCATTAGGATTGAATATTGACTCTAGATTCATTAAACCCTTTGGTAGCTTATTTGTCCTTAGCTGAACCACTTGATCAACATATTGTTGCTTCAATTTATCTTGATTTTTTAACCGAAAACTCAACCTTCTCCTACAAGAAATTAATGTTCTGTTGATAATTCTCAAATACCTTCTAGCTTGTATAATTTTCCAGCACAACTGACCTCACAATCACATGAATATGTGGCTGCACTTTTTCTCTTTTAATATTGTCCACAACATCAAATGTTTCTCCAATTGTTGGAATCCTATCTACATCCTCATTCTTCTTCCTCCGTATGAATTGAATATTGAACGCTTCAAAATCACCAATTTGATCCCATAATCGATGCTTTTAGGCTTCAAGTAGATCATTCTTAGCACCATGTTGTCCCCTACCCTTGTTGGAAATTAATTTACCATCCCCAAAAACTTGCAAGTTTTATATACCTCTCTTTGTTTCCTAATTCAATCCATGTATCAAATATTCATACTCAGTTGTATTGTTCGAATAATTAAACTAAAAATGGAAAGATGAGTAGTAATTCATACCTTGTAGTGACAAAAGAATTGCTCCTCCTCCAACTCCTTTCCTATTACTTGAGCCATCAAATAATAGCTGTCATACTTCCTTATCATTCTTATAATCCATTTTGATGAGGCAAGGAAGAGGTGTGTTTTCCTCATGAAAATGATAAAATCCTAAATTAGTTTGTTCTATTTCCTTGTATGGATCATTTATCCATGTATTTTTTCCACATCCATTAAGAATTAAATCCGGGATGCCCCCAACTTTGGTATATATTTCCTGAGTGTTTGGGCAATCCTCTTGATTGAAGGATGAGAAATTTACATTGATTGGGCTAGACACATGAGGCTCAATATGGAAATCTACAATAGGTTCAAGAAAAATTTATATCCTTAACTCCTTACCTTGTTCTAAAGAGCATATGCAACCAATCAAATGATAAGTAGCCTCCAAATTTGGGGGTGAAATATCTTGAAAAGAACACTGCAAAGAGTGGTAGAAAGTTAATAAACTTATATATCCTGTTGAACTGTGACATTAGGACATGCATACAATGCGAGGTTTAAATATTTTATCATCCCAATAGTCCCCATTGTTGTCCCATCTAACTATACCAATCATTTGGAAACTAGGTCGTATTTCACGCCCAAATGATCTGTAATCTGTTTCGGCATTACCGAACTACTAGCCCCTGAGTTCAATCATGTAATTGTGTACAAGGTTGTTCCTAATAATATATATATATATATATATATATATATATATATGTATGTATATATATATATATGTATATATATATATATGTATATATATACATATATATATATATATATATATAATGGAGGAGGCTTCATGTTTTTACCTTGATAACCTCTATGAGCTCCTTCTTTTGGAGCTGCAGTAGTGAGTTCACTTCTCTTTATTTTTGGAAAAATCATTTGATACTGAAAAATTCTCCATAGTTGCTTGTAATAAATCCCATTGGACCAAGAATTTCCAATGATTCCCACATAGAAATTCTGTACTTCGGTCTTCTTAACTTGATCAATAATGTTAAAAGGAGATGGATTATACTTCTGATACCCCTAACTCAACATGATTTTCTCCTGCACATGGGCTACTGCAACAAGTACCCACGTTGGATTAGAAATTAATTTGGGCTTATTTTGAACATTTGGGGCTGCACTTAGATTGATGATACCCTAAAGTGTGATAGAAGGATGAGAAGTACTTGTATTATATGGTTATCCTTCTTCTATATTCCCTTTTATTAGACCTTGTTTTGGCTGCTAAAATTTGAGGAGGGGACTGATTTATTCCGCAGAAATATTTAGCTTGCCTATTCACAAGCATTTCCTCATTTGAAGGTGCTTCCCTGATTAGCTACCTACTACTGACTTCCTTCTTGGTTTTTTTCTTGAGGAAAACTCACCATAGTCACCATCAATGATTTATTTAAATCACCATTGAATCAAGTTTCCTGATTGTGCAGTTGGATACATAGGAAAAACCATTCATATTCTTGTGCTATGTTGTTTTGATTCAGTAACCAAGGCCCTAGATGTTGAAACTGAATTAGGGTTGTATGCTTGGAATGGCATAGGAGCTTTTGGTTGTCCTTGGTTCTGGTTAGCAGCTTGAACGGGTGACCTATTTGGCTGATATGTAATTTTATTTAGTAGGAACAAAGGATGATAAGGTCTAGAATTTTGAGCCGGTAGCCTCTTAAGAGTTAGTAACTCATTTCCTAAGTGTTACAATTGTTTCATAACCTCCTGAGAGTTCATTTGAAAGGGATAGAAGAATAAGTTGAAGCATCATTTAAAATTTGAGTTCTTGGAGAAAGAATGGGGGCTATTGTAGGTGTTTTGATTAGGATTAGGATTCCCCATATATCCGGATAAAGAGGAATAGGTGGCCTAGGTGCAATTTTAGAAGCTTGAATTAGGAAATTATCAACTCTTATGGGTATGGCATAGGTGTTTGGTATTTTTATTCATCCCATAGATTGTTTCATAATAGATATATTAGAATTTAGAGCTTTAAGAAAATAGAGAAATGCACCCTCTACAGTTGGTTTAACCGCAATTGTGATCGATTCCCATGTTCTTTGGAATATCGAATTGAAGTATTTAATCTTCTTAGCTGGTGCCCTTTTTATTTTAATTATCTACTCTAAAAGGTATAAGTTGCTATCCATCCCCCCAAAATGTCCACAGAGAGCTGTGCACAATTGGTCCCAATTCTGAATCAATCCTGCTCCCAAGCCTCTGAACCACTGTAATGATTTTCCTTTGAAAGAAGATGCCAAAAAATTTACCACAACATCTATCTCAGTAATTTCATGTATGGTGCAGACATTTGTAATTTCTTGAATGTTGTTGATGGGAGTTATCTGATTTTCTCCATTGAAGTATAGGATATTCTTTAATGCTGCTATCGGGACTGGATTTTGTGCATTAAGGGAAAGGTGGTACTAGTAGGCTATGAAAATTTCATATAGGTTTGGAGGTGGCTTATTTTGTGGTTGTAGATGATCCATCTTGAGTGACCCGAGAACTCTAGTCGATTGAAGAAAAGGTATACCAGGTGAAGGTGTTGATAAAGTTCTATTCGGTAGAGATGGAGACCTTTGATCTCTTCTTACCCTTCTTACTCTATCTGGTGATAAGTGTAGATAGAACCATAACCCCTCTTTTCTAGCTCTTAACCTTGTTTGGATTCTTCTCATGAACTTGATAAATTTGGGCTATACGGAAACAAGTAGATTAGAGTAATGGAGTCACCAAATGCGTATTGCTGTAAATCCTCCAAATGCTATAATTCTACCAAGAAACACACCCAATCTTGAAAATTTTTTTATTTTTTTTACTTCTATCCCATCTGGGCGTACCAGAACTATTATATCAGAAAAGTAGCACCCTAGGATTTACAAATTAAAAAAACCATACATTTGACTAACAAGGGATTTTCTGAAGGTGTGGGACCCTTTTGATTAAGACAAACCTATAGAGAAGGTTGGTTCCTCACCTATTCTAATGCTAACCTACTCCTAAAATATCAATTTGAAAGGATCATATAGAGAGAAATACATAAATGTAAATCCTAAAATAAGAGAGGTGATAACACCAAAACAAGGTTAGAGAGATTCCTAGTGAAGTGAAATTTGTAAAAATTAGAAGGAGGAGGGTAGACAAAGTGCCATAGTCCCAAAACACATTCGAAACTCCAATTCCTGCGGAGCACAAAAAATTTAAGCCATGTAAAGGAACACAACATGTACAATATGCCTACAAAACATAATAGAAGGCTACAAATGAAATATAAATCAAGATAGGAAAATTAGAGACACAAAACACTAATTTTAATTCCTTAAAATGATGCAAAATCCATTACAATATAGGAACAACGAAAGTATCCTTCACAAAATGCATAGATTTGAGGCCTATAGCTCACAAAAGGTGTTGGAAAAATTGTACCAGAGTTCCTTTACATTTTTGAAATCTCTCTTTCTCTCCAAATGAGGGGAATTTACATATATATAGTTAAAAGGAGCCACCAACCAACATCATTCATTAATTATTTGCATAGAGGTATTGGTACGATCATGTTGGTTTGCTTTATAATGGTACTTTTCTTCTATGGTAAATAGGGGTGCCATACCTTATTAAATCATTTGTTAAGCTACCCTGTATGGTACCATTAATGCCTCACCATACCTGTAACTCTTTTTTCTTTCCAGATAGGAAACCACTAGCTGATACATGAAAAGAAGGGAAGAGGTTCCGTTGATGAGGGAATATCTTATCGACATGACAATAAGAAATGATTTCACACAACATTGAGGAGAGGTTGACGTGCGTTAGTAGAAGGAAGTTGACACGTAACAAGAAGTGACGCTCATGCATGACGAGAGGGCGGAAACGATGGGGGAATAGAATGACATGTGATGAAGGAAATCTTGTAGCACGACAAGAAGCTATGTTGTCACTTGTCAAATAGGAATGGTTGATGCACGCGTCAATAATGATGGTTAACACATGACAGAAGGAAGTGGTTGATGTGCATCAACAAATATGGTTGACATGCAACAGGAGGAAGTAGTTTACGCGTACGTCAATAAGGATGATTGGTGCATGACAGGAGGATGCAGTTGACGTGCATTATCAAGGATGGTTGATGCATGATAGGAGGAAGTGGTTGATGAACTTCAAGGAGGATAAAAATCTGTATATTTTTTCTAGCTTTACCATTAATGAAAATCCTACTCCAAACCTTCGCCACAGAAAGCAAGCTTGTTGCAAGATACCTTGTCAACTGCTCCCATTGACTATCAATGCGTAGACCTGTAGATTGATCCATTTTGTAACGAGGTTGCAAAAATGGATAACACCTATTTCATGATTCCATTTGAATCGTTTCATACCGACACTGACCTTTTCGTATCTATGAAAAAATTATATTTTTAGAATAGGGAACATGAAACCATTCAAGATTAAGTGAAGGTGGATGTTATACATATAGTTTGACAATGTTAGTTTTTGAAATAAGCTAGGTCCCAATCTATTATCGTATGTAACCTACCACTAACCACACACTAATAAAAATAAACCCATGTAATTCACAAATCCTTCTACTACACCAAAAACAATATAGATCATGAAAGACAACACCACCATTTTTTGATGTCCAATCTCCTTTATAAAATTCATAGCTAAGTAACTCCATCATTATCTTTCTTTAATTGATTTATAATATTTTTATTTAAGGATAACAGGTTTTTTGACTGGGGCCTTACTCAGGTACATAGAAAGGCTTGAAAACCTAGAGCAAAGACATTATAATACCAAGCTACAATAATGAATAAACTGGGCTAATAGTGAAAAACGAGAAGTAGATAAAAATAATAGTTTTCCTACAACTATATTTTTTATTGTTGTGTACCATTTTCCAACCTTCTGAAACCCACTTCATCAGGAAGAATAAAATCAAGGTCATATATCAGTAGGTATGTGCCTTTTTCAATTGGAATGTGAGGAGAGAAATTTTCCTTAGCCACTTTGCAAGAATTTGGTTCAACATTTTTCTTCATCTGGAATTCATCATTCAATTTCCCCTTGTTTCTATCAGTTACAATATCACTATATGGTATTTTCTTGAACGGATTCATCCAATTCCTCATAAGTCTACACCTAGAAACTAAATCTACCTAAGTGTAAAAGACAAATTATTCAGTGAAAGGCATCTTTCCAATGATTGGATCTCTCATTTTTATGATTTTCTATCCCATAATAAGAATTAATTTGTCCTAAAGTTAAACATCTCCTACATATGAAAAGGTAAGCCTTTCGTAGTATAAAAATATAAGTTAACCATTTTTAATTGAGTTATATTAGATAGGTTATTGAACATCATTAAAATTATTCCACCCCCATACAAAGGTAAAAATATAGTGTATTGCTGTCAAAATTGAAATATTTGTGATATTTAAGATTATCAATGGTTGGTTTTACAATAAATCTATGTATACTGTTCTTTATATCCTACTAAAAATGAATGAAATGGGGCCCTTGATTTATATATATATATATATATATATATATATATATATATATATATATATATATATATATATGCCAACATTGAATTATCCGCAAACAATTGTGTATCATACTCATTTGTTGACTTCCTAACGTTAATAAGTAATTATATTGAGAGCCATTTTTGTCAAGAAAGACAAATGTGAGAAAATTCTAATAAGGAATATATATCTAAAAACTCTAACTTCCTTGGTCATTTTTGTATGGCCATATCCATCTCAGTCAAAAATATTTGGTTCTCTTGGTCCCAACCTATTCCTCTCTGTAGTCATGTGCTCTGATTAGTTATCATACTGAGAAACATGCATTTAATGATTTGCAAGAAAAATAAGTCACGGGAAATGGGACCTACCACTACAAAATCTTATGTGGTCTTAGTTTGCATCATATTTACTTATTATTTATCATATTCATAACTTAAATCTTAGGATAAATTCACCAGTTTGGATATTAATTGAAGATTTAAAACTTAAAATATAGGTTATGTGTGGAAGGTGTAGTATAATGTTTACAAGTGTGTTCCTAGTCAAATCCATATCAGAAAAAAAGAAGAAAATTTATTATTAAATGTCCAAAATTGATACATGTAATTATATTTCATTAGAAAAAGTATTCATTATGGAGAATCTCTTGTGTAGAATTTTATAGATCATATAATTTAGGATAGGAGGTCCAATGGAAGGTGTATGCATGTAACACTAACTATGCTAATGGAAATGAAACTAACACCTATTAGCTTCAAAGAAAATTTAATCAAACAAGATTTTCATGATAAGAACTTAAGGGAAAAAAAACTTCTTCAATGCATACACATGGTAAAACAACTAAATGCTAATTCATTCCTACTCTTTTATGATTTCTACTTAAAGTATGAACCTAATTAGACCACTTAGCTATCAAATTGTTTTTTTTTACCTCAAGAATGAGGATGATATCTCCCCAATAAATGCTACAAGGAAATGTTTGGGATCTTCCCATGGTCCTCAATTTGAGAGTATGGATGAAAAATGGAGAGGCTATTTCCAACAATGGAGAATGCTTCAAATCAAATGCCTATAGTTTTCACTAATCAAAGTGTGGTGTAAGTTTAGATGGCAGAAGGAGGAGTTCTTTATATAGCTTGCTTGTTTGGAAAAATATTGCAATTTGGCGGATGTGGGAAAAATCACAAAGAAGAAATAAAAAGGATGTACATGTTTAGAATAATTAATAAAAGATGTGCACTTTATGGGACTTTTTTAGGTGTTTAAATAATCAAATGTGATTAATTAATAGGTAGGGATAAGTTTGTAGAAGCTATTTAGAGGGGATTTAGAGGAAAATTATCAAGATTCGGGGGATGTAAGATGGTATTTTAACCAAGAAAAATATTTTATCGATTAAAATAGAATGCATAATTAACTACAATATTTAATTAATCACTTAGAAGTGTATTATAACTAAGGAAACATTGTTAATTTGCATCCAAAATGTGGGAAGGATTAATTAATTAACCAAAGGTCATTAATTAATGAATACTAAGGGGGAAGTTAGATTATTAGTGTAAAAGAGCTAAGTATTACCCCCTAAAAAATTTGGTATAATGAAGGATTCCCCCTCGAGTGTCGATAGGAGATGTAAGAGGCCGATTGATGATAAAAAAAGATGAAGGAAATGGATAGAAGAATGAAACGTGGGAGGGGGGATAATTATAATCCCTATTTGCTAGGTGATAGAATAAAATGATAAGGAAGAAAAACTGAAGTTGAAGACAATGGAAATAGATTTCATATAGTTTAACTAAAAAAATCTTTATGTCATAATTTTTCTTTGTCCTCTACGTCATCAACTCTTTATTATATATACATACAAGTACAGAGTAAAAGAAACTTACAAATCATAATTAGTTATGAGAAAGTAAACAAATTGACAAAAAACCAAACAAGTATAGACAAATATACTCAATCAAACAACGTTTCAAAGACTGTTGTACAATTTTTTTTGTTTTCTAGCTCTAGATTCCACCTTTTCAAGGTATATGAAAAGGTTTAAAGATGAAACCCCAATAAAAATAAGATTGCAAGGTGAATAATAAAAGGATAGGGAAGTCCCATGAAAATGTATATGTTCCCTATGAAATATTACCATGAAAATCATTTGTGCAAGGAAGTATATACATAACAGGCGAATCAACTTTTGTTAATGGAGGGTAGGACTAAAACAACCCACAAGTCACTTAGAATAATAGTAGATAACCAAAGAAACATTGTTTTTTATGATGATTTTTGGTGTTTTAGGATATTGTGTTCAGTACAAATTCCGTTTGGTAAATGTTGTGCTTAACAATTTTGTGATTTTTAAAAAACAAATTAGGATTTTTTGAAATTTTTTACCAATGCTTAGGATTATTTTAAATTTTTGGGAAGAAAAATTTTATAGAAGAATGATGGCATGGTGGTATGCCGATAAAGATCTCCTGGATAAAAAAAATATTCCAAGGGAGAAGAAAAGGTTGCAAGAAAGCAAAACAATATTCCATAGCAGAGAGAAAAGGTTAGTAAAAATGATCATTTTTTGTAAAATAATCATCGAGACAGAACAGGAAGAAAATAAAATAAGAACATTAGTTTTATGGCCATTGGGGGTAAGTAAAATGAAGAGTAAGGGGGAAATTGTTAATATAGTAGGTTAGGAGGGAAAAAGCCATCCCAATGAGTTATTTATATTAGCCCTTATTAATTTTTGAAAGGATTTTGATTTGATTTGCTAGAGAAATGGAACGTGATTAGAACCGTAGAAATCCTCTAGACAAGTTTTGAGAGTACATGAGGCTTCCCTCGAACTAGCCCACGGGTATGAAAAATAAAATAAAAATTGAGTGCATCCAATGTTTTTTTGGACAACGGCAAATTTGCAGGATGACGTTAGAACTAGCCCTTAGGAATGTTAGCATGAAGGAGAGTGCTAGTTTAAAGATAAGTGTTATAGTGTTAAACTAGAATGATGACTAGTAATGTCGTGGGATAGATAATTTACATTGACTCTAAAAACCATTGGCTATACCCATACTACATATGCCAAGATCTTAGTTGAATTGGATACCTTTAAAAACCTCTCTGCAAGCATAGATCTTAAAGTTAAAAATAGAACTTCGTCATAGCCGTTTGATGTAGAATGTGATTCTTCTTAGGTCACACTTCTATGTTGATTTTGGGATAGCAAAGCGCAATACAGAGATAAAAAATTGGTGTAAAGATTCCCTTCTAGATCATTTTGGTTTTTATGCCAAGGATAATTTGGATTCAAATGTTGATTCTTAAGATGGGTCTGAATCCAGTCCCAGAAACTCCTATCTCAAAAATTCCAGTAGTTGGTAGCAAGAATAATATAAAAGACTCAACTAAAACAAGAAAATTTATTTTTTCCAACCGATAGCATGATAGAAAAGGAAAATAGATCTCTTACCTATTTTGCAGAACAAAACACATACATGTCGATTAATTCTATTGAGGTAATTATCCCTATTGAGGAGGTTTCAGAAGGTTGGAAAATGGTCCACAAAAAGAAGAAACCTACTGGTAATAATATTAGTTCTCCAACTAGCTGATTTTGTTTTTTTCTTTTCCTGGCTTTTCTTATTGTACTTTTCCATATTTTCCAGACTACTACTATTTGTTGGTATGTTGTTGTGTTACATTTTTTGTTTCACTAAAGTATCGATGTTTTTTGTTGTTCTTATTTTGTTTTTTTATACGTTTCAGTACTTTTCTAAGTGGACTGTCTATCCACTATTGGGATTTATTTTAAAATCCTAATATTGATCACTTTTTGAATTTTGTATAATTGTAAAATTTGGCTATCAAGCCTTTATGTACAAGGATATAGTCGCTTTAAAATTTTTTTTACCAATAATAAAAAATCGAATGATGATTTGTTAGTGGTGCGCTAGCGTGAAAACTTGAGTGCTAATTTAAAAACATAAGCACTAGCGCAGGCTTGAGCTATTGACAAATGTGGCACGTTAGTGTAAAAAAATAGGAACTAGCGTAGAATTTTAGTTTTAGACAACTGTTAGAGGGAAATAAAAGATTTGCAAAATAATTAGAAACGTAAAGTTGAGAATTTTTTTAAGAAGGAATGATGTTAATGAAGTGGTTTACATGATCTTACAGATTAGGTTATGCAACTTGGAGACACGGGAGTGGTATGGTCAACTACGAGCCTATGTGGATAATTTCTCACGTTGGGAGAAGATTTACCTTGCTACCACCCGATATGTTATAGGTATCGCTTATGTGGCGAAGATGCCATAGATTAATTTAGTTCATAACCTCCTCACTACCTTAGCCGAGAGGTGGCACACCGAGAGTTAGATGTTCAGAATTCTTACAGGAAAGATGAGCGTTACCCTAGAGGATTTCCGTAGGATTCTTAAAGTTCCCGTCCAGGGGAAGGTCGGTGATATATGATGGTTATCGCACCTAGATCTTGTATTGCATTCAGGATATATTTTTCCTACTATAAATACCTCACAAGGGTATGAAGGTGTACCTGAACACGTGTTTTGATGATCACCGGATCACATGGTTAATTGTATATTGATCTCTCTTATCAACGAAGTTCTAGTACCCGGACAAGAATGGTGCACGCTTTCCACTTGGGTAGGACGGGATTAGTGCATGGTATTGTGAGTGGAGAGGTCTACATCTGGGGCAAATTCTTATTTTCACACTTCTACTGAGATGTTCATTTGATAGTGTATTAGAGCCTACAGAAATTTTCTCCAACTACTTTATTAAAGTTATGGCAATGGGACCACATTGCAATAGGGTGCACCCTAGGAGTTTTGTGAGTCATGCAATGTTATTAGCCATCTATTATGGATTGGGTTCCAATAGGTGATGAGAACCACTCACACATGAGATAAATGGCATACTACAGGTAGGTGTTTGATGACTTATAGCTACGCATGGTGACATGGCATCCTTACAGATTGTACCAGTGGTGAGAGAATTTTGTAGATCTTAACAAAGTAGAGGTTGATGACTTTATTATCGGTAGTTGGAGTCACAGTACAGATTGGTAACAGGTAGAAAGATTACAATGACGGGTGATCCATGTCTAAGGGATTCCTACAGATGAGATTTGGTAGGGACACAGGGCCCTAAGAACTTTGAAATTTGGCCAGAGATTAGACAGTGGTGTGCCCTTGACAGTTTTAGACAGGTTGTCCCACAACCATGGGTTTTGTATCCATAGGTGGTAGATCTCGAGACTACCCCAGATTAATTAATATGGTATGCTAAAGTGCCAGCATAGAAGATTACGATACTTCAGGATGCCATATATGCAGGGGTTGCATCCTCAACAGAGGGATTATAGGGTTAGGATCTTAGAGACAGAGGTAGATTGGGACAACAAGATGCTCAGGTAGATCCTATTGTATAGGGCCAGTGTGCATAGGGTGCACATATAAAAGTTTCCTAAAAGTGTCCTTTATAGGTACAAGTACCACCGTAGGGTACTCCCCCACAACATCCTTTACAACGACATAAAAACAACACCTGTAGCCACATATTCAAAAGGTATAATAGCTTATGCAACAAGTAGTCATAAAGGTTCCAAATCTCCTCCTAGATCTGGATGGAATTTATCAGTGGGTAGATATGGATAGCATTTAACACCTCATACGAATGCATTAGGAAGATGGGGATCACCCCGTAGGTCACTACAGAGGTCACATCAAATATTTCCACATATACAAGTGCCTAGATTTAGTGTTATTCTAGGAGTAGGTGGGCCATCCTTTTCCACATTATAGATACAAAGGGGCATGTACATGAGGCAGGGAGATATAACATGTACCATGGTGGAGTCACTCTATAGATAGCTAAAGTAGGTGACTACAAAGAAATACAAGGGTCAGATAGAGAGGGATCAAGACATAGCCACAGGGGATCATTTCAGGGTGGATGTAGATTATATTAAATAAGAGTGCGACACATTATAAAATATGTGCACAGAATCAGGTGCTCAGGATATAATTGTTTATTTTTCTACATCCACTAGTGATAATATCTATTACAAGACATTATATCATAGGGCTATTAAAGATGAACTAAGGTCCATTGAATTCAATAATTTAACTGGATGGGGGTTGAGATCAAGATCATATAGGCCATCGTGATCAGTGAGACCAGTGCAACAGTCATCACCTCACCATAGGGGTTCATTATAACATTGTACAACACAAAAATGTGCAATATAGTATATGCCTCCACCTAGCACCAGACCAAGAATTCTTGGCATGTGAGAGAGTCATGGTTGAATCTGATTATTCCTATGATGTACTCTTTCTAATGTTTTCCTCATCATGAAGGAACATTTTTGACCCATGCCTTGATGGTGTACATTGTACCTGATGTATATCGAGACATGTTGATTTATATGGAAATTGATATGTTTTACATATTTCCATATGAAAATGATGGAATTTATTAAGATTTATGATTGTATGACATGTTTTTGATTTATGAATTAATATTTGATGATATCACATTGTATTTGATTAGATACTTTCATTATTCCATGTTTTTTTTATATTAGTGAATTTGGGTAGAAGGTTATCCGTATTTCCCCGTTGATGATAGCATGTGATGTTAGCTTAGCATAATTGTTTGCTGTATATTTTCATGATGATGTAGTTGTTGATAAGAAATCACAGCACCCCTAAATTTCTGCAACTCGATTAGTTTAGACTCTCATTGTGATAACATAACATGGAGATTTTCCAAAGTGTGGGACTTTGCAAATTGGGAGAGCTCTCTAGATGAAAGATGGTTCATATTCCTCTGTTCAGGTGCACACATAAGATTGCAGAGGATCTCTTCTAGAACCTATTCTAACTTACCAAGGAGACATGGTTGAGAGAGTTATAAGAAATAAAATATAAACTAACAGAGGTGATGCACTGAAGGAATGATGAACACTGAATTTGATGTTAAACACAAACCATTATAATGTAATACAAAAACCATGCACAGATAACCAATATGCAATGAAAGATCAGATGAAAGCAATGAAAACAAGAAGGGATTCAAATCATCCATAGACTGATTTTATTACTCTTAAATAATGATATATAACATTACAATGGCCAAGAGGTAAAAATACTCGCATTACAGTTCTTAATGGAAGGTTTTAACTCCAAAATTTCATCTATAGACTAGATAAGAAGGGAGGCGGAAAGTCAAAATGTCCAACTTTTACAGTGAATTAATCTCTTCCATTTATAGATCAAGAGAAAAGAGGAAAAAATAAATATGGAAATATGATTTGGGAGCTCAACCGTCAGCCAAATCCGTCAAATCTGGCTTTCCATTTCTACTTTGCATGTTGAAGAAGGAAAAATGGAAAATCAAATCCAATGTAGTTCTCGAAGCAATCAGATCTCATACTGATGGTGTGAAAGACATTTTCTAGATCCTTACCCATCAAATCTAGTTGGTTCTCCATCTTTGGCATGTTAGAGAATGAAGAAAGGTGGATCAAATAAAATTTGATCTGTTTGAAGCAATCGGATCCCATATTAATGGTGTGAAATAAGTTTTTAGGTTTTCACCCAAATCAAGACATACAGTCAGTTCCCCATGGATTTTGTCATGTAGCAGACATTGAGAGATTTCCATAAATTCCTCTTTTTCAGAAATTGGATCTTCCAGTCGAAAGATATAGCCATTTAAAATTATGCTTCGAATCAATAAAAAATGGTGAAAAATAAGTTTTACAAAAAGGATTTGCGGGACCAAAATTCACTTTGCGCTTTTTGTGAAAAAACATAAAATTCTAAAAAACCTCCATAGTCCCGCAGGCCTGAAATTCACCTTTTCCCCTTAAGCTCCACGGGCTCAAAATTGAAATTTTACCTTTTGCGCAAAAATTTTAAACATACAAAAGTCTCCCACAAGGCCACAACTTCACATCTTTGCATTTGGGAAAAAACCTTCCTCGGGCTCGCGGGCCCACACTTACAACTTGCAGTTTTTGCAAAAGTTACAAAAAATCCAAAGATATCCTGATGGCCCACCTCCCCGCAGTTGAAAAAGGCTTGACATGTGGTTTTTCTAGGTGTCGGAAGAGGTGCAGTTCAATTTTATGCCTTACACTTTTCAACAAAAATCCAAAACTCTGAAGTGCATTTGACAACCCACTTTGACGCTTTGACCTGAAACATGGCCACGTGTCCATTTTCAGGCACTAGGATTTTTTTATTTCATTCCTTTGCAGGTTCATGGGCCCGTAATTGCAAACTGGGCCTTTTTGTGCAAAAACTCTAAGTTCCAAAAGTTCCCCATAGCCCCACGGCTTTCAAAAATTTTTCCCTAGTAAAGAAACCTTGTCTGACCCGAGGGATGCCAATTTTAACTTGTGCCTTTTGCGCAAAATGCCTAAGTTCCCATATGTCTCCCGCACCTCTGCCGGCTCGAACTCAAAATTGGGAAAAATTTCCTTCGTGGCCCCGCAAGTGCACATTTTTGTTGAAAATCTCCCCAAGGCCTGTGGCCAGGAAATTGGGCAAAAAATCCTTCTTAGGTCCCTCAACCCGTAACTTGCAAAATATGAAGAGTTAGAAAAAAATATTTATATTTCTTGAAAGGGGAAGAAAAATCCTATCTGATGAAGATACTTCCAAGAATCCTTGAGTACTTAAAATATGTAAAAATTCAGATTGAATCACTAAAGGAGGAAAAATAGGTGCAGTTTACCAAAAATAAGCATAAGCTTATTTTGGATAACAATTTGGCAACTCAGTGGGGTCACATGCCTGCTAGGAGAAATGATCAATGGCCTTGAAGTATCCATTGGGCATTGAGTTAGCCTGATAAACACAAATATGATATGAAACTTTAAAATCTGATCCCTTAGCCATTTGGAACACTGTTGGAACTGGAACTGATCTTACCAAATGCTTTACCAATGTGTGCAAGAGCAAAAAAACACCACAACACATTATGTACAAAATTGGAAATAATAAATAAACCAAGTGGGATATGCAGAGTGTAAAACTGTACTTCTTCTACTGAAATAAAACCTACGTACCCTATACTAACCAAAGAGATGGGCAATTTCAAACAAAACCTGCTACTGGTAATGAGAAATAACCACCCGTTTTTGCAATTGGCAGCCATGCAAATGATTTGGCGTTGAATATAACTAAGATTAGGAGTGGAAGGCTGACTGCAAATTGTTTCTCCACTCCTTCCATCAAGGTATCAACTTGAAACAAAATAAATACCTCTTCAATATGATGCTCACTTAGTTCTAAGAGGTATTGTTGTCGATCCTTGGAACTTTGAGGCTCTCCCTCATGCTTAGAAGCAAGCATGACTTGTTTTGGCTCCTCTCTTGGCTCAAATGAATCCAAGTACCATATTGGGCATGGTATGGTCCGTGACGTTTGCCCATTTCCTTGAATTTCAAGTCCAAAAACGAAGTCTTTCTAGAGACCTTCTTGGATGGATGGGTTGTCTGCAATTTGGATTTTTTTTTCACATCTATAGAAAACTGAAATTATGCCCTGATGACTTATTTGGAATGGATGTCATCCTTGTTCTCTTTCTCCTTTTTTATCCAAAATGAGGTTTGGAAGATCAAAATCCTCCAATTCTGATTGAAGAGGGATGTTGTGAGGTGCACGTTCGCTCCCATGGCAACAGTCTCTTGTTGTTGAAGGATGAATGATGGAGCAGCAAATGCTGTGATTTCTTTGGGTTCTTTTTCATCAAAACACTCTTCCAGATCAGATAAGCAATCGAAATCTTCGTTGTCTTGCTGTGCCAAAGATTCTCCCTCTTACATGATGACTTTTAAATCTGAATTTTTCTCATCATGTATAACTTCATCATCAAACATGAAGATTGTCAGCTCCAACTCATCCAAAAAATCAGATTTTTGGAGAGATGAAGTGGGAGATAAATATGAAATTTGTACAAGAAATTTTTGTGAAATACATCCTCTTGTTCCCCATTTACAAAAAAATGAGTTTCCACCTGGATGGATGGTATTGTATTGATGTCCTCTCAATTTATTTTTCCTTTTTTGATAACAAGAATTTACTCCATGACATGCAACTACTTTAGACCACTTAAAACGTCAAATGAAGTTACTGGAAAGACAATACAAGTGTTTGAAGAATACTGATCATATAGGAGTTCCACTTTCATCCGAAGGCAAATTTGTTTAGCATCTTTGACCTCTTCATCCCATATGAAACCTACAAGATCAAATCCTTTCAGCTACATTTTTTGAGGAATGTTAAGGTAAACACGACCTCTTTGGTTTTCGTCCACCATGAATTTTTCATCAAACAAGTCTGAATTCACAATTGAAAGTAATGAACTCTCAATAATATCATCTTCATTCAAAACCTTAAAAATTCACTTAGTTCCTCCCGCATGCTTCTCTCTTTCTTCATTCAATGAATTTAAATTAGGATCCAAGTCTTTCAATTAAAGGGGATAACTTGAAGCAACAGGTGTTCGAGAAATGGGTATTTCCACAGGATTTTCTACATCCAAATAATCCTCCAAATCCGATAGAAGATATGCTTCTTTTTTCTCTGATGGTGCAAGTGGTTCAACCTCCCACATGATGTTTCCATAATTAGTAGTTGATTCTTCATAACCTTCCTCATCTTTGAACATAAAATTTACAAGATCAAATTCATCTAGGAAAACGTAGTTTTGAAAAGACGAAGAAGGGGAAGAATCTGAAACTTTCTGCATGGTATAATCTATACTTGAAACTTCTGAGTCCATCATAGAAAGAATCCCGCTATGTTCATTTGATGGTGATATTGGAAATTTTATACAATCCTCCATAAGTGATGCATGACAATTAGGATCATTGAATTCACTAGAATCAGCTTGTACACTTAAAATTCTTTCCTCTTCATCTTGCACATTCTCTCCTATTACTGATTTTGCCACCTTTGGTGATTAAAACTCCTCTGATGGAACTGAGCCAATATGGATACTGCATTCTAAATAAGTAGAATTTTCCTCCTAATCTGAAACTTTCTCACCATGGTTCCCCTCATCCTCAAACATGAAGTTTGAAATATCAAAATCTTCTTCAACCTTAGAGATCTAAGGGGATGAAGTTGGAGGAAGAACTGAAGGTTCCTATGTGGCCTTGTTTGTGTTTGAAGCCTCTGAAATTGCATGGTTCTCCTCGACAACCAGAATACACTCCTCTTATTTTGGGTTTGGAGTATCTTGATCTTCCCTTACATGGATTGATTTTCTGGCTTTAATTTGATCAACATTCTCTTCAAAGAGAGTCCAAACATGGGAATTGTACTCAGAGTAAATTTATTGTTGATCATCTTGCTCCATTGCTGCTAAAAAATAAGCCTTAGCCACCACTGCTCTTCAATTTTCACCTCCTCCTTTATCTTAACCATCAAGGGTATCTTTGTTATCCTAAACTTAAGATTCAATCTTACCAAGATTTTAATCTTTTCTTTTCTGCTTGGATATTCTTCCTATTGCTCTCCTTGACTAGTTTTTGGAATATGTTCCCCACATGGAATTGGGAAGGCAAGATGAGTGGATGGGGTTTCAAAAAGTTTTGTAATAGTTTGTGGTGGTGAGGGAAGTGGATTTTATAAATTATTTGGAGGGGATGACTACTCGTGAGGGAAAAGGGTGGAAAACATTTGATGAGATGGAAGATTAGGAGATGGAGAAGGGAAATCAACACTTGGGGAAGCATACAATGGGCTTGACTCTTGACATTGCTGAAATGATACAAATTGAGAAAGATAAAATGAAGGACAAGGAGATGGTAACTTAGTTACCCATTGATAAGGTTGTCTCACACTTTTATCATATGCCTCTATATCCTTATTCCACTATGCAAGTTGAGGCAAAATTTTAACTATGAAGTCAAGCTTCTTCTGAGGACCATTGATGTGAAATCACATCACCCCTTAATGTATGCAACTCGATGGGTTGAGAATCTTGGTGTGATAGCATAACATGGAGCTTTTCCAAAATGTGGGACATTACAAATCATGAAAGCTCTCCAGATGAAGGTTGGTTCCTATTCCTCTGTTCATGTGCACACATAAGATTGTAGAGGATATATTCTAAAACCTATTCTAACTTGAAAATGAGATAGGGTTGAGAGATTTATAGGAAATAAAATCTAAGCTAACAGAGCTGATGTACCAAAGGAATGATGATAACTGACTTTTTTGTTAAACACAAACCAATAAAATTTAATACAACAACCATTCACAGATAACCAATATGCAATGAAAGATAAGATTAGTGCAATGAAAACAAGAGGGGATTAAAATCATCCACAAAATGATTTTTTTGCTCCAAAAGAATGATACAGAACATTACAATGGCCAAGAGGAAAAAAAAATTGCATTATAGTTCTTAATCGAATGTTTGAACTCCACAAATTCATCTGTAGACTAGAGATAAAGGGAGGGGTAAATCCAAAATGTCCAACATATACAATTAATTAAGCTCTTACTTTTATAGCTCAACAGAAAAGAGGAAAAACAAAATATTAAAATATGATTTGGGAGCTCAACCACTAGCCATCAATGCCCCTTCAAATCCACCTACAAATCCATTAAATCTTGTTTTCCATTTTTTCTTTGTGTGTTGAAGAAGGAAAAATGGAAAATTGAATCCAGTGTAGTTCTCAAAGCATTTAGATCTCATACTGATGGTGTGAAATATGTTTTCCAAATACTTACCCATAAAATCCAGTCAGTTATCCATCATTTGGTGTGTTGAAGAAGGAAGAAAGGCAGATCGAATAAAATCTGATCTACTTGAAGCAATTAGATGCCAAATTAATGGTGTGAAAGATGTTTTTAGGTTTTCACCCAAATTAAGACATCTAGTCAGTTCCCCTTGTATTTTGGCGTGTAGCAGATGTCAAGAGCTTCCAAGAAATTCCTCCTTTTCCCAAATCCAATCTTCTAGTTCAAAGATATATAGCCATTTGAAATTATTCTTCTGAATCCATACAAAAATGGCGGAAAACAAGTTTTGCAAAATGGATCCATGAGGGCCCAAAATTCTCTTTGTGCTTTTTGTGAAAAAACAAAAAATTCCAAAAAACCTCTTTAACCCCACAGGCCTAAAATTCACCTTTTCCCATAAGATCCACAGGATCAAAATTGAAATTGCACCGTTTGCACAAAAATTAGCAAAATTTCAAAAGTCTCCCGCAAGCCCGCAACTTCACATCTTCGCATTTGGGAAAAAACCTTCCTTCGTGCTCGCGGGCCTTGCACTTGCAACATGCAATTTTTGTAAAAGTTGCAAAAAATCCAAAGATCCCATGATGGACCACCTCCCAATAGCTGAAAAAGGCGTGACACAAGGATTTTCTATGTGTCGGAGGAGGTGCGGCTCAATTTTATACCTTATGCTTTTCAACAAAAATCCAGAATTCTGAAGTTCCTTTGATGACCGGCTTTGACGCTTTGACCTGAAACATGGCCACGTGTCCTTTTCACGCCTTAGGCATTTTTTATTTCATTCCTCCATGCAGGATCATGGGCTTGTAATTACAAACTGGGCTTTTTTTCTCAAAAACTCTAAGTTTCAAAAGTTCCCCACAACCTCGCAGCTTTCATAATTTTTTTCCTAGTAAAGAAACCTTGTCGAGCCCATGCGGTCCGACAATTGTAGGTTGCACCTTTTGCACAAAATGCCTAAGTTCAAAAATGTCTCCTGCCGCTCCACTGGCCCAAATTCACACTTGGGAAAAATTTCCTCCACGGCCTCACTGTTAGGTTGTGGAACATGTTTTCATGTGAGAAAGTGTTGAATAATGTACACTAACAGTACTATACACTTTCCACGTTGTATTGCTAGGGTTTTGAGGGTGGAAGATCCCAGAAAGTAGGGGTTTGGGGGTGCAACCCCCAATGAATTTTTTTTTGGGCCTTTAAACGTGCCCATTATACCATGAAACATGCTTTTCTCATATGGGCCATTTGTTGTCCCATAGGTTTATGGGATGGTTTTGGCCCATGGTTTTGTAAAACGTTTTATGCAGTTGTCTACATATGTGGTTTTGTGCAAATGGTAGGTTAATGTAACATTGCAGATGTGTATGAATTCGTGTGTGAATTCTGTAGAGTTTGTTGAGCATAGCTCCAAATAGATCTAGGTATTGTATTGAGAGAGTGGTGGCTTGTAATAAAATATGATCAAGTGATTCTTGGTGGATGTAGCTCAAATTGGGTGAACCATGTTAAATACCATCTATTTTTGTTGTCTTATTTTATTATGCACTTTTATTTTAGATCTGTATTATTTACTGCATATTAGTTTCTATTGTTGCGATTCTGTGAGGGATTATTCCACATATTTTATCCCTTATTTCTTAAAAAGTGGTATCAGAGCCTGGTTTGGTTTCCTAAAGTGTTGAATCATAGGGAAATTTTTAGCTCTAGTGGGAGCTATGGCAGATGATGGAAGATCAAGGGTTGATAAATTCAATGGGTAGAATTATATTCTTTGGAAGATGTAGATGGAAGATTACCTTTATCATAAGGATCTTTACACTCTGATGTCTTAGAAGGTGAACAAAACCCTCAAGCATGAAATATGCGGAATAAGATTTGCTGGATAGGAAGGCACTTGGGACAAATCCAGTTAAGTCTTGTATCTTTAGTATTATTTAATGTTTCAAAGGAAAAGACTACAAAAGAACTAATGGATGGATTAGGGAAGTCGTATGAAAAACCCTTTACCTCTAATAAGATATTTTTAATGAAAAATTTCTTTAATATGAAGATGTCTTAGAATGGTTCAGTAGCAAATCATTTAAATGATTTTAATATGGTTGTAAATATGCTAGTTTCAGTTAGAATAGAATTTGATGAAGAAGTTACGGCTTTATTAATTATGTGCTCTTTACCTGAGAGTTGGAATAGCCTTGTAATGGAGGTAAGCAACTCGGTTCCAGTTAACTCAAAGTTGAAGTTTGAGGATGTTGTAGGGGTGATTCTAAGTGAGGAAGTATGAAGAAAAATCTCTGGGGAATCTTCTACTTCAAGGAATGCTTTGACAGTGGAAACTAGAGGGAGAACAAATAATAGAGGAAGTCATGGAAAATCGAAGGATCAGGCAAGGTAAAAATCCAAAAGCAAGATATTATGTTGGCCTTGTGGAAAGTCTGGGAAGGCAAAGAAGGACTATTGGGAGCTTCGGGATAGGAAGAAAATAAGGAGGAAAATGTGGCAACGGGTAATGTATGTCAGGATACTATGATTCTTTCTTTGCATAATATTGTTGATTATTGAGTTTTAGATTTGGGGGCTTCTTTCCAAGATACTCCACATACGTATTATTTTGTTGACTATGTTCAAGGGGATTTTGGGAATGTTTTTCTTGGTGATGATGAGTCTTGCAGTATATTTGGAAAAGGTTCTTTTCAGGTTAAGATGCAGAATGGGAATACATGGCTATTGAAGGATGTTATACATGTGCCTACTTTAAAATGAAATTTGATATCGATAGGGCAGTTAGGAAGTGATGGTTATACTGTGATATTTACATTAGACTCTTGGAAGGTTACCAAGGGTGATCTTGTGGTGGCAAGAGGTAAGAAGGTTGGAACCTTATATTTAACCACTTATAGCACTAATATTTGTAATCTTGTGACTTCAGAAGTAGATACAACATTGTGGCACTATAGGATTGGTCAACTGAACCATAAGGGCATGGAGATCATAAATAAGGATTTTTTCGGATATAAAAAAATATGTTTGGAGTTATGTGAGGACTGCATATATTGGAAATAGAAGCGAGTAACGTTTCTCAAGGTTAGACCTATAAAGAAAGAGAGTAAGTTAGAGCTGGTGCATTCTCATGTGTGGGGGCCGACTCAGATATCTCTTGGGGGTTCAAGTTATTATGTTAATTTTATTAATGATACAACAAGGAAAGTTTGGGTTTATTGTATTAGACACAAATATGATGTATTTGAAACTTTTGTTAAATGGAATTCCTTGGTAGAGAATGAAACAGGTCTTAAGCTAAAATGTCTGAGGTCAGATAATGGAGGGGAGTATTATAGAAATGAATTTGATGATTACTGCTCTAAGAATGGAATCCACAGGAAAAATATGTTTCTAGGAACTCCACAGCAGAATGGGGTGTCAAAAAGGATGAACATAACAATAATGGAACGTACTAGGAGTATGAGGTTACATACAGGACTGCCTCTTTCTTTTTAGGAAGAAATGATGAGTAGAGGTGTGTACTTGATAAATAGAGGACCTTGAAGTACCTTGGATGGAGACATACTTGAGGAGGCTTGGTATGGTAAAAAAGTTAATTATTCATTTCTTAGAGTCTTTGGATGTGAGGCATTTGTTCATATAGGAAAGGATGATAGGACCAAGCTAGAGGCTAAATTAGAAAAATATAATTTCATTGAATATGGTGGTGATGAATTTGGATATAAATGTTAGAGTATTAAGGACAAGAAAACCATTCGATCTAAGGATGTGGTATTTAAAGAGAAAGTCATGTATAAGCAGTAGTTGCAGGAAAACATGGAAGAATCCCAGAAAGAATATGCAATGGTAGAGGATATTCTAGATGGGATAGTGACAAATGAATCAGTTCAAGGACCTCCTCAACAGGAACCCCAAACTCCTATATTGAGGAGGTCTTCTAGGGTAAGAAGAGAACCTGAACATTTTTCACCTTCCCTTTATTATTTATTACTCACTAACAGTGGAGAGCTAGAGATATTTGATGAAGCAATGTAGGTAGATGTTAGGAAGAAGTGGGAGCAATCCATGGATGAGGAGCATCAGGGTCTCATGGAGAACCATACATGGGATTTGGTGATGCTACCCAAAGGAAAAATAGCATTACAAAACAAGTGGGTATTCAGAGTCAAAGAGGAAGAGGGAGGAAATAAAATATACAATTCCCTGTTGGTGGTCAAGGGGTTTGCACAGAAAAAAGGTATAGATTTTGATGACATTTTTTCTCCTATAGTAAAAATGACTTCTATTAGATATGTTCTTGGAATAGTTACAGTAGAAGACTTGCTCTTATAGAAAATTGATGTAAAGACTGCATTTCTCCATGGTGATTTGGAGTAGGATCTATATATGCAGCAACCATAGTGCTATGAGGTCAAAGGTAAAGAGGAGATGGTGTGCAAACTGAAGAACAGAGCTTGTATAGCTTGAAACAAGCTCCACGTCAATGGTATAAGAAATTTGATAGCTTCATGATGGAGAAAGGTTATATTAGATGCCATTCTGACCATTGCATGTATACAAATAAATTTGAGGATGGTAGTTATATTATCCTATGTGTCTGTATGTGGATGACATGTTGGTTGCAGGTAAAAACATGCAGGAAATAAAAGTACTCAAGAAGCAGTTAAGTGAATCCTTTGTTATGAAGGATTTTGGGGCAGCCAAACAAATCCTTGGTATGAGGATATTTCGGGATAGGAAATAACAAAAGATGAATTTATCTCAAGAAGAGTACATTAAGAAATTCTTGGAGAGGTTTAATATGTAGGATGCTAAACCGGTCGGGACTCCTTTGGAAGGCCATTTCAAGTTATCAAAGGAGTAGTGTCCCCAGACAGAGCAGGAGAGAAACTAGATGTCCAAGGTACCTTACTCATCAGTGGTTGGCAGTTTGATGTATGCCATGGTATGCACTAGGCCTGATATTTCCCATGCAGTGGGAGCAGTGAGTAGATTTATGAGTGATAGAGGTAGAGATCACTGGAAGGTAGTAAAGTGGATCCTTCGGTATTTGAGAGGGACCATGGGGACAATTTTGTGCTATAGTGGATCAGACACCACTTTGAGTGGTTATGTAGATTCAGATATGGCTGGAGATGTAGACATCAGGAGGAGCACGATAGGTTATGTTTACATTGTAGGTGGGACAACAGTGAGCTGGATTTCACGACTACAACAACTGGTGGCTTTATCAACCACAGACACTGAGTATGTTGGTACCAAAGAGGAACGTAAAGAAATGATTTGGTTACAATAATTGCTTAAGGAGTTGGGGCATAAGCAAGAGGAAGGAAAGATGCATATCGATAGCAAGAGTGTTATACACCTAGCTAAGAACTCTGCTTTCCACTCTAGGACAAAGAATATACAGTTAAGGTATCATTTCATCACGATAGCTTTAGAGGAAGAGAATTTTAAGATGGAGAAGATTCATACTAATCGGAATCCTGTAGACATGATGACCAAGGTGGTCACAAGGGAAAAACTGAAGCTATGTTCATCTTTGGTTTGTCTTCATGGACACTAGTGAAGGGTTGAGAATCTTTCTCAGAGGAAAACTAGTCTCCAAGTGGGAGATTGTTAGGTTGTGGAGCCTATTTTCATGTGATAAAGTGTTGAATGACTATACACTAAGAGTATTGTACACTTTCCACAGTTGTCTTTCCGAGGTTTGAGGTTGGACCGGGCCTTGAGTGGGGGTTTGGGGGTGGCAGCCCCCGGAAAGTAGGGGTTCAGGGGTGCAGTCCCCGAATTTTTTTTTTTTTGGCCTTTAAACGTTCCCATTATACTGGGAAACATGTTTTTCTCATATGGTGCCATATTATTATCCAATAGGTTTATGGCCCATGGTTTTGGTACCCATGGTTTTGTAAAACTAATTATGCAGTTGTCTACTTATGTGGTTTTGTGCATATGGTAGAGATAATGTAACATTACAGATGTGTATGAATTTGAGGTGTGAATTCTATAGAGTTTTGTTGAGCACAGCTCCAAACATATCTGGGTATTGTATTGAGAGAGTAGTGGTTTGTAATAAAATATGAGAAAGTGATTTTTGGTGGTTATAGCCCAAATTGGGTGAACCACATTAAATATTGTCTCTTTGTATTGTGTTATTTTATTCTGCACTTTTTTTAGATCTGTAATATTTACTACATATTAGTTTCTACTGTTGTGATTCTATGAGGGATTATTCTACATATTTTATCCCTTATTTCCTAACACCCACAAGTGCACATTTTGGTAGAAAATCTCCCAAAGGTCCACGACCCTGAAATTGGGCAAAAACTCCTTCTCAGGCCCGCCAACCCGTAACTTGCAAAATGTGAAGAGTTAAAAGGACTTCTTTATATTTCTGGAAAGGGGAATAAATTTCCTATCTGATGAAGATGATTGCAGGAATGCTTGAGTACAAGGAAAATATGTAAAAAATCATATTCAAGACACTAAAGGAGGAAAAATAGGTGCACTTTACCAAAAAATAAGCATGAGATAAATTTGGATAATAGTAGCTTATCAATTATTGATGATATATGATATATGTGATGATATAGATTATTTCATGATAACAAAAAATATACAATTAAAAAATAAGTAGAAGAGAAAGTTAAACCAACTATCATATACACATGAATGAAACAACAAGATAATACAACACGTACAAATATAAACAAGCATGTAAAAAAACATTGAATATAAACAAGCAATAATGAATCTAGTAAATGAAATAATAGGAATTATGTTAAGCAACACACTATAAAATCTGTGTAAGAAAGAAAATAAAAGATAAAAACAATAAGTGAGAAAATAACTACTTTGATTTTCTAGGACGGTTTTGAAATAATTTGTGTTGTTTTGGGAGTTTTGTAAGATGATGTTTTACTTTTTTGAGTTGTCTACAAAATGGGTTTTCAAACGTTTTAGAATGTTATCAACATATTTTATTTTTTTGGAATTCTCTAAACATATTTGAATTATTTTAGATTTTTCTCAACATATTCAATTTTTTTTTGGAGTTTTCTAAACATATTTGATTGTTTTTGAATTTTTCTGGAATGTTTTATGAAGCTATGTGCATGAAAATAGAGAAAGGTGGATGCCCCCAACATTATAATGGGAATGCAAAAGGAAAAATGCCACACGTATGTGTAGGATAATGAATATGTGAAGATTCCCCTAGCATTAGATGGGAATTTAAAAAGTAAAACTCTTCACATATACACAATAATAGGATAAGTCGGATCAAGGATACGAACGATAGGCTCATAATAATCTCATATACAAGTGCAAACTAGATCCAAATAAAGAAAATTTACCCCCTAGATGTTATATTCTTGTAAGCAATGAATCCTCCCAAGGAACCAAAAACTATTTTCATAAAAGCACTTGTCCAAAGTGCCACAATTACATGGTTTTTGCACCTGGATGAACTTATTTGTCTTTACTTTTTTCTTGATCTTTTTTATTTTTTGTATTTTTATATTTTTTAATTTTTTGGTTCTTTTCATTATTTCCCCATGCTTAATCATAGAACTACTTGAGGTGTAGGGAATTTATAGGTTCATGTAGCTAATATCCATCAATAAGGTAAGTTTGTAATGTCCTTATCCATATTTTGCTACCACAACATAGGGTCCCAACTAGTATGGTTCGCGATTACCTTAATTTTATCTTTCTTTGGTGGTATTGAATTTTTTTTATTTAAGGATGATATCCCCTACATCAAATTGGTGAGGTATTATATGTTTTTTATAACTGTAAGACACTCAATTATGATACAATTTCAGATGGTTGAGTACACAAAGGTGTCTTTTATCTAACAGCTTTGCCAACCTGTGCCACATGGCAGTCTTCATATTTGTCTACATAATATCTAAGATATATTCTTACGGACGGAAGCTCAATTTATAATGGGATGATGGCCTTAGTGCAAAAGAATAGGGAATAGGGTGTAGCACTAGTAGGGGTGCGAATGGATGTCAAGTAAGCCAAAAGGGTAGGATGGATTTGTAGATGACGGTTACAACAAAATTTTCATACCATTTTCTCCATAATGTGAACAAGGGTTTTATTGGAGGCCTCTCTTTTTCCATTATCTTTGGTAATAATAGGGAGTATAATGACATATTTGAAAGCATTGTCACAATGTTTTGACAATTCTTTTTCTTAAAGGAATTTCCATTTTCAGCTACAATGGCAGAAGGGATGTCATAACGACAGATGAGATGATTCATGATGAACTTAGATATTTTAGCACTAGTAAAATATGTAAGAGGAATAACTAATTCCCATTTGGTAAATTACTTAGTGGAAATAAGGATTTGGGTGTGGCCATTTGAGGAAGTTGGAGTGAGATACCCTATTATATCTAATCACCAATTGGAGAATGGCCATGATGTTTTGATTCGTTAAAAGAATTGCGTCAGTGCATAGATTAGATTTCCATTTTTCTGGAACAATAAACATTTTTAACACACTTGCAACATTTTGATTCCATGGTAGGCCAATAGTAACCTACTCTTAAAAAAATATTTGTAGGCACCATTCCACTTGTATGAGCTCTGAAGACATCTTTGTACACATTTTTGATTGCTTGGATGAAATCAACTGATTTAAGAAAATGTAAAAATTTCTCATCATATCCATGACGATAGAGGATTCCTTCAAGGAGGGTGTAACGAGCTATTCCTTTGATTTGGTTTTGTTTATAAGGATGAGAAATGTTAAGGGAAAGCTATCATCTTGGAGGTAATTGAACATTGGTTTTTACAAGGAGGAAAGAGGAAAAAAATCTTCACAAACCATACACGAATCTGGTATGTCATATGTAGGCATCCGTATATTTTTGAACAAATAATGGAATATCATTATTCCCTTATGCCATACATACTAAGGATCCTACATTATCCATAAAATATGTACATTGATTTTGTTCTCTTGGGATTTACTCAAAAGTAATGCGTAAAAATTATTCTTTGAGAGTTTCAACCATCTTCTTATAGGGTTGAGTTTTTAATCCTTAACCTTGTATTCATCATTGAATTTATTTATAATTAATTTTGAATCTCCAATGAATTTGAGTTGTCCTAATATTCCACTTGATAGTGAGAATCATCCCTATAATGAGTGCCTCATATTCATTTATGTTATTTGTACATGTAAAATCTAGATGGAAATCCTATGGGATTAAGTCCCCTGAAGGGATGACGAGCACAACACCGGATCCTGAGCCTTGACAGGAGAATGATCTAAAAATATTTACCTAGAAAGTTAGGGATTCTAAAATATACATAATAGAAGCATCTTGAAGATCTAGACTCAACGGTTCTTTGTTAGGTAGAGGGGATTAAGCTAGCTATTTTGCAAGAATTTTTTATTTTATTGATTTTTTATTGACATATTCGATATCAAAATAACTTAAGACAAGAGGTAATTTATATGGTCAAATTTTGATATAAGCTTGGTCTTTTTGTTTAACAGGTAATGGCTAAACTTTTGAAAGGAAAAAATAATGCTTAGAAAATATTTCTTGATTTGTGGATAATTAAGCTTATAGGTGATAAAAGTGTGACTAAGATAATAGAATGATTTTTCTTTTTTTTAGGTCATAATAAGATAGAAGTGCACCAATAGAAAATAGAGTGGCTAAGAAATACAATAACAAGGGGTATCCTATAGTAGGTGGCATAAGGACAGGAGGATTTACTTTATATTTCTTGATTACCTTGAAGGCTTGCTGGCATTCAGGACCTCAATGAAATTCAACATTGTTTTTAAGAAAATGGGTAAACGTGTGACACTTATCTGTAAGCTCTGGGAGATGAAACAGTGAATTGCTTGAATTTTTCCATGCAAGATACATACTTGTTTGAGGTTATTTTGAGTAGGAATTTAAGTGATAGTTTTAACTTTAGTTGGATTGACCTCAATTCCTCTTCTTAATACAATGAAACATAATTTTTTTTTCGATAATACAATGAAGACATATTTCATCAGATTTACCCAACCTTGTAATCTTTAAGGCATTGAAAGATGAACCACAATATTTTTGGGTATTCTTTTTTTCTAGACTTACCTAGAGTGTCATCAACATAGTCCTCCATAATGTAAGTTAACATATCATGGAAGATCACAATAATATGATTTTGATAATTTACTCAGATGTTTTTGAGACTGAAGATCATAACCTGATAAAAAAATGTACCCCAAGGGGTTGTAAAGGAAGTATTGTGTTGATATTATTCTGTGATTTTTATCTGGTTGTAGCCAGAAAATCCATCCATGAGGGATAAAATTTTGTATCTTATAGTGGAATTGAAAACCATGTAGATATTAGGAAGAGGAAAATCATCTTTTGGGCACACTTTACTTATAGTTCTTAAATTTGTACATATTTTGATACCAATTTGATTTTTCTACACAAGTACTATGTTGGAGATCGAATCAGAGTAATCAATAGGTCTTATAAAACCTACTTCCAAAAATTTCTCCAATTCTTCTTTAACTAGGAGGGAAATGCAAGGATGCATCTTTCTAAGCTTTTATTTTATGGGATTTGCATCTGTGTGCACAACAAGGTTATGCACTACCAATTTTGGATCCAGGCTAGATATATCTACATAGGACCAACTATGCCTGATATTTTTTGTAGAAGCATGACAAACGTCTTATGTTCATGTGCTGAGATTGAAACTCCCAAATTAACAATTTTAGGCTTGTCCTGTGTTTATATATTGACATCAATAATTTCATCTAAAAGAATCTTAGATGTATCCTCTATGTGCATGAAATCAAGGGGAGATTGAGATATTATTCTAAGGTATATTGAATGATATTTTCACTCTTGTCATGGTGACTTGGTTTTTCTATTAATTTTTATAAATTTTTATCCGCTAGTGCCTCAAAGAGGTTTTAACTATATGTTTTGAATTTCAATTTAGCTAAGGTTTTTTAGAAGAAAATTTTCCCTCATGTTGTTTTAAATTTTTCTAACCACGTATCTTAGCCTCCTCCCCAAAATATGCACATGCATCAAAGTTCATTTAGAATCATTTTTGTCATCACGGATTGGAATGCTATCATGTATACCCAAGAATTCATCAATTTCCTCAACATTTTAAAATAATTGGATTGGTACGTGAAGTTTTTGATCCTAGTCAAAAAGAGTGGAATGGATAAGGTTTACTTGGGGAATAGAATGTGAGAAGGTAAGGAAATGTGTATCAAGTATAAAGTTCGTAGCAACAAGATCCTCATATTGGATATGACAGGAATTTGAGTGGCTATCATAATTAGAAGAGCTATCCTCACACTAAAAAAAAGTAGCATCAATTTCTGAGGGAGGGATGAGCCCCATAAGGTCTAATGTCAATGTCGTATTTATTTATTTTGAAGTGTGGGGTTGGAATAAGATCTCTCATGCCTTGTTTATTTGTACCACATCTATATCCTTTGTAGAAGCTTGTGTATATCATTCTATTAGCTATGGGATATCTTGGAGCTTGGTAGTAGGAAGCCTTATTGTCTTTAGTGATCCATGTTGTTGGAGAATACAACATTTTCTCATCTTCCATAAGGCCACCAGGAATAAATTTATCATAGTACAATTTTTCTCGGGATCACTTATATTGCTAACTTGGCATACCATGTGTCTTGGGTGATAGGGAGAAATTAGAACCATGGAGGGATTTTTGAAGTTCGTACTCTCTGTAGTCATTATAAAGGAACCTCATCTCCCATGAAGTAAAGGGAGAAATATATATTCAAGTTTCTTTATCATAGGAATGTAGTGTATGAAGAAATATGAGAGCTAAGAGCTTTAATTTGAAGTCGAACAATAATATTAAGATAAGGAAATTCATAGGCTATGTTAGAGAAGCTATGGACAGATCTATAATGTCAAAATGGCTTCGGATCTACTTGAATATTAATGTTTTGTCCTCCATGGTATAACTTGATACATTGAGGAAAGGTTGATGGTATGAACTACATGGCATCGATCTATTGGTGGACAAGGAGAATGTTACAGGTGAGTTCCAAGTCGAGGACATTGAACTTAGTATAATAATATGTATTCCCCAATTTCATAGGAAATATTATAGTACCATATGACCCATGTTGTACATTTTTATAGGTTTTGATAGTAATGATATGAGACTCTAGGTTTGCCTCTGTGCATCCCAGTTTCCTAACTAGCTTCAAAGTGTAAATATTCAAACTTGACCCATTTTTCACAGACACCCTTTTTATTTTTTTGCGAGTAAGAAATACCTCAATGTATAGAAATCTTTAATTTAAGAAAACTCTATAAACTCCAGAATAGAAAATCCTAACTACATTTTCTTTTTTATTAATGCCATAAGATCTTTCGGGGAACTATTTTTCTCACAGAACAAGTTTTGGCAGAAGCCTTTGTACTTGAAACTCACTTCAAACCCGTAATACACCTCGAATGAACCCAGACACCTTTATTTAGTCTTGAATGTTATAGAAATGAAATGTTTCCTTGATAACTAGTTCCATCTATACCCTTAGTGCCAAAGAACCACTACCAGTCCACAATACACTAGAAAAGCCCAATTTTACAAAATTTCTCAAAATTTTCTATGTCCTTTCGATTTTTGTGAAGTATAGGAGTTAGGAAAAAAGTAGAGAGAAGTTTCCATAATACATGTAAGTTTTAAAAACATTAAAAATACCTAATTATTTACATTCTCAATTGAAGCTCCATCAAACTACCTATGTAAAGATTTTCCAAGTTATCCAATTTTACTAGGGGAAAATTAGATAACAAGTTTGGCGATTCATGGGTTAATATTCCTGCTAGATGGAAAAGATAATTTGCCTTGAAGCATCCATTAGGGACCTGAAACTCACCCCAAACCTGTAATAATGTGTGAATGAACCTCAACTCCTTTATTTTTTCTTGGAAGCTTTCATGTTGAACTAATTCCTGCAAAACTTGTTGATTCTGAAACCTTAGTGCCTAGTCTGCAATACACTAGAAAAGGCCAATTTACAAAATTTATCAAATTTTTCTAATTCCTTTGTTTTTTTCTTAAGTTGAGGAGTTGGGTAAAAATTAGTTACATTATGAGAATACATGCAAATGTTTGAAACATGAAAAATACCTCTTTTTTTAGATTCTCCATTGAAGTTCCATCAAATTGCATAATTACAAATTTTCCAAGTTAGAAAATTTCTCTAGGTCGGAAAATTGGATAACAATTTTGGTAACTCATGTGGTAATCTTCCGGTTAGATTGAAAAAATCAGTGGCCTTGAAGCATCTATTGGGCATTGAATAAACCTGATAATCTAAAAAATTATTTGAAATTTGAATAACTCACCCCTAAATTCACATGAAGTACTGTTTGAATTTAAACCTGATCTAAAGCCAGAAGGCTTAGTTACTTACTCTCATTATAAAATTATTTTTAACTAAACTTTATGACAGTAGAAATTTTTTTTGAGTCTTAAACTTCACCTTGTTTCATTTGCAAATAATTTTTTGAGACAAATAATATACATCTGAAACTATCCCAAAATCTGACTTTTCCAATTTTGACGAAGTTTGAGAACTTGGTTCTTATTAATATTGAAAAATTGTTTAAGAATGAACCAATAAAGTGATTTCTTCGAAAGGATGAAGCAAGCAGAACTCAGAAATGTATGCTTTTTTGGAGATGGAGTGTATGCACTTTTGAGCTACCCCAATGTTTTTTTTTTCAACTTGAATATTTATACCTTTCCCAAACAACAAAATAGGAAAATATTTGGAAAGAAACAAGATCTTGTGCATGAAATGCACTTATTGAAAATGAAAACTTCTCTAAGTGTGAATAATCAATTTATTGAAAATAAATCTTACATTCCCTAATCTAACTAGCTGAAAGTGAAGCTAAACAAAACCTGATAGAGGATGACAAAAGTAGCTTATGTTTCTTATAAAATGAGGCCATGAGATCAATGTGACAATCATATATCATGGCACAACTGGAAACCTGATTTTTCTAATGCACATTCCTCTTCAACACTGATTGAACTATGATTTCAAATTTTGTTGATTATAATATTGGACCCTAATGTTGTATTCTACTTAGAATATAGATAAGATACGCGGGACATAATGATTACTATTGTTTTCTGATTGCTATTTTTAATGTATGGTTGTAGTGTGGAATTTTATGTAGATTACTGTATATGATTTGACTAGCTTATTTGACAGACAATATGGATGTGTTAGAATTTTTACATGATGTGATTTATATGATGGATTATATGCATGGATTGGCATATCATTATTTGATGATATAGTGCTATTATTGTATCGACACATTGGACTTGATATATATATATTGTTATATGATTTACCTGCTTTTGTGATCTTATTGCTAATTGATAAATTGATGAAATCGAAATATTTAGAATTGTGATCAATTGGTGAATTACTTAAACTTCGCAATGGTTTAGTTATGATGTTTGATGATGTGAATTGATATGTATCATTGTGCATTTTATTATGTCAATGTCTTTAATATGTCCATGAGGCCAGAAAGGTATTGTTTTGATTTTTGCAGGAATTTGGTATTGGACAAGATCAACTCAATACAAAACCAAATTCCTAAAAAAATCAAAACAATACTTAAATGATCAACTCAATACAAAACAATACTTAGGAATTTGGTATTGGATAAGATCAACTCAATACAATACCAAATTCCTGCGAAAGGATTACAATATTTAAGTGATCTTTTTGCTAATACCCCATGCGAAAAGATCAACTTGAAACTTTTTAGTTTCTAAGATTGGTCAAGTTACGAGTTTGGCTATGTTTGGGACAACCATCTTGGAGAAAGATTCAGTTTTAATTGTTTAGTTTTGGAAAGTGGGAGGTCATTTGATCAAAACTACAACTTGGGTACAACAAAAAGAATTCCATGCCTCATAGATGCATCCATTCCATTTGAAACCTTCACTCAGATTTGTGCAACAAGTCTGTAAACAACCATTTACAAGGACCTGATGAAGGCAGGAAGGGTATCATGTATCAGACATAATTTTTTGAAGTTGCAGTAATGCAACCAAATTCTAAACAAAATCAATATACTACAAAATAATATGAAATCAAAAGGAAAATAGATATGACTTCTTCATTATTCAATCATGAATTAAAATGTTTAATAAATAGGAAACCAACTCCCAACTCGAGTTTCTGAACAAACTTTAACTAACTTAAACTAAATCTACTCTAGGTGGCGGAAATTACTATTTTTAGCAACTTACTAGAACATACGTATTTTTAGTAAGTTCGTATTCTTATTCCTATCGGGTACAGAAGCTTCCACACATATTATAAATGCCTAAATTAGAGTAATTTTCCAACATTTCTAACTCATAATGCAACTAATAGACTAAAATTAACTAATGCCCTAAAATAGGAAAAAAATGAACTACAACTTAAATCCTAATTTTTTGGCCTCAAGATGGCAAATTTTGGGCCTAAAAAATGTGTCAAAACCTTTCTCCACATAGTAGTGATGGGTTTCCAGTGTGTTCATGTCATTGAAACATGTGGTTTCATAAAAGCATAATGGACTCAAAAAGACAATCAGAGAGAACAAGTTATGACCGTTTTAAGTTCCTGCTAATTTTGGTGCATCATTCTCCCCCTGCTTGAAAAAATGCAGCTCCTCCAATTTTTCTTCTTCAAAATTCTTCCATTTATCTACATACTAACTTTTTAATCTCCCAATTTGTGACCCAAGTATTGTCCTCTTGTTCTAGTCCTTTCCAATGTACCAAATATTTTTTGTATTTTCCATGTCGTGTGTCCATTGTTTTCTTATCTAGGATCTGATCCACTTCTTCTTATTCTTCATAGGAACTTGTTACCTCTAATATACTACTTCATTAATAACATCCCATTCTATACCATCCCCATTAAAAGGATAAAAATCTAAAACATTAAGTACGGGATAAATATCAAAATTCCCTGGAAATTCTACCTCATAACCATTATCATTTATTTTTTTCACGATTTTGTAGGGACCAGTCTTCTTGTACTTCATCTTGTTATAGGTTCCTTTTAGAAACCTTTCCTTCCATAGGTATACCATAACCAACTCACCAACTATAAATACCTTTCTCCTTCTATGCACATCTATTATTTCCTTATACTTATCATTACTATTCTACAGCTTCTTCTGCACTTCTTCATGCAATTGTTGTATATGTTCGGAAAATGCTTCTACATCATCATTGAATCTGCCATGAGCTGATAGCTGTACCAAATCTAAAACCCTAGTTGTATTACTCCCACAAATAATAAAAAATGGAGACTTTCCTATGGATATATTTATGGAACTATTATATGCAAACTCATCTTGTGGTAATTATAAGTCCCATTATTTCGGGTTTTGCTCAACTATGCACCTTAACAGGTTTCCCAAACTCTGATTTACCACCTCTATTTGCCCATCGGTCTGAGGATGATAAGCACTAATGAACTGTAGTTGAGTTCTCAACTTCTTCCATAAAGTCCTCCAGAAGTGACTTAAGAACCTTATATCCCTATATGAAGTAATGGTGTTTGGAACACCATGCAAACAAACAACTTCTCTGAAAAATAAATCTGCTATGCCTATCGCATCACTTGTTTTCTTGCAGGCAATAAAATCAACCATTTTATAAAAGCTATCAACAACCACAAAAATTGAGTAATTACCTCATTGTGTTTCTGGTAATCGTAAAACAAAATCCATACTTAGATATTTCCACGAGACTTTAGGAACATGCAACAGGCATATACAACCCTGTAATTTGTGCATGGGCTTTCGAGACTTGGAAAATTCAACACCTCTCCACATATCTAACCACATCTCTTTTCATCTTTATCCAATAGTATTTCTCTTCTACCAAGGATATCATCTTATCTTTACCAAAATGCACAGCCCATCCTCCACTATGTAACTCTTTCACTATCATTCTCTCTCATAGACCCAAATAGAATACGTATTTGGCATCCCTTGAATAGATATCCATTTGGTAAAATGTACTCATCCTAGAACATCTCCTGCATTGTCTGAACAATGGATGAATTAACCTTTCAACAATATTCTTGAAATCAGAATCAGAAGAATACAAACCCTTTATTTCTTGAAAACCCACCACCCTTCATTTTCCATAGTGGTAAACAAAGTCACACACCTACTCAATGAATTTGCAACTTGATTGTTGTTTTCCTGATTTATGTTTTAGAGAAAATGTATAACCCTACGCAAATGATACCCCACTTTGCATACCTACTATTCCAACTTCTTTTATTTATTCACAGACTTCAAGGCTATGTGGTCTGTAAATAACATAAAATCCTTAGGCACTAAGTAACTGCCTCCAATGCCTCAATTCTTGTACAATTGCATAAAATTCCCACATCATAAGTAAAGTATTTATTTCTTACCTCATTTAGTTTCTCACTAAATAAAGGTATTGGCTTTCCACCTTGACTTATAACATCACTGAATACCATCATGTGAGGCATAAAAATAAACCTCAAATACTTTATCAAAATCTGGTAGTGCCAAAATGGGTGCCTCCATCACCTTCTTCTTCAAGAACTGAAAACTATCCTCAATTGTACCTTTGTCCACAAAAACTCCCTTCCTTTTATGCAATCTATTATAGGTGCTACAATACTGATGAAAGTTTTAATAAACTTGTATGTAAAATGTTTCTAGACCATGAAATCTTCATACCTCTGTTATACTCCATGGAGTAGGCGCCATTTAATAATTTATTTTATCTTCTTTGAGTCCATATGTACTCCCATCTACTGAAATAATAAAGCCCAAGAATACCAAACTCTCTTGCATAAACATGCACTTCTTCTTATTTGCATAGAGTTTCTTCTTTCCTTAACACTTCGAATATCACCCTCAAATGCCTCATATGTTTTTATTTAGTTTTACCTAAAGATCAATATATCATCAAAATAAACCACAAAAATCTTACCATTATACTCCCACAGCATGATGTTCATCAGTCTCATAAAAGTATTAGGTGCATTGGATAATCTGAATGGCATAACCAACCACTCATATAATCCATTTCCTCTCTGGAATGTTGTTTTCAACTCGTCTCCTTCACTAATCCAAATCTGACTGGTAACCACTTAAAAGATCAATCTTGCTGAAATACCTAGATCTAGTAAGCATCATCCATCATATATCATCAAGGCGAGATATTGGGAACCTATACTTGATTGTAGTTTTATTGATTTCTCTACTATCAGTTCACATTATCCATGTTCCATCCTTCTTTGTTGTTGATAAATTTGGGGTTGCACACGGACTCATGCTCTCACTTACGTCCCCCCTTTCTCACGAGATTTGCCACTTGCCTATTCAACTCTGCATGTAATGTCGGGCTCATCCTATAAGCTGCTTGATTTGGGAGTGAAGACCCCTGGAATCAAATCAATATGTTGTTGAATATCTCTTTTTTGGTGGTAATCCTTCTGGTAGCTCATCAAGAATAACATTAGAAAAATTCTTCTATTAATTATGTTGTTTCTAAGATCTGGTATTTGTGCACTTGTAGGTTCATCCTTATTTGCGACTAGTGCATAACAAAAACTCGGTTTTCTTCACGTACTTCACAACTTCCTTTGTGGAAAGAATATTTTGGGCCTTCCCCTCTTCCTTAAGAGGTAGAAAAACTATTTTTGTGCCATCCTTTCCATGAAAGTATAAGTATTCTTTCCCCCATCGTGAATAAATTTTCTATCAAATTGTCATGGTCTTCCTAGTAGCATATGATAGGCATCCATAGGAATAACATCACACCAAATATCATCCTTATAAATTTTCCCAATATATAAATCTTATCAAACATATCTTATCAATAGTAACTTCATTACCCTTCTTAAATCATGGCAATACGGTAAGGGTTAGGATTATTCTCACAATGCAAAATCAATTTCTCAACCATCTCATTTGAAACCATGTTCTCACAAATACCACCATCAATGATAAAATTACATACCTTTCCTCATGAAGTTAATCTTGTTATGAAAATATTTTTTACGAAACCATGTGTCTCCCTTGATATCCTTTCTTGGAGAAATCATCATCCTCTTGATCATCAAGATTTTCTCCAATATTTGGTGGAATTTATAGGTCTTGTGTCATCTTCTACTTGTCCAGCTTCAACAATATTTACTCTTGGAGCATTCTGATTTCCTCTTTTCATGTGCATAAGAATGTGGGAATTCAAAAGCCCGATGCCCCTCTTCACCACATCTGTAATAAAAAAATGGTCTTTGTGGAGGCCTCCCATCCTCTATCACCATCATATCCTCAGCCCCTAGAGAATCCTCTTGCCTCTTTGTTCATTATTTAAAATCTTGCCTTGTATCTTTTTGTTTTTCCATTCCATGAGGAGATTTTCCCCTACATTGGTTGAAACCATATCATCCCTTAAAAATAAGATGAGGCCCCCATGTTCATATTCAACATGATCTCCTAAAAATGTTTACGACTTTTTTTTTTCCTCGATAATTTAAGGCTATTTGATAGGCATCCTCCATGCTCTTCATCCTATGCATGCTTATCTCATCGTTGAATAGAAAATTTTAATCCATGTACATACCTTGCAGCAATTTTTTTCCTATGTTTCTTCATTCTCTACATGAATGGGAAAATTTATAGAACTCGTCTGTGTATTCTTGCATAGTTTGGTAAGTTCTGTCTGAGATTATTAAACGTTGTATAAAGGGTTTGTGCATAATCAACAGGGATAAATTTATCTTTCAAACTTCTTCTCCATCTTACTCCACATCCTAATTATTTCTTTCCCCCTTTCTTTATCGCTCTTTCTGTAGGTGATCCCACCATAACAAACCATGACCCTTTCAATTCCAGTGCATGTAAATTTTACCTTCTTTTGTTCTGACATAGCCTTCCACTCAAAACATTTCACCATGCTAGTTAACCAATCTATTAGCTCCTCTAGTTTTAGACTACCTCCATACTATGAAACATAAAATCTTATCCCATCATTATTTACTTCTAATGCTTGAAGCATTCTTTCTTCAAAAGCTAAGGGTGGCACTTGTGTTTCCTCCTCTTCACAAAATTCTTCATTTGTGTCATCTCCACCTTGATTTCCTCTCTAAATTATCATTGCAGCAAGTGCAGAAACTTTCCTTTACAGATATTGCATATTTCTATTCATCTAGGCAATACCTCCTCCTCTTTCTCTAGCTCTTCCTGCCATTTTTAAAAGACTCAAACCAGCTATGATACTAAATAATGTATCCAAATTCTAAACAAACTCAATATACTGGAAAATAATATGAACTCCAAAAGAAAGTAGATATCCTTATTCGTTATTCAATCATGAATTACAATGTTTAATAAATAGGAAAACAACTCCCAACTCTAGTTTCAAAGCAAACTCTGACTAGCTTGGACTAAATCTAATCTAGGTGGTGGAAATTACTATTTTTAGCAGTTTACTAGAACCTACTATTTTTAGGAAGTTCACATGCTTATTCATACAAGCACAGAAATTGCCTCACATCTTCTACATCCCTAAATTAGAGGAATTTTGAACTTTCTAACTCATAATGAAACTAATAGACTAAAATTAACTAATGCCCTAAAATAGGAAAAAACTGAACTACAACTTAATTCCTAATTTTCGGCCTCAAGATGGCAAATTTTGGGCCCGAAAATGTGTCAAAACTTGCTCCAACTAGTAGGGTGGGATTTTGGTGCATTTATCTCATTGAAATATGTGGTTTCAAAAAACAAATGAACTTAAATGGACACTTGGAGCACAAGTTATGACCATTTTAAGTTCCTGCTAATTTTAGTGCATCATGCAGATAGGTTACAATTTTGCAGGACAATGTACAATTCTACAAGCAGTTTACATTTTCAATAAGACACAATAAGGTACACTTGATTTTTTAATCTATTTCTATGATTAAGTGAATTATTTTAATGTTTTGAGTTGTATATGTTCATTCATTATCCATACAAATGAAAGAAAATATATAAAGGAAGGACATACATCTCATTACACGAAAATATTTTCATTTATTCATGAGGAATAACTATACATATTGTTATAAAAAATTAGCCCATGCTCATTTTTTGATAACTTACCTTATTTTCCTCCTTCCTTGTGCTTCATCTCAAATTTCATGGATTTTTGGCACTCAAAATTTTCTGGGTATTGCTTCATCAGATGGGAAATTTCTTCCCCTTTCCATTGAAAGGTAAAGAAGTCCTCCTAACTCCTTGTATTTTTTGAGTTATGGCTTGGTGGAGTTTGCAGGGAAAATTTTCCCAAAATGGGGCCAGTGGGCCTAAGGGGAGAATTTTTGGCAAGGAAATTTGGTGGATTGGCGGGGATGCAGAGGAAAATTTGGCACTTAGCCATTTTTCGGGGTTAAAAACTCAAGTTCATTTGCTTCCCCGCGTGCCCACTGAAGGAAAAATTTGTGCCCCTAGCCAATCAGGAAGTGCCGTGTGTTCATGGCTGGCAAAGCTAATGGACAAGCACTTAAGCATTTTTGCCTAAACGGATGCAAAAAAACTTTTTAACACTTAGGCATTTTTTTGTCGAGGCTGAAAAATGCTTTTGACAAAGCAAAAAATTTAATTCTTGGCCCACAAGCCCGAAGAAGGAATGAAGTGCACTCGTCAGGGGCCAAGGAGAAAATTTTGGCACTTAGCTTTTTTGGGCAAAAAATGTTAAAGTCAAAAATCAGCCATGCGGATCTGACAAACGAAAGTGGAAGGAAAGTGTTCAAGGTTCCGCTCCAATTAGAGAGTGACACATCATCAGCAAAAGTTGGTGGAGTGGAAGAAAGTTAGGAATTTTTCCCTCTCTTTGTCCAAAAAATTTAAGGGTGAATTCGGCCCATCCTTCATCGAATCAGAAGGTGACACGTGGCCGAGGAGCAGCGCACAAGCAGGGCCTAACGGAGAAGTTTTTGGCACTTATCCATTTTTGGGAAAACTCTAAGGTAAAATTTCGGCTTGAACCCGTAAGGAAAATATGAAAAAAAAAGTTTTAAGGCCCACAGCCAATCAAAAGATGCCACATGTGTCAAGGCAGAGCGAATGGGCGGTGGAAGGAGTTTTAACTTTTTGGATTTTTTGCCAAAAATTCTCAAAGGAAAAAAATAGAAATGAAGACCTGCCAACAAATAAAAATGTGCACCACGTGACCAATCAGTGGGGGTGTGGAAGAAAGATACATTTTTTTGCCACAAGAAATGTCCACTCATCAGGCAATCAGATCGGCCCACTCTCATCAATGGTGGGGGGTCGGGAGAATTTTGGAAATTTTTCCAAAAGTTGTAAAAAACACAAAAAGGAAAGAAATGAGGCTGCATTTCCACAGCCAATCAGAGGTGCCACATGTCCACATTAGCGGCAGGGATTTCATCCGGCGGAAAGGCCTTGGGAAAATTTTCCCTTGCGAGCTAGAAGGAGCAAAATGTTATTTTTGGACCCGCCAGTGCCAATCAGAGAGTGCCACATGTCCTGGGAGTGGCAAGAACCGTGGAGAAGTTTTGGGAAATTTTCCAAATTTGCAAAAAAGGGGGAAAATATCAGATTTTGGCCCGCCGACCTGATTTTTGACCTAAATTTGCCCTGTTTCACCTAAAAAATTACAGAGGGCATATCTTTCGATTCCAAGATCAGATTTGGGTGAAATCAGATTTTTTGGAAAGATCTCGATCCCCTCTATGCATTGAAGGCATAAAAACATCATTTTTTGTGGATTTCAATGGAGAAAATGTGAAAAACATCTTTCACACTTTCAATGTGTATCAGATTGCTTTGAACAAGTCATTTTTTGCTCGAGCCGCCATGGTTTTCTTCTCCAGCATGCCAAGGATGGAGAATCAACTCGATTTGATGGGGAAAACCCTAGAATGTCTTCTCATGCCTTGAATGCAAGATCAGATTGCTTGAAGACATCATTTTTATTCCATTTTCCATTTTTTCTTCTCCAGCGTGCAGGTGAAAAAGGAAAAATCAATTTAATGATTTTGCAGGCCAATTTGAAAGAGATTAATGGCTGGTGGTTGAGGAAAGGATCATATTTGCTTCCCCTTTTGTTTTCTCTCTCTTGCTTGGCTATAAATGGAAAGGATTCATTCTTTGTAATGGTTGGACGTTTTTTTCTCTGTATCTCCCTTTCTCTCTATTCTGTAGTGAATTTGTGGAGTTTTCAAACCTTCCATAAATCTGTAAATGCAAATTTTTTTGCCTTTTGGCCATTGTAATGCTTTGTATCAACTCTGTGGAGCAATAAAATAAGCTTGTGGGTGATTTCTAGCCCCTTTCTTACTTCCATTGCATTCATTCTGATCTTTTCATTTACAAATCTGGTTATTTGTGCATGTGAGTTGCATTATTTCTATGGTCTGTGTTTAACAGCAGAGTGGGAGTTCATCATTCCTCGGTGCATCACCTCCATTAGCTTAGATTTCATTATTTTTGCAACTTCTTCTTCACCTTGGTCCCTTGGAAAGATTTAGAATAGGACTTAGAATATATCCTCTCAAAATGAATGCATGCACCTGAACAGAGGAATAGGAACCAACCTTTAATCTGGAGAGTTTTTTCCCATTTTTGCAAGTCCCACACTTGGGGAAAAAATTCAATGTTGTGCAATCACACTGGATGCCCATTATCAAACTAGAAATCTGAGAAACATCCAGGGGTGTTGTGATTTTGCACTAACAGTTTTGGCACCCGGTGGGACCTTAGAGGTCTTCCACTTCATATTTTGTAGGTTGGTGTGTTCCTGTGAAGATTTCAGCCTTTGGAGGCATTTGCAAACACATCTGGTGACTCCATCTGGTCAACAACCCATCTCTGAAGTTGCAAGACCTCTTTCCATTCATTTTCATTCATTTTTCATCCATTCTTCCTTCCATCTCTTCCATCTTCTTCCATTCCATGAAGTTGTGCAATCATGACTTCATTTCCATCATGGAATTCACATTTACAACAACAGCAATACATTCCACCTCCAACATACTTCTCAACTCCTTCAAATCAGCATTTTGAGAAAATTCAAAACCAATATGCATACCCATATGAGCAATACCAAAATACAGTTTGGTTATGAAACATATCAAGAAAGAGTATGCATGCAATAACAACAGTTCAAATGGAAATGCAGATTTGTTGGAGAAGATCCAAAAAATGGAGGATTAACATGGTTGCAATCAAGAGCTCAAGCACAAATGAAGGCTTTCAGAATTGGTTATAGGGAACCTTGTCCATGGGTTGGCCCTTTTCCAAGACATTACAACCCTCAGGAGAAGCTATGGAATTCATGGTTGAATGCTGCCCTCACTTGCAAAGTGGATTGAAGGGAATTGAGACATATGAGCAAAGTATGAATCAACCTTGTCAATGGGTAAGTTCATACACCATCAGCTCCTTGTCCTTCCTTTTCTCCATTCCTCAAACTTCATCTCATTTCAGCAGAATCAAGTTGTAAGCCCATCCAATGTTGCTCCAGTTGTGAAAACCATTCCCCCATCCCCTAGTCTTCCATCCCATCTCATGTTTTTCTTCCCTCTTCTCTTCCAAATCCAAATCCCCTCCACAAGAGCAAAAGGAAATACCTTCCCCTCCAAAGAAACAAGAAGTTTCATCTCTTCCACCACCACAAAAAAATGAAAAAATGGTTGAATCCCAACCTACTTCTCCTCTTGCATCCCCAATTCCATGTAGGGAAGAAGAAATTGCAAAAATCAGTCAAGGACAACAAGAAGAAAAGCCAACAGAAGAAGAAATGATCAAAAGTTTAGTGAGCTTGGCTCTTAGGTATGGAATTGAGAAAATTCCTTTACTAGTTAAGCCTACAGAAGAGGCCAAGGATGAAGATTCAATGGTGGTTAGGACTGATTTTGTTGCAGCAAGAAGAAGAACAAGGAAAGGAAGAAGACCAATCATCAATTTTCTCAGAATGTAGTGTCCATGTTGGCACTCTGCTAGAAGGAATGTTGATCTAATCCAAGCTACAAAATCAGTCATGGAAGAGGAAAACAAATCAGCTCAAAGTCCCATTAGAAAGGAGCAAATGGAAGAAATCAAATCATAGATTTTGTAGCAGCAGAAGAAGAAGACATCATTGGATGTTTTCTTGCTTTCATTTGAAGGGCCTGATTTGGTTAATGAATCCATGATGGAGGAAAGCTCTAAAAGAGATCTTGCAGTCCCAACTAGTCCTCTAGAGCAGCAGATTGAAGAGTTTGATTTGTCAAACTTCATGCTAGAGGAAGAGTTCAATCAAGAGCAAGATGGTCTTCAAGCAGCAGAAGAAGGAGAAGGTGCTCCAAATCCAAAAGAAGAGGAGTACATTCCAGATGTGGAGGAGAGAAATGCAGATCCAAAGGCTTTGAACACAGAAGCAGGCCATAGAAGAACCTTCAGTTCTTCCTTCCATTTCATCTCTCTTGAGTTCTAGTGTTGAAAAAGGAGTTTGATCTTTCAAACTCAATGTTGAAGGATGAAGGAAACCATGGTGATCAAGTTGTTGATCAAAAGAACACCATGGAAGAGGTTGAGCACTTGTAGCAGGACAACAATGAGACAATTATTTTTCTGATTTGGAGGATTGTTTTGATGGAGAGGAACCGGTTGAAATCATACACTTGAAGAAGATTTTTTCTCCTTCATCATCCACCTTTCAAGCACTTGAGCCTGCTGTCATGGAGGAGAGACATTCATTTGCATCATTCTACACTTTGTAGCAGCCTTTTGGAATCAAGTTTGGGAGATTTAAATCTTCCATGTTCTTCATTGGAAGAAGAAGAGTTGGAAAGAGAAAGAGAAGCTCCACCATTCCTTCCACATCATTCATCCAAGAAGATCTGTAAAAAGACTCCATTGTTGGAGTTGAAATTCAAAGAAATGGGAAAACTTCAAGGATCAGACCTTGCCCAATAAGATTATTTGGCTTCATTAGAGCCAAAAGAGGAGCCACAACCAGTCATGCTTGCTTCTAAGCATGAGGATGATATGAAAAGTACCAAGGATCAACTACAATACCTCTTCAGTCCAAATGCAGAGCAACTAAAAGAGGTATTGTTTTTGTTTTCAGTTGACACCTTGATGATTTGGGTGGAAGATCAGCTTGTAGTTAGTTTTTCACTCATCCAACCAGTCATGTTCAGTGCCAAATCAGTTGCATGGCTGCCATTCTTGAGGAAAGGAAGCTATTTCTCCCTTCCAGTTGTAGGCTTTGTTTGAGCTCCCTTTCTTCTTGGTTAGAGTAGAGTAGGTAGGTTTGTTTTCAGCAAAGAAGAAGTGCTTGTGCACACTCTGCATATCCCACTTGGGTATGTATGATTTCCAATTTTGTACATAGTTTTTTGTGGTGCTGTTTTGTTGCTCTCTTGCAGTGCATTCAGTGGCTTTGGGTGAAGATCAACTCCAAGTTTCAGTGGGTTTCCAAGTGGCTCAAGGTAGAGACAAAGTTTTTCATAGTTCAGATCAAAGTTGGTTATCAATCTTGACTCCATGCCCAATGGATGCTTCAAAAGGCCACTAATCATTCATCTAGCAGGTAGATGACCCCTCTGAGTCGCCAAAATTGTTATCCAAAATGAGCCCATGCTTATTTTGGCTAACTTACCTTCTTTTCCTCCTTCCTTGTGCTTCATCTCAAATTTCATGGATTTTTGGCACTCAAAATTTTCTAGGTATTGCTTCATCAGATAGGATTTTTCTTCCCCTTTCCAAAAAGGTAAAGAAGTCCTCCTAACTCCTTGTATTTTTTGAGTTATGGCTCGACGGAGTTTGCAGGGAAAATTTTCCCAAAAATGGGCCTGGTGGGCCTAAGGGAGAATTTTTGCCAAGGAAATTTGGTGGATTGGTGGGGATGCGGAGGAAAATTTGACACTTAGCCTTTTTTGGTTAAAAAACATCGAATTCATTTTCCAGCCCACGCGGGCCGCGAAGGAGAAAATTTTGCCTCCTGCCAATGAGGAGGTGCCACGTGGTGTCCATGGACTGGTGGACCAATGGGAGATTTTCAAACACTTAAGCATTTTTGCCAAAATGTGAAAAAGTTGAATTTTGCCCCCTGGGCCCGGCAGGTTTCTAAAAAGCATTAGAGCGCAATTTTTTGCCAAATCCCTTTTGACTAAAAGCCCAAAAATTCAACTCTTGGCCCATGGACCCGGTGAAGGAATGAAGCGCACTCGTGGGGCCAAGGAGAAACTTTTGGCACTTAGATTTTTTAGGGGAAAAAGTTAAAGTCAAAAATCGGCCCGCGGATCCGACAAAGGAAGTGGAAGGAAAGCAGTCAAGGACCCGCTCCAATAAGAAAGTGACACATCATCAAAAAGGTGCAACGGAGTGTTGGAAGAAAGTTAGGAATTTTTCCCTCTCTTTTCCAAAAAAATTTAAGAGTGTGAATTCAGCCGCAATCCCCACATCGAAAAAAGTGACACGTGGCCAAGGAGACATGCACAAGCGGGCCCAAGGAGAAGTTTTTGGCACTTAGCCATTTTTTGGGAAAAACTCTAAGGTCAAATTGGACCCCAAAAATCCGCAAGGAAAAAAAATAATTTTAAGGCCCGCAGACCAATCAGAAGATGCCATGTGTCAAGGCGGAGTGGCGGGTGGTGGAAGGACTTTAAGTTTTTGGCTTTTTTGCCAAAATTTCTCAAAGGAAAAAATAGAAATGAATCCCCAGCCAACCAATCAAAAGGTGCCACGTGTCTACTCATTAGCAGGGGGTGGAAGAAATATAATTTTTTTTCCCTTTTGGCCAAAAAGGTTTAAAGCAAGAAATGGGGGCCAATATGAAACTCACAACATGCCCATCATCAACGGAGGATCGGGGTATCGGGAGAATTTTGAAATTTTTCCAAAATTGCAAAAACACAAAAGGCAAGAAATGAGCTGTATTTCCATAGCCAATTAGAGGGTGCCACGTGTCCACATCAGCGGAGAGATTTCACCTGTGGAAGGCCTTGGGAAAATTTTCCCTTGTGGGCTAAAAGGAGCCAAAATGTTCATTTTGGACCCGCCAACCAATAAGAGAGTGCCACGTGTCCTGGGATCGGTGGGGCCAGAGAATTTTTGGAAATTTTTCCAAATTTGCAAAAAAGGGGGAAAATATCAGATTTTGGCCCGCCGACCCAATTTTTGACCTAAATTTTCCCTGTTTCACCTAAAAATTATAGAGGGCATATCTTTCGATTCCAAGATCAGATTTGGATGAAATAGATTTTTTGGAAAGATCTCGATCCCCTCTATGCATTGAAGGCATAAAAACATCATGTTTTGTGGATTTCAATGGAGAAAATGCAAAAAACATCTTTCACGCTTTCAATGCAAGTATCAGATTGCTTTGAACAAGTCATTTTTTTCTCGAGCCACCATGGTTTTCTTCTCCAGCACGCCAAGGATGGAGAATCAACTCGATTTGATGGGGGAAAACCCTAGAATGTCTTCTCACACCTTGAATGCAAGATCAGATTGCTTCAAAGACATCATTTTTATTCCATTTTCTATTTTTTCTTCTCTAGCACGCAGGTAAAAAGGAAAAATCAATTTAATGATTTTGCAGGCCATGATTTGAAAGAGATTAATGGCTGGTGGTTGAGGAAAGGATCATATTTGCTTCCCCTTCTGTTTTCTCTCTCTTGCTTCGGCTATAAATGGAAAGGATTCATTCTTTGTAAGTGGTTGGATGTTTTTTCTCTGTATCTCCCTTTCTCTCTATTCTGCAGTGAGTTTGTGGAGTTTTCAAACCTTCCATAGATCTGTAAATGCAAATTTTTGCCTTTTGGCCATTGTAATGCTTTGTATCAACTCTGTGGAGCAATAAAATAAGCCTTGTGGGTGATTTCCAGCCCCTTTCTTACTTCCATTGCATTCATTCTGATCTTTTCATTACAAATCTGGTTATTTGTGCATGTGAGTTGCATTATTTCTATGGTCTGTGTTTAACAGCAGAGTGGGAGTTCATCATTCCTCGGTGCATCACCTCCATTAGCTTAGATTTCATTATTTCTGTAACTTCTTCTTCACCTTGGTCCCTTGGAAAGATTTAGAATAGGACTTAGAATAGATCCTCTGCAAAATGAATGCATGCACCTGAACAGAGGAATAGGAACCAACCTTTAATCTGGAGAGTTTTTTCCCATTTTGCAAGTCCCACACTTGGGGAAAAAATTCAATGTTGTGCAATCACACTGGATGCCCATTATCAAACTAGAAATCTGAGAAACATCCAGGGGTTCTATGATTTTGCACTAAGACATATTTATCTCACACAATCCGTGATAAATAAATGAAGGGAAAAACAATGCATGTAAATTTATGAAGCTGAAATTGTGAGGAGGTAAAGTGACCCGTCATTACCTCGAGGAGGTGTTCTTTTCTTTTGGAATTGTTGCACCAGCTATCTTATTTAAACTACACCATCTTACCTCAAAAAGAGAAGGAAATGGTTGTCAATTTTTGAGCTTGGTGTTTTATTTTAACTCCTTATATTTCCAGTTTCAGAAAAACATGCATTCAAAAGGTGTAAATATGGTATTCACAGGAAAGTTGAAAATACATCACAAACAAATGAGATTGCAAAAGAATCAAAATATAAAGGTTGAGGTTAATTGGAATGATTTAATATAGATGAAACATATAGTCAAAGGGATGTGAGAAAATTTTGACAGGGCTTTGCCATGTAAAATGGATATTTTAAATTTTTCAGCATACATACTGAAGCTGTAATGAAGCTCAAATATAGTATTTATGCATAAAAGAATCGAAGAATAGAGTGTCTTTCTCATATCATAACAAGTAGTATTCCCAATGAAGGCAATATCAAAATAGAAATGTATTATTAATAGAATATAGAGAGCTATAAATTAACCAAAATGCATATTCAAAATAGCCTCCAAGGAACATATACAGGAAACATGAAGGGAACACAAGTTTCATCATTTGAAGTGCACTACTAAAGACAACTCATGTATTATAGTAAAGATGATTACAACAGTTTCCAAAAAGGCATAAACTGAATCAAATACATGTAACATAAAAGAATAAATATCTCTAAATGATAAACAATGAAGCCAAGTTCGAGTGTTCAAATGGATCTGATATATTTCACTCAATCAATAGTTAATGGCAACATTTTTCCTAAATCCCGAATGATTGAAATATGTATACTAGAAGGTAAGAATAGATATGTCAAAATTGAATTTACAAATCAAAGTATTTAGAAGATGCATCGAGAAATATAGAAGGAAGTTGCAAGCAAATAATAAAATCCAGATTTAGAGATTTTGAGAAATTTCAACACAAATGAAATAGAGAACTTCAGAAATTATTATGCTCAAAACATGAAAATTAGAGTTGGTAGCCTTCTGAATAGTACCATGTTGCACCCATATGGAGATTCATATAGTCTATAACTATGAGCTAAGAAAATTACAATGAGTTCATAACGTAATAGGTATTTAGGTTGCTCCTCAAAATTAGAGCTGTGAAATCCAAATAATGGTGACATATAGTCAAGAATGAATACATATGTGCTAAATATCCAAATGGGTAATCACAGCTACATTGGTCGAATAAAGAAGTTATAGAAGGCCTGAATGAAATATTCATGACATACTTTCTTATTTTTTACATGCACAAAATCTCAAGACCTCAAGGAACTCACCATGTATAGAATAGTATTTCCAAAAACCTCATTTTATGTAGAATACAGAAGAAAACACAATAACCACAGAGGATTTTTAAAGCTCATTTTATCAATGGCCAAGCGTGAAAATACAAGAAAACAAGGAAATGCAATTATAGTGCATGAGTAAAACAAATACTTCAAGTTTTATAGATGTTTTCTACATAGACTTGAAAAATTTCTCAAAGTTACAGATCTACATTTCAGAGATGACATACAAGGGAGAATTCCATAACAACTGTGTTTCAAACTCACAAATCAGGGCCACATTTTCAGTTAAATATTTATCAAAAACACAGATCTACGAGTACCCACATCAATAATAGTGACATTATTGAAGAAATTAGACCATATAGAAAATGCTCAAGGAAATATGCATGAGCGACACTCTACTGTGTTAAAAATGGCAAAATATTGTAAAATATGACCAATTGGGTATAAGCATCGACCCGCAAGAACAAGAAAGGTAAATCATCATGATAAAGATCTAGCTTGAGCCACTGTAATACTATAGAAATTAGAGATTTAAATTGAAAAGTGAAGTTACAAAACTCCAAGAAGTCCTTCATCAAGCCACCAAGTAGCATGAAATGTAGCGAAGCTTCAAGTTTTCAAAGATGATGACCAAGCAAGAAGAAAACTAGTGGAAAATTTGAGCCAGAATATCCCTTAGAAAGAATTTATAGAGCTCAAAGGGATTAACAATAGTACCCACTTCGAAGGGAAAGATTGTAAAGAACCAAAACCTCATCACAGAATATTTTTTCGCTTCAGAAAAATATCAAAAATTCCCCAATGACAGCTTCATAATATTCTGAGGTCGAAAAGGAGCAAAATCCATACAAAGTATGTTTTCAATAGCATTGGAAAAATTTTGCCAGGGCTTCTCTTGTGAACCACATGCAAAGTGGAAAAAATGAATGGGGTTCAAGTTGATTTAACTCACCCACCTCAACCGTAGCTTTATCCTAACTCACCTAGAGTTAGTGATCAATGATCAACATTCGACAGGTATGAAGATCAACACTTGGGTATTGATCTCAAGAATTAGAAGTCAACTATCATGATAAGATGCCACCAACCACATTAAATGTAGGGTTAAAACCCTAAGTACAGGTTCAAGCATCAACGATCAGAAATCTAATAGTAAAGAGATCGATGGTCTGAATCAAAAGACCTACCTCAAAATGAGTTAATAATGCCACCAAAAAAAATTGTCAAGGGGTGACACTTCATCACGAAGGGGCCTACCCTTGTCATTAAAAATTATTTGCATATGAACTTTAGTCCAACTTTAAATAATGTAAATCCAACATGCCAACAATGATCACCGAAAAGGGTGAAATTTAAACCTTAGTCTCTTTGTAATGAAAAGGCCGACAATAAATTGCAAGGCATGTATAATAATCAAAGGTGACAGACCTTATATTATTCTTAAGTCCCCAAAGGTGGCCAAATTTATTATGGTGTTTTTCAAAACAAAGATCCCCCTTATCTTATTTCAAAACACAATAATTTGCTAAGTCCACAAGAGTGGCCAAACCAATGACGACTAATTGTGAAGTGCAAAGGTGGTCGCCACTGTTGGAGGAGTGGAGATGATTTACAATATGTCACCCATGTGACCACTAGAAGAAGAGGAATGTAAACATCAATACCTGACCATGGAGGTGGTCCCCATTAAGTGAATCAGTGGATGAATTATTTGTCAAACATTACAAGTATTGTAATTATTTTGTTCACTCACACGGAGTTTATTTTACATGCCTTCATAAAAAGACATAACAGACAAGAACAAAAATTCACATGCACAAGGAAGGAGACTTTCCCAGCAAACAAGGTTTATTATTAGCAAATTATTCACCCTTTCTTTTCTTAAAAATAGAACAGTCAACCGCAATTTGACTATAATATAATTAAAGGCTATTAATGCCTCTTTGTACTAGTTTGTTTTATTTTATTCCTTTATTTATTATTAAATAAAGGATAAAAATAGGATGCATGGGTGAGTACATCCTTATTATATTTTTAGGAAGGGTGGGTAAATTAATTTTTCTTTATATTGTGTGCCTTGGCAAAGCACAAAAGAGGACTTTTGAGATACAAGAGTGTTGAAGCAGTTTCTGCCATTTTTTCCGTCTGAATGTGAAGTATTTTCTACCTTTCCAATTATTTGCAGTCTTGTGTATGTTTCCATTAATCTTGTGAATGTAAATTCCCTAGTTAATTATCTTACACTTTTGTAAATTCAGTAATTTATGCATGATATTAATATATATGTTTAACTTAGTAGTATTGTTTTGATACTTTCACTCAATACATCAAAGTGTTTACCCTTAATATTTACATAAAACTATTGGCTTGTACATCAATAATTCTTCCCATATTAGTCGTGCATATACTTAGTCAAATACATCATATAAATTTGGTCTATCAACTCAGTTTTAAATCTTTTTACAGTTATATTTTACCCTTAACCCCCTAGAAAACATATTAAGGATACGTCAATAAGCAACTAGGATTGATACAAGAGACTCACTTCAAAATAGGTATACCCAAAAACTTGAGGTGTTTCCATTGTATCTACGAAAGAGAGAGATCAATTTTGCAAGGTTAGAACACCTGCAGCCATCTCTCTATAGGGTACAATTTTGAGAGATAACACTTTTTGGCACACTCGGTTGGAGATATTCATAGAAGTTATAGTTTCATATTTCGAAGGTGTTTCATCTTTCAAGCAGATCAGACACCCTAGATAACAGTTTTTTGCATGCCCGGTGGGACAGAATCATAGAATTTAGAGTTTCATCTTTCAAGAAGATCAGACACCATACATAGTAGTTTTTGAAAGAACTACTATTGATGCATTCTGAAGATTCAAAATCCAAATCAGAACTCATCTAGTGACTCAATAAATCTGATTCCAGATCAGTACAACACTTTTCAACAAGTATTAAATTTTTCAACCACATTTTTCACGTATTTTTCAAGAAAATCATATTTGTTAGTTTGTTGTTATCAGCTATTTTTGTGAGACCAATTTTCATAGTTTCAATATTTTATGAGGTCCTGGAAGCATGAACCCTTACTTTCAATATTATCAGCCAAACCCCTAGAATTTTTATCCACCTTATCCTTCAGATCAGTTTTATAACCCTTATCATAATTAATACCCTTATAACCCAAACTTTGTCTATCAAAATAATTATAAATATGAGGGTTATGTCGTTCAAGGTCAAATTTATGCAGAGGGTTATGCTGAGTATGAAAGGGCAAGAGGTCTTAGAATATAAATTAATGAAGGTAAGAAGGAATATTTAGTTATTAAGGAACAAATTGAGAAATCGTTAGGAGTGAAGATTGATGGGCCTCAATTTAAGGAACTATGTCAATGGGATGTTCCCACTTACCCCGTATCAAAATTCAATTCTTATAAATTCTCTGTGTCAGCTAATGCATCCTATTCCTCAGTTTCATAATTATCAGGCTGCTGCAATTCCTTATTTTTCCACCTCACAATCACATACTGAAGTCAAAATTAAGTGTCCAAGTTGGCGTTCAGAAGATGTTGTGAATGTAGATCTTATACCCCAACCTCTTGTCCAAAATTTTCCAGTTGAAGCTGAAATTAAGCCCACTCATCCTTCTTTACCTATACTTCCAGTTTAAGAAATAGAGAATCAAAAGATCAAGAACGAGGAGCAGCTAACAAAAGAAAACAATAGGCTGGAATTTTTACAGAACTTGCATGGATGGGTATCAAATTTTCAATTTTCTTTCATTATAGAATTGGAAAAAGAAACCATGCAAAAGATACAATCCATTTTTCCGGCAGATCAAGAGCAGTTAGAAGATGGTCAGCAATCTACATATTCTGAGTGTAGTGTGCATGAGGTCACCATACTCACATAGCTTGCAGCCATATCAGAAGAGGATAGATCAATTTTGAATAAAATGGAGGTTTAAATTGAAGGAAATTTTGTTTCAAATTTACATCTTGAAGAGGTTGATTTCTTATCAGAATTAGAAAACTGCATAAGTGAAGAATAGCCTATAAAACTCACTGATTTTGCAATTTCAGCATTTGAAGAACCTATGGTTGATAAGGCCCCTATTTTACTTTAAAAATAGGAAGAGATGCTATTAAATACAGATTTTTATTATCCCCTCCCAAAAGAACCATTTTGGGAGAAGAATGTCTTAGAACAACATGCTGATCAAATCAGATCTTATGTACAAAAACAAGACAATTTTGATTTTACAAATTATATGTCAAACCAGAATAATCAAGATGAAAGATCAGTTGTGGTACATCAGTTTGAAGGAGATGAAGTATGCTAAAATCAGTTTCAGAATGTCCACAAGGCTTATACAGAACAACAATTTCACATAGGTACTTATGAAAATGAAGAAGATGATCTTCAGTTTTCTTACTATACCATGTATTTGGATAGTTCCTATGAAGAAGAAGAGAATGATATTCAATATTTATACTACATGGAGGATCTAAGCAATGCATAATCATTTGAAAGAAGTGTTGAAAGATCACTTACATAAGTTATTAAACAACAACTTATAGAACAGAAGCAGTCCTCAAAATAGTTTCAAGATGAGTTACAATAGTTGGAAGACACAAAACAACCTCCAGAATAGCTTCAGAAATAGCTCATTGTTGAAAATTATATTCATGATTAAGATCAAATTAAAATTGTCAACAATTTTTCTGTGAAGAGGCCTTGTCCTATTTGGTATTTGGATAATTCTCACCCAGCTACAGTATTGCCATATTTCATGCTTGTCTTGGAGCATAAAAGTGAGTTATCTATTCTTAATAGAAAGCCTCAAATCATGTCACAACAGATTGCAGATTAGATAGAGGTGCTTACTAGTTCTTTGAATGATCTAATGAGTGAAATAAAGGTACATATCTTATTTTCAGCTTCAAAATTTTTTTGGTTTCTAGAGCTGAGTTCATGGTCTTGGTTTTGGAGAAAGGGGAGCTACTGTTCACTGCCTATTTCAGGTTTTTTTACCTTATGTCGCTTCTGGTTAGAGTAGGGTAGATTAGGATTTCCCCTTTAATAAGTGAATTTCCTAGACTTTGTAATGTTTGTTCAATTCAATAAGTGCATTCATGCACGTGATCTGGTTTCCAGATCCTTTCCTAATTTTAGTTCATTTTGGAAGGGTTGGACCTTCAGAAAGGTAATTTTTGGTTACATGCTTAATACTCCATACCCAATGGAAAAGATAAAAGCACTGATCTATAAGCTATGAAGAATCTTTCCCCACAGGATCAGAAGAAATGTTGAATTTTTTTCCACCTTGTGCAAAAATTTCAACTCGAAACTTTGTAGTTTCTCAGATTGGTTGGGTTACATGTTTGGCTATGTTTGGAACAACAATCTCAGAGAAAGATGCAGTTTTAATTTTTTAGTTTTTGAAAGTGGGAGGTCATTTAGGATTGAAACTACAACTTGGGTACAAAAAAAGAATGATATGCCTCATAGATGTAGCCATTCCATTTGAAACATTCTTCATAATTGTGCAACAACTGTAAAAAACCATTGCAAGGACCTGAGGAAGGAAGGAAGGGCAACATGTATCAGACATTATGTTCTGAAGTTTCTGACAGGTGGTAGTTTTGAAGGAAAATTTACTGTTCTACAAGCATTTTGCATTTTCAATAAGTGACAATAAGGTACACTTGATTTTTAATCTATTTATATGATTAAGTGAATTATTTTAGTGTTTTAAGTCGTATAAGTTCATTCATTATCCATACAAATGAAAGAAAGTACAGACAGGAAGGACATACATCTCATTACACAAAAATATTTTCATTTATTAATGAGGAATAATTGTACATATTTTTCTCACACAAGCTGTGAGAAATAACTGAAGGGAAAAAAATGCATGTATTTATGAAGCTGAAATTTAAGGAGGTAAAGTGAACCCGTCATTTCCTCGAGGAGGTGTTCTTTTCTTTCTGAATTTTTGTACCAGTTGTCTTCTTCAAACTGCACCATGGTACCTGAAAAAGAGAAGGAAATGGTTGTCAATTTTTGAGCTTGGGGTTTTATTTTAACTCCTTATATTTCCAATTTTAGAAAAACATGCATTCAAAAGGTGCAAAAATGGTATTCACAAGAAAGTTGCAAGTACATCACAAAACAAATGAGATTGTAGAAGAATCAGAATATAAAGGATGAGGTTAACTAGAATGATTTATTATAGTTGAAACAGATAGACAAAGGGAACTGAGAACATTTTGACAGGGCTTTGCCATATAAAATGGATATTTTAAAATTTTCAGCATACATACTAAATTTGTAATGAATCTCAAATATAGTATTTATGGAGAAAATAATCGAAGAATAGAGTTTCTTTCTCAAATCATGACAGAGTAATATTCCGAATGAAGGCAATATAAAAATAGAAATTTCATATTAATAAAACTTGGAGAGCTATAAAAGATCAAAAATGTATATTCAGAACAACCTCCAAGGAACCTATTTAGGAAACATGAAGGGAACACTAGTTTCATCATTTGAAGTGCATTACTAAAGACAACTTGTTATTATAGTAAAGATGATTACAATAGTTTCCAACAAGGAATCAATTGAATCAATTACATGTACCATAAAAGAATACATATCTCTAAATGATAAATAGTGAAGCCAAGTTCAAATGTTCAAATTGATCTGAGATATTTCACTCAGTCAATAGTCAATGGCAAAAATTTTCTTAAATCTTGAAAATACTGAGAGGTAAGAAAAGATTATATAAATTACATCGAGCAATATAGAAGGAAGTTGCAAGCTAATAATAAAATCGAGATTCGTAGATTTTGAGGAGATTCAACATAAAACAAATACAGAACTTTATAATATTTTTTTTCTCAAAACATGAAAATTGGAGTTGGTAGCCTTCTAAATAGTACCAAGTTGCACCCATATGGAGATTCATATAGACTAGAACTTCAAGCTAAGAAAATGAAAATGAGTTCACAAGGTAATAGTCGTTCAGGGAACTCCTTAGAAATAGAGCTTTGAAATCAAAATAATGGTGACATACAGTCAAGAATGAATGCACATTTCCTAAATATACAAACATATAATCATGGTTATAGTGGTTGAACAAATAAGTTACAGAAGGCCTGAAAGAAATATTGATGACATAATTTCTTGTTTGTTGCATGCACAAAATATCAAGAACACAAAGAACTCACCATGTACAGAATGGTATTTCTGAAAACCTTATGTTAAGTAGAATGCAGAAGCAAACTCAATAATCAAAGAGGATTTTTTGAGATAATTTTATCAATGGCCAAGCATGAAAATACAAGAAAAGAAGGAAATGTAATTATCGTGCACAATGAAAACCAATACTTGAACTTTTACAAATGTTTTCTACACAGAGTTAAAGAAATTCTCAAAGTTACAGATCTACATTTCAAAGAAAACATGCACAGGAGAATTCCATAATGACTATGTTTTGAGCTCACAAATCAGGGCCACATTTTTAGTTAAATATCTTAAAACAACACAGATATACAAGTACCCACATCAATAACAATGACATTATTAAAGAAATCAAACAATATAGAAAATGCTCAAGGAAATCTGCATGAGCAACGCTCAGCCATGTTAAAAATGGCAATACATTTGTAAAATATGAGCAAGTGGGTCTAAGCATTGACCTGTAAGAACAAGAATAGAAAATTATAACGATAAAGATCTAGCTCAAGCCACTGTAAAACTGTGGAAATCAAATATTTATCATGAAAATTGAAGTTACAAATCTCCAATAAGTCCTTCATCAAGCCACCAAGTAGCATGAAATGTAGTGAATCTTCAAGTTTTCAACAATGGTAGTGAAACAAGAAGACAACTGGTGGAAAATATGATCCTGAATATCACTCATAAATAATTTACAGAGCTCAAAGGGATTAAACATAGTGCCCACTTCGAATAGAAAGCTTGTAAAGCACCAAAACATCATCACAAAAGATTGTTTTAGTTCAGAAAAAGCTTGAAAATGCCCCAATGACAGCTTCATAATCTTAAGATCTCGAAAAGGAGCAAAAGCCATACAAAGTATTTTTTCAAAGTTGTAGAACAACCAAAACACAAAACTTAAAAGATCATCAATGGTGTCACAAAAAATTTTCTAGGGCTTCGCCCACGAACTGTAGCTTAACCTAACTCACCCAAAGTTAGTGATCAACAATCAACATTTGAAAGGTACGAAGATCAAGACTCGGGGATTGATCTCAAGAATTCGAAGTAAACCATCATGGTCATATGCCACCGACCACATTAAATGCAGGGTTAAAATACTTAACTATAGGTTTAAGCATCAATGATCAGAAATCCAATAGTACAGAGAGTGACAGTCTGCGTCAAAAGACCTAACTCAAACTAAGTTAATAATGCCACAAAACAATTGCCAAGGGGTGACTCATCGTCATGAAGGGGCCAGCCCTTGTCATTAAAAATTATTTACATATCAACTTTAGTCAAACTTCAAATAATATAAATCTAACCATAGATGTCAACAATGATCACTGAAAAGGGTGAAATTTAAACGTTAGTCTCTTCATAATGAAAAAGCCGACAAGAAAATTGTCAGGCATGTATAATAATCAAAGGTGGTAGACCTTATAATATGCTTAATTCCCCAAAGGTGGCCAAATGTGCTATGGTGTTTTTTAAAACAAAGTGCCCCTTATCTTATTTCAAAACACAATAATTTTCTAAGTCCAAAAGAGTGGCCAAACCAATCAGGACTAATGGTGAAGTGCAAAGGTGGTCCCCACTGTTAGAGGAGTGGAGATGATTTACAGTATGTCACCTGGATGTGACCACTAGAAGAAATGGAATATCAACATTAGAACCTGATCTTGGAGGTGGTCCCCATTAAGTTAATCAGTGGATGAATTATTTTTCAAACATTGCAAGCATTGTAATTATTTTTATCACTTAGAGGCAGTTTATTTTTCATGCCTTCACAAAAGGACATAACAGACAAGAAGAAAAATTCACGTGCATAAGGAAGGATACTTTCCCAACAAGCAAGGTTTATTATTAGAAAATTATTCACCCTTGCTTTTCTTAAAAAGAGAATAGTCAACTATAGTTTGATTGTAATGTAATCAAAGGTTATTAATGCCTCTTTGTACTAGTTTGTTTTATTTTATTCATTTAAAAATAAATAAAGGATAAAAATAAGATGCATTGGCGAGTACAACGTTAGTCTTTTTTTTAGGAAGGGTGGGTAAATTAATTTTGCTATATATTGTGTGCCTTGGCAAATCACAAAAAAGGACATTTTAGATACAAGAGTGCTAAAGTAGTTTATGTCAATTTTTCCGTCCGAATGTGAAGTACTTTCTACCTTTCCAATTATTTGCAATCTTGTGTATGTTTCCACTAATCTTGTGAATGTAAATTCACTAGTTAATTATCTTACCCTATTGCAAATTACGTAATTTATGCATGATATTATTGTGTATGTTTAAATTAGCAGTATTATTGTGATACTTTCCCTCAATACATCAAAGTGTTTATCCTTAATATTTGTAGAAACCTTTTGTCTTATGCATCAAGAATTATTCCCATATTAGTTGTGCATATTGTAGACACCTATAATTATGCCCAAGTAATTTAAATACTTACATTGCACTAATAATCCCCTTTTCTCACAAATCAACGACATATCGTCAAAAGCACTCATTTTCCCTCATATCATCATTAATTAATTACACTAAGCTAATTAATTAAGTTGCCTATCCAAAAAATACCTTAATTAATGACCTTCCATTAATAAGTCACCCCTTCTACCTAAACTAATTAATTATTATTAATTAATTAGCTTTCCCTTCCATTTAACTAATAAATCAATATTTAATTGATTTAATCCCCTTATAATAGCCTAGATCATACAAATATTACTCTAATTATCTTTTATAAGCTTACATCTACCTATTAGTTAATCACCTTCTATTAATTAAAACACCCCCAAACTCCCATGACTTGTTAAGCATAAATTAAACCCTTGTAAAGTAAGGTTATCTTTAATAAAGAAACCTTATCCATTCCTAATAATGTTTTACCTTTATTCCACATTCATGAGAATGTGTTAAATCCTTTCTCCTTTGGGCTATATAAAGATCCCTCCACCTACCTTTTTACTTACACCTAAAACTTCTTAAGAGAGCAAATGAAAACCATATAGCAAAGAGATTAAGAGCTTGCCTTTTGTTTTCTTGAGAGGTCATGTCATCACCAATCCGGAACTATGATAATTCCTCACCGGGAACTCCTCGTGCTATGATTATATACTAATGCACAGCCTTTAGTTTGGTGGATGTAATCTGGAAACACAACAACAAACATAACACAAGAATACCATAAACTATGATAAGAAGGAATGATGATAAATCTAAAATATCAGAGTAAATTATAATATTAACATGAAATTGATACAATCTCACCCATGAGGTACTTCAAGTGTTATTGACTTCACTTTCCTTTCACCAAGACTATGGGAGAAACTTTACAATTACACCTCTTAATTCCTTAACTATTTCCCTTATTTCCTCTAGCAAATGAAGATGTACCAACCTTTCTTTTACTAAATCACTTTTATCCATCCTTTCATTTTCCATAACTCTGACCGTGGGAATATCAAACTCAATAGGAAGAACTGGATCAATGCCATAAGCCAACTGAAATGGGGAGTATCTTGTTGCTGACTTTGATGTTTCCCTATATGCCCACAATGCTGTATGAATCCTTTTATCCCATTTATGTACCTGCAAGGCTGCATCTTTTGCTAGAATTTGACACAACACAAAATTTATTTGTTCCACCTGTCCATTTGTGATTGGCTTGTATATTGTTGCCTTCCTGTGCTTAATAGAAAACTTATTGACTAGGGCTTCTACCACCTCATTAATGAAGTGGCTTCCTTGATCTGTTACAATTTCTAATGGACAACCAAATCTGGTGACAATGCGTTCATATATGAACCTTGCCACTTCATGCATGGAAGTTGTTTTCAATGGCCTAGCTTCAACCCACTTGGTTAAATAATTTGTGGCAACTACAATATACTTATTTTGGCATGAGGTAGTTGGAAGTGGACCGACAATGTCTATTCCCCACTTTTCAAAGGGACCAAGTGGAAGAATAGGGCATAATGGAGCTGATGAAGTCTTACGGTTACCATGTGTTTAAAAAAATATCACATGTCTTACAATCTTTAAAAAGAGTGGGCTAGTGGTAACCTGCATCCAAGATCCTTCTTGCTGTAAGTTATCCAAAGAACTGCCCTCCACATGTACCATTATGGAATTCTTCTAGCAGTTCCTTCCCTTGATCACGTCCAACTGCCCTCTTGTACAGTCCATCAGGTCCTATTCAAAATAATACTCCATGTAGAATAGAATATGGACGACTGGCTTGAGTAATCTTTCTCTTAGTCTTTGCATTTGCACCATCAGGAAACTTGAATTCATTCAGATAATTCCAAATATATATGTATTCACTAGGGATTGTGTCAAGGGAGAACAATGCTGCATCGGGGAAATCATCATCATCACAAGATGATCATAAACCATCATAGGCTCGAGAGAGTGCATCTACATTGACATGCTTCTTTCCTAGCCTATCTATAATATTAAATTCAAATTCTTGTAGAAAAATTATCCATCTTGCTATCCTCCCTGATGGTTTAGGCTTATTGAAAATATATTTTAGAGCCTGATGATCTGTTAACAACTATAAATTTCTGCCCAATCAAGTAATTTCTAAACTTCTTTATAGCGAAAATGATAGCTAAAGCCTCTTTTTCAGTTACAGTATAATTTACCTTAGCACTGCTCATTTGTCTGCTCGCAAAGTTAACTGGATGTTCATTCCCATTTTCATTCTTTTGGCTCAAAGTACTTCCTAGTGCTGAATCTGAGGCATCAGTGTACATAATGAATGGCTTGCTCCAATTTGGATTCTTTAAAATAGGTGAAGACACCAGGGCTTCCTTAAGTTGTCCAAAAGCTTCATGCGCCTTATTTCCTGGTTCATAAGTAACATCCTTCTTCAAGAACTGGGTTAGTGGCTATGTAATGTTTGATAAATTCTTGATGAACCTTCTATAGTAACCCACATGGCCTAAAAATGATCTCAACTTACTTCTATTTATAGGAAATGGTAAATCTTTGATTTTTGAAACTTTATCTGGATCAGTACCAATACCATCTCTGGATACAACATGCCCTAAACAAAATGCCTTTTGAACATCTAAAGACACACTTTGTAGGGTTTAGTGAGGCTTGTGCTTCATATAACCTTTGGAAATGTTGTCTCCATCTGGTGCAGGTGGTCCATCTTTCTCCCATAGATGCAAAAATCATCTAGAAATACTCTGATGAAGTTCCCAATGTAGGGTTCAAACACCCTATTCATCAAGCGCTGGAACATTGCTAGAGCATTACACAACCCAAAAGGCATAATTCTATAAGCAAATGTTCCCCAAGGAGTGGTGAATGTGGTCTTCAACTAATATTTCTCTGCTATACGGACTTGGTTGTATATCCACTATATCCATCAGCAAAACTATAACACTCCTGGCCAGCTACTTCATCCAAGATTTGATCTGAGAATGGAAGAGGGTAATGATCCTTTTTTATTGCCTTATTGAGCTTCCTATAATCAACATAAATACATAGCTTCCCATTCTTTTTTATTGAGATCACAATGGGAGAAACCCATTCTGAATTCTCCACAGCAAATATGAATCCTGCATTAAGCAACTTATCTATCTCTTCTTTTACAGTCTTGGAAAAATTAGGATTCAATTCTATATGGCATTTTCTTTATAGGCTTAGCACCATCTACCAGCTCAATAGAATGTTCTACCCCAACTTACTTGACGGAGTTCCTTGTAATCAAAAGTGAATATGTGTATGTACCTTCGAAAGAGCTGGAGGTAGGATTCCTTCTCACTCTCCATCATAGCATCACCAATCTTTATTTGTTGGAGACGATAATCAACTTCTTCTTCAGATAATTTTATGGGGGTCATGAGTCAGTGTGACTGGAAGGATATCCATGACTGAAACATCAACCTCACTTTCTTCATCTTCAGTGTCCACTTCACTGGTACTAGAGTAATCAGAGAATGTCCAATCATCAGTTTCATCACTTGAATCCAAATTTTCTGCCTTATGATGTCGAGGGATCACGTTTATATTCACCCTCTCTCCTACCACTTCCAAGTGTCATTAAACCTTCATTCCAGTAGTTTCTTGCGTGAACTCTCCTTAGCCATGGTCTTCCCCAGCATCATTGGATACGCAACAGTACTATTTTTCATCACTTGAAAGTCTACCACACATACAACAGCCATAACCAGATATTTCCACATTTGAAAACTACCACCTTCTGGTTTAGTTTTTCATTTATTTAATGACCTTAATAGAAGTGTTGAAGGGCGATCAATTTTTAAACCCAACATATTCATTACAGACTCGGTCATTACATTAACTGCAGCACCTCCATCAACTAAGACATCATGAATTGAAATACCATGTACATAATACCTCAGCTTGTGGAGCATAGGGATCCCCCTCTGCCTCCAAAACAGGGACCTCAACCTCTTTCCTTTGTCGAGCATTGAGTCCACTTTCCAGCTCCCGCCTCTTCTTAGAAGACAGACAATAGTTGACCATATGTACTATTTGCAGGCCTTTTGGACAGATCTTCCAAGATGGAGTATGGTCCTTGCCCCTATGAAATCAGAAAATCCTGCACACCCCAACTTTCTTCTCCTATGTTTCTTACTAGTTTCTCCTTTCATCTTCTTAGGATCATTTCTATCTTGATTATCTTTTTTCTTTCTTTCTTTTTGTTATAAACACATCTACTTCATTATTTATGCTCTTATCTACTACATAAAAAGAATTCACAGGTGCTTTTTCCTTTATCATTATCTCCTTTACCAGATGTAGAAGCTCTATCTGGACAATTATACTTATAATGACCCTTTTTATAACAACCATAACATACAACTTCAGAAATATTTCTTTTTGGACCTCTATCTCCTCCCTGAGAACTAAATTCTTTTCCTTGGAGAAGATTAATAATTAACTAACACATCTTCTTGAGCATATCTTCATACTCAGTAGATGTACTAGGAGAAATATTTGTGCTCATCGAGACTGGTTGTGGGATTCTGGACCAAAGGTGCTGGTGTAGGCTCTACTTTAGCGACAATTTATTTGGGCTCCTCTTCCATGCTTTCTTCTTGCCTTCTTGCAATCTCTTTTTCCTTGTTCAATGGTAGTTGGGGGCGGTCATACTTCACTCATTGTCTAATCTCTAGCTTCATCCCAAGAATGAAGTGCTTACATAGGAGTTTATCCACGCCATACATCAACCCATCCGCTAATCCTTCCTTCCGGATCTGGGCGTTGAGCTTCCTCCTTAGCTTTAGAACACGAGCATGATAATCCCTTATCTTCTCCTTCTCTCCTTGGGTTAACTTTGTAATATCAATCATGAGATCTGCATATCTCTATTGTTCACCAAATTCTTCAAGAAAACTTTCAGTTAATAAATCCCATGAGTTTTTCACATTATCGCCTAGTGTTTCGAACCACCTAAGGGTTGAACCATCCAAAAAAGGTAGGAAAAAATTTAGTCCATTGTTCCCTTCTTATAAGGCCATTACAAATACAAGATCGTTTAAACTCTTGAATGAAAGAGGAAGCATCTTCAATTAGATTGGGCTGAAAAAATAGGAATCTTCCCCATTTTCAAAAGTAACCACAGTGAAATACCAACCCACAAGTACAATCAACAAGACTTATGTGCACAAATAATTGAAATCGCTATAAATAGAAAATAGAAATGACCACGGTAAACTATGGTAAAACTTGACTTACTGCAGTAAAAACTGACTTTACTGTGGTAAACATTATTCACAGTAAAAAGTGAAGTTACTGCAATAAAACCTATTCACAGTAAAAAGTGAATTTATTGCCGTAAATACTATTCACCGGCGAAAATGACTTTACCATGGTAACTACTATGCACAGTAAAAACAAGGTTACCCTCTAATTGATTTTTGACTAAGTGGGAATATCTCTCCAGAAAAATCCACCAACGAGGAATGGTCCTGGCAACGGAACCAAAATGTCATCACCAATCCGGCACTATGATAATTCTTCACCGAGAACTCCTCATGCTATGATTATTTACTAATGCACAACCTTTAGTTTGGTGGATGTAATATGGAAACACAACAACAAACATAACACAAGAATACCATGAATGATGATAAATCTGAAATATCAGAGTAAATTATAATATTAACATGAAATTGTTGCAATCTCACCCATGAGGTAATTCAAGTGTTATTGACTTCACTTGCCTTTCACCAAGACTATGGGAGAAACTTTACAATTACACCTCTTAATGGCTTCTTCAACACACCTTTAAACTGATGGCTTCCTTTACACACTTCATACAATATTTCTCACACTTACTTTCCTTCTATACTAAATGAGGGGGGGTGGCCCTCTTTATTTATAGAACTTCCAGGATTATCCATCTTATCTCTACGATAGGATAAGAAATCCACTCTGACGAATCATATTCCATACCTTAACTCTTATCTATACATGTAAGCTTATCTTTTAAGATAAGATAAACCTTATCATTTCACATGGGTTCCACATTTTTAGACTTTTTACAAATAAAATACACAAAATATTTATCACCTCACTCCTTGTCCTTATTACCAATATAATATTTCTAATTCCTAATCATGTAGACCCTACTTCTCTACTTACCCCCAACTTCGACATTTTAAACATTACCAGACCACTTACGACAAATATTTACTTTTTACCATAACATTCCTATTGTACTTTTGACTATTACCGTACTATACATTATTGGTGGCATCATACTGACAGCACCGTTATCTTCTATCAAACGCTACTACTAACTATTCTTAACAAAATCCTATTCCTAATACATACATTAATGAAATAGAAATTACGGAGGAAAATTTTAGTGTCGATAGTCAACATTGTTAAGACCTAAAGCTTCCTATTCTTGCATTCTTTAAGGATCAAACAAAATAATTTTTGATTGCCATTGGAGCTAAATAGGTCCATTAATTCTTATTGGTAATCTAGGAGAGTAGAGATGTTAAAATAGCATGCATAGTTTTGATATCATGTTTTCAAAGTATAATGTTAGTTTAGATCTTGCTTAGTTCTCTATCCTGATGGCGTTTATTAGTTTTTTTTAGCTAAAGTGTAGGTATAAATGAGGTGAAATGCTATCAAAATTTGAATTGATGAGAAAATTTCAAGATTTCTCCATGTTTTTCCTTTTTAGAGCTTACTTTTTTCAACATTCTACATGATAGTTTTGTCAATTTCTTGAAAATTTTAAATTCTTGAACATGTAGGTTAGTGTTTTATAGTGCTGAGTCTTCTATTTACATATTAATGTGGTGGGTTGCTATCAAAATTTAATTTTGGTGAGAAAAATTTTCAAGATTTCTCCATGTTTTCATTTTTAGAGCTTACTTTTTCATCATTCTACCTACTAGTTTTGTCAATTTCTTGAAAATTTTAAATTCTTGAGCATGTATGTTAATGTTTCATAGCGTTGAGTCTTCTATTAATATATTGATGTGATGGGTTGTTTTCAAAATTGAATCTTGGTAGGAAATTTTTTTCCCCATTTTAACAGATTAAGAGACGTTTTTTTTTTCATTTTTTGAGTGCATGTCAAGTGCATACCCGTGAGCATAAGAGCATAATGCGTAACCCATCTTCCAAAGGCCATAAATGTTTCTCCCCGAACTCAAAATGACTCCATTTTTTTTTGTGTTGGAAAGGTATTGAAGTTAACTATGAAATGAAAACATAAATTTGGGATTTATATTTACAAAATTGCAAGTTTTTTTGTTAGTTTAAAACTCATCATTTTCTAACATGTCTAATGTTTTGATGAATGTTGTATTTCCATGCTTCCTTGATTTATACCAAAGCATTTGTATGATATTATCTTGCACCTTTTGGTGATCTTGAGAATCAAAAACAAATTTTATCTATATCTTTTTAACATTGGGATTAAACTTGGAAATTTGATTATTCATTTTCCTTAAGGGAATGAACCTTTTACAAAGCATTTTTCAATGGTCCTTTCATTTGAAGTTTTCCACTTCTATATAGTTGGGATAAAGTTTATGTATGATCTTCTCTTGCACCTTAGGGTGATCTTGAGAATCAAAAGCAACTTTAGTCTTTGTTTTATAACATTTGGTAATTTGGAAACTTCATCTTTCACTTTTGGTTTAAGGGAATGAACCTTTTACAAAGCATTTTTAAATAGTCATTTGATTTGATGTTTTTCCATTTCTATATAATTGGGATAAAGTTTTTGTATGCTCTTGTCTTGCACCTTAGGGTGATCTTAAGAATCAAAAATAGGTTTAGTCTTCATTTTATAAGATTTGGTAAATTGGAAACTTCATCTTTCACTTCTGGTTTACGGGAATGAAATTTTATCAAGAATTTTGTATGGTTCATTGATTGAAAAGATTTTTCTTTACTTTTTAGTTGGATTATTTTTTGTGTATGCTCTTCTATTGCATCCTTGGATAATCTAGAGAATTAAAAAAAACTCTTAATCCTCTTTTAAATAATGTGATTTTCTTGGAGAACTACTAACGTTTGAGTGCAGGACCTAAAAAATGATTTTCAAAGAAAGAAGGAATCAAAATGAAATCAAAAAATACTAATACAGTTGTTATACAGGTTTCCAAAAGGTGTTCAAGCAAAACCACACCTAATTAAACAAGATAAAAAGAACGACATATTCAAAACAATGTATTGCAGGTTTCAGAAAAGGGTACGTCCCTCTCCGATCAACTGGAACATAACCCCTTTGGCATAACACCTTAAGCTACAACAATGGGGGTGGTTCTAGGAACCCCAAAGTAGTCCACGTAAGAGGGAACCTTGTGGATGAAACGGAAAGTGCTCCGCACTACCTACTTGACTAGTGATTCCTTTGTGAGATAGCGTTATAGGTTGTCTATTGTGGTGACCCCAGTGATAGTAAACGTAGACGCACTAGTTACCTACTATTCTTGAAGGGGGTAAAGTAAAGCTGAGATACTCCCAAACTAGTCAGTGTGACTTTTTGGGTAAATCACGCTCACTTGTGGCAAGTTTGTAACACCTAGGGCGAGAGAACCACATAGGATAATATACTTTGGCCAGGAACCCACTTTGACCATTTTAAAACAGTGTTGAGTTGTGAACCTTCTTTTTGAGAAACGTGTGATGTATTATTTTCGCCTAGTTTTTACTTTCTTTAGAACGAGGTGAAACTCTGCCAAAGTGAGGCTAGCATTTTTCTTCATTTTTCATGATTTATTTCCTTTATATTCTTTTGACACTTTGTTGATCAAAAGAGGTGTGATTACCTTTGTGTTGCCATTTGACTGTTTCTCTCACTTTTATGTCCATTTACACCCATCCATGTTTGTAGCTGGGTTAGTTAAATGTCTAAACTGAGCGGAGGCATTTTCGCATCACTTTGTAGCCATTGTGATCTTGATACCCACGTCAAGATCGTAATTGTAGGTAGGAGTGGTTCATCACCGCGGAATTCTATAGAGGAGTTAGCTTGTTTGTCTCATATCATTACAATTTTGATATTTACGTCTTGTTCCTTGTAAAATCGACATAAATACCTATATTGTACGGTTACACTGCACACATTTTTAACTATTCCTAGCTATTATACTTTGATATTTTTAGTTCGGTTTTATTATTACCTTAATTTCAAAGAGTGCTAGGTGCTACCATTTGTGCGTGTTATATCAATAACACCTCAATATCAATACTTCACTTTCTAGCAAAGTGGGTTAACATATCTTGGTGATATTGTTGTGTCATTCGCGAATTGTAATTGGCACATTTTGAGATATAGATCTTAATTGAGTTTGAGCTCACTCATCGTATATCTTGATTGGGAGATCGCATTGACTTCTTGTATTTACTTACATTTTGTTCATTTCCTTGAACTTGGCATAAGTGAAAACATCTTGTTGATCATCTTGCGATGCAAACTACTTTTTGAAATGTAATCTAGGAAGTAATTCTTTTGATCAAGTTTTAATACCAAATGCTTTTATCACAGGTGATTTATCACTCTATCATATTGGTATTCTCACATTTTTGACATATTCATACTCTTAATAATTTCATTTTACATTTCACTTAGGGGTAGTCACTAAGCTTTGCACATATCTACAACTCACCCTAGTGAAACTATCATGAAAACATGGCTCCAAAAACACATCTAGGGTTGAAGAAATAGACATATGAGGAAAAACAAGTGCACACTTGGGAGACCTCTAACAGACAAGGGTAAAACCCCTTCATTGGACACGACTTAGGGCCATTGTTTTTTGCATAAAAGGAAACCAAAGAGATGGTCGATCATAGTGGAAATGAATTAGAATCGCCACATGCAGACTTTAATTTTGACCCCACTCTACTAGATGAGTTTCTCCTTAGAAACAAAGATAGAGTTTTAGCACATGTCGTGGAATTAGGGGCCGAGTTTCTCACCAAGAATGAATGAATATTACCTACAAATGACACCACTAAGAAAGAATTCCCCCTTATCACTATGGAAGATATTTTAACAGGTGGGCATGCTTCCACTTCTTACGTAGAAAATGACAAAGTGGTAGGGCATAGAATACCCCTCATCAAAGTGCCATAAAGAAACAAGATAGAACATGAGACAGGGGAAGAACCTCCACAATATGAAGAGGAAGAACCTTTAGAAGAAGAAGACACAAACCAAGTCACAATCCAACAAAAACTTAGTAACCTAAGACAAAAACTAGTTTTGCTTACTTTCCAGGTACACAAAGACACAAACAAGAATGTTCAAAAGTCAAGGCCTAAGTTTAGGATCCTTGAAATCCATTGATAAAACCAAGGATAAGAAGACACGGGTATCATTGTGTACACGTCCCCACTTCTCCCACTAGAGAACAATTTCTTGCACAAGAAGTGCAATCTATGAAAGCAATATAGGGAGTATTAGGAAATACCAATATGAAGAACTATGCCCCTATCCTTTTGACAAGACAATGAACCTTCAATCCTTTCCAAAGAAATTTTATATGCCAAAGTTTGACAAATACAAAGGAAAGGGAGACCCAAGAAGTCATGTGAAATATTTCTATATGGCATGTCAAGAGTTGTCTTATAGTGATAATTACCTCATCAGACTTTTTCCTAAGAGTTTTGGAGGTCAAGCATTGGAATGGTTTACGCGCTTACCATGAGGATTAGTTGTTACCTGGCCCGAATTGGCAAAAATATTTGTGCATCATTTCTCATATAACATAGAGAGTGATGTCACCATGGCAGACTTGTGTGGTACAAAACAACGCCCAAATGAGACCTTTGCCAATTTCCTCCAATGATGGAGAGGGATATCTAGTCACTTCCCTTGCGCTTTCCCTGAGAAGTAGCTGGTCAGTATTTTTGTCCCTAATCTCAACCTACATATAGCTTTCCATCTCTTAATGCATTGTGTCCGCACATTTGAGGAGGCTATCGAGAAAGGGATTCAAATAGAAAAGGATCTCATTGCCAAATTCACCCTCAAAACCCAATCTAAAGACAACCAAAGTGTCAAACCTGCTAAAAAGCCGAAGATCTTTAACAAAAATCAAAACGTGGTGGAAGACAGAATCACTGATTCTAAACGTATTCAAATGGTCCAAACCAGTCAACCTTTTAAACTGACCAAGGGCCTAATTCAGCCACCACAAAAGCAATGAACATTCACCTCCCTCAATGAACCATTGTCCGTTATACTAAAAGAGTTGCATGCGGCCCACATGATGACCTATCCTAGAATGCAAGCGTTTGATGAAAAATCTTTTAAACCTTTATGGTATAAGGAGCATGAATACTACAAAATGCATCACGTTAAAGGTCATAATATAGATAAATGTTTGCAGCTTCGCCACTATATTCAGGACCTCATTGATAATGGGGAGATAGAGGTGGATAATCCTGGAAAAACGCAAACACCTAATGAGAAAATGGGGATTTATAAGGAACCATTCCCTAAGCATGATAAGTTGGAAAAGAAAAATCTGGATCGGGGAGACTCATCCCAAACCTATAAAGCTACAAATTACTTGTATACCAAAAGATATAACAAGCATTACGATTCACTTATCAGATGTATTCACTCCACTGCTGATTGTGTTAATAACATCTACATCAAGGGAAAAGATTGCGCTACAGTAATAAAGCATGCCCACCTCGTGATTTCAGAACCCTCTCTGTTGACCCCGCAAACTGGTAAATATAACCTTTTAGAAAAACTTGAGAGGACACCTGCTAAGATCTCGATCTTAGATCTTTTCAAGATATCTAATGTGCATAAGGACATTTTGTATCAAACTCTTCAGGGGTCAGGAGTGCCTTTAGAGGTCGATCCTACGTACCTTCAAGCCATGGTGGAAAATATTGCACCAAGTGAGCATCTCACTTTTAACCATAGGGAGGTCCCTACCGAGAATCCTAAACATAATCTTCCATTATACATTAAGGTAGTTGTCACCCACAAGAAAATAAAATGGGTGCTTGTGGATAACGGATTTGGATTGAACATTTGCATGCTTAAATTAGTAAAAAAATTGGGACATACAGAGGCAGATCTTGAGTCCCATATCATCACTATCACCGCATATGACAACGTGGAAAGAGAGTCAGCAGGCACCATTATGCTGCCCATGGAGGTGGTCCCCACTTTCCATCAAACTAATTTTCACTTCCTAGACATGGAACTTCCATATAATATGCTTCTAGGCCGACCACGGATCCATTCCATGCAGGCCATGCCATCAACATTTCATCAATGCATCAAGCTGAAGCATGAGGGACATACAGTAACAATACCAGGAGACTCAGAGCCCTTTGCTAATTGTAGAGCGCTCAATAGCTTTACACGAAAAGGTACATATGCATGTCCCTCGATAGATATGGTCATTCCTTTTCAGTTTGAGGCTATTAAATCCCAGCTGGATTTAGATTCTCTTAGGTCTTGAACTCATGGGGCATCCACTTCAACATCTCCATTTGATTCATGGGAGATGAAAATTCTAGAATATGGCTGTGGAGAGTATAATGTACAACAAGCGCTCTTGGTTTCTGACCTCTCCTTATCACCCAAGACTAGAGGTCGATGCAACTGCTGTTTCAAGAGACCTAGAGAGGAACACACTATTGAGTCATTCCTACCTGGAGGATCATTATCTGAGGAAAAATTGCTTAATCCACCTACAAACTGGGTCCCTGAGGACACTCAGCTATCTTGTTATCAAACCCCAGAATATGAAAAATCTAGCAGAATGATGGAATCGATGGGCTACAAAGGCCTAGGATGTGGGAGGAATGAACAAGGACAAAGAGAACTAGTCCCTCTTCAACATTTCAAAATAGAAAGATATGGCATTGGGATTCACCCTTATGGAGCACACCCCAATGATCAAGATGCGACTTTTTCTAAGCATGAGGATAGCTCCGAGTACCTAGATAGTGATACAAATTTCCATTGTAGCCTATATGAGGATCTAGCCTCCACGAACCTTTTCATGAACAATGTTGTCCTAACGATAACTCTCACTGAACTAACCCTTGACCTTGTGTACCCTTCCCTTTTTTAATGGGACCAACAACATCATGTGCCACTAGATTTATTCGAGAACGACGAGGCTATTGCAGATTTCATGGGCATAAGGGATACAATTCCCATTGGAGATCACAATAAGGGTTTCTTTATCGACTTATACACCTGCGCCTACTTCGGCAAGGAGGTTGAACTTCATGGTCAACAAAATTTAAAGAAAATCGAGGGAAAGAGTTCTAAAGAAAGGCCTCGGCAAAAATTGAAGTCCAAGTCACACACTGAAAACCTCTTTGAGGCACTGGATGAGAAATAAATAATAAAATCAAAGGACAAACAAAGTGACCACACCAAGGATGAAAATATCATAGAGACATCCTTGGATGAAGACCTCAAACTACCTCCCAATCCTACGCATATGGAGGATTTATCAAATTTTTTATTCGAAGAAACCATTGATGTCAACATTGGTACTAAAGAAGATCCCAAGATAGTAAAATTGGGGGCATGAATCTCAGCTAGAGAACAAAAGATGTTCAATATGTTGTTGTGAGAGTTCATTGATGTGTTTGCATGGTCTTACCAAGACATGTCCGGCCTAGATCCAAATTTGGTCGTGCACGCAGATGCCAAGCCTATCAAAAAAAAACTCTGAAAGATGCATCCAAGAGTGGCCTTTTTGGTCAACGAAGAGTTGGAAAGGTTTCTTATAGCAGGATTCATCTGACCAATTGACTATTCTGAATGAATATCAAACATTGTTCCTGTCCAGAAGAAACCTATCGGTATCCGAATCTGTATGGATTTTAGAGACATCAATTAGGATTTCCCTAAAGATGACTTTCTATTACCCAACATTGATATGATTGTTGAATCAATAGTAGGATATGAAATGCTATCACTCACGGATGGCTTTTCGGGTTATAATCAAATTAAAATTGCTGAGGACGAGCAACAAAAAACAACTTTCACAACTCCCTTGGGCACCTTCTGCCATCAAGTGATGCCATTTCGCCTTAAGAATGTAGGAGCAACTTATCAACGGACCATGACAATAATATTTCACAATATGATTCATGACATCATGGAAGACTACGTAGATGACATCCCGGGAAAGTCCAAAACAAGAGAGGATCATCCTATCATTTTGTGGCGTATATTTGAACACCTACATGAATACAAATTCAGGTTGAATCCAAAGAAGTGTGTCTTTGGTGTGCTATATGGGAAACTATTATGCTTCATTGTGTCAAGATGAGGTATTGAGGTAGACCCTGCTAAAGTGTCTGCCATCACAGAAATGCCTCCACCTAAGAATATCAAGAAACTACGTAGCTTGCAGGGGAAAATTTAAGCCATTTGCCACTTTATCTCCCAGCTTGTAGATAAATGTCACTCATTCACTCATTTTCTTAAGAAGGAAGTCACTTTCATCTGGGGACCTAAGCAACAACAAGCCTTTGATTTTCTTAAATAGTACCTGGCTAATCCACTTGTCCTCATGCCTTCCACTATGGGAGAACCACTTTTTCTCTATATTTCCGCTACTCAATACACATAGGTGGTGCACTTCTCACCCAATACGACCTTAGCCATAAATAGAAAGTGATGTACTATCTGAGTCGCACCCTCATCACTTATGAACTTAATTATCCTCAGATTTAAACGGCTTTCTTGGCCATTGTTTTAACCTTTTAGAAACTTCGCCATTACCTGCTAAATACAAAGACCAAGCTCATATATCTGAGGTTGAATCACTCAATTATTTGTTTTCCAAACCTTCCCTCATAGGTAGAATGGCTAATTAGATCATTCTACTTAGTGATTTTGATATAGAATTTGTCCATCAAAAATTAGTTGAAGGACAAGTATTTGTTGACTAGCTAGTGGAAGCACCTTTACAAAGCATAGAACCTTCGAGTCTTGATCTACCAGATGCATCTTTGCTCTACATTGAAGAATCTATCGTATGGCAGATACATTTTTATGGATCTTTTAAGTTTCGTGGTTCAGGTGCAGGAGTGGTCCTTATTACTCCTTCGGGTGATCCTATACCGCAAGCTTTCTACCTAGCCTTCCCTTGCACGAACAACATTGCGGAATATAAAGCACGCATTGCAGGGATGAAGCTAGCCATCAAGTGGAATATTCAACATGTTAAGGTTGTAGGTGATTCATAGCTAATCATCAAATATGTTAATGATGAGTATAAAGTTAAGGATGACAAGCTCATACCTTACAAGAAGTTGGTGGAAACTCTGAAGGAGTTATTTTTGCGCATTACATTTGAGTAGATCCCAAGAGTGCAGAACAGATCGGCAGATGCTATGGCAATGGTGGGATCTATGCTTTATATTCTGCCAGGGAACAACGATATGCCATTTTTTTGTAGAAATTCTACCTTAGCCCACGTATGATGTTCCAAAATCTTACCTAGCTTGTGAGGTTGTTGTCCCCTTTTCCCCATGGTACAAACCCATTTTCACCTATCTTAAGGATAATACTTTCCCTCCCAATATCTCCCGTTCTAAAAAGAAAAGATTGATTCACTAGATAGCTCATTACACCCTTTTAGGAGGTACACTTTATCGTTATGGATATGATGGGAATCTGTTACGTTGTCTGGATGTGATGGAGTCAATCTAGGTAATTAAATAAGTACACGAAGGAGTATGCGGAGCATATACAAATGGAATGGTCTTGGCTAAGAAACTGTTAAGAGTAGGTTACTATTGGCCCACCGTGAAAATTGATTATTGTAATTATGTTAGAAAATGTGTGCTTTGCCAAAATTATGGAAATTTCATCCATGCTCCATCGCAACCATTACAACCAATCACTACCCCGTGGCCATTCTCCACGTGGGGACTTGATCTAATAGGGAAGCTTACTCCTACCTCATTTAATGGTCATACACATATCATCACAGCTTTAGAATACTTTACAAAATGGGTGGAGGTTGTCCCTTTAACCTATGTCATAGGAGCAAAAATTTCTAAATTCATAATGAATCACATTATTTACCGATATGGTATCCCTGCAGCCATTGTCATAGATAATGGGAAGTCATTTAAGAAAAAAACTATGAAAGGTCTTTGCCAACGATTCCAAATCAGATTGAAATGGTCCACACCATATTACCCTCAGGGTAGTGGACAAGCTGAGGCAACGACCAAGACTTTGGTAAGGATAATGGAGAAGATAGTTAGAAAAAATGGTCGAAACTAACACCTATAATATCATCCCTTTAGAGATCGAAATCCCATCCCTGCGAATTTCTCTTCAGGAATATTTGGATAAGGATGAAGATTATCGAGTGGCAAGATTGGATGAGTTAGAGCTCCTGGATGAGAGGAAAATTTGCGCTCTTAATCACCTGAAGGTGTATCAACACAGAATCTCCCACAACTACAACAAGAGAATCATCCCTCGTCAGTTTGAGGTGGGTGATTTAGTTATGAAGGATAACTAGTTCAACACTAGAGGAGAGAGAGAAAAGAAAGGGAAGTGTGAACCACACTGGTTAGGACCTTATGTCATAGTTTCCAACTATGGCACCGGGGCATACAAATTGGCTCACCCCAATGGTGATGATCTCTAAGAGCCAATGAATGCCATGCATCTTAAGAATTTCTATGCTTGAACATGGCACCAGAATAAAAAAAATACAAAAACATCAAAAAAAAATTAAAAAAATAAAAAGAGAAAACTGGTCGTCCACTAGGGAAAACCACGCAATTATGGCACTTTGGACAATTCCTTGGGTGAAAATCAGTTTCCGGCACCTCGGGAGGATTCGTTTTTCACAAGCATTATGTATTAGAATGGTAGTTGTCTTTGGCCTAGACCTAGTTCTTCCTTCGAGTTTCCTTGTGAACAGCATATTGTCCAGCCTTGATCTGGCTTTGCCTTCTTCTATTCATCTGTAAGGGACGTGGTCTTTCATTATTTCCCATCTTACAATGGGGGTAACTCAACAAATTCACCTTCTTGTTCATAAGTGCATGGCTTCTGCCCTTGTATATTCCCCACCTAATGATGGGGACATCCATTCTTTCTTGGTTACCTACACATATCCTTGGAAAACTGTTAAAACCATGAAAATAATATAAAATTATTTATAGAAAAACATAAAAACAATAGAAAATTGTTTCGAGAAAAACAAAAAAACCAGTAGAACATTGTTTCGAGAAAACACAAAAACAATAGAAAATTGTTTCACAAAACACAAAAACAATATAAAATGGTTTCACAAAAACCTAAACAATAGAAAATTGGTTTATGAAAACATATCTTACAAAAATATTTACTTGCATTGTCTTGTTTTCTTGCTTTGCTTGTTTCTTGTATAGTGTTTTGCGTGCTTGCTTTTGAGTTGTTTGTTTCTTGGGTGTACTTTGTCATAGTTTATCTTTTCTTACTTAGAATAGATTTATTCTTTCTTGTGCATATTGTAGTGGGTTTCGACATTCTTTAATGTTAATTCTTTTCTTTTTTGTTAATTCTTTATTTCTTTCTTAATTCATTTGGTTGTGTTTTGTTACTTGTTAATAAGGCATGGTGATTCATGGTGTATTACATTAATTCCTAGTGTTCTTTATAGCATTTGGCTGTGTTTCTTGCATGTTCTCTGTTTAGTTATCATTCACATCACATTACCATCACTATCATCACATCTAGCATCATCTATACATCATATATAAACAAAAATGCTAAGTTTTACATCATGCATGTATGCTAAGCTAATCATCACATATCATATCATCAATGGGGCCAAGAGGGGTTGCGCATAGTAAAAAATCTATCCCCCCCCTGCACCAATATCATCATATCATCCCATCCATATACATCAAAATAACACTTGAAAATAACATTTGATATTGTCTACAGATCTATCATTTACAATCTACAACATGCCTCAAACGATCACGTGCGATCACCATCTCTCCTGAATGTCAGAGCCTCATAATAAGTTTTCTAAACTAAGTGGTTAAAATGAACTGATTGCGATGTTTTTACTCCCCTTGGGGGGTATATTAACCTATTTTTCACCAATTAGACGACCGGGACACCCGTTTAGCTCACCATTTTCTCCTTTGTTCGTTGTGGAATAATTATTTTTAATTAAATAATTATTTTTCTCTTATTTTTCATCGTATTGGGGCATTTTTTATCTAATACCCCTTTCTTCTCCCCCAGAAAATTTTATTGCTCCCTGAGAATTTTTATTCTTCTTCACACCCTCGTAAATAATTATTTTTCAAATAATTATTTTTTCTTAATTTTTCCAGTAAAAAAGGACATTATTTTTTGTTTGTTTCTCTTTCTTCCACCTAGGGAACTTTTTGTTTCCCCTAGGCCCTTCTTTTTCTTATTCTCCTTTCTTATGTTGTTTATCACAGTTCAGAAAGACAAAAAAATACAAACATCTTCCCCGATTATTACGACTTGTGGATCACTAGATTCACAACCATTCAAAAAAAGCTAGTTGTTTTCTTCATCTGTACTTTGGGGCACTTTTGGTTGCCTGGTGCTGTTTCATTGCCCACAAACGATTTTCATGGACCCCGTGTCCATTTTCATTTCCCCTTGCATGTATCTTTAATTAGGGCATCATTTTTTAACCCTTTTCGTTAATCATGAACTTTTGGATCTCTCTAGCACTGATAATAGAACATTTGTACAACTATCTTGACCGTTGTTGGGTTGGATATGTGCGTTTGTACTTATTTTCCCTGTTAGATGGGCTTGTTTCCTTCTCGTATTGCATTGCATTTTTGTATGTTGCATGGAGTTGGTATTTTAAGCAATGGACAATTGTTTGTATTATGGCTTTTCATGTCATTCTACCTTTGTCGTATGCTTATATTTTACATAAGGACCGATGACGTAGTTCCTATGGCAATATGATGACATCCACATTATTTCAAACAAATACGTGGCTAGAGGCTAAGCTCTTCTACACCACTTCCCTTTTACCCCTAATTCTCCCTCTCATCAAGGCATCTTGCCTCATCCCCCTTCTTATGCCTATATCTCACCTTTTTCGATCGTCGATCAACTTCTTCCATCACCCAATCGACACTCGAGGGGGCATCTCTCCCTCCTACTAATTTTTCTTCTATACCTTCAAAATATATTCTATCTACTATCTTTGAAGTGGCATCACTTACGCCACCCCAAAGAGGGGCAAATGTAGACACCTATAATTACGCCCAAGAAATTTAAATACTTAAATTGTGCTAATTATTCCCTTTCTCGCAAATCGATGACATATCGTCAAAAGCACTCATTTTCCCTCATATCATCATTAATTAATTACACTAAGATAATTAATTAAGTTTCCTATCCAAAAAATAACCTAATTAATGACATTCTGTTAATAAATCACCCCTTCTACCTAGACTTATTAATTATTATTAATTAATTTGCTTTCCCTTCCATTTAACCAATAAATCAATATTTAATTGATTTAATCCCCTTATAATAGCCTAAATCGTACTAATATTCCACAATTATCTTCTATAAGCTTACATCTACCTATTAGTTAATCACCTTTGATTAATTAAAACACCCCCCAACTCCCATGACTTGCTAAGAATAAATTAAACCCTTCTAAACTAAGGCTACCTTTAACAAATCAACCTTATCCATTCCTAATCATGTTTTACCTTTATCCCACATTCATGAGAATGTTTTGAATCCTTTATCATTTGGGCTATATAAAGATCCCTCCACCTACCTTTTTACTCACACCTAAAACTTCTTAAGAGAGCAAATGCAAAGCATATAGAAAAAATACTAAGATCTTGCCTTTTGTTTTCTTGAGAGGTCACCATTGTTAAGAGCTAAAGCTTCCTATTCTTGCATTCTTTAAGGATCAAAAAAACCAAATTTTGTTTGCCATTGGAGCTAAATAGGTCCATTCATTCTTGTTGGTAATATAGGAGAGTAGAGATGTTAAAATAGCATGTATAGTTTTGATCTCATGTTTTCAAATTTATAATGTTAGTTTAGATCTTGCTTAGTTCTCTATATTGATGGTGTTTATGCTTTGTTTTAGCTAAATTGTAGAACTATTTTAGGTGGTAGTTCTTCCTTCATTTGATTTAGCATTAAGAAAAGTTTACATGCACACACATATACTTAGTCAAAGACCTCATATAAATTTTGTGTATCACCTCAGTTTTAAATAATTTTACATTCATCTTTTACCCTTAATCCCATAGAAAACTAATTAAGGATACATCAATAAGGAACCAGACTTGATACCAAAGACTCATCTAAAATAGGTATACCCACAGATATGAGGTGTTTCCATTGTATCTATGAAAGAGAGAGATCAATTTTGCAAGCGTAGAACACCTGCAACCATCTCTCTATAGGGTGCAGTTTCGAGAGATAACAAGGTCTTTTGTGTGTTTTAATGGAGAAAAAGAGTAATTAATTACACATTTCTTACAAGAGTCTTTAATTGTGTCCTTTATGGGTGTGGGTTTGAGTTGGAGTGTGTAAGAGGGTTTTCATTCCCTCAACCACAAATTTATTGTGCTTTTGAGATTGGGTTTTACTTTGTGATGTGGCCTCCTACATGGATCCACATCACCTCTCTCTCCTCTCTTTCTATTTATTCTAATTTTTTTGAGGAATTGGGGGTTGATTTTTTTTCAACTCTTTCTTTTGGAGCGCTTGTTTGAGTTGGAGATAGCTTGTTATTTCTTGGAATTAGAAAGGTTACAATTATTCTTGTAGATTGGAAACTCTTGCAATGGCAAGGTAGATCTTCATCCTTTTTTTCTTTTGACAATTCATTATGCATATTTTTATGAATGCATTTTTATTTCATGTGTAATTTTGGGAAGTAAAATGGCCCTTAGATTGTGTAGGAGAATATGGAAATGGGTATATTTTAGAGGGATCCATAAGATTTTATATTGGGAATTTTAGGAGAGAGTTGGGTTGGGGTGTGCCACCTTGTGATAAGTAAAATGTGCTTATCTTGTTGATTCATTGTGGGAGGGATAAGAGTGAGGGAGGCATAAGAGTTTTTCTTTGTTAAGGGAGGCGTAAGAATTGTTATTTTCTTGAGGGAGGACTAAGAGTTGTAATTTCTTGAGGAAGGCATAAGAGTTATTTTTTTCTTGGAGGGAGGCATAAAAATTTTGTGGGTTGTGATTGAGTTCTTGGAGGTTTTAAGGTTGAAACCCAAACCCTTGCAAGGTATAAGAAGAATACCCACATTCCTTTATCCTTCTTGGCTTCGGAATTAAGCATTTGTACTTGGGAACTTGCATGTTTAAGTGATCTTGATGTTGTGTTTATTGTGCTAAATGCCTTGTTAAATTTTATTTTTGAAGCCATGTAGGGTTGTGAATGGCTGTTTTATACCCTTCATTGCTTCTTTGTTGGGGCTCATGGGCCAATGAGGATGAAGGATTCTCTTCTTCATTGGATTATTGATTAGGTGGAGAGTGTTTCCTACTCCCCTATTTTGGTGTGGTTGATTGTGATGAAGATGGTGGAGTTCAAGTGAATATTGGTTCATTATTGCATTGGAATAAAATGAAGAAATATCCTACCCTTGTAAATTTTTGGTCATGTTGTTTCCACTTAAAGTTAAAGGCTTGTAATCTTTAATTTTTAAAAGTGAAGATCTTTTTTTTTTTAATCAGATTTGTGATGTTAACCCTTGTTGTAAATGAAAGTGGAGAGCTTGAAAATTATTCCCTTGTATTTTTTGAAAAGAGAGATTATTATATTTTAATAATGAACCAAGTTCTTGAGAAATATTTGCATTATCTAGAGGAAGTAGAAACTTGGAAGTGGACTTCAAATGGAAATGAACTTATTTTAAACCCAAGTTACTTTATTCTTTCTAAAGTTGAATTTGTATGATTTCAAAAATATTGATGATCTTGTTAAAATACACATGTTGCTTAGAATGGCTTGTAATTTATTTATTGTGTAAGAAAGGAAATAGTTGCTTGTATCTATTGAAAAGAAGGCATATGGAAGTATTAAAGTTATAGTTACTTTTTTGTTATATAGAAATTAATAATAGAGAATGAGTTAATGATTTGTAGTTTGCATATGAAACTATAAATGTTATTAATCTAGCAACTAATGAATGGAAGACACCTTAGTTCAATATGTTATTGCTTAATATAAAAATAAAAAAATAAAAAAACCCAACTTAAGTAGAAGAATAGAGTGTCTTTCTCATATCATAACAAGTAGTATTCCCAATGAAGGCAATATCAAAATAGAAATGTCTTATTAATAAAAATTAGAGAGCTATAAATTATCAAAAATGCATATTCAAAATAGCCTCCAAGGAACATATCGAGGAAACATGAAGGGAACACAAGTTTTATCATTTGAAGTGCACTACTAAAGACAACTCATGTATTACAGTAAAGATGATTAGAACAGTTTCTAAAAAGGCTTAAACTGAATCAAATACATGTAACATAAAAGAATAAATATCTCTAAATGATAAACAGTGAAGCCAAGTTCAAGTGTTCAAATGGATCTTATATATTTCACTCAATCAACAATTAATGGCAACATTTTTCTTAAATCCTGAATGATTGAAATATGTATACTGAGAGGTAAGAATAGATATGTCAAAATTGAATTTACAAATCAAAGTATTCAGAAGATGCATCAAGAAATACAGAAGGAAGTTGCAAGATAATAATAAAATCCAGATTCAAAGATTTTGAGAAATTTCAACACAAATGAAATAGAGAACTTCAAAAAATTTTATGCTCAAAACGTGAAAATTAGAGTTGGTAGCCTTCTAAATAGTACCATGTTGCACCAATATGGAGATTCATATAGTCTATAACTACGAGCTAAGAACATTACAATGAGTTCACAATGTAATAGGTATTCAGGTTGCTCCTCAAAATTAGAGTTGTGAAATAAAAATAATGGTGACATACATTTAAGAACGAATACATATGTGCTAAATATCCAAATGGATAGCCAAAGTTACATTGGTCAAATAAAGAAGTTATAGAAGGCCTGAATGAAATATTCATGACATACTTTCTTATTTGTTGCATGCACAAAATCTCAAGACCTCAAGGAACTCACTGTGTACAGAATAGTATTGCCGAAAACCTCATTTTATGTAGAATACAGAAGAAAACACTATAACCACAAAGGATTTATCGAGCTCATTTTATCAATGGCCAAGCGTGAAAATACAAGAAAACTAGGAAACACAATTATAGTGCACGAGTAAAACAAATACTTCAAGTTTTATATATGTTTTCTACACAGACTTGAAAATTTTCTCAAAGTTACAGATCTACATTTCAGAGATGACATACAAGGGAGAATTCCATAACAACTGTGTTTCAAACTCACAAATCAGGGCCACATTTTCAATTAAATATTTAACAAAAACATAGATCTACGAGTACCCACATCAATAATAGTGACATTATTGAAGAAATCAGACCATATAGAAAATGCTCAAGGAAATATACATGAGCGATGCTCTACTGTGTTAAAAATTGCAAGATATTGTAAAATATGACCAAGTGGGTATAAGCATTAACCCGCAAGAACAAGAAAGGTAAATCATCATGATAAAGATCTAGCTCGAGCCACTGTAATACCGTAGAAATCAGAGATTTAAATCGAAAAGTGAAGTTGTGAAACTCCAAGAAGTCCTTCATCAAGCCACCAAGCAGCATGAAATGTAGCAAAGCTTCATGTTTTCAAAGATGGTAGCCAAGGAAGAAGACAACTAGTGGAAAATTCGAGCCGGAATCTCCCTCAGAAATAATTTATAGAGCTCAAAGGGATTAACAATAGTTCCCACTTTGAAGGGAAAGATTGTAACTAACCAAAACCTCATCACAGAAGATTTTTTTGCTTGGGAAAAATATCAAAAATTCCCCAATGACAGCTTTATAATATTCTGAGCTCGAAAAGGAGCAAGAGCCATACAAAGTATGTTTTCAATAGCGTTGGAAAAAATTTGCCAGTGCTTCTCCCGCAAACCACATGGAAAGTGGAAAAAATGAATGGGGTTCGAGTTGATTTAACTCACCCACCTCAACCGTAGCTTAGCCTAACTCACCCAGAGTTAGTGATCAATGATCAACATTCGACAAGTACGAAGATCAACACTCGGGAATCGATCTCAAGAATTAGAAGTAAAATATCATGATCAGATGCCACCGACCGCATTAAATGTAGGGTTAAAACCCTAACTACAGGTTCAAGCATCAACGATCAGAAATCCAATAGTAAAGAGATCGATGGTCTGAATCAAAAGACCTACCTCAAAATGAGTTAATAATGCCACCGAAAAATTGCCAAGGGGTGACACTTTGTCATGAAGGGGCCAACCCTTGTCATTAAAAATTATTTGCATATGAACTTTAGTCCAACTTCAAATAATGTAAAGCCAACCATACATGCCAACAATGATCACCGAAAAGGGTGAAATTTAAACCTTAGTCTCTTCATAATGCAAAGGCTGACAAGAAAATTGCAAGGCATGTATAATAATCAAAGGTGACAGACCTTATATTATTCTTAAGTCCCTAAAGGTGGAAAAATTTATTATGGTGTTTTTCAAAACAAAGTTCCCCCTTATCTTATTTCAAAACACAATAATTTGCTAAGTCCACAAGAGAGGCCAAATGAATGATGACTAATTGTGAAGTGCAAAGGTGGTCCCCACTGTTGGAGGAGTGGAGATGATTTACAGTATGTCACCCATGTGACCACTAGAAGAAGAGGAATGTAAACATCAAAACCTGAGCTTGGAGGTGGTCCCCATTAAGTGAATCAGTGGATGAATTATTTTTCAAACATTGCAAGTATTGTAATTATATTGTTCACTCACACGGAGTTTATTTTACATGCCTTCATAAAAGGACATAATAGACAAGAAGAAAAATTCACATGCACAAGGAAGGATACTTTCCCAGCAAACAAGGTTTATTATTAGCAAATTATTCACCCTTCCTTTTCTTAAAAATAGAACAATCAACCGCAATTTGACTATAATGTAATAAAAGGCTATTAATGCCTCTTTATACTAGTTTGTTTTATTTAATTCCTTTATTTATTATTAAATAAAGGATTAAAATAGGATGCATGGGTGAGTACATCCTTATTATATTCTTAGGAAGGGTGGGTAATTTATTGTTTCTTTATATTGTGTTCCTTGGCAAAGCACAAAAGAGGAATTTTGAGATACAAGAGTGTTGAAGCAGTTTCTGCTAGTTTTTCCCTCTGAATGTGAAGTATTTTGTACCTTTCAAATTATTTGCAATCTTGTGTATGTTTCCATTAATCTTGTGAATGTAAATTCCCTGGTTAATTATCTTACACTGTTGCAAATTCAGTAATTTCTGTATGATATTAATATATATGTTTAACTTAATAATATTGTTGTGATACTTTCACTCAATACATCAAAGTGTTTACCCTTAATATTTGCATAAAACTGTAGGCTTGTGCATCAGGAATTCTTCCCATATTAGTTGTGCATATAATTAGTTAAATACATCAGATAAATTTGGTGTATCACCTCAGTTTTAAATATTTTTCCAGTTATATTTTACCCTTAACCCCCTAGAAAACATATTAAGGATACGTCAATTAGCAACCGACCTTGATACAAGAGACTCACCTCAAAATAGGTATACCCACAAACCTGAGGTGTTTTCATTGTATCTATGAAAGAGAGAGATCAATTTTGCAAGCTTAGAACACCTGCAGCCATCTCTTTATAGGGTACAATTTCGAGAGATAACACTTTTTGGCACACTCGGTTGGAGATATTGAAGTTATATTTTCATATTTCAAAGGTGTTTCATCTTTCAAGCAGATCAGACACCCTAGATAAACGTTTTTGGCATGCCCGGTGGGATAGACTCATAGAAGTTAGAATTTCATCTTTTAAGCAGATCAGACACCATACATAGCAGTTGTTGAAAGAACTACTATTGATGCATTCTGAAGATTCAAGATCCAAAGCAGAACTCATCTAGTGACTCCATAAATCTGATTCTAGATCATTACAACACTTTTCAACAAGTATTAAATTTTTCAACCACATTTTTAACGTATTTTTCAAGAAAATCATATTTGTTATTTTTTTGTTATCAGCTATTTTTGTGAGCAAAAGACATGTTTTCATAGTTTGAATATTTTATGAGGTCCTGCAAGCATGAACCCTTACTTTTAGAAATATTATCAGCCAAGCCACTAGTATTTTTATCCACCTTCTCCTTCAGATCAGTTTTATAACCCTTATGATAATTAATACCCTTATAACCCAAACTTTGTCTATCAAAATAATTATAAATATGAGGGTTATGTCATTCAAGGTCAAAGTTATGCAGAGGGTTATGCTGAGTATGAAAGGGCAAGAGGTCTTAGAATATAAATTAATGAAGGTAAGAAGGAATATTTAGTTATTAAGGAAAATTTTGAGAAATCGTTAGGAGTGAAGATTGATGGGCCTCAATTTAAGGAACTATGTCAATGGGATGTTCCCACTTACCCCATATCAAAATTCAATTCTTATAAATTCTCTGTGTCAGCTAATGCAGCCTATTCCTCAGTTTCATAATTATCAGGCTGCTGCAATTCCTTATTTTTCCACCTCACAATCACATACTGAAGTCAAAATTAAGTGTCCAAGTTAGCGTTCAGAAGATGTTCTAAATGTAGATCTTATACCCCAACCTCTTGTCCAAAATTTTCCAGTTGAAGCTGAAATTAAGCCCACTCATCCTTCTTTACCTATACTTCCAGTTCAAGAAATAGAGAATCAAAAGATCAAGAAGGAGGAGCAACTAACAGAAGAAAACAATAGGATGGAATTTTTAAATAACTTACATGGATGGGTATCAAATTTTCAATTTTATTTCATTATAGAATTGGAAAAAGAAACCATGCAAAAGATACAATCATTTTTTCTGGCAAATCAAGAGCAATTAGAAGATGATCAGCAATCTACATATTTTGAGTGTAGTGTGCATGAGGTCACCATACTCACATAGCTTGCAACCATATCAGAAGAGGATATATCAATTTTGAATAAAATGGAGGTTGAAATTCAAGGAAATTGTGTTTCAAATTTACATATTGAAGAGGTTTATTTCTTATCAGAATTAGAAAACTACATAAGTGAAGAATAGCCTATAAAAATCACTGATTTTGCAATTTCAGCATTCAAAGAACCTATGGTTGATAAGGTCCCTCTTTTAATTTAAAAATAGGAAGAGATGCTATTAAATACAGATTTTTATTATCCCCTCCCAGAAGAACCATTTTGGGAGAAGAATGTCTCAGAACAACATGCTGCTCAAATCAGATCTTGTGTAGAAAAACAAGACAATTTTGATTTTACAAATTATATGTCAAACCAGAATAATCAAGATGAAAGATCAGTTGTGGTACATCGGTTTGAAGGATATGAAGTATGTTCAAATCAATTTCAGAATGTCCACAAGGATTATACAGAACAACAATTTCACATAGGTACTTATGAAAATGAAGAAGATGATCTTCAGTTTTCTTACCGTACCATGTATCTGGATCTAGTTCCTATGAAGAAGAAGAGAATGATATTCAATATTTATACTAAATGGAGGATCTAAGCAATGCATAATAATTTGACAGAAGTGTTGAAAGATCACTTACATAAGTTATTGACCAAAAAATTATATAATAGAAGTATTCCTCAAAATAGTTTCAAGATGAGTTACAATAGTTGGAAGACAAAAAACAACCTCCAGGACAACTTCAGAAATAGCTCATTTTTGAAAATTATATTCATGATTAAGATCAAATTAAAACTGTGAGCAATTTTTCTATGAAGAGGCCTTGTCCTATTTGGTATTTGGCTAATTCTCAGCTAGCTACAGTATTGCCATATTTCATGTTTGTCTTAGAGCACAAAAGTGAGTTATCTATTCTTAATAGAAAGCCTCAAATCATGTCACAACAAATTACAAATTAGATAGAGGTGCTTACCAGTTCTTTGACTTATCTAATGAGTGATTCAAAGGTACATATCTTATTTTCCACTTTGAAATTTTGTTGGTTTCTAGAGCTGAGTTCATGGTCTTGGTTTTGGAGAAAGGGGAGCTATTGTTCACTGCCTATTTCAAGTTTTTTTAGCTTCATTCGCTTCTGGTTAGAGTAGGGTAGATTAGGATTTCCCTTTTAATAAGTGCATTTCCAAGACTTTGCAATGTTTTTTCAATTCAATAAGTGCATTCATGCACGTGATCTGGTTTCCAGATCCTTTCCCAATTTCAGTTCATTTTGGAAGGGTTGGACCTTTAGAAAGGCAATTGTTGGTTACATGCTTCGGACTCCATGCCCAATGGAAAAGATCAAGGCACTGATCTATAAGCTATGAAGAAGCTTTCCCCACAGGATCACAAGAAATGTTGAAATTTTTTCCACCTCGTGTGAAAATTTCAACTCGAAAATTTGTAGTTTCTCAGATTGGTTGAGTTACGAGTTTGGCTATGTTTAGAACAACAATCTTAGAGAAAGATGCAGTTTTAGTTTTTTAGTTTTTGAAAGTGGGAGTTTATTTGGGATCGAAACTACAACTTGGGTACAAAAAAAGAATGATATGCCTCATAGATGTAGCCATTCCATTTGAAACATTATTCATAATTGTGCAACAACTGTAAACAACCATTGCAAGGACCTGAGGAAGGAAGGAAGGGCATCATGTATCAGAAATTATGTTCTGAAGTTGCCAACAGGTGGTAGTTTTGAAGGAAAATTTACTATTCTACAAGCATTTTGCATTTTCAATAAGCGACAATAAGGTACACTTGATTTTTAATCTATTTATATGATTAAGTGAAATATGTTAGTGTTTTAAGTTGTATAAGTTCATTCATTATCCATACAAATGAAAGAAAGTACAGAAAGTAAGGACATACATCTCATTACACAAAAATATTTTCATTTATTAATGAGGAATAATTGTACATATTTTTCTCACACAAGCCATGAGAAATAACTGAAGGGAAAAAAATGCATGTATTTATGAAGCTGAAAATTTAAGGAGGTAAAGTGAACCCATCATTTCCTCGAAGAGGTGTTCTTTTCCTTTTGAATTTTTTTACCAGTTGTCTTCTTCAAACTACACCATGGTACCTGAAAAAGAGAAGGAAATGGTTGTCAATTTTTGAGCTCGGGGTTTTAATTTAACTCCTTATATTTCCAATTTCAGAAAATCATGCATTCAAAAGGTGCAAAAATGGTATTCACAGGAAAGTAGCAAGTACATCACAAAACAAATGAGATTGTAGAAGAATCAGAATATAAAGGTTGAGGTTAACTAGACTAATTTATTACAGTTGAAATAGTTAGTCAAAGGGAACTGAGAAAATTTTGACAGGGCTTTGCCATATAGAATGGATATTTTAAAATTTTCAGCATACATACTAAATTTGTAATGAATCTAAAATATAGTATTTATGGAGAAAATAATCGAAGAACAGAGTGTCTTTCTCAGATCATGATAGAGTAATATTCTCAATGAAGGAAATATAAAAATAGAAATTTCATATTAATACAACTTGGAGAGCTATAAAAGATCAAAAATGTATATTCAAAACAACCTCCAAGGAACCTATTTAGGAAACATGAAGGGAACACTAGTTTCATCATTTGAAGTGCATTACTAAAGACAACTTGTTATTACAGTAAAGATGATTACAACAGTTTCCAACAAGGGATAAATTGAATCAAATACATGTACCATAAAAGAATACATATCTCTAAATGATAAACAGTGAAGCCAAGTTCAAATGTTCAAATTGATATGAGATATTTCACTCAATCAATAGTCAATGACAACATTTTTCTTAAATCTTGAAAATACTGAGAGGTAAGAAAAGATTTTATAAATTGCATCGAGCACTATAGAAGGAAGTTGCAAGCTAATAATAAAATCGAGATTCATAGATTTTGAGGAGATTCAACATAAAACAAATACAGAACTTCAGAACTTTTTTTTCTCAAAACATCAAAATCAGAGTTGGTAGCCTTCTAAATATTACCATGTTCTACACATATGGAGATTCATACAGACTAGAAATTTGAGCTAAGAAAATGAAAATGAGTTCACAAGGTAATAGTCGTTCAAGGAACTCCTCAGAAATAGAGCTTTGAAATCAAAATAATGGTGACATACAGTTAAGAATGAATGCACATTTCCTAAATATACAAACATATAATCACGGTTACAGTGGTTGAACAAATAAGTTACAGAAGGCCTGAAGGAAATATTCATGACATAATTTCTTGTTTGTTGCTTGCACAAAATATCAAGACCGCAAAGAACTCACCATGTATAGAATGGTATTTCTGAAAACCTCATTTTAAGTAGAACGCAGAAGTAAACACAATAATCAAAGAGGATTTTTTGAGATAATTTTATCAATGGCCAAGCATGAAAATACAAGAAAACTAGGAAATGTAATTATTGTGCATAATGAAAACCAATACTTGAACTTTTACAAATGTTTTCTACACAAAGTTGAAGAAATTCTCAAAGTTACAGATCTACATTTCAAAGAAAACATGCACGGGAGAATTCCATAACGACTATGTTTCAAGCTCAAAAATTAGGGCCACGTTTTTAGTTAAATATCTGACAACAACACAGATGTACGAGTACCCACATCAATAAAAATGACATTATTAAAGAAATCAAACAATATAGAAAATGCTCAGGGAAATCTACATGAGCAATGCTCAGCCATGTTAAAAATGGAAATATATTTGTAAAATATGACCAAGTGGGTCTAAGCATTGACCTCTAAGAACAAGAATAAAAATTATAACGATAAAGATGTAGCTCAAGCCACTGTAAAACTGTGGAAATCAAATATTTATTGTGAAAAGTGAAGTTACAAAACTCCAAGAAGTCCTTCATCAAGCCACCAAGTAGCATGAAATGTAGTGAATCTTCAAGTTTTCAATGATGACAGTGAAAAAAGAAGACAAATGGTGGAAAATCTGATCCTGAATATCACTCATAAATAATTTACAGAGCTCAAAGGGATTAAAAATAGTGCCCACTTCGAACAGAAAGCTTGTAAAGCACCAAAACATCATCACAAAAGATTGTTTTACTTCAGAAAAATCTCGAAAATGCCCCAATGATAGCTTCATAATCTTAAGATCTCGGAAAGAAGCAAAATCCATACAAAGTATTTTTTCAAAGTTGTAGAACAACCAAAACACAAAACTTAAAAGATCATCACTGGTGTCAGAAAAAAATTTCCAGGGCTTCGCCCACGAACCAAATCCAAAGTGGAAAAAATGAATGGGTTTCAAGTTGATTTAACTCACCCACCTCAACCGTAGCTTAACCTAACTCACCCAGAGTTAGTGATCGACGATCAACATTCGACAGGTACAAAGATCAAGACTCAGGGATTGATCTCAAGAATTCTAAGTAAACCATCATGGTCATATGCCACCGACCACATTAAATGTAGGGTTAAAAACCCTAACTACAGGTTCAAGCATCAATGATCAGAAATTCAATAGTACAGAGAGTGACAGTCTGCATCAAAAGACCTAACTCAAACTGAGTTAAGAATGCCACCAAACAATTGCCAACGGGTGACTCATCATCACGAAGATGCCAACCCTTGTCATTAAAACTTATTTACATATCAACTTTAGTCAAACTTCAAATAATATAAATCTAACCATAGATGTCAACAATGATCACCGAAAAGGGTGAAATTTAAATGTTAGTCTCTTAATAATGAAAAATCCAACAAGAAAATTGTCAGGAACGTATAATAATCAAAGGTGGTAGACCTTATAATATGCTTAAAGGTGGCCAAATGTGCTATGGTGTTTTTTAAAACAAAGTGCCCCTTATCTTATTTCAAAACAAAATAATTTTCTAAGTCCACAAGAGTGGCCAAACCAATCAGGACTAATGGTGAAGTGCAAAGGTGGTCCCCACTGTTAAAGGAGTGGAGATGATTTACAGTATGTCACCCATGTGACCACTAGAAGACATGGAATGTCAACATTAGAACCTGATCTTGGAGGTGGTCCCCATTAAGTTAATCAGTGGATTCATGAATTATTTTTCAAACATTGCAAGCATTGTAATTATTTTTATCACTCAAAGGGAGTTTATTTTTCATGCCTTCACAAAAGGACATAACAGACAAGAAGACAAATTCACATGCATAAGGAAGGAAACTTTCCCAACAAGCAAATTTTATTATTAGAAAATTATTCACCCTTGCTTTTCTTAAAAATAGAACAATCAACTGCAGTTCGACTGTAATGTAATCAAAGGTTATTAATGCCTCTTTGTACTAGTTTGTTTTATTTTATTCATTTAAAAATGAATAAAGGATAAAAATAGGATGCATGGGCGAGTACAACATTAGTCTTTTTTTAGGAAGGGTGGGTAAATTAATTTTGCTATATATTACGTGCCTTGGCAAATCACAAAAAAGGACATTTTAGATACAAGAGTGCTAAAGCAGTTTATGTCAATTTTTCCCTCCGAATGTGAAGTATTTTCTACCTTTGCAATTATTTACAATATTTTGTATGTTTCCACTAATCTTGTGAATGTAAATTCCCTAGTTAATTATCTTACCCTATTGCAAATTACGTAATTTATGCATGATATTATTGTGTATGTTTAATTTAGCAGTATTATTGTGATACTTTCCCTCAATACATCAAAGTGTTTATCCTTAATATTTGTAGAAAGCTATTGTCTTGTGCATCGAGAATTCTTCCCATATTAGTTGTGCATATTGTAGACACCTATAATTACCCCCAAGCAATTTAAATACTTAAATTGCACTAATTATGCCCTTTCTCGCAAATCGACAAAATATCATCAAAAGAACTCATTTTCCCTCATATCATCATTAATTAATTACACTAAGCTAATTAATTAATTTTCCTATCCAACAAATACCCTAATTAATGACCTTCCGTTAATAAGTCACCCCTTCTACCTAAACTAATTAATTATTATTAATTAATTAGCTTTCCCTTCAATTTAACCAATAAATCAATATTTAATTGATTTAATCCCCTTATAATAGCCTAAATTGTACAAATATTCCTCTAATTATATTTTGTAAGTTTACATCTACCTATTAGTTAATCACCTTTGATTAATTAAAACACCCCCAAAATCCCATGACTTGTTAAGCATAAATTAAATCCTTCTAAAGTAAGGTTACCTTTAATAAAGCAACCTTATCCATTCCTAATCATGTTTTACCTTTATCCCACATTCATGAGAATGTGTTAAATCCTTTATCCTTTAGGTTATATAAAGATCCCTCCACCTATCCTTTTACTTACACCTAAAACTCCCTAAGAGAGAAAATGCAAAGCATATAACAAAGAGACTAAGAGCTTGCCTTTTGTTTCCTTGAGAGGTCACCATTGTTAAGAGCTAAAGCTTCCTATTCTTGCATTCTTTAAGGATCAAACAAAACAATTTTTGATTGCCATTGGAGCTAAATAGGTCCATTCATTCTTGTTGGTAATCTAGGAGAGTAGAGATGTTAAAATAGCATGCATAGTTTTGATATCATGTTTTCAAAGTTATAATGTTAGATTAGATCTTGCTTAGTTCTCTATCTTGATGGCGTTTATACTTTTTTTTAGCTAAAGTGTAGGTATAAAGGAGGTGAAATGATGTCAAAATTTGAATTGATGGGAAAATTTCAAGATTTCTCCATGTTTTCATTTTTAGAGCTTACTTTTTCAACATTCTACATGATAGTTTTGTCAATTTCTCGAAAATTTTAAATTCTTGAGCATGTAGGTTAGTGTTTGATAGTGTTCAGTCTTCTATTTACATATTAATGTGGTGGGTTGCTTTCAAAATTTAATCTTGGTGAGAAAATTTCAATATTTCTCCATGTTTTCATTTTTAGAGCTTACTTTTTCATCATTCTACCTACTAGTTTTGTCAATTTCTTGAAAATTTTAAATTCTTGAGCATGTATGTTAATGTTTCATAGAGTTGAGTCTTCTATTAATATATTGATGTGATGGGTTGTTGTCAGAATTGAATCTTGGCTGGAAATTTTTTCCCATTTTACAGATTAAGAGACGTTTTTTTTTACAATTTTTGAGTGCATGTCAAGTGCATACCCGTGAGCATAAGAGCATATGCGTAATCCATCTTCCAAAGGCCATAAATTTTTCTCCTAAACTCGAAATGACTCCATTTTTTGCGTTGGAAAGGTATTGAAGTTAACTATGCAATGAAAAGATAAATTTGGGATTTATATTTACAGAAATTGCAAGTTTTTTTGTTAGTTTAAAACTCGTCATTTTCTAACATGTCGAATGTTTTGATGAATGTTGTATTTCCATGCTTCCTAGATTTAGACCAAAGCGTGTGTATGATCTTATCTTGCACCTTTTGGTGATCTTAAGAATAAAAAACAACTTTTATCTATATCTTTTTAACATTGGGATTAAACTTGGAAATTTGATTATTCATTTTTCTTAAGGGAATAAACCTTTTACAAAGCATTTTTCAATGGTCCTTTCATTTGAAGTTTTCCACTTCTATATAGTTGAGATAAATTTTGTGTATGCTCTTCTCTTGCACCTTAGGGTGATCTTGAGAATTAAAAGACACTTTAGTCTTCGTTTTATAACATTTGGTAAATTGAAAACTTCATCTTTCACTTTTGGTTTAAGGGAATGAACCTTTTACAAAGCATTTTCGAATAATCCTTTGATTTGAAGTTTTCCATTTCTATATAGTTGAGATAAATTTTGTGTATTCTCTTCTCTTGCACCTTAGGGTGATCTTGAGAATCAAAAATAGGTTTAGTCTTCATTTTATAACATTCGGTAAATTGGAAACTTCATCTTTCACTTCTGGTTTACAGGAATGAACTTTTATCAAGAATTTTGTATGGTTCATTGATTGAAAATATTTTCTTTACTTTTTAGTTGGATTATTTATTGTGTATGCTCTTCTATTGCATCCTTGGATAATCTTGAGAATTAAAAACAACTCTTAATCCTCTTTTAAATAATGTGATTTTCTTGGAGAACTACTAACGCTTGAGTGCAGGACCTAAAAAATGATTTTCAAAGAAATAAGGAATCAAAATGAAAACAAAAACTACTAATACAGTTGTTATACAAGTTGCCAAATGGTGTTCGAGAAAACCACATCTAAATTAAAAAAGATAAAAAGAACAACATATTCAAAAAATTGTATTGCAGGTTATAGAAAAGAGTACGTCCCTCTCCACTCAACTGGAACATAACCCCTTAGGCATAACACCTTAAGCTACAACAATGGGGGTGGTTCCAGGAACCCCAAAGTAGTCCACACAAGAGGGAACCTTATGGATGAAATGGGAAGTGCTCCGCACTAACTATCTAACTAGTAAATCCTTTGTGAGATAGAGTTACAAGTTGTCCCTATGCGACCCTTTTAAGTACACATTTGGACGCATTTATTTCCCACTATGCTTGAAGGGGGAAATGTCGAGATACTCCCAAACTAGTCATTGTGACTTTTTGGGTAAATTATCCCGCACTTGTGGATAATCTTTATAGCACCTAGGACGAGAGAACCACCTAGGAAGATATACTTTGGCCAGGAACCCACTTAGACCATTCTAAAAAATAGTGTTCAGATGTGAACCATATTTTCATTGAGAAACATGTGACGCATTACTTTCGTTTAGTTTTTACTTGCCTTAGGGTGAGGTGAAACTCTGCTAAAGTGAAGCTAGTGTTTTTCATCTTTCTGATTTACTTCCTTCACATTTTTTTGAGACTTTGTTAATCAGAAGAGGGGTGACTACCTTTGTGTTACCAATCGACTGTTTCTCTCACTTTTATGTTTGTTTACACCCATCCATGTTTGCGGTTGGATCAGTTAAACGTCTAAAGTGTGTGGAGGCATTTTCGTGTCATTGGTAGTCATTGTGATCTTGATACACATGTCAATATCATCATTATAGTTAGGTGTGGTTCATCACCGCGGGCTTCCTTGGAAGAGTTAGCTTGTTTATATTGTATCACTACAATTTTTATATTTACGTCTTATTTCTTGTGAACTCGACATAAATATCTATATTGTAAGGTTACGTTGTGTACATTCTTAACTATTCCTAGCTATACTTTGAGATTTTCAGTTTAGTTCTATTATTACCTCAATTTTGAAGAGTGATAGGTATTATCATTTGTGTGTGTTATATCAATAACACCTTGATATCAATACTTCACTTTCTCGCAAAGTGGGTTAACATATCTTGGTGATATTGTTGTGTCATTCACGAATTATAATTGGCACTTTTTGAGATATTGGTCTTAATCAAATTTGAGCTCACTTTTTGTATATCTTGATTAGGAGGTCACATTGAATTCTTGTCTTTACTTACATTTTGTTCATTCCCTTGAACTTGGCATAAGTGAAAACATTTTGTTAAACATCTTGCGACGTGGAACTACTCTTTGAAACATAGTCTAGGAGGTACTTCATTTAAATAGGTTTCGATACCAAATGCTTATATCACTGGTAATTTATCACCCTATCACATTGGTATTCTCACATTATTGATTTATTCATACTCTTAACAAATACATTTTACATTTCACTTAGGGGTGATCACTAAGCTTTGAACACATTTACAACCTTACCCTAGTGAAACTATCACAAAAACATGGCTCCTAAAACACATCTAGGGTTAAAGAAATAGACGTAGGAGGAACAACAAGCGCAAGCTTGGGAAACCTCTAATAGAAAAGGGTCAAACCCCTTCATTGGACATGACTTAGGACCACTGTTTTTGCAGAAAAGGAAAAAAAAGAGATGGTTGGCCATAGTGGAAATGAATTAGAATCTCCACATGCAGACTTTGATTTCAACCCCACTCTACTAGATGAATTTATTCTTAGAAACAATGATAGAGTGTTGGCATGGGTCATGGAATTAGGGGCCAAATTTCCCACCAAGAATGAAACAATACTACTTGTAAATGACGATACTAAGGAAGAACGTCCCCTTATCAATATGGAAGATATTTTAATAGGCGGACATGCTTCCACTTTTTATGCAGGGAATGATAAAGTGGTAGGGCATAGAATACCATTTATCAAAGTACCACAAAGTAACTAGATAGAACATGAGACGGGTGAATAACCTCCACAATACGAGGAGGAGGAACCTTTGGAAGAAGAAGCAACAAACCAAGCCACAATCCAACAAACAATCAGTAACCTTAGCTGATAACTATCTTTGCTTACTTCCCATGTATAGAAAGATGCAAACAAGAACGTTCAAAAGTTGAGGCCTAAGGTTAAAATTAATGAACTTCATTGAGAAAACCAAGGAGAAGAAGACACAGGGTACCATAGTGTTTACATCCCTGCTTCTCCCACTAAAGAAAAATTACTCGCACAAGAAGTGTAGTCTATGAAAGTGACACTTGCGAGCTTACAAGAGTGAAATATAGGGAGCATTAGGAATATCAATACGAAGAGTTATGCCCCTATCATTTTGACAAGACAATGACCCTTCAAACCCTTTCCAAAGAAATTTGATATGCCACAAGTTCGACAAATACAAAGGAAAGGGATACCTAAGGGATCATGTTAAAGATTTCTACATGGCGTGTTAAGAGGTGTCTTATAGTGATAATTACCTTATCAGATGTTTTCTCAAGAGTCTTAGAGGTCAAGCATTGGAGTGGTTTACATGCTTATAACGAGGATCAATTTTCACCTAGCCAGAATCGGCAGAACGATTTGTGCGTCACTTCTCATACAACATAGAGAGTGATGTCACCATGGCAGACTTGTGTGGTGCCAAGCAACACCCAAATGAAACCTTCGCCAACTTCCTCCAATGGTGGAGAGGGATAGCTAGTCACTTCCCTTATGCTTTCCCTGAAAAATAGCTGGTTAGTATTTTTGTGTCCAATCTCAACCCCGATATAGATTTCCACCTCCAAATACATTGTGTTCATATTTTTGAGGAGGTTATCAAGAAAGGGATTCAAATAGAAAAGTCTCTTATTTCCAAAGACACCCTTAAAACCCAATCTAGAGATAACCAAAGTGTCAAACCTACAGAAAAGCCAAAGATCTTTAACAAAAACAAAAATGTGGTGGGAGATGGAATCACTGATTCCAAGCGTGTTCAAATGGTCCAAACTGGTCAACCTTTTAAACTAACCAAGGGCCCAATTCAACCACCACCAAAGTGAAGAACATTCACCTCTCTCAATGAACCGTTGTCAGTCATACTAAAATAGTTGGATGTGGCCCACATGATGACCTATCATACAATGCAACCATTTAATGACAATGCTCTAAAACCTTTGTGGTTAAAAGAGCATGAATATTGTGAAATGCATTGCATTAAAGGACATAAGACAGATAAATTTCTGTGGCTTTACCATTATATTCAAGACCTCATTGACAATAAGGAGATAGAGGTGGATAACCCTAGCAAAACACAAACAGCTAATGAGAAAATGAGGATTTATAAAGAACCATTCCCCAAGCATGATAAGTCAGAAAAGTCAAAGCCAAGCTGTGAATTATTTGTATACCAAAAGATCAAGGAGAGTCATCCCAAACTTATAAAGATGCGAATTACTTATACACCAAAAGAGATAATAATCATTATGATTCACTAATTGGATGTATTCACTCTCCTGCTGACCGTATCAATACCATTCGGATCAAGGGAAAGGACTGCACTTATAGTAACAAGGCGCACTCGCCTCATGATTCTGGAACTATCGAAACTAAAATTTTCCTCCGTAATTTCTATTTCATTAATGTATGTATTAGGAATAGGATGTTGTTAAGTATAATTAGTAGTAGCATCCGATAAAAGATAATGGCGCTGCCAGTACGACGCCGCCAATAATGTATAGTACGGTAATAGTCAAAAGTATAATAGGAATGTTGTGGTAAAAAGTAAATATTTGTCGTAAGTGGTTCGGTAATGTTAAAATGTCAAAGTTTGGGTAAGAAGAGAAGTAGGGTCTACATGATTAGGAATTAGAAATATTATATTGGTAATAAGGACAAGGAGTGAGGTCATAAATATTTTGTATATTTTATTTGTAAAAAGTCTAAAAATGTGGAACCCATGTGAAATGATAAGGTTTATCTTATCTTAAAAGATAAGCTTACATGTACAAATAAGAGTTAAGGTATGGAATATGATTCGTCAGAATGGATTTCTTATCCTATCTTAGAGATAAGATGGATAAGCCTAGAAGTCTATAAATAAAGAGGTCACCCCCCTCATTTAGCATAGAAGGAAGTAGTGAGAAATATTGTATGAAGTGTGTAAAGGAAGCCATCAGTTTAAAGGTGTGTTGAAGAAGCCATTAAGAGGTGTAATTGTAAAGTTTCTCCCATAGTCTTGGTGAAAGGCAAGTGAAGTCAATGACACTTGAAGTACCTCATGGGTGAGATTGTAACAATTTCATGTTACTATTATAATTTACTCTGATATTTTAGATTTATCATCATCCCTTCTTATCAAAGTATATGGTATTCTTGTGGTATGTTTGTTGTGTTTCCAGATTACATCCACCAAACTAAAGGCTGTGCAGTAGTAAATAATCATATCACGAGGAATTCCCGGTGAAGAATTATCATAGTGCTGGATTGGTGATGACATTTTGGTTCCGTTGCCGGGACCATTCCTCGTTGGTGGATTTTCTGGAGAGATATTCCCACTTAGTCAAAAATTAATTGGAGGGTAACCTTATTTTTACTGTGCATAGTAGTTACCATGGTAAAGTCATTTTTTCCGTGAATAGTAATTACCATGGTAAAGTCATTTTTGCTATGAATAGTATTTATCGCAGTAAATTCACTTTTTACCGTGAATAGTATTTACCGCAGTAACTTCACTTTTTACTATGAATAGTGTTTACCACAACAAAATCAGTTTTTACCACAGTAAGTCAAGTTTTACCATAGTTACTGTGGTCATTTCTATTTTACTGTAGAAAGGTGTAAAGTCACTTTCTATTACAGTGATTCCAATTATTTGTGCACATAAGTCTTGTTGATTGTACTTGTGGGTTGGTATTTTACAGTGGTTACTTTTGAAAATGGGGAAGATTCCTGTTTTTTCAGCCCAATCTAATGAAGATGCTTCCTCTTTCATTCAAGAGTTTAAATGATCTTGTATTTTTAATGGCCTTATAAGAAGGCAACAATGGACTAAATTTTTTCCTACCTTTTTGGATGGTTCAACACTTAGGTGGTTTGAAACACTAGGTGAAAATGTGAAAAATTCATGGGATTTATTAACTGAAAGTTTTCTTGAAGAATTTGGTGAACAACAGAAATATGTAGATCTCATGATCGAGATCACAAAGCTATCCCAAGGAGAGAAGGAGAAGATAAGGGATTATCATGCTCGTGTTCTAGAGCTAAGGAGGAAGCTCGATGCCCAGATCCAGAAGGAAGGATTAGCGGATGGGTTGATGAATCACGTGGATAATCTCCTATGTAAGCACTTCATTCTTGGGATGAAGCTAGAGATCAGACAATGAGTGAAATATGACTGCCTAGCTACCATTGAACAAGTGAAGGAGATTGCAAGAAGGCAAGAAGAAAGCATGGAAGAGGAGCCCAAAGAAATTGTTGCTAAAGTAGAGCCTACACCAGCACCTTTGGTCCAGAATCCACAATCACTCCCGGTGAGCAAAAATATTTCTCCTAGTACATCTACTGAGTATGAAGATCTGCTCAAAAAGATGGGTCAGTTAACTATTAATCTTCTTCAAGGAAAATAATTTAGTTCTCAGGGAGGAGATAGAGGTCCAAAAAGAAATATTTCTGAAGTTGTATGTTATGGTTGTTATAAAAAGGGTCATTATAAGTATAATTTTCCAGATAGAGCTTCTACATCTGGTAAAGGAGATAATGATAAAGGAAAAACACCTGTGAATTCTTTTGATGTAGTAGATAAGAGCAAAAAATAATGAAGTAGATGTGTTTGTAACAAAAAGAATGAAAGAAAAAGATAATCAAGATGGAAATGATCCTAAGAAGATGAAAGGAGAAACTAGAAAGAAACATAGGAGAAGAAAGTTGGGTGTGCAGGGTTTTCTGATTTCACAGGGGCAAGGACCATACTCCATCTTGGAAGATCTATCCAAAAGGCCTGTAAATATTACATATGGTCAACTCTTGGCTATGTCTTCTGAGAAGAGGCGGGAGTTGTGAAGTGGACTCAATGCTCGACGAAAGAAGGAGGTTGAGGTCCCTGTTTTGGAGGCGGAGGTGGATCCCTATGCTCCACAAGCTGAGGTATTATGTAATGGTATTTCAATTCATGATGTCTTAGTTGATGGAGGTGTTGAAGTTAATGTAATGACTGAGTCTGTAATGAATATGTTGGGTTTAAAAATTGATCGCCCTTCAACACTTATGTTAAGGTCATTAAATAAAGGAAAAACTAAACCAGAAGGTGTAGTTTCAAATGTGGCAATATCTGTTATGGGTGTTGTATGTGTGGTAGACTTTCAGGTGATGAAAAATGGTACTGTTGCGTACCCAATGCTATTGGGAAGACCATGGCTAAGGAGAGTTCATGCAAGAAACTACTGGAATGAAGGTTTCATGACACTTGGACGTGGTAGAGAGAGGGTGAAGATAAACATGATCCCTCGACATCATAAGGCAGAACCTGTGGATTCAAGTGATGAAACTGATGATTGGACATCCTCTGATTACTCTAGTACTAGTGAAGTGGACATTGAAGATGAAGAAAGTGAGTTTGATGTTTCAGTCATGGATATCCTTCCAGTCACACCAACTCATGACCCCATAAAATTATCTGAAGAAGAAGTTGATGATCGTCTCCAACAAATAAGGGATTGGTGATGCTATGATGGAGAGTGAGAAGGAATCCTACCTCCAGCTCTTTCGAAGGTACATACACATATTCACTTTTGATTACAAGGAACTCCATCAAGTAAGTTGGGTAGAACATTCTATTGAGCTGGTAGATGGTGCTAAGCCCATAAAGTAAATGCAATATAGAATGAGTCCTAATTTTTCCAAGACTGTAAAAGAAGAAATAGATAAGTTGCTTGATGCAGGATTCATATTTGATGTGGAGAATTTAGAATGGGTTTCTCCCATTGTGATCTCAATAAAAAAGAATGGGAAGCTACGAATTTTTGTTGATTACAGGAAGCTCAATAAGGCAACAAAGAAGGATCATTACCCTCTTCCATTTTTAGATCATATCTTGGACAAATTAGCTGGCCAAGAGTGCTATAGTTTTGCTGATGGATATAGCGGCTACAACCAAGTTCGTATAACAGATAAAGATCAGCTGAAGACCACATTCACCACTCCTTGGTGAACGTTTGCTTATAGAGTTATGCCTTTTACGTTTTGTAATGCTGCGGCAACATTCCAATGTTTGATGAATAGGGTGTTCGAACCCTACATTGGGACCTTCATCAGAGTATTTCTGGATGATTTTTGCATCTATGGGAGCAAGTTGGACCACCTGCACCAAATGGAGATAGCATTTCAAAGGTTAGATGAAGCACAAGCCTCACTAAACCCTACAAAGTGTGTCTTTGGATGTTCTAAAGGCATTTTTGTTAGGGCATGTTATATCCAGAGATGGTATTGGTACTAATCCTGATAAAGTTTCAAAAATCAAAGATTTACCATTTCCTATGAATAGAAGTAAGTTGAGATCATTTTTAGGCCATGTGAGTTACTATAGAAGGTTCATCAAGAATTTCTCAAAGATTACACAGCCACTAACCCAGTTCTTGAAGAAGGATGTTACTTATGAACTAGGAAATAAGGCACATGAAGCTTTTAGACAACTAAAGGAAGCCCTGGTGTCTTCACCTGTTTTAAATAATCCAGATTGGAGCAAGCCATTCATTGTGTGCACTGATGCCTCAGATGCAGCACTAGGAAGTACTTTGAGCCAAAAGGATGAAAATGGGAATGAACATCTAATTTACTTTGCGAGCAGAAAAATGAGCAGTGCTAAGGTAAATTATACTGTAACTGAAAAAGAGGCTCTGGCTATCATTTTTGCTGTAAAGAAGTTTAGGAATTACTTGCTAGGGCAAAAATTTCTAGTTGTAACAGATCATCAGGCTCTAAAATATATTGTCAATAAGCCTAACCCATCAGGGAGGATAGCAAGATGGATAATTTTGCTACAATAATTTGAATTTGATATTATAGATAGGCCAGGAAAGAAGCATGTCAATGCAGATGTACTCTCTCGAGCCTATGATGGTTTAGGATCATCTTGTGATGATGATGATTTTCCCAATGCAGCATTGTTATCCCTTGACACAATCCCTAGTGAATACATAGATATTTGGAATTATCTGAATGAATTCAAGTTTCCTGATGGTGCCAATGCAAAGACTAAGAGAAAGATTACTCAAGCCAGTCGTCCATATTCTATTTTACATGGAGTATTATTTCAAATAGGACTTGATGGACAGTACAAGAGGGCAGTTGGACATGATCAAGGGAAGGAATTGCTAGAAGAATTCCATAATGGTACATGTGGGGGGCACTTCTCTGGACAACTTACAGCAAGAAGGATCTTGGATGCAGGTTATCATTGGCCCACTCTTTTTAAAGATTGTTATAATTATTGTAAGACATGTGATATTTGTCAAACACATGGTAACCGTAAGAATTCATCAGCTCCATTATGTCCTATTCTTCCACTTGGTCCCTTTGAAAAGTGGGGAATAGACATTGTAGGTCCACTTCCAACTACCTCACGCCAAAATAAGTATATTGTAGTTGCCACAGATTATTTAACCAAGTGGGTTGAAGCTAGGCCATTGAAAACAACTTCCATGGATAAGGTGGCAAGGTTCATATATGAACGCATTGTCACCAGATTTAGTTGTCCATTAGAAATTGTAAAAATTCAATGAAGCCACTTCATTAATGAGGTGGTAGAAGCCCTAGTCAATAAGTTTTCTATTAAGCACAGGAAGGAAACAACATACAAGCCAAGCACAAATGGACAGGTGGAACGAATAAATGTTGTGTTGTGTCAAATTATAGCAAAAGATGCAGCCTTGCAGGTACATAAATGGGATAAAAGTATTCATGCAGTATTGTGGGCATATAGGGCAACATCAAAGTCAGCAACAGGATACTCCCCATTTCAGTTGGCCTATGGCATTGATCCAGTTCTTCCTATTGAGTTTGATATTCCCACTGTGAGAGTTATGAAAAATGAAAGGATGGATTAAAGTGATTCAGTAAAAGAACGGTTGGTACATCTTCATTTTCTCGAGGAAATGAGGGAAATAGTAAAGGATACAAGCCATAAGAAGAAAATGAAGCAAAAGGAATACTTTGATCAAAAGATCCGTTAGTCTCCATTTCATGTAAATGACTTGGTTCTAGTATATGATTCCAGATACAAAAAAAGAAGACAGAGAAAATTTCTTCCAAAATGGATGGGGCCCTACAAAATAGCAGCTGTGTATGAAAATGGTACATACCGACTGGAGGAATTGGATGGCACTCCCATTACGAAATGGGTCAACCATGACAAGTTGAAGATTTTCCAAGCACCAGAATAGTCTACTCCGAGGACAGAGTAGAAGCTAGGAAGGGGGAAGATGTCGACACTAAAATTTTCCTACGTAATTTCTATTTCATTAATGTATGTATTAGGAATAGGATGTTGTTAAGTATAATTAGTAGTAGCATCTGATAAAAGATAACTAGCGCTGTAAGTACGACGCCGCCAATAATGTATAGTACGGTAATAGTAAAAAGTATAATAGGAATGTTGTGGTAAAAAGTAAATATTTGTCGTAAGTGGTCTAGTAATATTAAAATGTCAAAGTTTGGGTAAGAAGAGAAGTAGGTTCTACATGATTATGAATTAGAAATATTATATTAGTAATAAGGACAAGGAGTGAGGTCATAAATATTTTGTATATTTTATTTGTAAAAAGTCTAAAAATGTGGAACCCATGTGAAATGATAAGGTTTATCTTATCTTAAAAGATAAGCTTACATGTACAAATAAGAGTTAAGGTATGGAATATGATTCGTCAGAATGGATTTCTTATCCTATCTTGGAGATAAGATGGATAAGCCTAGAAGTCTATAAATAAAGAGGTCACCCCCCCTCATTTAGCATAGAAGGAAGTAGTGAGAAATATTGTATGAAGTGTGTAAAGGAAGCCATCAGTTTAAAGGTGTGTTGAAGAAGCCATTAAGAGGTGTAATTGTAAAGTTTCTCCCATAGTCTTGGTGAAAGGAAAGTGAAGTCAATAACACTTGAAGTACCTCATGGGTGAGATTGTAACAATTTCATGTTAATATTATAATTTACACTGATATTTCAGATTTATCATCATTCCTTCCTATCATAGTCTATGGTATTCTTGTGTTATGTTTATTGTTGTGTTTCCAGATTCCATCCACCAAACTAAAGGTTATGCATTAGTAAATAATCATAGCACGAGGAGTTCCCGGTGAAGAATTATCATAGTGTTGGATTGGTGATGACATGCCCCACTAGCCATCAAACAAATTTTCACTTCCTAGACTTGGAACTTCCATATAATATGCTTCTAGGGCGACCATGGATGCATTCCATGCAGGCCGTGCCATCAACATTTCATCAATGCATCAAGCTCAAGCATGAGGGACATATAGTAACAATACCAGGAGACTCAGAGCCCTTTGCTTATTGTAGAGATCTTAATAGCTTTACACGAAAAGGTACATATACATGTCCCTCCATGGATATGGCCAATCCTTTTCAGCCTGAGGCTATGGAATCCTGATTGGATTCAGATTCTCTTAGGTCTTGCGCTCATAGGGCATCCACTTCAACATCTCCATTTGATTCATGAGAGATGAAAATTCTAGAATATGGCTATGGGGAGTATAATGTACCACAAGCGGTCTTGGTTTCTGACCTCTCCTTGTCACCCAAGACTAGAGGTCGACCCAACTACTGCTTCAGGAGACCTAGAGATGAACACACTATTGGGTTGTTCCTACCTGGAGGCTCGTTAGCTGAGGAAAAATTGCTTGATCCACCTACTACTTGGGTCCTTGAGGACACTCAGCTATCCTGTTATCAAACCCCAAAATATGAAAAATCTAGCAGAATGATGTAATCGATGGGCTATAAAGGCCTAGGATGTGGGAGGAATGAACAAGGACAAAGAGAACTAGTCCCTCTTCCACATTTCAAAATAGAAAGATATGGCATTGGGATTCGCCCTTATGAAGCACACCCCAATGATCAAGATGTGACTTGTTCTAAGCATGAGGATAGCTCCGAGTACCTAGACAACGCTACAGATTCCCATTGTAGCCTATATGAGGATCTAGCCTCCATGAACCTTTTCATGAACAATGTTTTCCTAACCATAAACGTCACTGAACTGACCCTTGACCTTGTGTACCCTTCCCTTGTTGAATGGGACCAATAACATCATGTGCCACTAGATTTATTCGAGAAAAACAAGGCTATTGCAGAGTTCATGGGCATAAGGGATACAATTCCCATTGGAGATCACAAGAAGGGTTTCTTTATCGACTTAGAAACCTGCGCCTACTTTGGCGAGGAGGCTGAACTTCATGGTCAACAAAATTTAAAGAAAATCGAGGAAAAGAGTTCTAAAGAAAATCCTTAGCAAAAATTAAAGTCCAAGTCACATAGTGAAAACATCTTTAAGGCACTGGCTGACAAATAAATAAGAAAAGTAAAGGATAAACAAAGTGACAACACCAAGGATGAAAATATCATAGAGACATCCTTGGATGAAGATCTCAACATACCTCCCGATCCTACGCGTATGGAGGATTTATCAAAATTGTTAGTCAAAGAAACCATTGATGTCAACATTGGTACTAAATAAGATCCCAAGATAGTAAAATTGGGGGCATGACTCTCAGCTAGAGAACAAAAGACATTCACTATGTTGTTGCGAGAGTTCATTGATGTGTTTGCATGGTCTTACCAAGACATGCCCGGCCTATATCCGACTTTGGTCATGCACAACCTGGTCGCGCACGTAGACGCCAAGCCTATCAAACAAAAACTCTAAAAGATGGATCCAAGAGTGGCCTTGTTGGTCAAGGAAGAGTTGGAAAGGTTTCTTGCAGCAAGATTCATCCGACCAATTGACTATCCTGAATGGATATCGAACATTGTTCTTATCCAGAAGAAACCTGTCGGTATCTGAATCTATACGGATTTTAGAGACATCAATAAGGCTTTCCCTAAAGATGACTTTCTATTACCCAACATTGATATGATTGTTGACTCAACAGTAGGATATGAAATGCTATCACTCATGGATGGCTTTTCAGGTTATAATAAAATTAAAATCGCTGAGGACCACCAACACAAAACAACTTTCACAACTCCTTGGGGCACCTTTTGCTATCAGGTGATGCCATTTGGCCTTAAGAATGCAAGAGCAACTTATCAGTGGGCCATGATAGTAATATTTCACAATATGATTCATGACATCATGGAAGACTACGTAGACGACATCCTGGGAAAGTCCAAAACAAGAGAGGATCATCTTATCATTTTGTGGCATATATTTGAATGCCTGCATGAGTACATACTCAGGCTAAATCCAAATAAGTGTGTCTTTGGTGTGCTATCTGGGAAACTATTAGGCTTCATCTTGTCAAGACGAGGTATTGAGGTAGACCCTGCTAAAGTGTCTTCCATCACAGAAATGCCTCCACCTAAGAATATCAAGCAACTACGTAGCTTGCAAGGGAAAATTCAAGCCATTCACCACTTTATCTCCCAGCTTGTAGATAAATGTCACTCATTCACTAATTTTCTTAAGAAGGAAGTCACTTTCATCTAGGGACCTAAGCAACAACAAGCCTTTGATTTTCTTAAATAGTACCTAGCTAATCCACCTGTCCTCATGCCTTCCACTCTGGGAGAACCACTTTTGCTCTATATTTCCGCTACGCAATACGCTATTGGTGCGCTGCTCACCCAATACGACCTTAGCCATAAAGATAAATTAGTGTACTATCTGAGTCGCACCCTCATCACCTATGAACTTAATTATCCTCAGATTTAAAAGGCTTTCTTGGCCATTGTTTTAACCTTTTAGAAACTTCGCCATTACCTGCTAAATACAAAGACAAGCTCATATCCAAGGTTGACTCACTCAAGTATTTGTTGTCCAAACCTCCCTTTATAGGTAGAATGGCTAATTGGATCATTCTACTTAGTGAGTTTAATATAGAATTTTTCCATCAAAAATCAAAAATCAGTTGAAGGACAAGTACTTGCTGACTAGCTAGCGGAAGCACCTTTACAAAGCATAGAACCTTTGAGTCTAGATATACCAGATGCATCTTTTCTCTACATTTAAGAATCTATCATATGGAATATACATTTTAATGGATCTTTTACGTTTCATGGTTCGGGTGTAGGAGTGGTCCTTATTACTCCTTCGGGTGATCGTATACCGCAATCTTTCTACCTAGCCTTCCCTTACACAAACAACATTGCATAATATGAAGCACGTATTACAGGGATGAAGCTAGCCATCAAGTGGAATATTCAACATGTTAAGGTTGTAGGTGATTCACAGCTAATCATCAAACAATTTTATGATGAGTATAAAGTTAAGGATGATAAGCTCATACCTTACAAGAAGTTGGTGGAAACTCTGATGGAGTATTTTGTGCACATTACATTTGAGCAGATCCCAAGAGTGTAGAATAGATCGTCAAATGCCATGGCAATGGTGGGATTTATGCTTTGTATTCTGCCAGGGAACAATGATATGCCATTTTTTGTAGAAAATCTACTCTAGCCCACGTATGACATGCCAGAATCTTACCTGGCTTGTGAGGTTGTTGGCCCCTATTCCCCGTGGTACAAACCCATTTTCACCTATCTTAAGGATAATACTTTCCCTCCCAATATCTCCCATTCTGAAAAGCAAATCCTGATTCACTAGATAGCTCGTTGACACATCCTTTAGGAGGTACACTTTATCATTATGGCTATGATGGGAATCTGTTACGTTGTCTGGATGTGATGGAGTCAATCTAGGAAATTAAAGAAGTACACGAAGGAGTATGTGGAGCACATACAATTAAATGGTCTTGGCTAAGAAACTGTTAAGAGTAGGTTACTATTAGCCCACCCTGGAAACTAATTGTTGTAATTATGTTAGAAAATGTGTGCTTTGCCAAAAGTATGGAAATTTCATCCATGCTCCATCACAACCATTGTAACTAATCACTACCCCGTGGCCATTCTCCAAGTGGGGACTTGATCTAATAGGGAAGCTTACTCCTACCTCATTTAATGGTCATACACATATCATCACAGCTATAGAATACTTTACAAAATGGGTGGAGGTTGTCCCTTTAACCTATGTCATAGAAGCAAAGATTTATAAATTCATCATGAATCACATTATTTACCGATATGGTATCCATGCAGCCATTGTCATAGATAATGGGAAGTCATTTAAGAAAAAAACTATGAAAGGTCTTTGCGAATGATTCCAAATCAGATTGAAATGGTCCACGCCATATTAACCTCAGGGTAATGGACAAGCTGAGGCAACGACCAAGACTTTGGTAAGGATAATGGAGAAGATGGTTAGCAGAAATCATCGAAACTGGCACCTACAATATCATCCCTTTAGAGATCGAACTCCCATCCCTGCAAATTTCTATTCAGGACTATTTGGATAAGGATGAATATTATCGAGTGGCAAGATTGGATGAGTTAGAGCTCCTGGATGAGAGGCAGATTTGCACTCTTAATCACTTGAAGGTATATCCATGATCCGGCTTTGCCTTCTTCTATTCATTTGTAAGGGACGTGGTCTTTTATTATTACCCATCTTACAATGGGGGTAACTCAACAAATTCACCTTCTTGTTCATAAGCGCATGGCTTCTGCCATTGTATATTCCCCACCTAATGATAGGGACATCCATGATTTCTTCGTTACCTGCACATATCTTTGGAAAACTGTTAAAACCACAAAAAATAATATAAAATTGTTTAGAGAAAAACACAAAAACAATAGAAAATTGTTTCGAGAAAAACACAAAAACAATAGAACATTGTTTCGAGAAAACACAAAAACAAAAGAAAATTGTTTCACAAAACACAAAAACAATATAAAATTGTTTCAGAAAAACCTAAACAATAGAAAATCGGTTTATGAAAACATATCTTGCAAAAATATTTACTTGCATTGTCTTCTTTTCTTGCTTTGCTTGTTGCTTGTATAGTGTTTTGCGTGCTTGCTTTTGAGTTTTTTGTTTCTTGGGTGTACTTTTTCATACATAGTTTATCTTTTCTTGCTTATAATAGATTTATTCTTTCTTGTGCATATTGTAGTGGGTTTCGACATTCTTTATTGTGAATTCTTTATTCCTTTCTTAATGCATTTGATTGCTTTTTGTTACTTGTTAATAAGGCATGGTGATTCATGGTGTATTTCATTAATTTCTAGTGTTATTTGTAGCATTTGGTTGTGTTTCTTGCATGTGCTCTATTTAGTTATCATTCACATCACATTACCATCACTATCATCACATATAAATAAAAATGCTAAGTTTTACATCATGCATGTATGCTAAGTTAATCATCACATATCATATCATCAATGGGGGCAAGAGGGGTTGCGGCTAATAAAAAATCTATCCCCCCCCCCCCCCGCAACAATATCATCATATCATCCCGTCCATATACATCAAAATAACACTTGAAAACAAAATTTGATATTGTCTATAGATCTATCATCTACAATCTACAACATGCCTCAAACGATCACGTGCGATCACCATCTCTCCTGAATGTCAGAGCCTCACAGTAAGTTTTCTAAACTGAGTGGTTAAAATGAACTAATTGCGACATTTTTACCCCCCCTGGGGGGGTATATTAACCTGTTTTTCATCGATCAGATAGCCGGGACACCCGTTTAGCTCACCATTTTCTCCTTTGTTCACTGTGGAATAATTATTTTTAATTAAATATTTATTTTTTTCTTATTTTTCACCGTATTGGGGCATTTTTTGTCTAATACCCCTTTCTCCTCCCCCAGACAATTTTATTGCTCCCTGAAAATTTTTATTCTTCTTCACACCCTCGTAAATAATTATTATTCAAATAATTATTTTTTCTTAATTTTTCAACTAAACAAGGACATTATTTTTCGTTTGTTTCTCTTTCTTCCACCTAGGGAACTTTCTGTTGCCCCTAGGCCCTTCTTTTTTCTTATTCTCCTTTATTATGTTGTTTATCATGGTTCAGAAATCCAAGACAATACAAACATTTACTATATCAAAAAAATCCAAAAACAAGGCAAAATTTTTCAAAAAATTCCTAAAAAGTAAAACACCCTGCAAAATGGTAACTTGCTTCTTACGGGTGAGACTTGTGTCTTACGCATGGTATTTTATCCATATCCTGTTGGTTTGTATCACATCTTCCCCGATTATTACGACTTGTGGATCACCAGATTCACAACCATTCACAAAAGCTAGCTGCTTGCTTTGTCTGTACTTTGGGGCACTTTTGGTTTCCTGGTGCTGTTTCATTGCGCACAAATGCTTTTCATGGACCCCGTGTCTATTTTCATTTCCCCATGCATGTATGCTTTCTTAGGGAATCATTTTTTAACCCTTTTCGTCAATCATGAACTTGTGGATCTCTCCAGCACTGATAACAAAACATTTGTACAACTGTCTTGACCATTGTTGGGTTGGATATGTGCGTTCGTACTTTTTTTCCCTGTTAGATGAGCTTGTTTCCTTCTCGTATTGCATTGCATGTTTTTATGTTGCATGGATTTGGTATTTTAAGTAATGGACAATTGTTCGTATTATGGCATTTCATGTCATTCTACCTTTGTCGTATGCTTATATTTTACATAAGGACCGATGACGTAGTTCCTATGGCAATATGATGACATCCACATTATTTCAAACAAATACACGTCTAGAGGCTAAGATCTTCTCCCCCCTCATGCATATTTCTTCTACACCACATCCCTTTCACCCCTAATTCTCCCTCTCATCAAGGCATCTTGCCTCATCCCCCTTCTTATGCCTATATCTCACCTTTTTTGATCGTCGATCAGCTTCTTCCATCACCCCATTGACACTCGAGGGGGCATCTCTCCCTCCTACTAATTTTTCTTCTATCCCTTCAAAATCTCTTCTATCTACTATCTTTGAAGTGGCATCACTTACGCCACCCCAAAGAGGGGAAAATGTAGACACCTATAATTACGCCCAAGCAATTTAAATACTTAAATTGTGCTAATTATCCCCTTTCTCGCAAATCGACGACATATCATCAAAAGCACTCATTTTCCCTCATATCATCATTAATTAATTACACTAAGCTAATTAATTAAGTTTCCTATCCAAAAAATAACCTAATTAATGACCTTCCATTAATAAATCACCCCTTCTACCTAGACTTATTAATTATTATTAATTACTTAGCTTTCCCTTGCATTTAACCAATAAATCAATATTTAATTGATTCAATCCCCTTATAATAGCCTAAATCGTACTAATATTCCTCCAATTATCTTCTATAAGCTTACATATACCTATTAGTTAATCACCTTTGATTAATTAAAACACCCCCCAACTCCCATGACTTGATAAGAATAAATTAAACCCTTCTAATGTAAGGCTACCTTTAATAAAGCAACCTTATCCATTCCTAATCATGTTTTACCTTTATCCCACATTCATGAGAATGTTTTGAATCCTTTATTCTTTGGGCTATATAAAGAGCCCTCCACCTACCTTTTTACTCACACCTGAAATTTCTTAAGAGAGCAAATGCAAAGCATATAACAAAAAGCTTAAGAGCTTGCCTTTTGTTTTCTTGAGAGGTCACCATTGTTAAGAGCTAAAGCTTCCTATTCTTGCATTCTTTAAGGATCAAACAAACCAAATTTTGATTGCCATTGGAGCTAAATAGGTCCATTCATTCTTGTTGGTAATATATGAGAGTAGAGATCTTGAAATAGAATGCATAGTTTTGATCTCATGTTTTCAAAGTTATAATGTTAGTTTAGATCTTGCTTAGTTCTCTATATTGATGGTTTTTATGCTTTGTTTTAGCTAAATTGTAGAACTATTTTAGGTGGTAGTTCTTGCTTCATTTGATTTAGCATTAAGCAAAGTGTATATGCACACACATATACTTAGTCAAAGCCCTCATATAAATTTTTTGTATCACCTTAGTTTTAAATATTTTTACATTCATCTTTTACCCTTAACCCCCCAGAAAACCAATTAAGGATACATCAATAAGGAACTGGCCTTGATACCAGAGACTCACCTAAAATAGGTATACCCACAGACCTGAGGTGTTTTCCATTGTATCTACGAAAGAGAGAGATCAATTTTACAAGCGTAGAAAACCTATAACCATCCCTCTACAGGGTGTACTTTCGAGAGATAACAAGGCCTTTTGTGTGTTTTAATGGAGAAAAAGAGCAATTAATTACACATTTCATACAAGACTCTTTAATTGTGTCCTTTAGGGGTGTGGGTTTGAGTTGGAGTGTGTAAGAGGGTTGTCATTCCCTTAACCACAAATTTATTGTGGTATTGAGATTGGGTTGTACCTTGTGATGTGGAATTGAGGAGAAATTATGTGGCCTCCCACATGGATCCACATCACCTCTGTCACCTCTCTTTCTATTTATTCTAATTTTTTTGAGGAATTGGGGGTTAAATTTTTTTTCAACTCTTTCTTTTCGAGGTGAAATTGCTTTTGGAGTGCTTGTTGGAGTTGGAGATAGCTTGTTAATTCTTGGAATTGGAAAGGTTACAATTATTCTTGTAGATTGGAAACTCTTGCAATGGAAAGGTAGATCTTCATACATGTTTTCTTTTGATAATTCATTATGAATATGTTTATGAATGTATTTTTCTTTCATGTGTAATTTTGGGAAGTAAAATGTCCCTTAGGTTGTGTAGGAGAATATGGAAATGGGTATATTTTAGAGGGATCTGTAAGATTTTATATTGAGGAATTTTAGGAGAGAGTTGGGTTGGGGCGTCCCACACTGTGATAAGTAAAATGTGCTTATCTTTGTTGTATTTATGTGGAGGGACAAGAGTGAGGGAGGCGTAAGAGTTTTTTTTGTTAAGGGAGGCATAAGAGTTGTTATTTTGTTAAGGGAGGCATAAGAGTTGTTATTTTCTTGAGGGAGGCATAAGAGTTGTAATTTCTAGAATACCCATGTTCCTTTTATCCTTCTTGGCTTGGAATTAAGCCTTTGTACTTGGGAACTTGCATGTTTAAGTGATCTTGATGTTGTGTTTAATGTGCTAAATGCTTTGTTAAATTTTTATTTTTTGAAGCCATGTAGAGTTGCAAATGGTTGTTTTATACCCTTCATTGCTTCTTTGTTGGGTCTCAGGGGCCAATGAGGATGAAGGTTTCTCCCCCTCATTCGATTATTGATTAGGTGGAGAGTGTTTCCTACTCCCCTATTTTGGTGTGCTTGATTTTGATGAAGATGGTGGAATTCAAGTGAATATTGGTAAATCATTGCATTCGAATAAAATGAAGAAATATGCTACCCTTGTAAATTTTTGGTCATGTTGTTTTCCACTTAAAGTTAAAGGCTTGTAATCTTTAATTTTTAAAATTGAATCTCTTTGTTTTTTTTAATAAGATTTGTGATGTTATCCCTTGTTGTAAATGAAAGTGGAGAGCTTGAAAATTATTCCCTTGTATTTTTTAAAGAGAGAAAATTATATTGTAATAATGAACCGAGTTCTTGAGAAACATTTGCATTGTCTAGATGAAGTAGAAACTTGGAAGTGGACTTGAAATGGAAATGAATTTATTTTAAACCTAAGTTACTTTATTGTCTCCAAAGTTGGATTTGTATCATTTCAAAAATATTGATGATCTTGTTAAAATACACATGTTGCTTAGAATGGCTTGTAATTTATTTATTGTGCAAGAAAGGAAATAGTTGCTTGTATCTATTGAAAAGAAGGCATATGGAAGTATTAAAGTTATAGTTACATTTTTTATATTGAAATAAATAATAGAGAATGAATTAATGATTTGTAATTTGCATATGAAACTATAAATGTTATTAATCTAGCAACTAATGAATGGAAGAAAACCTTAGTTCAATATTTTATTGCTTGATATAAAAATAAAAAATAAATAAACCCAACATAAGTAGAAGAAATATTAAAAAAATGCATGTTTGGAAGGTTCTATTTTTGGTGAACAAAACCACTGCCCTCTGCCAAGAGAAAGTTTCAAAACCACCGGCCAACACAGAGCGACGGTCTATGAAACCATCCCCCCAGCCATGTCGGCAGTCACAGGACCACTGGCCCACATAGGGTAGCAGGTTTCATAACTTTGGACTGAAAGATAATTTATGACTTTGAAAAAAAAAAAATCAGATTAAAAATTAAATAAAATATAAGCATAATACCATTAAAATGTAATTTCCAGGAACTAGAAAGGAATTGAAATTAAGTGTTTAAGCTCTCCAATATTTTTATGGCACCCAAATGTGTAACACAATTTAGATTAAAATAAATGGGGTTTTTTCTTGAATGGTTGAACTCAAACAAGAAAATGTTTCATCCAATAACAAATCAGATCCATTGTAGGATTTCTACATTAAAAAAACCTGAAAAAATACCATAGTATAATATTTACAACTGAAAACATGATAAATTTTGCATGGTTTCTCTTCTTGATCTCATGGCTCCTCCTCCTTCTCCTCTTCCAAAACCTTTAAATTAAAAATGAGGAAAATAAGCCAAAGGAAAAAACAATGAATACTCCATAGAGATGATTAGGGTTAGTGGGAAATTCCTTTGATCCAAGGGCTCTAATTGAATCCATCTAATGATTTTGATTTCTCCCTAAAAAATTCATGTGAGGATTAGATGGAAATATTATTTTAAATAAAATGCAAGTGCAACTTTTGGAATGGGCCCACTAAAGGGTGTTAGGAGGTAAGTTTGAATTTTGACCTTATGTTTAGTTGCTGACTTTTAAATTAAAATCCCTTACCCCTGTATATTAGGGATTATGTTTAATTGTAATTATTTTATTGGAAGGGTAAGCTTAGACTTAACCCTAGAGTATTAAATAAATAATGCAACAAGGGTATTTTAGCCAATTACTAGTAAGGGTTAATTAACAAAATTTAACGGGAACCTTGGAAGGGGATTTAATCCTGTAATGATGGATTTAAAAATAAATAAATTCATGATTAATTAAATTGAAGGAATTATTGACTGTAGATTAAATTATATCTAGTTGAAGGTATTCCCGTTGCAACTAGTTTAAAATAAAAAAAAAATTATTCTGTTATTTTTATTTCCTAACTAATCTTTTGGTTGTATCATGGGATTGTGTGGGGAGAAGGTGGGTATTAAAATTTGTATCATAGTTGTGGGTTAAAAACTTGGACCCTGGGAAAATGTGGGAACCCGAAAAGAAGTTCACAAAACTTGATCTTCTATGATTAAAATAAAAATAAAATAATAATTTTTTTTGGATTGTTGTAATCACCTAGTGGCATTTGTTCAAACCCGGTAATGGGGAATGATGAATTAGATTGATATTCTTGTGAATTTACAGTGTATTAAGAACTTGGTTTCCTTGCAAAGATGTTGTTTGATGAGCCCTAGCTCTTACTTTTAGTCATGTGATGTGTTGATCCCATAGAGACTCCTCGTTGTTTGGAATGCTAATTTGTGTGGTCTGACTCTTGTGGATGAGTGCTAGTGGTTGCATTCAGGGGACAGTCGGAGGAAATTATAAGTTTGTTAGTTGTTTAGAGCTCCCCTTCCTTCAATAGTTATGCGAGTTGGATTTGGTTATCTTTTTTTCGACTTAATCCTCGTATCTGAGAGTAGATATCAGGACTTGGTGTCACATTTGACCAAGCTTTTTCCTATGCATTCTTAGATCTCATCTCGATGTTTAGTACCCTATTGGTGGCCCATGAAGGGTTGAAAATTGAATTTCATGTTGAATTATCTATATTTTATATTCGTAAACTTGAGTTATTTTATCAAGGACTAGTACTTTATTTTATGACTTGATTGAGAAGCTCTCAGGATTTTTCTATGGTTTTAAATTATTGCAAGAATTTTAAGAATTGAAATGTGGATACCTAGCCATTTTCTTGATTTATGATATTTATTATATTTTAATTTTTATTGGTGACTCGGAGCTCGTTTATCTTGTTGAATACTTGGCTAAATTTTTTCAAGAATGTTACATGATTGTTTCTTGTATGTTGACGAAATGGTTCTACATTGTCATATTGTGATATTTTTTCGTATGGGGGTACACCATAGGTGCCTTGATTGTATACTTAGGTCTTCAAGTTATACCTTTGGTTTTGGAAGGATGGAACCTTCTGTGTCGAGGATCTAGGAGTGAATATTTTGTTAATCAACCTTTCTTGAGAGAGAGAGTTCTCTATGTCGTGTTGTCTAGTTAGCAGGTTTGATAGTAGTGGTTGCGATTCTCTTCCACCATGGTAAGAGATCTGTTACTCATTAGAGTATGTATGTTTTGGTTATGGGCTTATGGATTCTTTTATGATCATATTAACTCTTAGATGATTGTAGGTTTTAGTGGATTGTATTTTGTTTGGATGCGATATTCCATGATGACATGTTAATTTTTAACATGGTTTCCTTGTTTCATTTTAGAAAGGATCAAAATTTGGAATGTATGTATCTTTCTAAATATGGTTATATTTAAGCCCATTCGGGTAATGTGATTAATTAAGTGTACTTGTTTTTCTCTCGATGGGCAATAAATAGATCTACCATTGCCTTAACATTTTAAATTGTTTATGTATACCACTCTATAATCTATTAATTATTGGGTTATGTTGAGATACATATGGATGCCTTAGGGTCTTTGGACCTTTCTCTTAGAGATTTTGGTTTTTTAGATCTTCTGATTTTAATCTTAGTTTTTCTTATCTCGTGCTTTTTATAATTGGCCGTAGAGCCCATGTTTGGTTAGACTAGTTGATTTTCCTCTTATATTTGATGTTTTATGGATGCGAAGTGTGTATCCATGGAGTAAATATTTCCTTCTCACCTAGTTTCTTTGTTGAATTTACCTTGTGGAGGTATTAGTTTTTGTTGGAAACTCTCCTTTTTATATTTGATGAACCTCTTTAGAGTTTAAACAACAAACGTTGTTTTCTTTCCACAACCAATCTAAACCTCTTAAACTCATAAAAGTAATTTTGCATCTTTAACGATATTTTTCATTGTAACTTCTTTTTATACTTATGGAGACCCACTTGGAGTGCATCAGTGATACTTGTAATTCTTTGGTAAACTCTTTAAATCCATGTGTGTTTCATATTGGTTGATTGATCTCTAGTTCCTATAAAAGTAATGATGTGATATTTTTAACTATTCCTACTCATTAAAATATAATTTGTACTATGATTAAAATGAACATAATAAAAATATAGTTTAGGTTCTTGAAGTTTGAAACTTAACAAGTAAACTAGAACATTAGGAGAAAGGAAAATGGTTCCTTCCTCTAATCTTGGTGGATTAATAGAAGTAATAATACTATGTGAAAATAGGAAGAAGTTTGTTGTTTTACACTCCCTATAAGTAAGATGAATTATCTTTCCATCTATATAGAATACAATGGTATCATGCCAACATTGGTTGTGTGCCTTAATGACGTAAAATATGTGATATAATTGTTATCAATAATTCACCCTCAAGGTAAATTTTTGTAATTTATTCAAAGTCTTCAGGCTCAGGTGGGTTTAAATGGTTCAAGGGAAACTTGCTCAGATTTTATTACAAGCCTCCACTTTTACCCAGATCCGTTTGGGCTATGCTCAAAAAACTCTACAGAATTCACACCCGAATTCAAAACACGTCTGCAATAAATTTCTTTTCTCAAACCATATAAATAGACCCCCCTGTCCAAGAAAAATACAAGGAGTTAGTAAAAATTGCAAGAAATCTTAAAAACTGAGGTCACATGCCTCTTTTAGTGAAAATATCGTATGAGAGTTGCGGATGGAACCAAGGCTGTAAAAATTGTAAGAAATCATACCAAGGTTCATCGTACGAAGTTTAGGGCCAAAATGTGAAGGAGAAAGAGAAATGTGGATAAATAGGGTGTTTTTATCTGAGAAAGTCTGTGGGATGTCGTAAGAGATGGAACCTAAAAATTTGAAATGGCCGATTTGTAAAGGAATCGCTTAAATCAAGATTTTTTTGTCCCAGGCCGCATAGGTGAACGAGGGATGTCCGAGACCTGAGAATCTTAAAAAGCCACATTCAAAGGGAAAACAAAAAAATCAGAAGTTTTTTGTCCTGCACAGTCCATGGGATAGTTGCGACACAGGTACACACGAGACCTAAAAACCCAAAAATGCCACAGGACAGTGTAAAGGAGGTGAAGCCAAATTCAACGGCCCTCATGGCCTGATCAATGTTGGGATGCGTGGGACATCAAAATCTTAAATCTTCACATGAAGAGGGAATCAACAAAGGAAGAGAAAGGAGGCCCAGATGGCCTGGGTACACATGAGACATGAGTTCCCCAAAAACCTGAAATAGCCAAAATACATAGAGTAAAACTCAACGCTTGACCCTAAACTTTTAATCGGCATAATTTTTGAACCGGAGCTCTAATTTTCATGACATTTGACTTTCTGGAATGAACACGACATCCTCTACACCACAGAAACTGGATTTATTATTTTTAATAAGGGTGGATATTGGAAAATAAAGGAAATTTCCTTAGTCCCAGTCAATCAAACACTCAATCCCCTTAAATGAAAGAAATGCCTTGCAGAGCCAAAACAATGTTCTACACTCAGAAGGCCATAAATTTTGTAATTCACAGCAAAAAAGAACAAAATTGGTACCATTGGAATCATATTTCAAGTCCCAATTCTCAGAAATCAATAAATTTAGAATTTGATTATAAATCAATGGTGTTATTGTAGAAAATGTGGAGAGGTTCCGAACATTGTTTATTTGGTAGTTGGGACGCATTTAATGGAGCATGGGCGACATATTTTAGTGTTGTAAGTTATGGGATAGTATGGGGGGAATTTTGCAAGAAAAAGAACATCATTTCACTCAATTTACTACGTTTTTAAAATGGTTGAAGGACATATTTTGGGATATCCATTTTCCCTCCCTCTCTCTCTTCTCATATTTCTATAAATTGGAGTGTTGGGCTCATTGTAAAGGGAGATATTTATGGAGTAGTAAAAATCTATCAAAACTGTTTTTTGAAACCAATGTGTTGCAAGCCATTTTATTGGACTCCTTGCATGGTGATCCAAACCCCTATTTTTTAATAGACTAAACTGTGCATATCATGAAACAATAAATATAAGTTGTGGATATCTCTTCCCCTGCTATGTTTGTTGTATTCTTCTTGCCCTTTCAAATCATATTACAAATATATTGTGTCTATCTTATGTTGTTACATGGATTCATCATCATTGTGCATGTATGGAATATTGTTGTGAGTGTTTTTTTTAGACTGTGGAGAACTGTTATCACCCCTTCTAGTATGCACTTTGCTTCTATTTTTTCACACATTGGAAGACCATTCTCACACTCTCCTTTTCTAGTGTATCACCACTTTAGTATAGGATTTGTTTTCATGTATTCTCTCTCCCTGGTCCCTTGGAAAGTTAGGTCAAGAAAAGATAATTTTGGCTTCATTAGAGTAGATTTTGGCAGGTAGTTTAGCAGCAAGAACCAAATTTCTTTGGAGGTCTATCTCAAGCAGCAAGTCCCAAAACTTGGAGATAATACCCATGTTATCTGATCACACCATGGGCTCAGGCACACACACTTATGAAAATTGAAGGGTGTTGTGATTCAGAGATAACAATAATAATAAAATGAATGCCTTAATTAAGAAAACTTATAAGAAATGTGCTTAGCGAGCGTAACTATAACTTGCGACTTATAGTTTGGATTATGGAATGAGTAAGTTTATGGGTTTGAGCACAAATTTATAATTAAATAACCCTCATTGTATAAATGACTATTGCATGCAATAAAATTATAAAACTACATAATCTAAAATGTTTGAGCTAATTGAAAGGTTCCCTTGAAGTACAGCAGGATTAACTAAAGTCTTTTGCGGCATAATATTTTTGGGTGTGACATGGTTGAGTACTTTTCATTCAAACTTGATATATAAAACAATAAAACACAGGTAAAATGGTTATGACACTAGTTTATCCCAGGTCATTTTTGGACCTCTCTTTGAGTATTTAAAATTTTTACAAATACATAAATATTTTATCCCTCTTTTAGTGTGAATTAATTGATATATTTGTGCTGATGGACTCTACGTCTCATCATACCAAGGGTGGTAACTTATTGAACCTTTAATTCTATCTGCCTACCGAGATTAATGAAACACCGCATTGATGGTGATTGGATTTTAGCTGTGATGGACTCCCCTGAACATACATGTGTGTGTTTCCCCTTGAAATATTTTTTTTCTCTTCGTACCGTTGTTGCTTCGTAGCTTGACGAGTGTGAATTATGGCCTTTTAAGAGTGGTTATTTATCTCTTTTTTTATAAAGGCACCCTCCTTATGTGTGGATTAATTCCTTGGTGACCTAGGTTTATTGGTAAATCTAAGCAACATACATTAAGGCTATGAAATCATTTTGGGAAGTTCTCTTTTTATTTTCTTGGGAAACCTTTATGTTTCTTGTCCCCTTTTATCCTTGGGAAGGGAAAGTGCAAGTTATTTTCGCAAGTTGTTACTCAAGTATTGGTGTGATGTACTAGTAGATTGTCATTGGACACACCTCTCGTTGCTTATTTATTTTCCTATATCCCTTGAGTGTTGATTTTTGTTATGATTTAAGTGTGTGCTCTCTTTATGATTATTTTGAGTTTGGGAAAAAACTTAAAATAAATAAATTATGTTGTGTTATACAGGGTGATTGGTGTCTCTTGTGTTGATATGCTAGTCGGGAAAGGATTGTTTTCCTTCAAAGTGTAAATATTATCTAAGTGTTTGAAGTCTCTAAATCAAGGTTAGAGTGGTGTGTTTGATTTTGAGTACAAATTCAAGTTATAGAAAACCTTGTTGTCAAGATTATGCTTAGTATTACCATGAAAAATTTAATTGAGTCCTTTTGAGTTATTAAAGTTCTTCCAATGAATATCCTACATCCTTGTAAACGTTTTTACTAATTTAGGTGTTTTCCTTGATGTTAAACCTCTTCTTCTATGATATTCAATTTCTGACGCCTATGAGTAGACATGTTTTTTCCATGCAAAATTGAGGGTAAAGATTGGTAGTTGTTAACCTTGTTTAAATAACAAACATTTGAAGTGTAACCCAACCTAAGTAGAAGTATAAACCTTTATTATTATAGTTTGTTGTATCGGTGCATGGTTATGTATTCATCCTAAGTACATGGATTTATCCTTATTATCCGTTATCCTTGTTGAATAGTGTTGGACTAAACTTGGGTTCTGAGAATCTAATTTTCTTTGAAATAAAGAAAACCCGCATAGAGGGTGTGACTTCTATTTCTATGCATTGTTTCCATACCTCGTTTCCATGAATTTTTGGAGGAATTAAAATCTAAGGGGTATGGGGATGTAACTCCCATTCCTCTTCAATGCTGATTGAAATATGATTTCAATTTTTCTTGATTATAATCCTAGACACTACTACTATATTCTAGTTAGCATACTGATAAGATACACAGGACATCATAATTACTATTGTGTTCTGATTTTTATTTTGACTATATGGTTGTAGTGTGGAATTTTGATATACATTATTGTATATGATTTGATTAGATTATTTGGCAGACATTATGGATGTGTTAAAATTTTGACATGATGTGATTTATATGATGGATTATATGCATGGATCGACATATGAGTATTTGATGATCTAGTGCTAGCACTGTGACTAAGATATTGGACTTGATAAATATATGTTACTAGATGATTTATTTGTTTTTTTAATCTTATTGATAATTGTTAAATTGATAAAATTGAAATATTTAGAATTGTGAACAATTGGTGCAATAACTATAATTTTAGCGATGTTTCAGTTATGATGTTTGATTATGTGAATCGATATGTATCTGTGTGTATTTTATTATCTCGATGTCGTTAATATGGCCACATGAGTAAAAAAAGGTATTATTTATATTTTTTCAATAATTTTCAACAAAAAAAATGAAAGGGGATAGGAGACCAACGGTGAAGAAATTTGGGGTATTAACAATAGGTCACCTTGGCAACTAGTGTAAATGTATGATGTATTTTTGTTGTTAGTTTGTTAGGAGGTAGCCATTGGGGGGGTGGAATCAAATGTAAACTTGGGTAAATTTTGGGTTTTCACTTTTGATTTTATTTATTTATGAGTAATTGCATTTTTATTAGTATTTTGAGTCAATTTTATTATTTTTTTTTAAGTACTCTATTTAAGATAATTAGACTTGATTAATAAGTGTATTTTAGGAAGTGAAAAAAGGGGCATAACCAATGTGAGTAGGTAGTCTTGGTTGTTGTTGGATTTCATATATTTTACTTACTTTTGAGTGTGGTGCACTCAACCTTACATGTAAATTTCGGATTTTAACTTTCAAGCCAATTTTGAAGGCTTGGGGAAAAAGTTAAGCTTGTCCCACACCTCTTAAAGTCACCCACCCAATATGCCTATGATGTGAGGGGTTTATTTTAGGCCATTTTGTGTGTTATAATGGAGAAAAAAGAGGGATTAATTGCATTTTTCTTACAAGAGTATTTAATTGTTTCCTTTAGGGGGTGTGGATTTGAGTTGGAGTGTGTAAGAGGGTTATCATTCCCTCAACTACCAATTTATTGTGCTTTGGAGATTGGGTTTGACCTTGTGATTTGGAATTGAGGACAAATTATGAGGCCTCTTACATTGAGCCACATACCCTCTCTCTCCTCTCTTTCTACTTATTCTAATATATTTGAGGAAATGTGGGTTACATATTTTTATTTTTGGACTCTTGCTTTTAGAGGAGAACTTACTCTTGGAGTGTTTCTTGGAGTTGGAGATAGCTTCTGATTTTTTGGACTTGGAAAGGTTGTAATCTTTCTTGTGGATTGGAAACACTTGCAATGGAAATGTAGATCTTCATGCTTTGTTTTCTTTATCTAATTCATTGTCCATATGTTTATGAATGAATTGTTTTTGCATGTGTGATTTTGGGATGTAAAATGGTCCTTAGGTTGTGAAGTAGAATATGGAAATGGGAATATTTTCGAGGGAGGAATAAGATTTTTTATTGGGCCATTTTAGGAGGGAGTTGAGTTGGGGTGTCCCACCTTGTGATAAGTAAATTTTTCTTATCTTGTTGTATTATTGTGGAACGCATAAGATTTTGTTTTCTTTAGGGAGGCATAAGATTTTTTTCTTTCTTGAGGGGAGGCATAAGAGTTTTTGTTTTCTTGAGGGAGGAATAAGATTTTTTTGTTCTTGAGGGAGGCATAAGAGTTGTTTTTTTATTGGAGGGAGGTATAAGAGTTTTGTGGGTTGTGATTGAGTTCTTAAAGGTTTTAAGGTGGAAAGCCAAGCCATTGGGAGGAATAAGATGAATAGCCATGTTCCTTTCTCATTCTTGGCTTGTTCATTAAGTATAATATTTACAGCTAAAACCATGAAAAGTTTTCCATGGTTGCTCTTCTTTCGCTCATGGCTACTCCTCGCTATCCTCTTCCAAAACCTAAAAATAGAAACTAAGAAAATATGAAAAAGGAAAAGAATAAGAACAATCCATGGAGATGATTAGGGTTAGTTAAAAATTCCTAAGATCCAAGTTCTCTAATTGAATCCATGTAATTCTTGTGATTCCTCCCTACAAAAGTTAGGTGGGGATTAGGTGGAAATATGATTCTACGTAGGATGCATGTGTAGCTTTTGGAATGGGGCCACTAAAGGGTGTTAGGACGTAAGTTTGAATTGTGATCTTATGTTTAGTTGGTGACTTTTAAATTAAAAATCCCTTACCATTTTATTTAATTAATTCAAACTTACTGATCGATAATCAGACAATATTTATATCAGGGATTGATTTTAATTATATGTAATTTATTAGGAAGGTAAGATTAGACTTATCCTTCGATTATTAAATAAATAACGAAACAAGGGTATTTTAGAAAATGGATTGTAAGGGTTAAATAACAAAATTTAACGAGAACCCTGGATGTTGATTTAAGCCCATAATGTTGGATTAAAATAATATTAAATTATTGGTTACTTAAAATGAAGTAATTATTGATCGTGGATTAAATTAAATCTAGTTGAAGGTATTCTCATTGCAACCCATTTTTTTAAAATATTCCATAATTTTTTTCCTAACTAATATTTGGTTTTCTATCATGGCATTGTGTGGTAAAAATGTGGGCGTTACACTTGTTCCTTAATTTATTTTCTCCAAAGATCAATCCAGAATGTGAAAAATACCTCTATCATATTTGTAATATTCTTTGAGATGTATTGGGACTTAATTTTGAGAGTTTGATGCTCATATTCGTGCTCTAAATCGAGCATAGTTATTGGTACTGTATAAATTGACTCTAAACGATCGAGGTACCTGATTGGAAAATTTCTTATCTCAATAAGTAAACTAATATTTTTTATCTATCCCATTTCACTGCTTTCATCTTCATGCTTGAGCACATTAGGATACTAATATGAACATTCTTCTTCCTCCTTAAACTTCTCAAATGTTTGCATCACGAATGATTAAAAAATCATGTCATATTTTTTTTGCTTCATTCTGGTCCAACATACAACTTAAAGGGTCAAACTCCTTGCAATGTTGATGATCTTCTTGGCTGATTGTAGTGAGTAATGATGTCATTGAGTAATCACAACCTTTAATAAGTGCAACAATCTCTAAACATGCAGAACAATAAGGATACTTGCATTTAATTGCATCATCTTGCTCATTTTACAATTGTACTTCATTTTTTTTTATATCATTCTCATCCTCATCCTCCAACAAAAATTTTCTTAAAGTGAATTCATGTCGAACATGGTCATGGGGCAGCAATAAATTTGTTGATTGATTTTTAGATTGGATCTAAAACACCTCTTCTTTAAAAAAAAATCATGATAAATACTTATGGGAAAATTTGCATGCTTGATTACCAAATTTTCATTCTTGAAACAAGACATATTTATATCAACATCATGAAAATCAATAGCTTGTAAATCAACAATTGTACCAGGAGATTGTACAACATTTTACTTTCTTATCTGAATTGTAGGATCCTCTATATGCTTATTCAAAACATCAATCGTAACTTGTAACTCAAAAGGATAGAAATAATTTTTCCTAAATTTCACTTTACGATGATGGCCATGACACCGCTATGAGATTTTCCATTCTTGCATGCATCCTTTATTCAACTGCAGAACCATATTGAACTGAAATTTTTTAACCTATTCCTACATATTTTGCATGAATTACAACCTCTTGTTTTCTTGAATTAGCTACCAATTTTGATTAATTTTATGATCATCACCATCCTAAATTAGGCTTGACTATAAAGGAGGAGTGGTGGATTGGGTATCATGTTTGATTTGGTAATTTTTTGACAAAGGATAAGCATGTAAAAACTTCATGTTAGGTAGAGGGAGTGGGAATAGCAGAGACAAGGAAACTTTGAATATGAAAATTGGGCTCAGGTGGCTGACAAGGAATGTATGTCAGAATGTCCTATTGATAGGGTTCCTCTACCTTGAGATTTTTTTCGTCTAATGGATGTCATTTCTTAATGTGTTCTTTAAGAGCTCTATATGTATTCTATAATCCGTAAAATTTATTTCAAACTCTTTGTTAGACATATAAATTCTCCCATAACCAATATAATATGCATAACATACATATTTATGTGCATAACCTTGTGTTTGCACAACTTAATTATTGTGTAGAAACAAGATTATGCACTTTACACATAATTTAACTCGGTCTTATACTACTATTTAGAAGGTTCTAAAGTGGTTAAAACAATAATTAATCCCACCTTTTGGCCATATTTATTTCAAGTTTTATTTTATACTTCCCGTTAATTTTTGAGCAAATACCCACCCATTTTGCAACTACTGCGTCATTATATCCCAACTTAAGGGAACTCCAGCCTATACTGGGGTGCTAAAGGGCACCTTGGTCCCACTTCTAGGCACACCGATCTATGCACATCCTATTCTGGATTTCTTTTGTAGTTTTTATAGTCACTTTTTATGTTTATCTCTTTCTCAGTCAGTCTTTTCAGTATTTATTGAAAAATTAGACTTGAGAGTCTTATAAATATAAATATTATAAGACCATAATGAAGGTCCTAGTGGTACATACTACTATCACTCCATCTAGACCTACATCCATTGCATCACTTACATCCATTAGGGTCATCCATCAAGGCTAGGCAATCTACATCACACACACTTCATAGAGAGAAGGGATTCTATTTTATTCCATGCAAACATTATATTTATATTTTTCATAGGTACTATTTCTCACTACTTCACAGTGTGATTGACACGAGATAACCTAGTGAACAACATGCACACACACACCAGAACTACATCTGGGTCTCAAATTTAGTACAAAGTTCACTGATAAGACCATTAGTTTGGCAGCTAAGGTTAGTCCGAACCATTCATATCCATGTTTTATTTTTATCTAGTTTGATACTTCTCTTTGCTTTGTAGATCATTACACTATTCACTCAGTGAATCTAGTATGATAAATAGGAAAGATTTAGAACCAGCTTATATCCATAATAGTTGTAGGTTTTGAGCTTTTAAAGTGTTCAGAGTTCCCAGATTATAGACCAAGGAACCCATTGGTGCCCAAGTACAGGTCCCAGGTGGTTCAAATATATACAATATGTCAAATATGTCCTTCGTAGGGTTCCCAAGTGTTCATCTCCACGGACAAATTCTCTATTTAGACCTGTAACAACCTGCGATGGTATTCTTCAAACAGATAACATGTTTTCCTTCCTTTCTCTTGTATATTAGGGTTTCATTTCACTTAGAGAAATTATTTGCAATTATTCTATATTGTTTATTTCATTTATATATCATTTTTAGTCCTCCTATACTATATTAACTATTTGCTATACATTCTCTAGGTATCAGTTGATTTTTAGTTAATCATTTTGGTGAACCCGACGTCTTCTTCTAGTACCTTTTAGGGTATTTTGTTCACACATTTTTTCCACCATGTCATCTCCTTATTAGGTCATGCCCTAGTCTTCGTATCCTATCTTAACACCTACTAGGGTAACCATTATAGTTACTATTGTTGCAGAATTCATGCATGTGTGTACTGAACACCCACCTCACTTTGTCACTCTTTCATCTGACTCATCCATCAATGTTGTTTCCACACACCGCACTTGCATTACTCCACTTTTTTTCTCCACCTGTCTCGCTACCACCACTATTTGTACCTGATGCTCCCTCAATTCCTTCCAAAGGCAATGATATCATTGACAAGATCAAGAATACACCTGCTAAAATATCACTCTACAATTTACTACGCAATGCACTAGATTACAGGAACACTCTTAAGGCTACCCTCTGTGCTATCCATATTAAGCACAACCATTCTATTTGAATATATTTACCATCTCATTCAATCTCTTTATATCGTACCCCATGATATCTTGTTTACTAACGATGATGTGTCACCCAGTACAAATAATAACCCTTGTTTACCGTTATTCATTATTCATGTCATTAGTAATACTTGTATTAGGCATGTCCTCATTAATAATGGGTTCATTGCTAACCTTTATGCCCCTTATCTCTTACAACAATTAGGTATCAATAATCATCTCATCTCCCGTAACTCCACTCTCATCTGTGGTCACAATTCTTCTATTCACACATTCCTTGGAACTATATCACTCCACATTCATGTCAGACCTAAAACCATTCTTACTTAATTATATGTCCTTGATGCTTCTATTCAATTAAATCTCCTCCTTAGTAGAACTTGGATCCACGCCATACAAGTCATGTGCTCCACTGTAGATAAATGTGTCAAATTTCTTCATAATGGTTATGAACATACTATTACTACTAATCCAGAAACGTTCAAATATTGTTGCATTGATCCTATCATTTCTATTCTTGTCCCACCCCTTCCATCCATTCCCTATGCTAACCTTGATAAATATGATGTTGGTCAATCTAGTGTGCCCATCTCCAATATTCCTATTATTTCTTCTCCTGCTATCCCCACGCATATTTTTTCTATCCTTTCACCAACTTTATTTTCCCCTTCTAGTACACCTACCTCCACTATTCCCCATAGAGTTTATCCTGTCATATCCACTCACACTTCGGCCATCATTTCACCAACTTTCTTTATCCCTGCTAGCACTTTGTCCCCACCACCCTCTACTCCTAATCTACCTATAAATTTCCTCGATAGCACTACCCAAACTGATGACACACATACTGATGTTTCTACCACATCTGATGATGAATTTGATGTCATCAAAATCACTAATGAGTCACTTTATCAACTAGATTTTATCCCTCACGGTCTGTTCGATTCCTACTTTGAAGAAACTTTTTTTTGCTGATGGCCCAGGTGAATATTGGTTCAAAAACTCTCCATCCACTAATGCTATGATACTATATAAATGATATTTTACTAGTTTTGATGTCATTTAATCTTCCTTCCCACCAGAGGCAACTTAACGATCCCCTTTCAACTACACCTTATATATCAATCAAGCATTTTGGGAAAAATTCCTCTTGATCTAACAAGCTTCGATACTATCTGTACTCATGATTTCTTACCTAGGTTTTGCATGACACTCAATGACATATTGCCACCACTCCATTCACCCCACCTTTACTACTATTATTTCCACATTACAATAGCTTATGGCTTACGGGTTTTTCAACTAATGATATTTTTTGCACATATTACCCATGGCTTTCCCCTTACACTCTGAACATCTTGGATTGATTATATTAGCATAACACTTGACCCGCTCCATTATTAGCTTTCATAACACATGCCTTTTGGTACCATCTCTATTGCAAATCATTATTATCATGCATATGTACCTAAATTTTCACGTTGGTGTCCTCATGGCTTCCCACCAATTACTTTTATGGATAAAGAATATGTGATGAATGCTTATCTCCTATGTCCTAATTTGTCTTTATATGACCCACTTCATGCTCTCACTTACCAAATTTAAAACGCATCCCCTATTGTTTTTGACCAAGAAAATGATGATTTTCTTGATGGTGTTTCTTATTCACCTTCGTCAGTCTCTCACCTATGGGGGAATAGTAACTGCAAACTCCCCTGTACTCATTTTATCCTAGCTTCCCTTCTACATTTTACATTATCATTCACATATACCTATAATTCTTACACATTCGAGCACCCTCGTTACGCGATGATGCACTCTTGTGCTTTGGTTCACACTAGAGATTTGAGAGATTACCATTAAAATGAACCCCCACACAACACACATCCTACCTCATCCTATACATAACTCATCTACTCATTATTCCTACATCATCTATCTCATACACGCTACACTAGTTATAATTATATAAGCCTTGCTTAATTTCTCATCCATACATTCCAAATTTATGCTAGGTCACATTATCCATGGGTCTAGGTTTACACATCACCACTACCTATTGTATTTACACCTATCATCAAACTTTCTACATTCTACCACACATCTACGCATCCTATTAACTATTCGGTCACCTACACTACATTGTGCTACTCACTGGAGTCACTACCATGTGATGCACTCTAGTTCATTGGTCCATACTCTACTACCGAGGGTTTACCAATCAAATGGACATTACCTACATGTGACATGTCATCATACCAAATCCATCGGGATAGTGACCAATGCTCTAGGCTATATCATCACCCACACCTCATAAAGCGATATACACCATAGGTTAAATCAGCATTCTTTCTATTACATCATTCTATTACATCATACTATCACATTTATCACTTCCAAAATTATTCCATCACATTTTCATGCCTTCAATCATCACATAGTGGTATACACCTTAGGTTAAATAAGCATTGTTCTCATAAATTTCTCATTATCATCTTACATCCTATCATCACCTATTCTATAATCTTATTCTACGACATTCTCTAAAAGCATTATTCATCCTACTCATTACTTACTGGTATACGCTTTAGGCTAAATCACCAATTTTAGTCACACTCATCACTTAGTTGTATATGCTTTAGGATAAATCATCACCCTCGCCTTATTCATCATGTAGTGGTATATGCTTTAGAGATAAATCACGACCTCATTCTTATTCATCACGTAGTGGTCTACAATCAATGATAAATCACCACCACATAATCCTATACGCTTCATACACCCTCATAAATCATCTTGTACTCACATACACTATAGGATAAATTGTGACCTTCTTCTTTCATTATTTAGTGATATACGCTTAGGGATAAATCATCACTCACCCATTCAACAGGTCATGGTATACGCTTAGGCTATAGGGTCCACGCTTATCTCTCCCTCTATCTCCTAACCATCCACTCCTTCCATAGTGATATATGCTTAGGGATAAATCATCACTTGTCCTTCCCACAAATTTTTTTGGTATACACTTACGCTATAGTGTCCATGCACATCATATCCCAATGTCACATTTCATCGCCATTACATATACACACTCATCACAACGCCCTAGACACAACCAACACTAATGGAAAAAATTTCCTGATTGATGCACTCTCATTGTACTGGCTCATTCTTGATTGTTGATGGGATAAAAAAAAATGAACCTCGCTACATACACTTCCATAAAATTGGGGCGTACATTACCAATATCATTATATTTTGCATTCCATTTAGTCCATTCACAGTATATTGTATTGTCTTGGGGGTATTTACTTTTTCTTACTAGTGTTTTACATGTTCACTTTACTAGACATGTTAGCTTGATTTATCATTTTTTCATTCTCATACATATATGTGCATTCACCTCTTTGTTTAGTGTGATCACATATACAAGAAATCTACACACAACATGGATGCTCACCTTCTACCCTTAGTATAATGGTCGGTGAGGGCATGCACATTCGTCCTATATAGGTACTATTATTTGATTTTTGTACATAACATCTTCTACTACTTCTTCGTACTCACTTTCACATGTTGGTTTATCACTCTAACATGTAAAGGTTTGTTCCATTTGTAACAATTGTTTCTACAAGATTACATGTTTCCATGAATACTTATTTATTTCTACTTCTCTATGTTATTTTCCATTCTATGTGGGATTTTCCCCTTTTTTGTGCACACTTATCTTGTTGTTTTTTGTCCATGATGGCCTTACATGTCTTGAGACATCGTGAGTGATGTCCACTTGTTTGTAACCCATGCTTTTTGTGGTCTTATTGTTATTTCTTGCATGTTTACACTATTTTGCTTGGTATTTTTTCTACACTTTACTTTTTTTCAATGATTGTATGCATGTTCTTGCAGACTAAAACTTATTTTGGATAGCCATCCCCTTTTATGTGCACCTTGGTATCTACAAATAACTTTCCCTTTCCCCCTACAATGCTAATTTGGTTACGGGTTATAGTGTGGTTGGTCATCTTTTGGGGCAATATTTCTCCTTTAGAGTTCATCACATGTACCCCCAAAGATGGGGGGAAATCAATTTTGGTTTTTCTACTAACATAGTATATTTACACCATTTGAGATACACTGAGTGAGTTAAGACCAATATACAAACTCCATACACAACATACATAACTAAAAAAAAATGTCCTTCACCAATTCTATGAATTAGTTATGGGCTTACGGGTTAAAGTGGGTGGCCTCTCTAAAGTTCTATGTCTAGTGGCATTATATCTCCTAAAAAAATAGCACGGGTACAAAGATATCTTAAAACATTTCAGCAGTAGTGGTTAGAGTTGAGAGGGACACATAGCATTTCCTACCTACACATCTTCAACCAGGGTGATGTGAGATCACTAGAAAAACTCGTGATACTACAGGATATCCTTCTACAACCTTCTTCTTTAAATGGATCAAGTGCACATGTTCCATTTACTATTTTTCTAGCCTATTTTACATTTACATACTTTACATTTTTGTATTTAACACAACATTTTTACATACATACATATGTGACAACTTGATCATTTTCTCCTTGCAGGGTCTACCATATGAGAAACAAGCAGTCCAATTGGGGGGCAACAACAACATCAATAGTGATAATGACAACACACCACTATTGGCATTTGAGTTTACTAACAATGTTGGAATACAACTACACAGTAGCAGTAGCTACACACATGTTCTACCCTAGGTTCACTCTTATCACTTTTTACGCGCATTTTTTCATCTTTAGAATACACACTTCTCCATATTAATATTTTTTTCATTCCATGCTTGAGTCTCATCCATCCACATGTTTTATTCTACACTCTACATGGATATCAGGTAGGACATCTCTTTCTACCTTATGTTACTGAGGATTTTCTCTCACTAACTTAATGTGGGGGAAAATGTAGACAAAAAATTATGTACTTTACGCATAATTTTATCCCTTGGTCTTATACTACTATTTAGATATTTGTGAAGTGGTTAAAGTACTAATTAATCCCACCTTTCAGAGATCTTTATTTTATATTTTATTTCATACTTCCTATGTATTTTCCAGTCACATACCTGACCTTTTCGTAACTTTGGCATCATTCTAGTCCAAATTTAAGGTGCCCCATCTTGTATTGGGGCACCCTAGGGTGCACCCTAGTCCCACTTCTGGGGTGCCCTAGATCTATGCACATCATTTTTCCACTTTATTTTGGGGTTTTAATAGTCATATTTTATGTTCATATTTTTTCTCAATCGGTCTTTTCGGTATTTATTACAAAATTACACGTCGAGATTCCTATAAATATAAATCTTATAAGACCATAATGAGGGTCCTAGCATCACATACTACTATAACTCCATCTCTATTTACATCCATTGCATCACTAACATCCATTAGTGTCATGCAGTCAAATCTAGGAGATCTATTATCACACACACTCTATAGGGGTAGGGATTATATTATATTCCATGCACACATTCTATTTACATTTTCTATAGCTACTACTTCTTGTTACTTCCCAAAGTGTGACTTGCACCAAAGCACCTAGGGCATGACATGGAAACACAAACTAGAACTACATCTGGGTCCAAAATGTAGTACAATGCTCAATGATAATACTACTAGTTTTGTGGCTGAGGTCATTCTGACCCATTCATATGAATATTTTATTTTTCTAGGGGTTTGATACTTTTCTTTTCTTTACAGGTCATTACATAGTTTACTCGATGAATACAGTGTGATAGACATGAAAACATTCAGAAGGAACTTGCAACCATAGAAGTTATATGTTTTGAATTTTTACAGTGATCAGAGAACCCAAATTGAAGACCAGGGACGCCCCGGGGAGCCCCAGTACATTCCTAGGTGCCTCAGACATCTCAGATCTACAAGATCTACCCTTCGCTACATCCCTAAGTGTCCATCTGCACTTCCAGATTCTCTTTTCATACCTACGATAACCTACGATAGTATTCTTCAATCAGATAAGCTATTTTCGTCCTTTCTCTTACATATTAGGGTTTCATTTCACTTAGAGTAATTATTTACAATTATTCCATATTGTTTTATTTCATTTATACAACATTTTATTCCTCATCTATTAGATTAACTATTGGGTATACCTTCCCTGGGACCTTAGTTGATTTTTATTTTATCATATTGTAATGATGACCACACTGATAATAAAGGTTTTTGTCATGACGATATTTTCTTTGATAAGGGTTATAATATTGATTTAGATGAGGATATGGGTAAAATGGAGGTGGATCTGAATTATTCAGCTCTTGGAAGAAAGATAATTCCACAAATAAAATGATGCCATGATTGCATGACCTCAAAGAAAGATGAAAAAATGGGAAAAAAGGACTTTCTACAAGTGAAAAAGACTTTTTAAAACTAATAAAATAACCAAATATACATTTTTATAAATACCTTCAAAAGGATCTATCTCAAAACCTTGATGTAACCTTGGGAATGAAAAAGTGTTTTACTTATTTGAAATCACCTTCATGGAGTCACGAGATGTGTTATTCATTAGATGTTAAATTTATGAAATCATCAATATTAGTCCATCCTCCCACATGACATGTTAAAAAATATTATCTAGAAGAAGTGCACCCTTGTGAGGATTGGAAAAATTTGTTCTTTCTTCCTCATCACTTTTTTGGATAGAAAATCGAAAACACCTCACGGGCTTTGGGTATTCTAAATGTTAGGTCAATCTCAATATTTTAATGGTTTTTTTCATTTTTTTTCACTGTATTGCTAACTAGACTTAAATGGGAGAAGAGTTAGAAATAAAATATTTAAAAGGGGGGTGCTACACCATGAGTTCCTAGATAATGCTGAAATTAAGGTGGTGAACAAACTAATAATGAAAACAACAAACTTGCACGACCCCAGAGGGTATTTGGTGAAATTGTAAATCAAAATAATTGAAATATGTTAAGGGATAGCTAACAATACACTGATTTCAATATGCATGCACATAAAATAAACACGCAATGAACTACTACTTGCAATGAAGGAAGATTATTAAATCAATTAGCTTAATAAATTTAGAGAAAATCCAAAATAATTAACTACTGGAATGCACAAGATTGCAAAAAGTTTCCTCGAAAAGAACAATCACTTTATTAGCAGCGGGCACTTGTAGGAAAAAAAATATGCAGCAATTAGTTTTCATACACTAAATCCTCACTCTTCTTGCAAAAAACACTAGAATATATAAGGAAAAAGGAGACAGAGCTTGAATCTCAACACTGTAATTAAAACATCAGTTTAACTCTTACATAAATAATTTATCTCTTTTAATTAAATACAACCTTCAATAATTATGAGCCAATCTTTGCATGCATGAGGTCATAGGTCAAAAATAAACTAATGTCTCAACACTATAATTAAAACATCAGTGTAACTCTTACATGAATAATTTATCTCTTTTAATTAAATTACAACCTTCAAAATTATGAGCCAATCTTTGCATGCATGAGCTCATAGGTCAAAAATAAACTGTGGCCTATGCAAAATCTTTGTTAACTTGTGAAAAATAAATTGGCTCTACCTTTTACATGGAGAAAAACATGTGTAAAATGTCAGTTTTTACACCCACCTACTCTTACCTAACTCGAGATTTTATATTTCCATGGTGTAGTGCATGAAGATACCTTTCTAGTGATATCAAATTCGCCAAAATTTGGTGCATCTGAGCGGAATATATGCTCATATGGATTTGGATGGGTGGTAGAGAACACAGATTCCTAGTGATTAATCATAGTCCGCATTAACCTTTATTTTCCCTTCGTTTCCTTTGTCTTACGGGTGTAATTGGTATGAGGGGAACTATTTAAATGAGGGAAACTATTCCAACTAGGCCGTGAGTTTCGGAAATACACGGTCTCTCTACATCCTTTGCTTTGTACATGGCTCCCCTTGCGGGGAGAAATGTTCCACGGGGAATATGTTCCCGGAGAATACCTGTTCTCTTGCACCTTCAATTCCCCACACAACTCTATTTGCTCTTTTTTTGTGGCCCGCAGCGTCTTGCAGGGAACAAGCTTCTCGGAAGAACTTGTTCCGCCCGAACCTAGTTACCTGACTACTGAAATTAGTTTCTCTTCGTTGATCAACCCGAGCGCTCATGCGATGAACTATTTCCCCAGCAGAAATAGTTTCTCCGTTCCACCAAACTCCCAAACCTCCGAATACAAACTTCTGAATCCCTTTATATTGTTTGCCAGGCCATAATCCCTTTTGGGGACTATTGTTCTCGTGGAACTTTTTTCGCCTAGTACCTTGGCACCCAAAACTCAACCTGAACCTACAATACATTGTGAATGAATATGAAATTCCTTATTTTTAGCTTGGAATCTTGCATGGGGAACTAGTTCACAATCACTAGAAAAGACCAATTTTTTCAAAATTTCTAAAAGTTATTGTAAGTCCTTTGGATTTTTATGAAGTTGAGGAGTTTGGTAAAAAAAGGAGAGAAGTGTCTAGAATATATGCAAGTGTACCAAACATGAAAAATACCTGATTTTTTCAAATTCTTCATTAAAGCTCCATCAAACTGCCTTAAGTCTAAATTTTCTAATTGAGGGGGGCGGGGGGGGGACTGAATAATTGAGGATTTTTTTTTGGGAGGGAACTGGATAATTGACGCTATTTTTTTGAGGCTATCTATTTAGCAAGAGATAAATGGTGTGAATTCATAGATAAAATAAAATCAATAAAATGTTAGGGATCTTAGGGTTTGGGAAATAATTCTTATTATATATTCATGTTTTCAAAATGTTTTCACCCTTATAAAGTTTTGTATTATGGGAATGTAGAAAAATATAAAGGATATAAGGGTTTGTAAGTATGGCTATTATGACCTATTAAATTAAAATATTAAACCATTCATTTTCATAATAATGCATTAAGAATTGCAAAAAGTAATAAAATGTTAAGTTTATAACGCTAATATATAAGTGGAGAAGAAGAATTATCTATACAAGGTAGATAAAATATGATCTAGATGTGAAAAAGAGTGAAACTAGAATATCAAAAGACTAGAAATATTTTTTTCCAAATATAGGAACTAGTAAATAAGTGGGGGGTAGGATCGTACAACTACTATATAGTATATATTGGAACTGCATGATCACGACATAGACGTATATAGTATTGTAACCTTAAATAGTCTACGCTTCAATATTCTTATGTTATTATATTATCTATAAATAATGTTTTGATATGCATATTTCTTTCTCAAAAAACTTTTTGGATGCCCTGTAACAAATAGGATCAAGTGGGATCCCTAGAAACATGCTAAAACATTCATTATATGATAAATAATATAAAATATGAAAAACATATGTGTATTCCAAGGATGGAGTAACATAAAGGTTTTAATAGTCATATGTACTAAAACTAATCTAATTGTTACAATTCATACCCTATTTTCAAGAAAAATCCTCATGTAGTTCTCTATGGATCTTAAACAAATGCAAGTACAAAATAACCAACAACCTAAGGGTACCTTATTGTTTCTTGACACAAAGATAATTTCCTAATTTTATAGCATCCAATGTACTTATTATGGATGAAGTGAGATATGGTGTGCCTAGGCTATGTTTTCCTAATCCTTTGTTCTTTGAAAACCTTGAATAATGTTTGGAGTGATGTTTCTCTTGCTAAGACATGACCATCTAGACTTTGCATAGTTTTTAATGGATGAAGCTAGATTATTTCATATAAATTAGAGATTAAGACATGTTTTAGTGAAATTCATATCCATAACATTCAATTAGACTATGGAAGTTTGTATAGATAATATGTTTATGCTAATTGGTTCTATTCTTTGCAACTACTTAATTCTTAATATTCATGATTGTATTATTAGTGGCGAAAATTTATAATTTTCCCATCAGTATTGGGGAGTGACAAATCTATAATTGGTTTTGAATGTGGCATAAAAAATATTAATCATCACATCTCATAATGATGAAGCATCATCAGTAAAATTTTCAAAGGGTGCTCCATAATTTTTGATAATATTTTTGTGTACAAAGTTACAAATATCCTCTCAATTAGTGTGTTCCAAAGGGACTAGATCATCTCAATTAATGAATTATTTTATGATAATAATAATGAATTTATGTACTTGAATGGACTCTAGATTTATATTACTAACGAGATCAAATCCCTATAATGACAATGACCATGGATAAAAATAGGTTGTAATATATAGCATGATAGAGAGTGAGTGAGATTATTATGATATTTGTATATTTCACATCATTTGGCATATTTATAAAATTCTTCTTCCATCATGGGATTGTAGTATACTAGCTAAAGTAGATTTTAAGACAGCCTTGTCATTATAGTTACCACAATGTTCACTATCATGTCTTTCATAAAAGATAAAGTTCTACATCATTGCACCTAAACATCATAGTAATCATCTATCCAATGATAGTTTGAATATCTAATTTAGTTTCAATGGCTTTTTGTTGCATATAGTTCCCTTGTTGTTGTGATGCATTTATGTCAACTACTTATCTAGAAAGGAAATTATAAATGTAAGTTTACAATTCAATGTGGTTAGAACTACATGTAATAACTAGACCACTAGAATTATTAATAGTATAAGTTATAATATAAGAATTACATAGTGTAAAAATTTTGAATGTGGTTTAATCATTTGTTACATGAAGAGGAAGAAGTAACCCTTTACTAGGCATGACACCCATATGTTGATTTTTCTTTTGGATAATGTTGTAAATAGAGAAATATTAAATGGTAGATAGTAATTAATTAACCAAGTTGTTTTCTACTATTAATAAAACCTCATTTGTGTGATGAACATATTTTATTTGATGAAAAATTATCTGATAATCCCGAAATATGCATCTTTGATGAATCTGTAGTTTTTATGCATTTTAGAGGCCAAGATAGCGAGGTGTAGCAGTTTCCACCTTCATATTTCAATGCATGAACAAACCCATATATGCACCATTGATTTTCTGAAATCTTTCATTCTTGGCTATCCTCCACCCATATACATTCTAACTGTATACGCCTTTGGTTTAATTATTCACAAATATTATTTGTCATATTATATTGATTATTCATACAAACAATATTGAATCAGGCGGTAATGTAGATTATTGAATATTTTTCTATTTTTACATTGAGTTCATTATTATGAATATTTTAAATTTATTTTTATTGAATTTGGGGTAAAAAATTCTTAATATTAGCTACCAATGATTGATGGGTTTTAATTTTGTCAAATTTTTCTATGGCGGTATCCCAACCTTATCCATTATCATCATGTATTGCTTGGAAGTTACATCTTTGCATATGACTAAGAAATACATTTTATACCATTATACACACCATTAGAATGCATATCATTTGATATCACTATATGTTTTAGTTATATAGATTAAGTATAAGATTTTAATTATTTGTGCTAATGTATATTATCAATTGTTGAAGTTAGTTGGGGATAATACATAACGTAAGTATTAATGGTATAGATTATTTATTATAACTGTGTGTAAAAGTATAATCATTTTAGAAATTAATGTATAGTGTAAATTATAAACAACTATAATTAAGTTGTTTATTTAATAATCTAAAATGTATATATTTTATTCATAATACATCTTAAAAGTTTTATTTTATTATTGGGAAATATTTTTTTGAAAGGGACTATACCCTTGTACATAAAGGCTCAAAAGCCATATTTTACAATTTTACTAGAACAGAAAAGTCAAAATAAAGATTTGACACGAAAGCCTAGTAGAAGAAATAGTCTGCCCATAAAACAACATAGAACTAACAAACAAACAATGATTCAGTAGCAAAACTATAGTTTAACATCCAAACTAGGTGGGAGAAGAAATATTCTTGCGATTGGAATTTTCATTTTTGCTCACCGTCTTCCACCCGTTAGAAACCTTATTGATAGGGATAATAATATTAAGAGATTAAATTAGTACATATTTGTTATTTTCTTCTAGAACAGGAGGAGGGATATTTTCTATAGTGCCACCAAAACAAATATTAAAGAAAATAAATAAATAAATAAATAAAATAATGGGAAGTGGCGGTAAGGGTTGAAATTAAGGTGACAGTTGGAGAATTGATTGGGAGTGGTTGGAGAAAATTGGGCACTCTTGGTGTATGGCAGAAGGTTGGCATATGGAGGAGCCCTGACAAGGCACATGGGCGCCCAATAGGCTTGCAAACCTGTCATTTCCCTTGCATTATAATAATTGCACTTAATTTGAGATCCTAAATAATTAGCTCCATGCTAAAACTCAGGTCAACATTGTAAATTAGTAGAAATTGGATAGTTGCAGCGAATGCGTTCATTGACTATGCCAAGCTGAGGATTCTTTCTCTACATATCCATTTTTAGTCACGAAGAAGCTTCACGAGAATTGGCAGCGAATTGTTCCAAGAAAAAAAGTAGGAGGAAAAGTGGAATACAAGATGTCTCAGACATATGATAACAAGACAACAATATTCTCTCGAGGGGTGGTTTTACCAAGTGAAATATTCCATATAATCTTAGAAACCAATGATTGATGGGTTCTCATTTTGTCAAATTTTTCCATGCTGGGATCCTAACCTTATCCATTATTATCAAGTATTCTTTGGAAGTTGTATCTTGGAATACGACTAAGAAATACATTTTGCAACATTATACACATAATTAGAATGCATCTGATTTGATATTACTATGTATTATAGTTATATAGATTAAGTGTAATAGTTTAATTATTTTTTCTAATGTATATTATCAATCATTGAAGTTAGTACGGGGTAATACATAACATAATTATTAACGGTATAGATTCATTATTATAATTGTGTGAAAAAGTATAATCATTTTACAAATTAATGTATAGTGTAAATTATAAACAACTAGAATTAAGTTTTTATTTAATCATCTAAAATGTATATAATTTATTGATAATACATCTTAAATTTTTTATTATTATTGGCAAATAGTTTTTATATAGGGACTATACCCTTGTACATAGAGGCTCAAAAGCTAGATTTTACAATTTTACCAGAACAAAAAAAAATAACTATCATGATTTGAAATAAAAACCCATAGCAAAAAAAGGGTACCCGTAAACCAATATAGAAAAAACAAACAAACAATGATTCAACAACAAAACAACAAACGCACATCCAAACTAGGTGGGAGAAGAAATATTCTTGTCATTAGATTTTTTGTTTTTGCTCATTGTCTTCCTCCTATTAGAAACCTCCTTGATAGAGAGAATAATCTCAAGATATTCAATTGGTAGATATTTGTTATTTTCCTATTGGAATAGGAGGAGGGATATTTTCTATAGTGGCACAAAATAAAAAATAATAAAGAAAATAAAAAAAAATAAAAATAAATAAAATAATGGGAAGTGGTGGTATGGATGGAAATTAAGGATGTAGTTGGAGAATTGATTGGGAATGATTGAAGAAAATTGTGGAGTCTTGGTGTATAGAAGAGGGTTGGAATTTGGAGGAGCCCTGATAAGGCACATGGTCACCCCAACAGGCTTCAAGACCTATCATTTCCCTTGCATAATAATAATTACACTTAATTTTAGATCGAGAAGAATTAGCCATATTGAAACTCAAGTCAACATTATATATTAGAATAAATTGCATACCTACAGTGGATGGGTACGTTGACTATGCGAAGCAGAGTCTTCTTTCTCTACATATCAATTTTCAATCATGAAGAAGCTTCACGAGAATTGGCAGTGAATTATTCCAAGAAAATAAAGGAGGAGAAGAAGAGGAATATAAGAGGTATCAAAAATTTGATAGTATGAAAACAATATTATCTCCTGAGGGGAGGAATTTACCAGTGGAATATTCCATGGAGGCAATCAGAAATGTCGGGGCGACCATGGGGATTCTGGAAAAGGATGGTGTGGGTTTTGGCTGGGGAGAAATGAGTGACTTCAAAGCTCCTCAAGATCTCCAATCCACAGATAAAATGTACAAGATTGATGATCATGTGGCCTCCAATGTAGCTGGAATCATGGAAGAATCCTATGTTCTCGTCAATACTACCAATATTCATTCCCAATGCTACAGTTTTTTCCTACCATAAGCGTATTCATTTTGAGCAACTAGTTCTATCCCTCTACAATACCAGATAAAGCTACACACAGTTCGATGGCCTTTGTTCCTTTGGGGTTTCATTTTTTTGGCAAGGTGGGATGAGAATTACAGGCTTCACCTTTTCATGAGTTATCCAAGTGGGAAATATGGAGGTTGGAAAGCTTCCAACATTGGTGCCAAAAAATGTCACTACATGTCTTGATGCCCTTCAAATCATATCTGACTCCAAACATAGTTGTAATATCCTCTGATAGACTTGTCTTTAAATTGTAGGAGTTTTGAATAAATCATTGGACATCAATTTTCCATTTCAACTGGTGGTGGTTGTATGGAATTATTTACGTAGGATAATAGAGGGAATATGATGAGGTAGTTGATGGCGCTCTTTAGATAGGTATGCATAATGTGGAGGCATCCAATTAGTACATGGACAAGTTGATAGTAGTGTCAACACTTTGAGAGGATGTTAATTTGTTTTGTTAAACTATGGTAGCAACAAACACAATATGCAAATTAGGGAGTTTAGATATGACTTATGGTCTATTTGAAAAATTTCCTCAAAGAAAATGGTGTGTCATGGAATGCAATAATTTCAAGATATGCACAGGATGGGATTATCAAGAAAGTGTTGATTTTTTTTGGTGAAATGTAATTGGCAGGTTTAAATCCTAATCCCACAATGTTTTCCAGTGTCCTCCTAAGCTTATACAAAAATAGGATCTCTAAAAATTGTGCATCCATCAGAGCATAGAAGAAATTTTCTATATATTATGGTGGAAGAGGTATGGTGGGAATGTATGGAAAACGTGGAAACTTCATTTTTTATAAAGCCTTTGTTGGCCACTTTTTCTGAGCTATGATTTTAAGATGAGAATTGGGTGACCTTGGAAATGTTTGGTTAACATATTTATTTTGGCCCCAAATGTGGAACAATGTTCTTGGCATGTAAATTATTCCATATAATTCCTGAAATAAATCCAGCCTCCTAGCCTATAAGGATTTCCATCATGCCAAATATCTTGAGGAAACTTTAAAATTTCTCATCAACATGTCAGTCCAACCTATGGTGGGTGTGTGGAATCATTTTCTTGGTGTTTATAAGAACATATGGGAATTTAAATTGTGTTTTGCAATTCTTCGTGCTTAAAGGGTTAGCGTATATGTGGCCTTAGATGTTGTCTTAAATGGTATATATGGAGGAGTTGTGGGTACATGCAAACTGTTTTAAATATTTCAAAAATAGAGTAAGAGCCTTGTAGAATGCAGGTAAACCCACATGGAGCACCACTTGCACTACGGATGCTAATATTGCAAGGCATGATCTCCTTACCTTTATCTTTTATATTTTTTGTTTAATTTTGTTATCCATTTGCAATAAATTTAAAATATTAAACTATTAGATACTCAAAAAATTGGATATTTCAACCAAATGATTAGTGCAATCAATAAAACAACACCTCGTGATTTTTCTACTGACGTACAATTTGACCCTCAATCATGTCCCAAACACAACCTTATGCATTTTTAAACCTAGGGTGTCAAAACTTGGTGTTCATGTCCATTGGTTTTTGTGAGAGATAAACAAGTTAACTAAAAAAAACCTTTTTTTGTCTACATTGCAAAGCTAGAAAAAAAAACTATTTCACTAGACTTGAAAAACAACTCTCCGAGCCTCGTAGAAGAGATGTAAAGTGTCGTATGTGTTCCCTGTTATGTAGAGAGTTGGATCAAGTATTATATCGACATCATTTTACCATTTTAATTCTCTTCATCACTCCTCTAGGAGCGATGTTACCTAGTCTTGCACTTTTAGGAAGTATTTAAAGTTGAAAAGTTGGGTTTTGTATCGACTCGCCGTTTGGACTCAGAACAATGAAATGTTTATCCACCTTTGAAAATATATAGTATTTTTACTCAAAAAATTTATCCTGGAACCTTCGGTCTGGGAAAATCCCATCCCTCGTTAGTTTGGAAAAGGGGTTTCGTAGGTCATCATTCAATGTTTGACTAGGTAAAACTTGACTGATAATGACTGGTGGCTCCAAAAAACCATTCGCCAATTGTACGGCATTCACCATTTCTGAACACTGTCAATTCCTATGGATTCTTGGTATATAGGTAGACATGTCGGTATTCTCCCATCATGAATTTTCTTATTGGAAGACAATATTTTAATGCACTTTCTTAGCCTCTGATCCAAATTCTGGGCATTTTTGTAACTAGCTGGAAAATGTAAAATAAAGTTATAGGACCCTAGTAAAGTTAGAAAGCCATTGTGGAAACTCCTTGAAACTTATAAATAACTATTTGAAACTCTATCTTGTGACCTGTGTGAAATTTGAATTTGGGAAATATAGTGTTTCTATGTCTTCTCTCTCTTCCCTATCTCATTCTCTCTCCTCCCTTAGTTAAGGAATGAAATGAAATGAAATGATTTTATGTCATAACCCTCTCTTATTTTATGCGTATTTTTATCACCATGTAAATGAAATAACAAAAACATTAATTATTCTAAATTTAGGTGGATGTGAGACCTAATGATTTATCATTGATTTCCTGCTCACAATGGTTTTGCAGGATGCAAGTAAGATGGCAAAACGACGTGGTTGTGACTCATTGTATATTATTTTAATTTATGCATGTTAATAGAAATAAATGTTTACGTATTTTTATGTTATAGTAAAGACTTATTATTGAAATTTGGTAATATGAATGAGATGTTAGTTTTAGGGGTGCCTAAGGAAATGTACATGTAACTATTGATGTCCTTTTTGATTCAGGTTTACGTATGGTAAAAAAGGGGATTGGATATATATATATATATATATATGCTAAATCAAATTATAGAGGATAATTCAATGTTTTGCGATGTATTAAAAGGTTTATTATATAGGTTTTGCAATATTTTTAAGAGGCCAATGTTTAAGGAAAATGTTCATCTAAACATTGGTGTTATTTTGATCCCCAAATTTTTTAATTGTAAAAGTTGGGTAAATATGTTAGATGAAATTAAATTTGGCATCTTATACTGGCAATGCATTCTCTTTGTTAAATTTATGATTAAATATGTAGAGAATTGCGTTAAGTAACTTGTAAATAGAGAAAAGATACCTAAATATAACACTCAACCTTAGTTAAAATGGGTGCATAACTACCCTTCCTGTATAATTCCTTTTAGCATAAAAAACTAAAACCTTATAATGAACTTATATCTTTACACTCGATGGAACCTTCTAGCTTAAGTAAACAACATCCCTAGTTGATTTATCACCATAGTCTTTATTCTTAGTGACAACATCATGAACCCGTCAATTAAGACCGACATGGTCAAACATTATCTACAGTATGTGGTTCCCTTCTATAATTGGAAATTGTGTGTGTAGTAAAGAGAATGTGTTCTCTTAAGGTAGTACACTTTAGGATCCAACATTAAACATAGTGTAAAATCCTTTTGGACCGATATACATGTTTGAGTGTGGAAGATCACTAGCTAGCCTTGGAAGTCACCTTTAAGAGTTGGGATCATAAATGAACTCAATACCCAATCTCAATTATCGCTTGGGTTTTATGGTGCAATACTAAGTGTTAATTACGAAAATTAACAACATTTTAGTGTACGATTAGTTTGTGAAAATGTATCCATAAGATGATGTCCTTGGAGAAAGGTGAAATTAAGGTCATTCTCATATCAGGTGTAAACCATATTGTGGAGAGAAATGAGACCCATATTGTTAAATTTCTAATGTGAACCTCAACCCCATTAAAATGTTGAACTACTCCATCTTTCTCTCTAACTAGTCCTATTTGGTAATGGATGTCTGATGTGAAACTAGGTGATCATGTTATTAGAGAAAAATCCCCTAAGATAGGGACTAGTAGTCTCCTTAGGATATAAATACCCAATTAAAAAAGAGTATATGAACCTACTTAGGGAGAAATAAAAAATCTTAAGTCAGACGTAAAATGATACTTGAGGAAACCTAATCTAGAAACAAGAAAAATAAGGAAGTATGTTGCCATTTTTATATCCTTTGAATACTTAAGTAACTTCTTGAGCATAACTTTAATAAACTTATAATTTATGTTTGGCCTTGGGAAGTGTAATTGTGGGATGATATTCCACAGGGAAAAAGTGAAACATGATCCTCGTTATAACGTGATTAAACCCTCTCGCTATGGATAAAAAAGTTTTTTCCTATAATACTTATTGTGTAATAATTCAACTATCAATTATTAATGAATGAAATTAACGGGACCCTAAATCCTTAAAAAATGTGAACTTCACCTCCATTGGACTTACACTTTTTCTGTTGTGTAACTGAGGGATGAAATAAGATCAAAATGCATGCCCTTAGGAGTGGATACTAGGGATAATAACTAGTAGCCGTGTGTGTTTGTGAATATCCCTATGTGTAAATAAGTATCATGTAAAGGAATGAACAAATTAAAATAGTAATTGAAATAGTGTAGATGATCCTTATTGAATGAGATATATCATAAGTTAAATTTTGAACTATATAAATGAAATCTAGAAAAAAGGAAAAGAAATTTATGAATCACATACTATGAGTCTTTCTAGGGCTTAAGTTAATATTGTAAACATGTTTTTAATAAATTTGGAAAGGACCCTATCTTCAAGTTTATTTCTAGTTGAATCACTATATTGTGAATCATTATGTTGTGCCTTGTCATTCAAGAAAAGAATTTTTTTTGATGTGCATCACATGTTTTATGTGATATATATATTGGGTTAATTTTGTGCAAACATATCATGTGTTGTGTGTTTTCCTAAGTGATCTCCTGTAGTGTCATGTGTACAACAATTTAAGTGAAAAATAAAAAAAATTATTCTGGTATTTTAGATGTTGTTTTGTGTGTATAAAAATTTTGGCGTTACATTTGGTATCAGATCCAAGGTTCATGCTATCTTGAACCTCTGGGATGGATTGGATTTTTGATGATTTTAACATGGTAGTGGTGTAGATTGCAAGAGTAATGTGATATATGTTGTTATGTGACGAATGTTGTAAGTATGATATTATGAATGCATATGTTGTGCATGCCACTTAGTGCATATTTTTTTACCATGTTGATGTGCTTCTGATGAGATCATTCTCTCTCTTTTTCATGGATTTAATGAGGAGTTCACGTGTGATGTACAGCCTTGTTGTGTTTCAAAAGAGTGATATTGTGTATTACAGAGTGTTGGAGCATTTTTCCATTATCTGATATGAAGGTGTATTTATGTGTTTCATGACATAATTGGTTTATATTGATTTGGATTATATCGTGATGTTTCGATCGTGTTGTGATGAATTGTGTGTGTCGCCATGTTATATAGCAAGTGATTTTATGTTGTAATGTTACTCATTGTGTTCATCATACGTATAATTCATGTATTATGTGATGGTTCATGTCGTGATTTAGGGGCATATTGTGAACTTATGATCCCTATTGTACATCAGAGCTGCAAAACTCTGACAAGCCATGATCTTGGCATAATGTAAACTGTATCGTAACGTTTGAAAATAACATTGTCGTATGTGTAATAATCGGCTATATGATATACCAAGAAGTCAAAGATGTTATGGGGAGTTTCAAAATTTTTGAGCATTGATCGGCCATTGATGCGAGTGCAAGTGGCTTAGGGTGAAAATGTGGTGAACCCTACACTAACAGACCTTATAGGAAATCAGTAAAAGGTGTATGTTTGGATTGAGCCACAATCTAATTCACATGATTTTTGGTGACTCAAGTCCTTAGTTCGAGATAGTGACATTGCATCCATTAGCCTATCACTCTCACAACACACAAATTTTAGCGGTTGGTAAATGTATGCAACTGTTCTTAAAATCTGTCAGAGTACATATTGTGTTTCACATACACCTGTAGGCTAACAGGTACGAATGGTTGACGGTTGGTACTTCAAGAACATCTCCATGTATGCTTGACCATAAGGATTCAAATCCAAAGAGTGCAAATTCATTGACTATGTGAAGCCTACGAGGTACAAATGGTGGATGATTAATCTTCAGAGACACATTGTGCGAGTTGCAATATGAGCTTAGATATGCTAAATTTAAAAAGTTGGGGAAATTTAATAGGTCCGTAAGGGGTAAAAACGGCATCTGCATAGTACCCCTTCATGTGGTGCGTATGAAGGCCACATTTTTCCAGTCTGTAATGTCCAATAAATTGCTGGATACTTATTTGATTCATCAATTAAACATTGTTTTCATTATTCAGAACTAGAAGTTTGCAATATGCACTCAGAGGGTCAAAAATAAAAAATGGGGAATTTTATCCAATAGGTCCAAGGGTTAAAGCCCATATGGACCATCATGTTATGCACCAAATGTGGCAAGGTTCACCTCATTATATCAACCTTCAAGACCATCGTAAATTTGATCAAAATTCAAGGCTTTCCATTTCAAATATTGCCTAGCCCAAGGTCTTGATCATTGATACATCTGCTCAACCTCATTTGCATTATTCATGCAAGTGCAATAGGATCTTAGAGGGGACAAATTAAAAAAAAGTGAAAATCCAATAGGTTCAAGGGGTGAAACCCATCCACATGGTGGAACTTTTTTCATGTGACCCGTTGTAAACCCATTTTTTTGTCTTACAGCCCAAGGAATTTTAACTAAGATAGTGGGTTATTCAATCCCATGAGTTGCATTATGTCACATGAGTGCAGAGGTATCTAGACTCTATTTTCCTAGGGTCCAAATAAAAAAATGGGGGACTAATCCAATATGTTCAAGGGAGCGAAACCCATCGAGACCATTGTGATCTTGACCAAAGCTAAAGGCTTTCCACCAAATCTTGCGAGTTGTCTTGATCATGAACACATGGGAGGTTAAGGAGACTCGTTTTCATTATTCGGGAGGTATATGGAGTTGCAATATGCTGATTCAGAAGGTATATGAAATTTATAAATGGGGATTCTCCAAAAGGTATCATAGGAGTTGAAATTTTTTATGCATCGGAATGTGTATGTGGCCCCCTTGTAAACCCGTGTTACTCAACCTTAACATGCAGTAATAGCACCTAAAATTAGTGATATTGATCAGAATTTGCATGTCTCCCACTGCAAGATGTACAGTGAAGAGCTGGATGATGGTGACCAAACTTGGATCCACCACAAATCAATGGAATTTCCAACCGAAGTTACCTAAAGGGTCAAAACCCAACTACATAAGAGATGCAAATTTGGATGTTGAACTTAGCTATATCACCCACTATTTTAGACCTAGAAACTCGCAGTCAAGCTTGTGAAGAGGTAAATTAAGGACTTTTTATTTGTCTTTGTATTATACATAGTTCAGCACATCTACAGTTCAGTACAGCACTACAATCACACACATCTTGGACACACACACACACACACACACACGCATCACACACACATGACACACACACACACACACACACTACTATAATATGTATAGTAAAATTATACCATATTATATGCTACATACATTATATTGGTATGTTGACTCGGTTGTAACTAATATAAATGACTGGATAAATATAATTGGTATCTATATATTATATGAATATATAATGAAAACAATGACAACTTGTGTGGCATGTAGGCCATGAAAAACCTGATCCTCATCGCAAGTGAACTCCTTATTGAATCCAAAAAAAGGAGAGTGGAATACATTTCACTACCTCTTGGAAAGCATGACTGCAATATGATAAAAAAATGCACTAAGTGGCATGCACCACATGTGCTTGACCATAAGGTCACAATTACTATCAGTTCTTCACATTACAACATATGATCACATTATTCTTGAAGTTAGATATTTCACCACCACCACCATGGAGAAAAACTATCACTTGATTGGAGATAAGTCAAGATGGTTTTTCATGGTACCTATAGTATTGAGAGCTCTTCCTCCTTATAGGATTTTTTGTGGATTCACGTTAAACATAGATTGGTCCAAACAACAACTTTTGAAGAGTTAGTGAATAATGCTCCAACTTGTGAAGACAGAATCTGATGTTCACTCAAGTATTGAAGATTGACAGGGCAGGAACTTGGCTTCTAATGAAAAAGGGGAAAAAGCAGGCGAAGTCTAGTGAAATAGCCTCAGAAGTTACCTAAAGGGTAATTCTCAATTAAGGCCAAAAAGACTAACAAAAATGTTTTATTTGTGGTCGACTTAGGACATGAGTTAAAAAATTGTTGGTACCTAGACACATTCCAGTCAAGGATCATCAAGTGGTCAATTAAAAACTAATGAGTACAGTTGTTGAAACAAAATCAGTCCAACAACAGAGTAAACAGGAAGTCAAAATTATCAAAATCTTGGAAGAAGAAACCAACGCAATAAGGAGTATCAGTTAGTTGATGACAGGAAGATCACATTTGATGATGATGACTTCCTCTATTCTGCACAGTCAAATGAAGTATCCAATTCTACAACTGAAGATATCTGGTATGTCGACTCGGGTGCAACTCGACACATGACAGGAAAGCAAAGATTGTTTCTTTACACACTGACGTAAAACACCCACCTAAGAATCATGTCTCATCTAGGTGATGACTACATCATACAGTGTTGAAGGGCATTGGATCCATTTCACTACCACTTGGGCAAGCATAATTGTAAAATTACAGATGTATCTTTATGTCCCTAGTTTAACAAAAAATATGTTATCCGTGAGTCAACTTATTAGATCACAATCTAAAAATTATACTTTGATAGTAATAAAGGTAGTAAAAAGATGTGCCTAATTCAGAGATAAGTAAAGAAGCTCAAAAATTGTTGTACAAGAGCTTCTAATGTTGGAAGAATGTTTCAATTTGGATTTTGTTCAACAAGGATGATCAATCACTAGTTAGCCAAGGATACATCAATCAGCTAAAACTATGGCATCGCAAATACTTGGATCATATGAGTTTTGGCTATCTTGACACACTTCATCGATAGGGAAACATGGTTAGGGGTTTACCTACACTCTAAGCACAACAGGGTGCAAATAAATGTCAACAATTGTTTGGCTGGAAAACAAAATAGAGCACCATTCTAGAACATAGTACATTTTGAGCTAAGGAAAAACTTGACTTGGTGCATACCGATCTTTGCATGGACAAATGCAGACCTAGCCACTCTGGGTTTCAATATTTCATGCTCTTGTGTTGATGATTTTTTAAGAAAAATGTGGATATATTATCTTTCTACAACAATAGTCAAGCTTTTGAAACATTTCAAGAAGTTTAAAGCCCTTGTTGAAGACATGAATTCTGATAGGAAAATAAAAACACTCCCGCTCAGATCGAGGGGGGGAATTCACAAGAAATGAGTTCAAGACTTCCCTAGAAGCTCATGGGATTCGTCAACAAATGCCTCCTACTCACACACCACAGCAGAATGGTATAGTTGAGAGAAGGAATCGTACTTAATTTTGCATAGTTTCCAATGAAGTGGAGAGGAACTCTCTGAATAGTGTGAATTTGTCACGTGCAAGTGACTTAGTGAAAACATCTACCTTCTGTTCAGCTGTAGGATAGAAATAGAGCTGTATGTGGTGCTTCAAGACATGCTTGCGTATGAAATGAACCTGTACTTCAATATGCTTGGTTCTCTCATGAAATACTGGATTGTGAACAAGCTTTAGAACTCCTTCATTATCAACATATACTGGAGTAGATTTCTATTGTGGTAGACCAATTCCTTCAGTATTCACCGTAGCCATATTGCTTCACAGACAGCGTCCACATGTTGCACGATATTCTGATTCTGTGGAGGATCTTGAAACACAAGTTCTGCTTCTTACTTCCTTCATGATATCAGTCTAGATCCCAAAAAGAATACAAATCCTGAAGTTGGCATTTCCTATCATCTATGTTTCCTGCATGATCTAAATCTGAATATCCTGTCAAGAAGAAGTTATTCATTCTTCTTGTATTCTAGACCATAGGTCCATATGTTCCTCTGATAGATACCTCAATATCCGCTTTGCTACTTTCCAGCGAGAAACCCTTGGTTCTTGCATGAACCATGATAAGATAGTTAACTGCATAGCTGCTATTCCATCTTAGTGTAAGTCAAGTAGATGAGACTCCCGATCAACTGGCGATAGAGAGTTGCATTTACTTGTGGTGATGGATCGGATTCAAGATAGTTGAAGTCTTGTCTTCCATAGGTGTGGAAAATAGGCTTATAATCCGTCATATTGAATTTCTCAAGCATTGTCTTGGCGTATTTCAACTAGTGACACAAAGATATGATTTTCTCTTTGGTCATACTTCCAACCCAAGACAATAGTGCATGAGCCCGAAATCTGTCATTTTTGTACGATTGATTACAAGATAAATCTTTTTTCCATCGATCTATCTTCACAAAACTAGACCTGTAATGACATAGAGCGTCGACATAAACACACCACTTTAATGAAAAAATGGCACCTTGCAATCCGAGGGTACCAGATTGAAAGTCATATGCCTTTTTTAAATTGCAATTTTAATGATCTTATCGAGATGCCCCTTTCCAATATTGGAATTTTTTTTTTGCCTTCGGGGTAATTTTTTTCACGACGTCCAAAAAAGGAGATTTTTTTTAAAATCAATTTTTTAAAAACCGAATACACGTAATCTCTTTGCATGGTATGCGTACATAACGTTTTAGGCTGCGTCATACTAGTAGTTCATCCGCTTTGCAAATATGCGTTATAGATAGACCCTTGTCTGCACTTTTATTTTATTGACTTTCCAACCAAATTGTGCAGCTAGAGCAAAGATCATCCTGATTGTCATGATCTTGGCTGTGGAGAGCAGCTTGTTCTTCCTTCATAATCCAACGCAACTTCTTGTTGTTGCATACCCCTTTGCTACAAGCCTTGCTCCCCATTCATACTTGTCAATAGTCCCTTCTGTTTTGGACTTAGTCAGGCACATTGCATCTGCATTCAAATATGCGATCTTCTACTCCTCTAGCAGATGCATGGTTCATAGAGAACCTTGCCACGTTTGATTGGATCTCCTTTTTTTTAAATGCTCATAATATAGAGATCCAGGAAGAAGAATTAAAAGATACAGATTGAAGAGGAAGAACAAGTAACTGTAGGGGAGCTTGAAAAGCTTGGGTACCCACAAATCAATGCTCATATAGGGCATATATATGACCTATATCACGATGCTTCCAATTTAAAAAAAATGCTACGTACAGGTAATTAGATGATTTTTTAAATACTTCATCCAGAATTTGAAACAATGTCTTACCTTAATTGAGTATACCAGATTAGGTAACATCCAAGTCTGTTCTAAAGGCCTGTGATTGCGCTCCAGGTGTTCTTCAACATGCAAATCATCACCGTGATCTTCAGGGTGTGGAGCATCAAATTCTGTCTTCACAAGGGGCTGTGAAATCTGCATGTTTGTTGCAGTCGTTGAGTGGCTCCTCCTAGCTCTGTAATCTTCTCTAAGATCTCCGTAAACTTCCTTAAAACTTGTGTACACTCCTCTCTGCTTTCAGAATCCCATGCTCTGCTACCCAAGTGATTCTTGCCAACTGAATACAATGAATAACAATATTGACACAGAAGCTTTGCACATAAACAAGACTTGTGCTTGTGTATTCTTGGGTAATATGCAAAATGCAAGCATTACATACAAATGATCTTAGAGTGTCCAATTGATTGTATCCAGATATTGGACCATGCTTCTTGAGGTCTCACTCCTTCAATAGCTACTGTGAAACAAATAATCTAATATGAGCAAATAGACTGCAGAAATAGCAGCTATCTGCCTGTAACTGCCCCTATTGCCCCTCAGTAGTCAATCATACATCGGGAACAAAATATGTAAAAGATAGAACATGATTCCTTCACAAACATTGGGACTGATAACACTATCTACTGTGGTAGTGTAACTAGGAGGCAACTAATGATAACTAATATCTATTGAGCATCCAGTTTAAAGTATTTAATTAAATACTTGTGAACTTCCCCCCATTTATTCAAATGATCGGATACTAATGATGAATTGCGACCAAGTTTTATTCATCAACAACGTGACACCGAACTTCTGAAAGGAATCAAAGCTCCTTCGACACTATGGTTCCCACTAAAGAATCTCAATCTATCCACTTCTTTCTTGAGTTGGTCATTTACACAAATTATTGACAATGTTTTGACCTACATGTCTCACTTGCAATTGCATGGGTCCGCAAAGATTGGTGTGTACCAGGAATCAAGACTTTTCACCATTAGCTCTATATGTCTCCTTCCTGGAAGCCTATTCTGTCATCACCCCTCTTCCTCCTTCGCATATTGTGACACTCTCTCAAGTGTTGTGCTTGAGTGTAGGCTAATCCTTTCACCATGTTGCCATATATGATAGTATTTGGAGATAACCAAAACTGAAGTGACCATATCTTTGAATGCCATAGAATTCTTCGGCTTAGCGTGTCCAAGGCCACTAGAGCTTGGTCATCCATTGTGGCCAAAATCCAGTTCGAACATGCGTCCCACGATCCTGGAGGCTCATCCCTTACAGTATCTTCCAAGCCTCTTGCCTCAACAAGAATTGAAGCACACTGGTGGGCTCCATTATGTGATGCCAACATCTAACTTCACCAGTTGTGGCCAACGAGTCCGAACTAACTGATAGAATATTCTTTTTTAAATCTAGGTACATACATTATCAATTATCATTATTGAAAAAGAAATGTTATGAAAAATGTACTAAAATGTATTCCAATCAATTATAACACTGTACAAAAAAAAATAAAGCCTTTAAAATTGATATCATGGTTGAACATTTTTAGGTGAGTCAAATAGTATTTACAACCATGTATACTAGTTTGCGTCATTGATACTGTAAATAATGTAACTGCAACCCGAGTTAATTCTATTGTAAACTATCTGCAGTCCTTGAATGGAGTTTTTTTAAATCAAATTTAGTTTAATACATTTGAAAATAGTGCTCTCGATTCATTTGAGCTTAACGTAATTTTAAAACAAAAAACTACATATATATATGGGTATATATATGCCATATATACCATTAAAAGGCGCTTCATTATTGTCTGATGAATGAAAATCCCTACAAATGAGTTCCAGTGCATACCCTGAACCTTATTGGGTTGTGAAATAATAAAAAAAACCCAATTTCATAGGGACTGTACCTAACAATAGGTTGATGTCAATGTAAAAAACTCTAAAAAAAATGGTACACTTGCCTGGGGTTACCTCTCGTTCACTGCGCGTTTTGATAAGGGCTATCTTGCCAGCTCATTGGAGTGACATTTTCTCTTTCCGTTGATCCCGCATCGGACGGATCTGATCCTTCATCTCATCCCTCTCTCAAAACCACGGTTTTACGGTTGTTTCCTTTTTCTCTTCTTGTTGGAGCTAGATTATCTCAAATTCCGCCTTCACCAAGGTTACCTTTTGTGTTCACTGCCTGTTGATGAGACATCACCAAGCTTGCACGCAAAGGAAGGAGGTTAAGTGAAACTCGCAACACAAGTTGGTTCTGAGGTTTTCATCAGTTATCTCTGTTTCCCATTGCCAATAGAAATTCCATGAAGAATTGACAATTTGTCCTGACAAAAACGTAATGGAAAACCTTCTCATTGATGCCTTGAACTTGAGAGTCTTTGTAGTTGTGATACGGTAAAAACTGGTAAAGGAAATGGACTCATTCTCTCGGTTTTCTTTGCTTGAGGATAGTTGTTTTTAAATTGTCCCATGCAGCCTTAGGTTGATATTGCATCTCGAACATTTTTTCTTGCACATCCTCTGCTTTCACTAATCAAGATGTTTAACTTGGCCTTCTGGAATCGGCCCTGGGGGAGTTTGAACGGTGGTAGTCAGCCATCATCTAGTGATCTCGTTCCTTGTCCATCTACAACTGTCCACAGGTCTTGAAAGACAAATAGTAACTTGATCTTCGGTTTCCATGCACCTTTTACGTTGATTCGTTTGGAAGTAGTTGATAAAAATCTAGTACAGAAGTAACTTTGGTGCTTGTGCACCCAGTTTCTAAAATCTGAATTTTCTAAATCTCTGAATTTTTGACAAAGTTACGTTTATGCTCGTTGAAGGTGTGGACTGCGCTTGTTTATGGAGAAAATCTTGAAAAGAGAGCGAAATGGACGTTCGCTGTGATTTTTCAGGCCAGAAAATGGCGTTTCTGTGTACGCGCCCGTGGCTGTGATAGGTTTGAGCCGCTGGAAAGAATCTTTTTCGTAAGCGAGAAAACGGTAAATGACAGTGATACGGTGACTTAACCTCCAGTTTGTAGGGTTTCCTAAGCGTACGCTTTCCTTTTTGAAAAGTTTGTAACAATTTATGCTAAATATTGCGTTTTGAACGTTTATTTATTATGCAGCGCAGTTCCACTTCGTAAGTTTCGTCAGGCAGGAGGCAATGAAGCAGCATCAGAGCGTTTTTTGGGGGTCAGGAAAAGTTGAAGCTGGCGGGAGGAAAGCTTAAATATATGGAGCACAATTATGAAACACGGAACCCTAACAGCATTTCTGCCTCGCAGAAACCCCTTTTCAATCCTCCATTTCTGCAAAATACAAGTTGTTTTAAAATTACATCAAAATGAAGTTTTTGTGTCCCCCCTCTTTACAAAAAAGGGTCTCGAATCACAAAATACACAATTTAGGCCAAAAATATTTTTTTACCCCCCAATAGGTGTTTTTCCGCTAAATTTATCGGTGGCTCTAAATGTGTTTGGTGAGCTTCTAAATTTGGAAATCTCCCAAAATTTATTAATTTCTCCAAATTTTCCAAAAAAATAATTTAAGAAAAAATATAGAGAGAGTGGGAATTGAACCGCTAACCTGTTTGTTCCCAAGATCCAAACAAACAATTTGAATATTGTTTTCAGATTTTCTCAAAAACCATGCTCTAGTTTTTTCTAAAATTTTTACAGCAGCATCATACAAAAATTTTATTGAAACCCACAAAATTTTAGATGAATCGGAATCTTAGTTTTTTAGATCTTACCAATTTACCAGCTAGATCTGATTTTTTTTCAGAAAAAAATGATCCGACTTGTACAGAATTTTCGTCATATGTAGAGGCTTAATCTGAAGATAATATAAACTGAAAAGTTGTGTGCCTCCTTCTTATCTTTCCAGAAAAAAAATGACATATCAATCTGACATTGTATGAAAATCTTATGTCCTTTTTTCTAAGAGCTATCTGCTAGAATTTTGTTGACGGGACTGCTTCAACCTTTGCTCCCGAATTCTTCACACCTCCACTTTTAGATCTGATTTTTTTTTTTAGATCTGATCTTTTTTTTTTCCTTTTGATCTGCAATTTTTTTCAAGATCTCTTTCTTTTTTCTTTTTTTTTTAAGATCTCTTTTTTTTTTCACAAATCTTTTTTTTTTTTTTCGATCTGCAATTTTTTTCCAAGATCTTTCTCCTTTTTTTTTTTTAAAGATCTCCAAATCTGAAATATTCTACCAATATGTTAGATCAATTGGCTATGCCAATGACTAATAAAAAAAATTACCTTCCAAATAAGTGGATAGGTCAAATTTTAGTTGATGGATGCTTGGGAGGAATGGAGGCTGCGGGATGCTTCAATGGCTCTCCTTTGATGCAGATCTTCTTCTCCAATGGATCCTCTCCAATAGTGCTCCTCTTCAACCTTGCTTGGATAGAACCTGCTCTGATACCAAATGATAATAATGGTATAGCTTAGATACCAAATGATAGAATAGAATAAGATTGCAATGACCAAAGAGGGATAGAAGCCTCACAAATATTATTGATCATGAAATCCGATTACATTACAATGCAAGAGTTGTAATATTTATAGATATTAGACAGCCTCATATGGATAGACATGACACCCTAGCAAACACCAACTACGAGATGATAAGACCCATCTCACATACACATGTAGTTACTACTAATACCAATATTGAATGTTATCCAACATAACAATATTGAATGCAATTCACTAGACTAGAGTGCGCATGTTGCACATTATTAAATAAAAGACAATGCAATAAAATGCAATAAATATGCCTATGCTAAATTATGCTAACAGTATCTAGACTCTATTTTCCTAGGGCCATAGGGTGACTAACCTCTTTTGGGGAGCGAAAAGGAAAATTTATCTTTACGTAATTGCTTGGGAGGTATATGGAGTTGTGTTGTGATGCTTTGGGAGGTTTATGGAGATTCTTGTGATTCTTTGGGAGGTATATGGAGTTGTTTTCTGCTGCTTCAGGAGGTATATGAAGTTGTTTTGTGATTGTTTAGGAGGTATACAAAGTTGTTTTTGATGCTTCGGGAGGTATATGGAGTTTTTTTGTGCTACTTCGAGAGGTATATGGGTATATGGAGTTTTTTTCTGTGATGTCTTGGGAGGAGTATGGTATTGGTATTTTGGTTATGTGTACTCCTGTGAGTCTGGGCTATGTCTTGTGATGTTGCTTCCATATTTACACTATGTCGTTATAATTATGGTTTCGAGTGGTGTGAAACATTTGAATGTGCAATGTTCGGAATTCCATGTGGTTATAGTATGCTTATGTTATGAGTAAATTTCCTACCAGGGACATGTATATGGCAAGTACTATGTGTGTGGATTGTTTATTTTATTTCCATGGTTTGGTTGAGTTTTGTGGGGTGATATAATTGTCAAAGTACATATAATGATGTCTTGTGGACTATTGGTGTTGTGTTTAGCCCTTTTGTGGTATTGTGATGTCTAGTTTTGTTGGGCACCCAAAAAAAAACTAAATAAACTATTAACACAATGAAATATTAAGAGATTGAGATTAATAAATATTTTTAAGAGAAAAGATTAATTAGGTAATAATGTAAATGGAAAAGTTTCCAATCTTCACAGAACATTAATAACTTGTTAACCTTTTTCCCCTTATATGTGGTTGCACTTTTGCAACTAGTATCTTCTTTTGTTGGTGACATGAGTAACTCATTGTTCTTCATTCACATCAAGGATGATTCTCTTATAAGGGGAGGGAAATGTAGTGCCACTAAAAAATTAATAAATAAAATAAATAAATAAATAAGATAATGGGAAGTGGCGGTAACGTTAGAAATTATGGAGGACGTTGGAGATTGATTGTGAGTGGTTGGAGAAAATTAGGGAGTCTTGGCATATGACATAAGGTTGGCCTATGGAGGAGCTCTCACAAGGCACATGGTCACCCAAAAGGCTTGAAGACCTATCATTTCCCTTGCATAATAATAATTACACTTAATTTGAGATCCAAAAGAATTAACCATGTTGAAAATTGGGAAAGCATTGTATATTAGTAGAAATTGGATAGTTGCAGTGAATAAGTGTGTTGACTATGCCAAGTGGAGGCTTCTTTATCTGTATATCCATTTTCAGTCATGAAGAAACATCATAAGAATTGGCAGCAAATTTTTCCAAGAAAAGAAAGGAGGAGAAGAAGTGGAATACAAGAGGTCTCAGACATATGATAGTAGGACAACAATATTCTTTCCTAAGGGGTGGCTATACCAAGTGGAATATGCCATGGAGGCCATTGACAATGTGTGACCGGCCATGGGGATTCTTGCAAAGGACGGTGTGGTTATGGATGGGGAAAAACAGGCGACTTCAAAGCTCCTCCAAATATCCTAATCCATAGAGAAAATGTCCAAGATTGATAATCACTTGGTCGGCGATGTGTTTGGAATCATGGAAAATGCCAATGTTATCATCAACACTGTCAGGATTAATGTCCAACGCTACAATTTTTCCTACCAAAATCCTATTCCTATCGAGTAACTAGTTCAATCCATTTGCGATACAAAATAGGGCTACAAAAAGTTTGGTGGCCTTAGTCCTTTTGGGTTCTACTTTTGTTTTTAGCATGCGATAATAATTATGGATTTCACCTTTACATGAGAGATCCAAGTGTGAACTATGCAGGTTGGAAATCTTATAACATTGGTTCCAAAAATGCCACTATACATCTTGATGCCATTCAAATCATATCCAAATTTAAACATAGTTGTAATGTCTCTGATGGAATTGTTTGTAAAATGTAGGAGTTTTGAATAAAGGATTGAACATCAATGTCCCATTTAAACTGGTGGCAGTTGTATGGATTTATTTGTGTAGGATAATATGGGGAACATGTGGAGGTAGTTGATAGAACTCTGTAGATATGTATGCATAATGTGGAGGCATACAAGTAATACATGGACAATTTCACAATAGTGTCAACCCATTGAGAGGATGTTCATTTGTTTTATTAACTGCGGTAGAAACAAGCACTATATGCAAATGAGGGTGTTTAGATATGACTTATGGTCTATTTGAAAATTTTCCTCAAAGAAAATGGGTCTCATGGAATGCGATGATTTCAAGATATGCACATGATGGGATTATTGATAAAGTGTTGAATTTTTTTGGACAAATGCAATTGACAGGTGTAAATCCTAGTCCCACAACATTTTCCAGTGTCCTCCCAAGCCTATGCCAAAAGAGGAACTCTTAAACTTGTGCATCTATCCGATCATAGAAGAAATTTTCTAGATATTATGGTGGTAGACGCACTAGTGGGCATATATGGAAAATTTTGAAGATTCATTTGCTTTAAAGCCTTTGGTGATCACTTTTTTTGAGATGTGAGTTTGAGATGGGAATTGGGTGACCTTGGCAATGTTTGATTATAATTTTTATTTTGGCCCCAAATGTGGAAGCATGTGCTTCACATGTAAACTATTTGACATAATTCTTGAACTTAATTCAGCCTCATGGCCTGTAAGGATTGCCATCATGCCAATTATCTTGAGGAAAATTTAAAATTTCTCATCAACATGTCATTCGAACCTATGGTGGTTGTGAGGAATCATTTTATTTGTGTTGATAACCACATCTGGGAAGTTTATTTTTTTTGTGGAGCTCTTCGTGCTTAAAGGGCTAGCGTATACATGGCCTTGGATGTTGTCTTGAATGGCATAGATGGAGGTGTTGTGGGTTCACACAAATTGTTTGAAAATTTTCTAAAAGAGAGTTGAAGCCTTGTAGAATGTGGATAAACCCATGTGGATCACCACTTGAATTGCAAACACTAATATTGCTAGGCATGGTATCCTTACATTTATCTTTTATAATTCTCCTATAATTTGTTTATCCTTTTGCAATAAAATAAAAATACTAAACTGTTAGTTACTCAAACAATTGGATATTTTAACTAGACAGCTAGTGTAATCAATAAAACAACACTTCATGATTTTTCTATCAACTTAAAATTTGACCATCAACCGTGTCACGACCATAACCTTATGAATTTTAAAACCTAGGATGTCAAAACTTAGTGTTCGTGTCTGTTGGTTTTTATGAGACCTAGAAAAGTTAACTACAACAACCATTTTTATCTACATTGCAACATTAAGAAAATGCTATTTCCATAGACTTGAAAAACAACTCTTTGAGCACCGTAAAAGAGATGACAAGTGTTGTATTTGTTCCATGTTATGTAGATAATCATTTCAATAATTAGATTGACCTCGTTTTACTATTTTTGTTCTTTTCATCTCTCCCCTAGGATTCATCACCTTGTTTTGCACTTTTAGGAAATGAAAATTGAAAAGTTGGGTTCCTTATTGGCTTGCCATTTTCACCCTGAACAATGAAATGTTTATCCGCATTTGCAAAATTTTGGTATTTTTACTAGAAATTTTTTCAGAACCTTCGGTTTGGGAAAATCCAATCCCTAGTTAATTTAGAAAAGGGGTTTCATAGGCCATCAATCATTGTTTGACTAAGTGAAACTTGACCGATAACGACTAGTGGCTCCAGAAAACTATACGCCAATTATACACCATTCTCCAGTTATGGACTTCATCAGTCCCTGTGGATTCTTGATATATAGGTTGACACATAGGAATTATTCCATCATGAATTTGTTTATCGGAAGACAATATTTAAACACACTTTCTTATCCTCTGAGCAAAATTTGGGCGATTTTGCAACTAGCAAGAAAATGTAAAATAAAGTTGGAGGACCTTAGTCAAGTTGGAAATCTATCATGGAAAATATTTAACACTTTTAACTAATTATTTGATGCTCTATCTTATGACTTGTGTGAAATTTGATTTTTGGTAAAATAATGTTTCTCTCTCTTCTCTCCTCCCTTAGTTAAGGAATGAAATGATTGCACGCCCTAACCTTTCTTTTTGTTTTTATATTTCTATCACCATGTAAATGAAAAACCAACTACATTGATTATGTTATATTTAGGTGGATGCCATATCAGCTATTTATCGCCAATTACATGCTCACATGGTTTAGCGGGATGCAAGTAAGATGGCGAAACAACGTGGTTGTGATTCATTGTATATTATTGTAATTTATGTATGTTAATGGAAAGATATGTTTATGTATTTCTATGTTTCAGTAAAGACTTGTTATTTAAATTTGGTAATATGAATGAGATGTTAGTTTTATGGGTGCCTTGGGAAATGTGCATGTAACTATAGGTGTCTTTTTTTATTTAGATTTATGTATGGTAAAAAGGTGATTAGATATACATGTTAAATGAAATGATAGAGGATAATTCAACATTTTTCAAAAAATTAAAAGGTTATTATTCAAGTTTTGCAATTTTTTTAAGAGGCTAGTGTTTAAAGGAAATCTTCATTTAAACATGGGTGTTATTTTGATCCCGAAATTTTTATTGTAAAGGATGGGTAAACATGATAGATGAAATTTAATTTGGAATCTTGGAGCACATTCTCATTGTGAAATTTACGATGAAATATCTAGAGTGTTGTGTTATGTAACTTGCAAATATAGAAAAGAAACCTAAATATAACAGTCAATCTTAGTTAAAATGGGTGCATAATTACTCTTCCTATGTAATTCCTTTTAGCATAAGAAACTAAAACCTTAGAATGAAATTATATCTTTACACTCGATGTCACCTTATAGATTAAGTAAATAACATCCCTAGTTGAGTTATTTCCATAGCTTGTATGGTTAGTGTAGTGCTGACTTCCCTTTGACACTTATTATTTTTGATTTCGATATTATTGACTATATGCATGGATATTATTGTATCATTTTGACTTAGCATGATGTTAGACGATAGAGATACTTGGACTATTGTTGGATTTAGATTCATAGTATGATGTATGTGCATTATTGGAGAAATTTAATATTGATGATGATGTGTTGTTGATATAGTTATATATTTTTGACATTCGACTTTTTCGTCATATTGAGTAGGATTTAGCATTTTAACTAATCTTTTGATCTTATTGGTATTGATGAAATATAGAATTGATATTTTGTTGGAAATTGAAAATAATAACATTACTTGTATACATGATGATTTAATTTATATGTGTATGATTGTTGATCTATATTTGTATATTTTATCTTGGGTGTTTTGATGCAGCCACAAGGATGAAGGAGGTATTATGTGATTTTGTAGGTAAACATATTAAAACAATCAATGGGAGATTGGATACCAACCAAATCGGAATACTGGATTGATTCAATAATGGTCACCATGGAAACATGTGTTAGGTTGTGTGTGTCTTGTTTATTGTTAGGGGGTCTACATGGGGGGATTACCTCCAAATTGTGACCAAGGGGTTTGTGTGTTGCATTTTATTTTTCCTTTATTTAATTCAAGAGTATGTGATTTTTTGGTGATGCAATTCCCTTTGATTATTAATTAATTTATGGGTCTAGATTTGTAAATTAATCATGTTACTAAACTAATTATGGACGGGACAAAGAGAATTCATTTATTATATTATATGGTTCTTTGGTTTATGTGTTTTAAGTTAAGTGTATGTGATTTTGAGTCTCGTACACTCTACCTCTCCTTAGAAATTCAGATTTGACCTTAAGGGCCAATTTTGGAGGCTCGTGGGACAAGTAAAACTTGTCCCACAACTATTAATTTATTATACCAACCCTACCTATGGGTTTTGGGGTCGAAAATAGACCCCATTATGTGTTTTGGGAAGGTAAAAAGGTAATTTTTTATTGCACTTTCTTACATGTTTTTTTTTTAAGTCCTTAAGGGGTGTGGTTTGGAATGGTGTGTGTAAGAGGGTTGTCGTACCTCTCAACCACCCATTTATTGTGCATTGGGGTTGAGAAATGTGGCATCCTACATCGAGCCACCTCACCCTCCTCTTTCATTTTTCTATTTAGGCAAGTTTAATTGTTTGTGTGGGGGTTACTTATTTCCATTTTGTTTTTGTGTGCTCTTGATTTTTGAACATTAGAGAGTTCTTGGAGATCTTTTTGAATTCTTTGAGCTTGTTTATATTGGATTGAGCTTGAAGGAGCTTGGATTGTGTCTTATTTTTCAAGTTCTTACAATGGAAAGGTAAGATCTACACTCTTGTACTTGTTTTTTCTTTTATGTGTTTGTATATTGATGTATGTGGATTAGTTATGTGCTTGTTGGGATCTTAGATACAATGCCTAAGTAAGGTGTAGGATAAGGTTATAGGGGTATATATATGTAGGGAGTCATAAGAGTTCATTTTATGTTGCAAGGGAGTTTGGGTTAGGTACCCTAACTTTGATAAGAGAATGCTTCCATTCCTTACTTGATTTTGAGGGAGACATAAGAGATTGTAGGGAGGTATAAGAGAATGTGGGAGGCATAATAGGATCGTAAGGGATGCATAAGCGTTGTGTAGGGGTTTTGAGATGTATCTTGTAGGGTTTTAAGGTGGGTACCTAATCCCATTGGGAAGAATTAGTGATCTCCCCATAGATCCTTGGCCCATTGGCGTGCATTTTGAACCCTTGTGTATTTTGTAGTGTCGTATTATGGTGTTTATTTTATTGTATTGAACGTGCTGTAAATTTTTGTTAAGATTGCTTTTTAATTGTGGAAAAATTGTTTTTGTTGCCATGTGTTGGTCCATCCCTTATTGCCTTGTGGTTAGAACTCGAGGGCCAATGAGCAGAATTTATTCTTCTTCTCATTGGATTTTTAGTTGGGTGGAGAGTATTGCCTCTCCCCCATTTTTGGTTGTTGTGATCAAGTGAAGAGAATATGGATTTTGGTCAGAGATTTTATTCTTCGAGAAATAGTAGACGACAAAATATATTTAATTACATTTCCCTTGTTGTAAAAATAAAAATAAAAAATCCCACTTTAAGCGGAAAATCATTGTATTGTTCTTGTGGAAGAATAATTGTATTGATTATTAGTCATTAAGATCGTATTGTATGTTGTGAAGGAAAGAATTTTTTTTTAACAAGTTAAGGTTTTGTATAATGGAAAATGGATTGAAAGGAAAACTACTTAGTCTTAATTTTAGTTGTTTTGTTGTCTCAAATGGGTGTGAAATTCTTATTGGAAAATTAGAAGTTCTATTTTAAAACTAGGAGGAAACCATGCTTAAATTACTTGTGAAAATGTTGTAAACTTGTTAATACAAAGGAAATATTCACTCTCATTGATATATTTTTATTTGATAACAAGTAAATTTCATTGCTTATTCTTTGTCTAGAATGGTTTAAAATTAATATGAGATTAGGGAAAAGTTTTCAAAATTACCCTGATTATTTGTTTGTTAAGAAAATGTACCATTTTCCCTTTGTAAAGGTAATGGAGTAAAGAAAAAAACAACATGACTACTACTAGTCTTAGTCTCTTTTGTTTGATAAAATTTTAGTGTGGAAATTCTAGGAGCCTATACAACTATATTTTGTCAATCAAATAATAATAATAATAAAAAAGAATTTAGTTGTGTATCCTCTAGAGTAGTATCAAACTACACTAGAAATCTTAAATATGGAATTACAATTTGTGGACTCTAATAACAATATATGTATATATATATATGTATATATATATATATATAATATTAATTATATTTTAATTTTAACTCTACCATCAAGGTAGTAATATATATATATATATATATATATGTATATATATATATATAATATATAATATATATGATATATATATAATATGTATAATCTATATTATCTATACGTATATATAATCTATATCTGATCTTAGAGATATATGTATATATATAATATATTACAATATATCTACATATATATATACATATATATATGTATATACATATATATATACTAATATATAATATATACAATAGATATATACATATAATATAATATATATATATATAGTAATATATATATGAAATATATAATATTGTATGTATGTGATATATATATATATAATATATATATGTATATATATATATGTATATATGTATATATATATATATATATCAATACTACCTTGATGGTAAGGTTAATATTAAAATTTATTAAATATTAAATTGCTTACTTTTATTAGTGTATAATATTAGAGTGTTCTTAGTATTATTTAGCAAAAAAGTGTTCAGCATATATATATATATAAACTAACCTTATATTAAAAAAAAGAGTTTGGCTAACTGACCGTATAGAGAGGGTTGCGGCTTGATCTTTTTATTGTAAGGGATTAGGGTGGTAGGAGGGTCTCTGACCCCACCCCCCACCCCATTTTCATATGGGATGGAGAGTGGGGTCGGAGACCCTCCCCCCAACCCCCAAATATTCCTTACCGTCCAACAAAACCCCCCGCGGATTAATAGATCTCTGCAACCACGTTTTTTATGCAAACTATGCCATTTTGAAAATCGCGGACAAACCATTCTAAAAACTGCATTACACACACACACACACACATACACAGGTATCAACCATTGTATTATAATTTTATTTCAGGTTTATTTCAATAATGAAAATTTGAATATATATATATATATATATATATATATATATATATATATATATATATATTCTCCTTCAAAAATGAAAACTCTTACCATTTAACCATCCAATCAAAATGGAGCAAAACCCATATGCCCATTTGGGAAAATCAGAAAAAATTGAGTTAAATAAAATAGATGAATACATTGAAACCCTGAATGAGGGTGTTAATAAAATAAGAAAATAAATGAGACATGTATGCCTCTCCCAAAACCTTGAGATGGCCTCTTATGGCTTCTTCCTTCTCCTCCACCAACCTGTAAAATAAAAGAGAAATAAGCTTTTCTTAAGGAAACTTAGGGTTATTGAGATCCTTTGATCTTATGGCCCTAAATGAATCCATCAAAGGGATGAGATTCATTCCTACAAAAATAAGGTGGAAAGTGGTTGAATAAAATTCAAATTCTAAATTTTAAATGCATGGGTTGACTTTTAAAGGGGCCACTTTATTTGTGTAAGGGGTGTGTTTATTCTTCTTACCCTTGTGCTAAATTTTAAGGACCTCGTGATTTTTTTAAAACCTAGAAACCTTGTGGGATTAATATAAATCTAGTATTTAATTAAATAGATGCCTTTTCCTTTGGGATTAAAATGTGTAACTTTCAATTATAGTGAAAATTAAACGTTTATCGAAATGAATTTTATGGGAAACCTAAACCATGTCCTAGGATAACTAAGTTTATTAAAAATGTAATGAAAGTTTTATTATTTTATTATAATGGGTAGAATTATATTATTAATTTTAAGTGAATTAGAAAAGTAATGTGACAATTATTAATTTTGAAACATTTTTACAGACACCTTTCTCAAAAAAATTTATTCCATAATTTTTCTAGCTTACCCTAGGTTGTTCTTGGGTTTCATGTAGGAAAATTTTACGGGTGTTACACTTGGTATTAGATCCGTGGGTTCAAATTTTGGACCCTTTAGCATAGTAGAAAACACAAGACATGATATAAGTATTGTTTAGCAAACATAGACAATTGGAATAAATCCTATAATGATGAACTGACTCGCACTTTGGTCTTTGCAGGAGGCGCAAACTAGACGAGGGGTTATCACACTTAGATCTATACTTGCCACCTCCAAATCACACCGTAGTAGCCTTTCTACCTCAGATTTTATAGACACTTCAAGACATTAATGTCACTATACATAGAGGGTCCTTAGGAGAAATATCTTCCAAACAAGATAGGGAGCCCTCAATTGAGGCTCATGCATCTCCTCGACACAACATGGAACATAGAGTAGAGAACTCCCATGTGGAGTCAGCTAGAGAATATTCACCATAGAGGGGACATGGAGACAAGATTTCTGGACACAAGGAAAAGTCATGGAGCCCTAGACCTAGGGAGGAGCATGCAGAGAGACCTAGGGTTTTCAGCTACATACCATATCTGGGAGATCCTAAAGTAATGACCATCTCTAAATTCTAGAGATACAGGTGGTTTTCAGGTAGAGGCCTAGTTAGTGAGCTTAAGCGGGTGCTTCAAGCTCTTCCCTTGTACTAGGAACATGAAAGCTCATGTTGTGATCCATCTTCTAAGGGATAGAGCAAGTTTCTGGTGGAGGATTAAGGATAAGAAGCTCCACATTGATTTAGAGATAGATACCTGGGAGTTCTTTAAGTAGAAGTTCAAGAGAAAGTATTTATCGAAGAGGTTTATTCAATAGAGGATAAATGTGTTCCATGACCTCCGTCAAGCATCTATTACTATAGCTAAGTTAAAATTTAATTTCTGGACCTACTCCAATATGTCGACTATATGTTGGATGAGCAAGTTTGGATTCATAGGTTCATCAGGGGCATGAATTTAGATTTGGGAGGCATAGTATGCATCCATTGTCCACAAACTTGAGCAGAGGCCATTGAGAATGCCTACATCGCAGAGGAGACATGGACAAAAATATAGCAGGCTAGGAAAGAGTGCAGAGTCACATCCAGCTGACGTAGGATAAAAGATCAAGGGGGTCATCTTCGCCTCCTCCTCATGGTAGACAGGGTTTAGTAAAGTCTTCATTCAGACCACCACACCAGCCACCTCTGCAACAATAGACATTTCCACCTTAAATACCTCTACCGAGATTTGACACTCAAAGGGGACAGAGTATGGGGCCTCCTCCTAGTGGTCCCATTAGATCACAGGGTGCATTGACAGCTTAGTCAGCAGGGGCTCATCAGAAGAGACCTTAGTAGTCCATATGAGGATCATAAGGATCCATGCCACAAACCTCTAGAGTACCGGCTTGAGTTGCATCTCATTGGAGAGGACCACAAAGTTTTTAGGGTTGTGGCATTGTTGGACATCATTAGAGAGAGTGTGCACATAACCCTTGTAACAAGGGTAAGACCCATTATTTAGAGCTTACTAATTGCGACATGGGACGTAGCCATAAGATATATACAGCGGTCAAGAACTGTCAAGATGAGCACAAGAGTACTCTAATAGATAATAAAGGTAGCATTGGTGGTATTTCTACCTCCATTCTGTTTGATTCTAGTTCATCTGGTTATTTTATTGCACCATTTTTAGTAGAGCGATACAGGATGGTGGCAGTTAGGTAGAGCCATAGTTGGGACGTCCAGATTGTTTATGGAGCCAAAATATCTGTAGAATCCTTAGTTAAGGAGTGTGTAGTGAATTTGGGACCCTTCACCATTACCTCGAATCTTTGTATCGTTTTTTTGGGTTTGTATGGAGTCATCTTGGGCATGGACTAGTTGTCTGTACACAGAGCCAGAGTAGATTATTACCATAAGAATATATCATGTAAAAATGATCTGGGAGTTGATTCAGTGATAGAAGGAATTAGGAGACTTGTTTCCATGTGCACTATTTCTACTATGTAGCTTAAGCGGTGTGTGTGATGAGGTTTCTAGATGTATGTTGTTATGGTTAGTGACATATCTTAGGATGAGTCTAGTGCACCATTTCTTGATGACCATCACATCTTGAGAGATTTTTCTAATGTGTTTGTAGGGGAGATACCAGGGTTACCTCCCCCACGAGAGATAGATTTTCACATAGATTTTCACATATCAGATGACTACCTCTGAGCTCTGTGAGCTCAATTTGTAACTTGAGGGACTTCTGGAGAAAGGACTAATTATTCCTAGTGTATCCCCTTAGGGTGCACCAATGATTTTTGGTAATAAGAAGGATGTATCTCTGTGTTTGTGTATTGATTATCGCTAGCTAAACAAATTAATGATCAAGAATCATTACCCCCTTCCACGCATTGATGATCTATTTGATCAAATGAAGGGGGAAACAATATTTTCCACGATATATATCTTAAGTCAGGATATCATCAACTTAGGATCACGGAGGTAGATATTCATAAGGCCACTACGATTTCACAGTAGTGCCTTTTGGTCTGACGAATGCCCCTGCAGTGTTCATGAGCTTGATAATTGCGGTAATCCAAAAAAATTTGGATCACTTCGTACTCATTTTTCTTGATGAAATTCCTATATACTCACGTATGTGTGAGGATCAAAAGGGGCACCTTCACTAGGTTCTTCAGTGTCTTCATGAGAAAAAGCTTTACGGAAACCTGGAGAAGTGTGTGTTCTTTCAGGAAGAGCTATAGTATTTGGCCCACATAATTTCTGGGGAAGGTATCACAGTCGATCCTTCCATGATTCAAGCTATTATGGATTGGATAGCACCCACTAGAGTGAAATAGGTGTGCAGATTCATGGGTTTGGTACGATACTATAGGAGATTCATACAAGACTTTTCTCGAGTTGCACACCACATCACTTCCCTTCAACAGAAAGGGAATAAGTTCCTATGGTCAGATAGATGTGAGTAGGACTTCATGAAACTAAAGGAATGTCTCACGACAACACCTAATTCATACAGTGCTGGACCCTAATGGTGAGTTCTTCATTCATACAAATGCTTCTTTGGTAGGACTAGGAGTTGTGTTGATGGAGGAGGGTAGAGTGGTTGCTTTTGATTCTCACAAAATCAAATATTATGAGCTCCAGCTATCCAAATCATGAATTTGAGATTTTGGAAGTTTTTCATGCCTTGGTTCGGTGGATACACTTCATTCTTGGCTGGAGATTTAACACTCAAGACTGATCACTTGAGTCTTCACCACCTCTTCATGCGACCCAATATCAACGGTCATCAGCAGCATTGGATGGAGTTGATTTGTGAGTATGAAATGGAGACAGATAATGTGAAGGGGAAGGAGAACGTGGTTTCAGATGCCCTGAGTAGATGAAGACATGTGGTTATGGCCACTTCAGTGGGTATAGATTTGTAGAGTAGGATTTTGCTGCAACTTCCTCACGATAGCTTCTACCTTGTAGCCAGATAAAAGATTGAGTCTCAGAGGCCCCTTAAGGGGATATTTGATGGATTTTCATTAAAGGAAAATGGCCTTCTCAGACACAGAGGTTGGATATATTTTCCTAGAGATGGAGGTTTGAAATAGAACAATTTGATAGAGGCTCATCATGCACCTTATTCATCCCATCCCAGGGTGAATAATGCACGCCACATTGAGACAACTGTACCAATGGAGGAGATTATGGTGAGATGTGGCTCAGTTTATGTCACGATGTTTAGAGTATCAGAAGGTGAATGCCAAGCATCAACATCAATTTGGCCTTCTCTTGCCTCATGCTATACCAGAGTGGAAATGGGAAACCATTTCCATATAATTCATAGTTGGTCTACTTATGTCGAGATACCACCACAACACCATCATGGTCACAGTAAAAAAAATTAACGAAAGTGGCTCATTTTTCTCTAGTGAAGACCACCTACATAGGTAGTGCAGTGGCATGGGTATATTTTGATGGGATTGTTAGATTACATAGGATTCCATGGAAGATCATTTGTGACCGCGATCCTTTGTACACTTCCAACTTCTGTACTACCATGTAATATTCTCTTGGGATGAATATCAATTTTAGCATAGCTTATCACCCTAAGACAGATGGACAGATTGAGTGGGTGAATTTAGATCTTAGAGGACATGCTTAGGATGTACATCATGGACCATTAGTCGAGGTGGAAGGAGTATTTGTACTTGGTGGAATTTTCCTACAATAATAGTTTTGAGAGTTTGATATGCATGGATCTCTTTCAAGAACTATATGGTAGAGAGTGCAGGACACCTCTGAGTTGGGACAGGCTAGAGGAAAGGGTTTCTCTTGGGCCATATTTACTACAGGATATGAGTAGTAGGTTTTTATGATCAGAAAGAGATTGCAGGAGGTTCAGGACAAGTATAAGAAGTATGTGGATCAGCATAGGACATATCATAGTTATGAGGTGGGCACCGAGGTGTTTCTTCGTGTAAGGACTCATAAGAATCCTACCTATTATGAAAAAAGGCTCTAAGTTTGCTCCTAGGTTTTTGGGTTCCTTTGAGATCTTAGAGTGTAATGTTCCTTTGGCTTATTGTCTAGCATTTCCACCCAGCTTGTCTCGCATCCACGATGTATTTAATGTTTCTATACTTAGAAGGTATATTGCAGATCCTTCTCATGTGTTATATTGGACCTCATTGCAGGTGAAGGATCATAGGAAGATAATGGTGGAGCCCATCCATATTTTAGAGAAGAGGACCCTAGGCCTTTGAGGCAGAGAGATTGATCAGGTTCGGGTCAAGTGGAATAGGTATGTTGAGACTGTTGCTACATGGGAGGATGTTACATTGCTACAAGTCTAGTTTCCACACCTATTCAAGTGAATTCAAGGAGGAAGTTGAGTCTTAGAGGTGGTGGATGTAGTGCCCATTTCCCTTTGATACTTATTATTTTTTAATTTCTATAATATTGACTATATGCATGAATATTATTGTATCATTTTGACTTAGCAGGGTGTTAGATCATAGAGATACTTGGACTATTATTGGATTTCGATTCATATTATGATGTGTGTGGATTATTAGAGACATTTTAGATTGATGATGATGTGTTGTTGAAATAGTTATATATTTATGACATTCGACTTTTTCGTCATATTGAGTAGGCTTTATCAGTTTAACTAATCTTGTGATCTTATTGGTATTGATGAAATGTAGAATTGAGATGTTGTTCGAAATTGAAAATAATAAAATTACTTGTCTAGATGATGATTTAATTTATATATGTATGATTGTTGATCTATATTTGTATATTTTATCTTGGGTGTTTTGATGCGGCCACAAGGCTGAAGGAGGTATTGTGTGATTTTGTGGGTCAACATATCACAACAATCAATGGGGGATTGGACACCAACCACATTGGAATTTCAGATGAATTCAACAATAGTCACAATGGAAACTTGTGTTATGTTGAGTGTTTCTTGTTTCTTGTTATGGGGTCCTCATGGGGGGGGGGGGGGGGTTACCTCCAAATTGTGACCAAGGGGTTTGTGTGTTGTCTTTTATTTTTCCTTTATTTAATTTTAGAGTATGTGATTTTGTGGTGATGCAATTCCCTTTTATTATTAATGATTTTATGTGTCTAGATTTGTAAATTAATCAAATTACTAAACTAATTATGGATAGGACAAAAAGAATTCATTTATTATATTACATGCTTCTATTCTTTATGTGTTTTAATTTTAGTGTATGTGATCTTGAGTGTTGTACACTATACCTCTCCTTAGAAATTCGGATTTGGCCTTCAGGGCCAATTTTAAAGGCTTGTGGGACAAGTTAAACTTATTCCACACCTATTAATTTATTATACCAACTGTACCTATGGGTTGGGTAGTCAAAAATATACCCCATTATGTGTTTTGGGAAGGAAAAAAGGTAAGTTTTTATTGCACTTTCTTACATGTGTTTATTTTTAGTCCTTAAGGGGTGTGGGTTGGAGTGGTGTGTGTAAGAGGGTTGTCATACCTCTCAACCACCCATATATTGTGCATTGGGTTTGATATTTGACATGTGATGTGGAGTTTATGATGAGTGATGTGGAATCCTACATGGAGCCACCTCACCCTCCTCTTTCCTTTTTCTATTTATGCAAGTTTAATTGTTTGTTTGGGGGTTAATTCTTCCCATTTTTTTTGTCTTGTGTTTTGAGAGTTAGAGAGTTCTTGGAGTGCTTGTTAAATTCTTGGAGCGCTTGTTGAATTCTTGGAGATTTTTGGTGTTGGATTGATCTTGAAGTATCTTAGATTGTGTCTTCTTTATCAAGTTATTACCATAGAGCAGTAGGAGCTACACTGTTTTACTTATTTTTTATTTTATTTGTGTGTATATTGATGTATGTGGATGATTTATGTGCTTTTTGGGATCTTGTTTAGAATGCCTAAGTAATGTGTAGGATAATTCTATGGGGATATATATATGTAAGGAGGAATAAGAGTTAATTTTATGTTGGGAGGGAGTTTGGGTTGGGTACCCCACCTTAGATAAGAGAATGCTTGCATTTCCTACTTTATTTTGAGGGATACATAAGAGATTCTAGTGAGGCATAAGAGCATTTGGGAGGCATAAGAGGATCTTAAGGGAGGCATAATAGTTGTGTAGGGGTTTTGAGATGTTTCGTAGAGGGTTTTAATGTGGGTACCTAATCCCATTGGGAGGCATAAGTGATCTCACCATAGATCCTTTCTCCATTGGCTTAAATTTTGAAGCCTTGTGTATTTGGTAAAGTTGTTATATGGTGTTTATTTTCTTGTATTGAATGTGGTTAAAATGGCTGTGAAGATTTAATTTTTTTCTTTTGGAAGAATAATTTTTGTTTCCATGTCTTGGTCCATCCCTTATTACCTTGTGGTTAGGGCTTGGGGATCAATGAGAAGAATTGCTTCTTCTTCTTCTCATTGGAGTTTTGGTTGGGTGGAGAGTGTTTCTTCTCCCCCATTTTTTGGTTGTTGTGATAAAGTGAAGAGAATATGTAGCTTGGTTGGAGATTTGATTCTTGGAGCAATAATAGAAGACAAAATGTATTTCATTATAGTTTACTTCTTGTAAAAAAATAAAAAATTCCCACTTCAAAGGGAAGATAATTGTATTGTTCTTGTGGAAGAAAAGTTGTATTGATTATTAGTCATTAATATTGTATTGTATGTTGTGAAGGAAAGAAAAACATTTTAGCAAGTTAAGGTTTCGTATAATGGAAAATGGATTGAAAGGAAAACTACTTAGTCTTCATTTTATTTGTTTTGTTGTCTCAAATGGGTGTGAAATTCATATTGGAAAATTAGAAGTTCTATTTTAAAATTAGGAGGAAACCTTGCTTAAATTACTTGTGAAAATGTTGTAAACTTATTAATGCAAAGGAAAGATTCACTCTCATTGATATATTTGTATTTGATAACAAGTAAATTTCATTTCTTATTCTTTGTCTAGAACAATTTAAAATTCATATGAGATTAGGGAAAAGTTTTCAAAATTCCCTTGATTAGTGGGTTTTGAAACAAATGTATCATTTTATCCTTGTAAAGTTAATGGAGTAAAGAAAAAAAAAAACATAACTACTACTAGTTTTAGTCTCTTTTGTTTGAGAAAATTTTTGTGTGGAAATTCTAGGATCCTATACAACTATCTTTTGTCAATCAAATAATAATAAAGAAAAAAAAATTAGTTGTGTATCCTCTAGATTACTATCAAACTACACAAGAAATCTTAAATATGGAATTAAAATTTGTGGACTCTAATAACAATATATATATATATATATATATATATATATATATATATATATATATATATATTATAATAACCTTGATAGTAGATTTAAAATTAGAATATTATTAATATTAAAATATTAATAATATTAAGTTAGTATTAATATTAAAGTGCTATTAATATTATATTACAAAAAAAATTATCATATTATAGATATATCTATATATATATTATATATTAAACCTTATATTAAAGAAAGAGAGTTTGGCTAACTGTCGGTGGAGAGGGCTGCGACCTGTTTTTTTCATTGTGAGGGATTAGGGTTTGGGGGAGGGTGATCGACCCTCCCCCCAACCCTGAAACATTTATTACAGTCCAACCCTTCCCCCCCCGCCCCCAGCAGATTAATAGATCTATGTGACCACATTTTTTATACGGACTGTGCCATTTTCAAAACTGTGGCCAAACCATTCTAGAAACCGAATTATATATATATATATATATATATATATATATATATATATACAGACACACACTGTTAGGATATTTAATTATGCATTATATAATTAATGTTATTAATTAAAAAATGTTGTTATATTGTTTCAATAATATTATTGTTGTGCTTCCCGGATATAATATTGGAAGTTTATGTAATCTGGAATATAGTTGCACGTGTGCAACTTAGTTTCTTGTATGTATTCAGTTGTACAATACTTGTAAGTATTTCATCTCTTTCCTGGTTGATTGAGATTAATAAAGTTAGTTAGGTTGCCACTCATGTTTCTCAATTTACATTTGGCACCAGAGCGAATTAAAGCCCCTGGAAAGGTTGGAGAAGGTTACAGAAGAAGGAGAATTTGTGGAGAAGAAATATACAACAAAAGGAGAGCCGGTGCTACCTCCTGCAGCTTCCCAGAACCCCCTGCAAACCCACAACCTGCTGTTCAGTTTTAGGTGTATGGAATGCAATTTTTTTTGTACTGGTACACCCAACACCAGGAAAAATTTGCTACAGGTATATACAAAAACAATTATTATTAATTTTCTCCAAATTAGGGTTTTTATCTCTAATAGTCGAGAAGTATTTAGAGTAGTCTACTATCAAATTGGGAGGTGTTTCTACCTGGTTCTTGGCAAGTTGTTTGTTTATTTGGCCAAGCCCGTACTGAGGGAATCAAGCAATGGAGATTTATATTGTTGGCTAAGCCATCCACTGACCCTGCACAAAGTTGAATAGGTCAGGTTGAACTGATCCAAATGGTGTCTATAACGTTGAAGCGACCAACAGAGGAGGATTAGGTGAGCTAGGCATATTGGAGCCTCTGAACCAACCTGCTTACTCATCTTCCATAGTGGATTCCTCAAGCGATTGCCAAACCTCGGAATTATCTCAACGTCAAGAGTAATAACCAGGACTCCTTGTAAACAAAGACAGAGAGATTAGAAAAACAAGCCAAGGTTGTGTAGCTTCTCCTCACAGACCTGCATTCATTAAATCAAAAAGGCGTGAATAAATACTCAAGAAAATAAAGAAAAAAAAAACAATGAGAAAAAAAAAGGTGGATAAAAAAAAATGGTTGAGATCATATTTATGCGGCTGTGCAAAACTCCAAGGAGATAAAAAATGCCTCAGATCTGTTTAAAGAGGTAACCCTAATCTGCAGTCGACAACAAAGCCACGTGGGAATCCAGCAAAGTCATCTTTTTCAAAATGTTAGCTCAAGATTCCTCCATTTAAATACAAGTTTTTTCATTTTATTATTCAAGCATTCATAGAAGCCTAAGTGGATAGTGGAAAAGGATTTTTTATAGGAGGTGCATGGTTCAAATCACACAAAAACACAAGTTTTTGAATTTTAAAATTTTTGAGGAAAAATTGGAAAAACCACCATAGTTGGAGGTAGAATTGGTGGAAAACCGCATCTAAAACAACTAGTTACAACTAAATAGGCCTATATGTTTTTAGCAACAAAATTGCTAATTTAGGGTTAAAAAAATTGATTTCTCCCATTCAGCCTATTTTTTCATTCCGGCCAACATTTTCTGAAGGCGTGATAGCTAAATATTTTATTTTCAGTTGAGTGTTATTACAATTCTATGCATTTTGGGTCACTTTGGACTCCAGAGGCCACCAGGGCCCACAAAACAAAAAGAATTGCCTTCCATTCAATTTTTCAAAACTTTTGAATGTAATTTGTATACTTCAAGATATTGTACTAATTTGAATGTTGCCATAGTCAAATGAAAAATTTGTAACTACTCAAAAACTGGTAGAATATTGTAATCAAAAATAGTAAAAAATTTGGTTCTATAATACTCACGAGATCCTAGATCTCATTCGCAACGTTTGGTATATGCGGTGCTTCTGGGAAGTGCTTATGGGTAAAGCTTCCACGACTACTACTACACTTAACGCCTAAGATAGTTGCAAAAATTTCATCTTGGCATCGTCCCTATAAATCGATGGGGAGTAATAAGGTCACAGTACACACTCTATGAGCCATCCCATATGTCTGTGAATGATTGCACGACATAAATTCAAACTAATAAATTATCCGAGTATATAAACAAGTTACACGGGCATATGAGTATATTTCTTTGAGCCAGTGTCAATATTGTATAGACCCCTTTCAATATTGTCTTGGTACCAGGTATTAAATTCTTTCCAAGTACATTAACACCTCTTTCATGTACCATCGAGTATATAGAAAGGACAAGATTATTCCACGTACCTCTAGGTATATCAGAAGGGCTCTTATATAGAAAGGTTTGGTATATCAGACTGACGGTATATAGATTGGGATACCTTATACATGGAGTGATAAGAGCCAAACCTTTTCAGTGATTTCTAAAAAATGAATACCAATGCCCCCAGAATTTTTTCTTTCAGATTCACAACTACTCAGAGGAAGCAATTATGCTGCATGGAATACAAAATATTAAGAAACAAATTGAGTTTGAAGAGATCTGGCCTATTGTGACTAGTACTATGACCAATATACAACTGATACAACACAACAGTGACAGTTTAGTAGACATGATCAGAAAGAAAAACTCATCACCTTGTTTGGAGTGTCCGACGACGTGCAACCCCACATTTTTTATGCCAAAACAGCCAAAGAATCATGGGATAATTTAAGCACAATATATGATGCCAAAAACAAGAATGTCATACTGAATTTGGAGATTCAGTTACATACATTGAAGTTTAAGGAGAATGAAAAAATTGAAGCAGAATAAAAAAAATTGAAGCTTTCTTAAGAAGAGTTACAAAATTGAGGGATTCACTTCTAGCCCTAGGAGAAGTGGTCAAAGATGATGCTATTATTCCCATTGTTAAGAGAGCACTCCCTTCTTCTTACCATATTTTTGTCACAACACTAAAATTTTCAGATACAACAGTTATTTTTGACAAGCTGGTAAACCTAATGCAACAAGAGGAAGCCATGCATAATAAGGATGATGAAGAGTAGAAGGCACTTTCTTCGCATAAAAAATTTAAATGATAAGGTAAAGGAAAACCTAATTCCTATAAAAAAGTACCAAAATCATTATCAACAACAATGGGACAAACAACAGAAGAAGCACTGTCCAATTTGTAAAAGAATACATGACCTAAAAGATTGTTGGTATAACACTTACAAGAAAGGTTCATCAAGAAAATTTGGACCTCAGCAAAACAATTTTACAAGGGACATTCTAACTACAATCAATGGTAGAAAAAGGGGAACTGGAAACGAATACCCCATCATAAAGGAAATATTGCTGAATAAGAAGAACATTTCAATAATGAAGACTTCGTGTTCACTGCTCGATTAAGTGAACCATCCATGTCATCTAGTGATGTCTAGTATGTTTATTCGGGAGCCACTCGACACATGAATGACCACAGAGAATGGTTTATTTCAATGAGGGACATGCCATCAAAAAATCATGTTTCATTGGGAGATGATTCTTCATATACAATTCAGGGGATTTCGAACATTTCTCTACCCCTTGGTTCACGCAACTGCAAACTAACAAATGTCTTATATGTCCCTGGGTTGACAAAGAATATTCTTTCAGTCAGTCAAATCCTTGATCAAAACCTAAAAATTGACTTTGACAGTCATTCTGGAAATAAAACATGTTTGATTCAAGATAAATCATGAGGCTCGAAAATAGTTGCAAAAGCCTCTAATGTGGGACGCATGTTCTAGCTTGATTTTTTCAATAGAGATAATCCAGAACTTGTGGCTAAGAACTCTACCTCAGCATATTTCTAGCATCAGAGACTTGGTCATGTTAGTTTCAAGTATCTCGAGACACTTCACCAACATAATATGGTACATGGGCTACCATACTTCAAAAGGATAAAGACAAGTTTCCTCACTTCTTAGCAGGAAAACAACACAGAGCTTCATTCTAGAAGAGTACTTATCAAGCTAATGGAAATCTTGACTTGGTTCATACTGATATTTGTGGTTCGATGCAACCAATTAATTATAGGTTCCAGTACTTAATGGTTTGTGTTGACGACTACTCAAGAAAAATGCTTTTGAAACTTTGAGGAAGTTCAAAGTACTTATTGAGAACGAGATTGGTCATCACATCATAAATCTTCACTCAGATTGAGGGGGGGAATTCACCAGTAATGAGTTCAAATACTACCTACAATCTCACAAACTCATGAAATTCGTCAAAATATACCTCCTCTAGACACACCGTAACATAATGGTGTCATTGAGAGAAGAAATTGTACTATAATGGAAATGGTGTGATGCATGATCGATGACTCTGGACTTGCAAAGAAATTCTAGGCAGAAGCAGCAAAGAAAACATTGTATTTCTTGAACATAATGCCCACAGTTTCTCTTGACGGATTAACACCACAAAGAGCATGTTCAAAATTGAAACCATTTGTTGCACACCTTAGAGTATTCGGGTGTAAAGCAAGTATGCACATGCCCAAGAATAACATAAATAAATTGGGCATGAAGTCACATAAACTCATCTTCATTGGGTACAGTGAAGAGAATCTTTGGTACAGATTGATGGATCTGAAAACAATGAAAGTCTACACCAGCAGAGATGTTTTTTTCTTTGAGAAGAAGGAATGGAGTTTTCTGCTCCAGACTCACCTGATGTAGATTCTTCACCAGTTGTAAAAACTGAAGCTGATGTTCCCACTGATGATGGGGATGATTGTGTTGATATGATAAAACCACGACCCATAAAAACATTTCAGCGTATACCCAAGTGGTGTACTAGCACATTACGAGATGCAATAATGGATGCTCCACCGGATACATGCACCCCTAGACCAAAGACTCCTAGTAAAGAAAGAGAAGAAATTAAATTTTCTTTGATGAGTAGAGTTATCAAATGTGATGAGCCCTCTATAGTCCAGGAAGCCCTGCAAGTCAAAATCTTGGAAAGATGCCATAGATTATGAATATCAATCAGTGATGAAAAACAACACTTGGTAGCTTGTTGATCTTCCACCTAGGAAGAAACCTGTTGTATGCAAATGGATATTCAAAAAAAACTACAAAGCAAATGGGATAGTGGACAAGTATAAAGAAATACTTGTAGTAAATGGGTATGCACAAAAAAAAGGCATTGACTACGAGGAGACATTTTCTCCCAAAGCTATGATCAAAACAATCAGGATGATATTTTCTCTAGCTACACATTTTGGTTGGAAATTCCATCAGATGGACGTAAAAATTTCCTTCCTAAATGGATATTTAAAAGAAGAAGTCTACATGAATCAACCTAAGGGACATGTTGTACCTGGTCAAGAAGTAAAGGTATGCAGACTCAGGAAATATCTGTATGGTATCAAACAAGCACCCTGGGCATGGTACATCAAGATTGATGAGCATCTCGTACAACATGGATTTGTTAGAAATCCATATGATCCCAATCTTTAACTCAAAAAGAAAGGGGGGGGGGGAGATTGTGATTTTTGTTGTCTATGTCGATAATATAGTCATTACTGGCAGTTCAGTAAAGATGATCAATGCAATGAAGAAAGATCTAAATCGGTCGTTCGACATGAAAGATCTTAGGCTAATGCATTATTGTCTTGGATTGGAAGTATGGTAGAAAGATAATCACATTTTTGTTTCTTAGATGAAATATACCAAGACACCACTCAAGAATTTTAGGATGATGGATTACACACAAATTTCTACACCCATGGAGAACATATTATAGTTATCTCATTCAGATAAAACTCCTGAGGTAAGTGCCACTCTCTATCGGTAGTTTATTGGGAGTATTATTTACCTGACATATACTAGACCAGATATTAACTTTGTAGTAAACTTTCTATAAAGGTTTATGTAGGAACCCAAAGTGTGTCATTGGAAAGCAACAAGGCACATCTTGAGATATCTCAAAGGATCAGTAGATCTTGTTCTAGAATACAAGAAGAAGAACAAATTATTATTGTCTAGATATTCAGATTAAGATCATGCAGGAAATATTGATGACATAAAATCCACTTCAGGATTTGTGTTCTTTATGGGATCTGGACCAATATCATGGGGAAGTAAGAAACAACACATTGTTTCTCGCTCTTCCACATAAGTCAAGTATCATTCTGCAGCAGAATTTTTCTGTGAAGTGATTTGGATACGTCGCATACTAGAAGGAATTGGAATACCACAGGAAAAAACTGACCTTCATGTATGTTAACAATGAAGGTGTTCTCAAACTTGTTCGCAATCCAGTGTTTCATGACAAAACAAAGCACATTGAGGTACATATTCATTTTATACGTGAGCTTGTGTTTAAGCACAACATCCAGCTTCAATTTTGTCCAACAACTGAACAATGGGCCGATATCTTCACAAAGTCACTTACACATGTAAAGTTTGATTTGTTCAAAGAGTTCCTCTCCTCATCCCTTGAGACAATGCATAATTAAGGGGTGGAATGTTAGGATATTTAATTATGTATTATATAGTAATTATGTAATAAATGTTATTAATTAAATAATGTTGTTATATGGTTTTATCAACCATATTTGTTTTATTTGTTCACAGGGTATAATTGTTATATTGTTTCAACAATATTATTGTTGTGCTTCCTGGATGTAATATTGGAACCTTATGTAATCTGGAATATAGTTGTACCTGTGCAACTTAGTTTCTTGTTTGTATTCATCTTTACAATACCTATAAATATTGAAGCTCTTTCCTATGTAAAGTGTTGATTGAGATTAATAAAGTTAATCATGCTTCCGCCCCTTGTTTCTCAATTTACAAATACACAGGTATCAACCAATGCATTATAATTATATTTGGGGCTTATTTAAATAATGAAAATTTTAAAATACATACATACATACATACATACATACGTATGTATGTATGTATGTATATAGTCTACTTCACAAATGAAAACTGATATCATTTAACCATCAAATCAAAATGGGGCAAAACCCATATGCCCATTTGGGAAAATCAAAAAAATATGAGTTAAATAAAATAGATGAATACATTCAAACCCTAAATGAAGGTGTAAAAAAAATAATAAAATAAATGAGACATGTATGCCTCTCCCAAAAGCTTGAGATGGCATCTAATGGCTTCCTCCTTCTCCTCCACCAACCTGCAAAACAAAAGAGAAATAATAAGTCAAAATAAAAGAGAAACAAAGTTTACCTAAGGAAACTTAAGGTTAGTGTGATCCTTTGATCTTTTGGCCCCAAATGAATCAATCGAAGGGATGAGATTCATCCCTAAAAAAAGTAGGTGGAAAGTGGTTGAGTAAAATTCAAATTCTAAATTTTAAATGCATGGATTGACTTTTAAAGGGGCCACTTTATTTGTGTAAGGGGTGTGTTTATTCTTATAACCCTTGTGCTAAATTTTAGGGACCCCATGATATATTTTAAACATAGACACCTTTTGGGATTAATATAACTCTAGTATTTAATTAAATAGACCCATTTATCTTTGGCATTAAAATGTGTAACTTTAAACTATAGTGAAAATTGAATGTTTATCGAAATGAGTTTCCAGGGGAACCTAAACCATGTCTTAGGATAACTAAGTTTATTAAAAATTTAATGAGAGTGTTATTATTTTATTATAATGGGGAAAATTATATTATTAATTTTAAGTGACTTAGAAAAAAATAATGTGACAATGGTTAATTTTGAAACCTTTTTGCGGACACCTTTCTCAAAAACAAATTATTCCATAATTTTTATTGCTTGCCCTAGGTTGTTCTTGGGTTTCGCGAAAACAAATTTTGTGGGCGGTACACATAGCGACAACATCATGAACCCGACAGCTAAGAAAAACATGGTCAAACGTTATATAGAGTATGTGGTTCCCTTCTAGGATTGGAATTGTGTGTGTAGTAAAGAGAATGTATTCTTTTAAGGTAGTACTCTTTAGGAGACAACATTAAACATAGTGTAAAATCCTCTTGGACCGATATACATGTTGAGTGGTGAATATTGCCAACTAGTCTTGGAAGTGAATTTTAAGTGTTGGGATCATAAATGAACTCAATACAAAATCTCAATTATCACATGGGTTTTATGGTGAAATACTAAGAGTTAATTACGAAACTTAACAACATTTTAGAGTGTGATTAGTTTGTGAAAATGTAATCATTAGATGATTTATTTAGAGAAAGGTCAAGTTAAGGTCATTCTAATATCATGTTTAAACCATCTTGTGGTGAGAATCAAGACCTGCATTGTGCAAACTCTAATGTGAACCTTTACCCCATGAAAATGATGAACTACTCCATCTTTCTCTCCCACTAGTCCTATTTGGTAATGGATGTCTGATGTGAAACTAGGTGTTCATGTTCTTAGAGACAAATCCTCTAAGATAGAGACTAGTAGTCTCCTAAGGAAATAAATGCTCCATTAACAAATAGTCTACAGAATTCATTATAAAAAGTATACGAACCTAGTTAGGGAGAAATAACACATCTTAAGTCAGATGTAAAATGATACTTAGGAAACCTAATCTAGAAACAAGAAAATAAGGATGTTTGTTGCCATGTTTAGATCCTTGAAAGCGTTAACTAAATTTTGGATCATAACTATAGTAAACTTATAATTGATTCTTGGCATTGGGAAGTGTAATCGTGGGATGTTATTCCATAGGAAAGTGAAACATGATCTTCCTTGTAATGTGATTAAACCCGCTCGCTATAGATAAAGAACCTTTTTTTCTATAATACTTATTATATAATAAATAAACTATCAATTATAAATGAGTGAAAGAAATGCGACCCTAAATCCTTTAAAAAAATGTGAACTTCACCTCTATTGCACTTACACTTGTTTTGTTATGTAACCGAGGTATAAAATAAGATCAAGATGCATTCCCTTAGGAGTGAGTCATAGCGATAATACCTAGTAGCCGTGTGCATTTGTAAATAGCCTTATGTGTAAATATGTATCATTTCAACGAACGAACAAATTAAACTAGCAATTGAAATATTTTAGATGATCATTATTGAATGAGATATATTGTAAGTTAAATTTTAAACTATATAAATGAAATCTAGAAAAAGGAAAATAAATATATGAATCACATACTATGAGTATTTCTAGGACTTAAGTTAAGATTGAAACATGTTTATAATAAATGAGGAAAGGACCCTATCTACAAGTTTATTCTGAAGTTGAATCATTATTTTCTGAATCGTTATGTTGTGCCTTGTCATTCAGGGAAACAAGTGGTTTTGATGTGCATCATGTGTTTTCATGTTATCTATGTGGGTTAATGTTGTGAAATCATATCATGTGTTGTGTTTTATCCTAAGTGATCTCATGTAGTTTCATGTGTATTACAATTTAAGTCAAAAAATAAAATTATTCTAGTATTTTAGTTTTGTTTCTATGCATAAAAATGTTAGCGTTACATTTTTCTTTTCCGCTTTGTGCTCAGATATTGCATTTTTTGTATTATTCAGGCTCCGACCAACAAGAATAACCTTAGTTGGAGTTTCCAGGACTGATTCGGATCCAATGTCTGAATTTGAATTTGAGACTAGATACTCCTTGGTAGATAAAACCAAATTCTCGGGAAGGGAATTTTTCCACTAATTATTTCTCTCAGTATTGCGCTTACCCATCCCGCATTCTGAGGTTGTGTGTCCAAGATAAAAACACCTTCGAAACCTAAAGGGAAATCCCTCATAATCAAGTGGCTACATCCATGTTCGGTTTTGCACTTTAAGATCATTGTTTGTGGGAAGGATTTTGGAAGTGTTAAGTTCAACAATGATCTTGGAAAATATTGTGTCGGTGTAATAAGTTTTTTGGGAATCAATGAAAAGAGTATCACTCAAAACATTGCCTATGGAGGTCAAGTAGTCATGGCTCCAAAATTGAATGGGCAGATATGACATTTTGATCCAGACGGGTCTGCGTGCAAAGGTTTATGTGAGTTGGTTAAACAAGGGAAACCGGGGTTTTAATATGAGGTAGCATGATTGGCATACCCATAATTTTGACGCAATATCATATTTATTAGTCATTAAAGAAAAAACAGCAATGAAAATTCCTTTAGCACAAAGGTTACAGATCTAGCCTACCTCTTACAACTGCGATCCAATATTTAGATATCCATTTGCGCAAATTTGGTAAGCTGGGTGATAACTCAATGAAGCCGCAAATCAAAGCATGTTCTTGGTAAAATCATTTTGAATTCAGCACTTCCTCGCCAAAGGTGATGCTTGTGGTAGTGGCTTCAGGGGTCATGGATCTGCAACCTTGTGCGACATCTTTGAAAGTGACGTCAGAGTTTGTACGCATCTAGTCTTCATGGTTTGAGCTACTGTCAGGGGTCTCCCCAGAAGTCTGATGTAAATATGAGGAGATGTGAAAGGTACCATCAAACCTAACAGCCCCTCCCATACACGAAAAATCACATGTTGTCCACAGAAAGGCCTGGAGTCGCAAATATCTCAGGATGCAACAAAAATCCCTCCAGATCACCCCTAACACTAGAACCCCAACATAGATCTGATTTTTGAAGTGCATCGTTAGATTTTCCTCCATGGTTAGTCTAGCGCGAGCTCAGTTTTAGACACTGTAGAGATATTGCTTTGTATTTGTGAAAAGAAAGATTGATCCAAGAGATTTTTTCTTCCTCCAACTCTGCATGGAGGTTGAGGTCGATATCTGGATTGTATTTAACAACCGATCCATTCCCACATGATTGTGTGGCCTGAGGGACAATCGCCGCCTCCCTTTGAGAGAATAGAGCCATGGTTGCCATCTTGTTTAGGGATTTTTTTTGCGTTTAAGTTTGTTGCGGAGGAAAGTGTTCATGAAAACCCTAGAAAATATTAATTTTATAAACGTAACTACATCTTCAAAGATTTAGTGATACTATTTTTTAGATTTTTTATTCGAATATATATATATATATATATATATATATTTAGTGATATTAGTTTTTAGATTATTTAGATTTATTATTTGAATTTTAGAATGGTCATAAATATGGCAAAATAATTCATTGGAAATATCACTGAAATCTCTTTCAATAGTTCCTTTCCTGTGAGGGTTTGGATTCCTGTTCCGCCTTTGGAGTTTTGGGAGCCTGAAGTGAATCTTGGCATTGTTAGGGCTTTGGGAATCCCTGTTGATATTGATCCCACCACCACGTATTTCACCTCGGTGATCCAAGACGTATTTTACATTAGCATTTCCGCTGATAAACTTGTCCCTACCTCTACCATGGTCGTGACTAAACATGGCGTATGGATGCAGGATTATGTTTATGATGACACTAACACCTTCTACATGAACTGCATGCATGCTGAAAGTGTTGGACATTGTGACACTGTGTAGGATTGGTGGTTCTAGTGTCGCCCAATTTACGGTGATTAATAGGTGGTTCTAGTGTCGCCCAATTTACGGTGATTAATAGGTGGTTCTAGTGTCGCCCAATATACTTTCAGGAAGTTCGATGCCTCGCACTAGTCTCACCTCCCAAACGGTAGAGCTAGGTGTTGGGGATGCTCTGCAGCCAGATGGTTGGTTGGGGGTGCTTGAAATTAAATCATATTTTCTCCACCATGTTTCCTTTGCGGTTGAAATAAAATTGGATGAGTTTAAGGGATGGACCATGTCTCACCTTGAGAATGTAGCACCGGTGGAGACAAAGGTTCAATTCCATATTTTTGGGCTTAGATTGGAGGCTGAAATCAGTTCCAATAATGACGACATCATAGCTGTATGTGCAGAATCAAGGTCACCCACAATAGTTTTCTTCATTTCAAATGGTGGTGCGATCGAGGTGGCCCTAAATGAGGTCCCCTCCGAAGAAAAAGTTGGAGGTTAGAAGAAGAGAGAACCTTGGAATCGGCCTCATTTGATAAACATGTTGAAGAATTGAGTTAGAAACATGATCTTGATGAAGAACATTTTTCTAAAGGTACCTTGGAATTAGTTCTTATGCTTGAGGAACATGACTGTAAGAAAGTCGTAATGACTTCTTACAAAAAGTTTACTCCCTATCCGATCAAGTTCAATATCTTGAGATCTTACAATTCTGGGAAGGTCGTTGTTACAAAGATTGGATTAGCATGAATGCTGGCATGTCGGAGGATTGCAAGGATCATGGTGAAGACGATGGCTGGAATATTTTACACCTTAGAAAATCTAAATTCATGTAGATTCTGACTTTGTCCCGCAATGGGGCTAAGCTTCTGTCGTGTTCTGGTTTTGTTTTTCTTTACTTTCATCCAAGATTAGCTGCATCTTTAGATTTTCATCCTATTATGATGTTCTGAATATCTCGACATTGGCCTTTTTGTATCTGGGTAGGGCCCCCAATCAACAAAAAATACCCTCAATAAAAAAATAATGATGTAAAAATTTGGAATTGTGATCTATATTATATTGTATTTAGAGTATATCATTAATTATAATTATAACTTTTTTCTAAAACATATGGAGAAATTGTGATTTTTCAACAATAAAATTATAAGATAACAAATATTTCAGAAGTTAAAATTTAACTATAATTAAATTATGAAAAATCAATTTATATAAAATTATATATAGTTAACATATTAAAATTTAACATTTATGAAATTGTGAAAAATTTACTTTATATATTATAAAAGCTATCTATTTAAAATTGTTAATTCACGTCGAATGACTATTGATTCAATGGTGAAGATGCTTGGTTTTTAAAGAGCCCACCAGGGTTCAATTCTCGCTGCAAGCGAGGTCAAGAGATGCAACGGAATTAGGGATGAGATCGGGATCGTGCCCTGGGTAAATTTGACGGAATGGATACACCTCAATCCTTAGCTACTTAGCCTAAGAAGTCTGCCCACTTCACCATTGGGTATGGCGGTCTAAAGACCTTCCAGATTTCAATCAAAAAAAATAAAAAATGCTAATCCACAACTTTCCACAAAAACTAATTATTTGGTGAATAACAATGTGTTTAAATTGCTCTGCTATTAATGATTCTAAATTGTACAAAGAATACTCATTTGTGTGTCGGTGAGTGGTGGCTTATGCTTTGTCAAGGCCAATTCATTAAAAAACCTTGTTTCGCAATTAGCTCCGGCACTTGCATGTTTGACCTAATTAAAAAACAATGTTTGATTGAGACGTTAATATTGCAAATATGTATGTGGATATAGACGCACTCTTAAACAAATATTCCTTCCGAGTCTAACGTAAAAATATAAACAATTCACATACATCGATACATAACTTCCCTGCCCCTCCCTCATGGGAAATATTGTACCGTTGACCTATCTTAAAACCTGACGTGAATGTCGTGATATGTAATTTAACATTGCAAATCTTTTGTATGGATGTACCCTCAACGTCCATGCTTAAACAAATCGCACTGGAACTATTAAAAAACGACGAGTGCACTACAATGTCAAAAATTCCCGTATGCATGGATTTATTATATTAAGAGTCTTTCTAAGAATTGGACAAGCAATGAACTAGTGTTGATTTATGTTTTCACATTAATACAAAAATATTGTTCGAAAGCTTAATCAATCTAAGATAACAAAATTATATTAAACGGAAGCTGACATATATCGAAACTTTTCTAATTACATTTACAGAGATGTTAATTAATATTAAATGCGAGATAGATTGATGGGATGTCATTTACATTTTCAGTGTTTAATGACAAGATATTTTAGACTAAGAGCGAGAAAAATAAGTTTATTAAATTAAGTTTATTAGAAAAATAAATTATTTATTTGAATATTCCAATTAATTATGTTCCAAAGGAAATAGGTGACAACACAAAATGTTAATTTTAAATTATATATAAAAGTGTGTTATTACAATTATAATTATTAAAATGTGGATTATCATATAGAAACAAGAGTATATTTTTGTAAAGAGTTATTTTCTTTTTGAACGTATCTCAAAACGCTGCATGCATGTTTAGGCGGTGCAGGAAGAATATATGTCTTATATCCATGGTTGATAGACGTTCTATGTGGATGACAAATATGGTCGTATTAGGTCGTATTAAGGGAAGACAAATATGTATGATTATGTTCTTATACTTCACGTACTTAATAAAGTTCTATACTTCTAATAAGAATAATAAGATAATTATTCTAATATGATGTAGTTACCTTCAATTGTTTGAATAGAATTATTTAAAGGAAAATTAATCAATTGAATTTTTTTTAGGAACATTAATAGAATAATCCTCTTTGTAGTTAACTAATAATATATATTAGTATTTTTAGACACGTTTTTCTTTACCAAGCACCAATAAAACAATCATTATTTCAAAATATAACTCAAGAAAAAATAATAATATGATAATATCCATAAATATTTGAATCATCTTAAAATAATATAATAAAACATTTTCAATACTTATCCTATGAAGAAAAAGACTTTGTTTTTGAATTAAAAAAAATAAATATTGCGTATGTTTTATTATTCCATTAATTATACTAAAGTTAAAATGTATGGGTGAATATATTAAAACTATTGCAGTGGTTTGATAAGATCTATTAGGCTAAATATGAGGTTTTGAAAGGTACCTTAAAACCTATTATATATCACCGAAAGATAGAACAAGATAAACTCACTTAACTAAAAATAAACTAAAAGCAAACAGGCTAGATCCGCCAACCACAAAGGAAAAATAATATATTGATAAAATAAAAATTCAAACACCTAAAAGCATCGAAAAGCACGAGCTTCGCATGTATAGGATCAATAAATATCCATCAGCTCATACAATTGATCTAAAACATTATAGTGTCCATTCGAGTAGGAAATCATCCACCAAGATTCTGCAAAGCCAGCCACTTATTTGAAAGCATAGACACATATCGTTCTTTAGTTGTCTATTCTTTTTCTTTATAACCACATTCAAAAACTCCTTTTTCGGTTGGATAGAAATAATTATCTACGTATCCAAGCCAGAAGATATAACTTCTTGTGCCAAATACCTTATCCAATCCTCCTCTGAAATCATTCCCCATTCTTATCAGTGGACCAAAGATCCTCCCACCTTAGGACCTCATTTGTGTTCTCCTTTTTTTCCATCATCACTACTGGTGATTTTTTACCTCCAAAGGGGTAATTGGCACCATCTCCATATCCTCAGCTGCCGAATTAGGATCCACGTCCTCTTGTATGGATATATGATTTTACGAAATATTAATATTTTGAAAACTATTATTTTAGCATATTATCTTGTTTATTCTAGGTTATATGTTTGTTATGACGGACCCTTGCCATCTTGTTTATTATATGTATTCATTCAATTAATTTCTAGTTAAACATTTTTAGAAGCTAGAATTATTTATTTTTATGATATCCTTAGTATAATCATTCTTATTTTGTCATGTAGTCAAGCTTATTCATCTTTTATAGAAATTCTTTTTAGATTGTGTTTGTGTTGGTTGGTAAATATCTACCTTTTTACAATGAAGGATAAATCATAATATCATTTGTTGTATCTTGTAACACACCAAAAAAAATACCAACACAAGGACAACACAATGAAATACAGGATAACTTTTTTTTTTTTTACTTGCTTGAAGATAATACGACACTACACAAGTTCTCTAGGGAATACAACCATCCAAAGACATACTTTCCACAACACGGACCCACACTAGTTACAGATAGACATGAGGCACACACTAAGGACACAATGGTTCCTCTAAAGTATGCAGTCTTAAAACAAGGTCTTCCCACAGAAGGTTTCTTTAGATTCATCTTTTAGTTGTAAGTGTTTTTACATTCTTTACTTTTCGCAGAGGAATCACGATAGGAGAATCTGAAAGTCATGTCTCCTTTGAAGAATTTTCCCCTACCTTGATAATGTTAATATACAGTGTAAACTAATTATAGAATAGCAAGAGGTTAATTCATTTACTTGATTAACTTATTCATTTGTGAGGAGGCAGTTAATTTCTCAAGGCTTTATCAATTTGTTTTCGACGTTGTGCTTTTGAACATATATGTTTTACCTTTTCAAGCGGTCAATTTTATTTTATTTTATTTTATTCCAGTACATGACTGTCTAACTCTTGGATTCATCATTAAGATCTTATTAGTTGTTAATAAGATTTCATTGGGGTCAAGAGTCTAATCAGAAAAATTAAAGGTTTCACTTGGGCTTCACTTGAAGAGATAGAATTAAGTATACTGTTTACATTTTCAACGGGTAAGACAGATCGAAGAGTTTCTTAGGCAAGTTCCTTCTATTTATTGTAATCTTGTTATCTTCCAAGAATTTAATCATTGATTTCACCTTAAGACCGTTCTAAGGACTCACCACAATAAGAGATTGTTGATTTGTTTACGCGGGATCACAAGGTATATTTGTTTCTCTTGTTTTCGTTTTGCTAGGTTTAAAAAAACATAGTCCTCTACCAAACGACACAACACCAAGGTAACTAGAGTGATGCAAGATGATTCAAGTTTGGATAATTAGAATTAGGTTTGACAATTCAAGGATAAATCATATTTTAAAAAGTGAAAATTCAACAAAGGATACGCATGTCAAAACAAGTTCAATTAATCTTATTGATGATAATATTTCTCAAATTGACTTTCAAACGATAACAACAACCTACATGAGGACAATACAAAATTATAACACAATGCCTTCTAGATAGTCTCCACAATTTCCATACCAATGCTATAAAGCAAAAGAAAAACATTCGTACAACAGCAGTTCCTAAGAAGGATGGAATCCACTTTCTACACGTGTTTCTTTTTCTCTCTTTTTTTTTTCTTTTCTACTTAGGAAATCCTCCTGCACATTTGTTAGCACATGTCAGTTCGCAAGAACTGAGCACGATAAAAACTATAACATTAAGACAATATGTTGTTATCTAACTGCTTCAAGGAAGAAGAAAAACATCGTTGATTATGAAAAATAATCTAAGAGTCTAAACAAGAGCAATTAAAGAGTTGTCCAATAGCATAAAATGTCTGAATAAAAGGGGATGACACAACTCTATTTAATTATCATTTTCTCATAGGAGCAGTTAATAAACATCATAGTGAATTTCACTCATAACACAATAATGACCGTCATTTTAACAAGATAACATTTCGAAACAAAAACAATTACAAGAAGAGAATTAATTTCAAACGTGATATGTCCCTATTTGTTTAAGTTAGTTCACCAAGCCAAGGACTCACTATGTCATTGGAAGATCCCAAACAATCAATTGACATGAGAATATCTAAACCAACATGACTTATTAATAGTAAGATGATGTGCCTATAACAGTTAATTTTATGTCAGCACAGAATAAATAAATTGGAAAGAAAAGGGATGAGACACACAAATGACCCCATATGGGCCACGTCCTATCCTAACAATCCTTCTATTAAACTTTCTTCTAATCAAGAGAATGTCTTAAGAAAAAGGAAAAACTTTGACAAGACCAAACATAACCATTATAAATCTTACAGGAGGGTTACTCAATCATTCACAAGAACACAACACAGGATACATAGCTTCCAAAGGATCTATCGTCAACAACAAGTCAACTATAACCTTTTTGGTCAACACATAACCATTCTACTACAATGACACCAAGGAGGTCGTATCACAACGATCATCACAAAAACCAGTCAACCAATGAGTTTCCAAACACACCAAACTCTAACTCACAGGAGAATGAAATTTAAGTATCATTACGGAGCAAAAAGTAGAGTAATTTCTTATGCATAAAACCAACATCTCAATTTTAAGATTTGAAAACTTCCTCACTAATGATCAAGTAGCTCTCGTATCCTCCAACATGTGTGAAAAAAAATCAAGGTAAGAAAGAGTATTTCCTCTGACATTTTAAGCTATCCAAAAGAAATGTGAGTATTGTCAAAAGAAAACATTCCATAGGTTCAACTACATTCCTCAAAACATACAACAGTCACCAAGGGAGAGAAGGTGATTCCAAAGACAACAATCTCCAAACGGTGAACATGAATTGATATCAATTATGAAAATCAAACATGACACTTGAAGAATAAAATTATTTCTTCGAGCGATTCAAAACAAAATAACAAAAGCAACTAACCTAGTTGAAAGTAAATATCAACTTGGCTCAATTCAAAAGTCCGTCAAGCTAAGCACACACCAAGCCAGCCGGGAAGGGTTACTAGAACCTAAATCAACTGAAAGAAAAGGATAGAGACAAGAATAGCATCATTCACCTATACACGATGCACTCGCAGTACTCAATCACCAATTTGCAAACACCCAACGTAGACCAGAACTACAGATCTCGAGCTGAAACAAGAATAAGAACATAATAGGAACTATAAAGTTGAGTCCAACGAAAATGTTTGGTAAAACATTCAAATCGTGAGACCAACACATAGAACTCAAGAATTTTCATTACAAGAGCCCCGCCTCTTTTGTTTTATTAGTCTTAAGAAAAAATTTCACCCAAATAATATTTATTACAACCCAGAAAACAATATAAAGGCTTTAACCAACGCAATCATTTCTAACGCCAAAACAAATACAAATGAGCCAGGAAAGTGGAAACCAAACAGTATACCATCACACGAGACATTAATATGAATAGTAGAGTTATTTAGTGATTCAATTAAATAACAGCATAAGAATTAATGGTATAGAGAATATCGTGCCTGATTAAGCTCCCGCAGTCGATAACAAGATGGACAGGGCCTGCAACAACAACCCAACCAGCGCAACTTCTCTTCCTCGTCCTGCTGAAGGTCCAAAATCTGTTAACGGCCATCCTCTTGTCCTTGTCGGTGAACAAACTGGGTGCCACATCTACTACATACAATAGGGGATGAACCATACTGGTAACCATTACCATGAGCTATACTCTCTAAAAGGGGCCCTTGCCAAGTGCAGCCGCTCTTGTGGTGCAGGCAATGAACTGTCACACGGCCTATAGCATCATCTAATACTGGATTTTCCTCTTACACTGCCTTCGAATCTCTATCAGTAACCAAATACCCGTCATAAGGGCAGGCCCTAGTAGTACTCAGCACATAAGTTAAGAAAGGCTTGCAGAAAGGATGTGTACATTGGGTTTACACAGCCTCATTAGGGTAAACACGCTGCCTACCAACTGGAAAAAAATATTCTTCAGGGAGTGATTGTATATTTATGATACTCTCGTTGTCAAAACCCATGACCTCCCTGAGAAGGCAAACCAAATATATTTTCACCTGTGAAGAAGCTGCTACAAAAAATCAAGTGTGTTGCTTGTGCAGCAAAACATTTCATCTGTAGCTTGCAAGGTGTGATAATTCCAACAACACCCTTTATGCCTTCCAAAATAGTGACTCGTTGAAGATGCTCATATAGTTGCAACGCAAAATGTGCTTCATGAATATTCTGACATGATACAGATCCACGCCTAAGAGATTCTCTTCCATGAGTTACATCATAAAACAAGTAAAGTCTCAAAAGAGAATCCTTGCAATAATTTTTCACCAGGTTTGCTGGTAATACTCTCACTATCACATAACCGATTTTGGAGATACAAACCTCAGTACATGATCTGAGTCTTAAAAATATCCTGCTACCTTCATCCACCAAGACATTTTCTCCAACATTGCATAGATCTCCTGTGCCCGAGGGTGTGATCTGCCACCTACACAAAAGCATGCACCATTTTATTGCCTTTAAACCAACTGCATCCAAGTTCCTTTTTAATTCCTCTATCCTTCATCGATCTCCTAACCTTGGTGCTCTCATAATAGGAGCAGCCCTAGTTTGAGACGAAGCAAAAGAAGATGGCTTTAAAACCCAAAAAAAAATTCTCTTGGTACAGACTCCATATCCATAAAACAGTCCCTAGACTTAGCATCCTCAATAAGGCTGACCAGCCCCTAGATCACTTCAATGCAGCAGCTAAAAAGGACAACCCTAAAAAGTAGTTGTTGGAGGATCCCCAACAAGAACACACCTTATAGCTCCCAAGGAAAATGGAGGTAACACGTCTACTTCCCTAGCTTGTAGCTTCATCTATAACCACAGTGAACGCAATGACACAGTAGTGAAGCAGCACTAGAAATAGCACTCTCAGCCTCGCTTGCAAAACTTGCCTCAAGGTTCGACCGAGCTTCTTCCATGCTAGTTCCGCCACCTGGACAGAAGCGACTTCCCATAATGAAAGGGAAAGACATCTCAACTAAAACTTTATCTCGTTTTTCCGCTACAGCTGCAAGATCTCGCAACAACTGATCGTGACTGTGGTCGCGTCCAACCAGAATGTCAAGTTCGGCACCAACGGTTCTTGGGCTCGCCCTGCAGCTACTGTCGCACCTACTCTCACTGGAGGCCACTGGTTTTCTGGGATAAGTTTACTCCTCTACCCTGTAGCTACTGCATACAGTCCAATGCTTCCTCACGGCACCCCCAGGAGAAGTTCGGTTCTACGCCCACTGATTCCGCCTGTACAGCATGATTTTTTTGCGAACCACACCCATTTCACCATCTTCAACTCCCACGCATAGGAAGGAAAGCAAGGAAAACACCATGACCGAGAGGTTTTTGTAGCAGGAACAGGAACAGAACTGCGAAAAAGGGGCAAAAGACACTCAAACACGTTTTTCTTCGTCCATCAATGCCCGCAGCTCCAGAAAATGCGCCTCCCAACCATGCGCATTGAATGAAGGGATCAAAACAAGATCTAGGTGAAGAAAAAAAATGTGACTCCACCCACTCCTGTCTCCCTCACGCAAGGACGGCAAAGAAAAATGCGGCAGCCAATGCTTTCCTTAGAGATAAAAAAAAACTAATTTTCACGTCATCTATTTTATCACTTTTACCATTCAATGAAAAAAGAGATCCATGTTTCAGTGAAGCAAATAAAAGTTTTCTTTTATTTCATGTACCCATCCAATCAAATAAAGATGAATCATTCAAAGAAAAGTTTAGTTATATTTAAATTTTTAACTTTGAGGCCAAGAAGATAGAAAATGCCGACGCTTTATACTTTTCATGGATAGGGATTACATTCTCCTCCCCTTAAGAAAGTATCATCCTCGATGCCACATAACACAATGGAAAAGAATGTTAAGCAATCAGGATCAGATAAGGGCGAAGGTACGCTCTAAGTTTAATATTTGAGATGTAAAAGCATGACCATGGGGTAGCCTAGGGAACATTTGGCAAAAGTTTTAACTTTCAATGTTCTGTGAAGATTGGCAATTCTTTCTTGTTTTTTATTTCCATTAGTCTCTTTCCGTTAACATTATTCTTAGTTTAATTCCTTTTAAAATTTTATCATTGAAGAGTTTTGGTTTATTCTTTATTGTGGGTGCCCAACATGAACTGCTAACACAACACCTTATCAGGTTCACAAGACCCTATAGATTCACAAGTACACAAGTATATACTTCAAGATTGTATTACACCACAAAAGGGTTACTCAAATACGGAATGGATTAGGCACAGTCCACATAGTACACGTCACACATCAATGACTGACATACCAAAATACTTAACCAAAACAGTACTACAATCCACTAGACATTTCCTCAATTTGCATCAATGAAAAACTCACATAACACCAAACAAATGCTACAGGTAAATAGTGTCCACAAGGGGATCAATGACATGTCCACAACATCACAACACATATCCATCTGACATGAGTAACACATACATCAAAAGACCACTACCAAACATCACAATAACTCAACATATATCCTGGAACATCAACCATACAGACAAATATCATAAGCCTCCCTCAAGTCTCTTATGCCTCCCTCAAGTATCTTATGCCTCACTCAAACTCTTATGCCTCCCTCAAACTCTTATACCTCCCTCAAGTCTCTTATGCCTCCCTCAAACTCTTATGCCTCCCTCAAGTCTCTTATGCCTCCCTCAAACTCTTATGCCTCCCTCAAACTCTTATGCCTCCCTCAAGGAGGCCGGTTGTCCCTATGGTCTAAGACACATAGAGTTTGGACACTCCTAACCCAAGTGACATAATAACACATGGTTCAACAACCCGCTAGTTATATGTACCCCTTGGGGCGTACCCCCATACAACGAAGCGGGTCCATAGGTCCAACCAATCCATGGTGCATCCCATGACCCTATTCCACACATCACGACATTAGAACCAGCACAACAATCCAGTCAAAGTGCCAAGTGGCAAAGTACAAGCCTTGGGCAAGGCAGTAAAAATTTCAAATTTAAAAGAAGACCCAAAATCAAGCAAAAATAAATGGCCAAATAGCCAAAGTTAGTATCGAAATCCCCATGTTAGTGCCACAAAACAAGGAAATGCCCAAAATTGTAAAGCATTGCAATCAAGAAAAGATGCTGGTCCTTGCAAAATAAAGTAAAAAGCTCAATTTATGAATAAAATCAACTTATAATAATGTCACATTATGATAACTGTGTGGCCTTATCTGGCCACCAAAGGGGTACTCAACGAGTTGCTGGCACTCGGAACATCGAGCCTCAGCTCAAAAAATATATATCAATCCCGCCACCCTTCGACAAGGCTAAACATAGTCATAGATACACTAAGGTTGCATACATACAACCACATAGGGAGAGAGGAAAGAGTCACATGTAATCTACTAAACCGAGTTTTGACTCGAGTTATTGACCCATGGTACACCATTCCTCACTCTCAACATACACTTCTACCGATCTCCCTCAGGGTCGGTTAGTGTAAGGCTCACAACATAACATGTAACTACATTACTAACACCATGGTGGTACACACATAGCTACCATAACGTCTCACGTATGGTAGGTATACGGGGTAGATCACAATCATACATTCACAGGGTGCAATACATTACTTTACCAAATTCTGCACCCAAAGTGCAATCACAATACGATAGGGTTCATACACTCACCGTATGACCCTAATTCACGACATGAAGCATTACATATTACACAACTCATATATACGATGAACATAATAATATCACAACATAACAATAATTGCTTCATAACAAGGTAGTACACACATTTCTTCAAAACATGGTAAAAACATCATGATACAACTCATTTCTTTTAACATCAATCTAGTCATACAACACATTGATACACTTACATATCACAATATGTCACAATGTTCCAACACTATGTCATCCACATTATAATTCTTTTCACATGCCACAAACAGTAATTCACACGTGAACTCTTCATAGAATCCACAAGAAGGATAGAGAATACTCTCATCCCCAACACATCAACATGATGACAAATACGCACTGAGTGACATACACATCACGTGCGTTCACAATATCACAATTACGATAATAATCACATCACGCTTAAAGCACATTACTCTTCCAATATAAATCATCATCATCATCATCAATATCATCATGTAACACCACCACCACCATGCAACATCACCATACAACACCAATCCGGCCCATAGGTTCGAGAGCATGAACGTACGCTCTGATACCAAATGTAACACACCAAAAAAAATACCAACACAAGGACAACACAATGAAATACAGGATAACTTTTTTTTTTTTACTTGCTTGAAAATAATATGACACTACACAAGTTCTCTAGGGAATACAACCATCCAAAGACATGCTTTCCACAACACGGACCCACACTAGTTATAGATAGACATGAGGCACACACTAAGGACACAATGGTTCATCTAAAGTATGCAGTCTTACAACAAGGTCTTCCCACAGAAGGTTTCTTTAGATTCATGTTTTAGTTGTAAGTGTTTTTACATTCTTTACTTTTCGCAGAGGAATCACGATAGGAGAATCTGAAAGTCATGTCTCCTTTGAAGAATTTTCCCCTACCTTGATAATGTTAATATACAGTGTAAACAAATTATAGAATAGCAAGAGGTTACTTCATTTACTTGATTAACTTATTCATTTGTGAGGAGGCAGTTAATTTCTCAAGGCTCTTAACTTTATCAATCTGTTTTCGACGTTGTGCTTTTGAACATATATGTTTTACCTTTGCAAGCGGTCAATTTTATTTTATTTTATTTTATTCCAGTACATGACTGTCTAACTCTTGGATTCATCATTAAGATCTTATTAGTTGTTAATAAGATTTCATTGGGGTCAAGAGTCTAATCAGAAAAATTAAAGGTTTCACTTGGGCTTCACTTGAAGAGATAGAATTAAGTATACTATTTACATTTTCAACGGGTAAGACAGATCGAAGAGTTTCTTAGGCAAGTTCCTTCTATTTATTGTAATCTTGTTATCTTCCAAGAATTTAATCATTGATTTCACCTTAAGACCATTCTAAGGACTCACCACAATAAGAGATTGTTGATTTGTTTACGCGGGATCACAAGGTATATTTGTTTCTCTTTTTTTCTTTTTGCTAGGTTTAAAAAAACATAGTCCTCTACCAAACGACACAAGACCAAGGTAACTAGAGTGATGCAAGATGATTCAAGTTTGGATAATTAGAATTAGGTTTGACAATTCAAGGATAAATCATATTCTGAAAAGTGAAAATTCAACAAAGGATACGCATGTCAAAACAAGTTCATTTAATCTTATTGATGATAATATTTCTCAAATTGACTTTCAAACGATAACAACAACCTACATGAGGACAATACAAAATTATAACACAATGCCTTCTAGATAGTCTCCACAATTTCCATACCAATGCTGTAAAGCAAAAGAAAAACATTCGTACAACAACAGTTCCTAAGAAGGATGGAATCCACTTTCTACACGTGTTTCTTTTTCTCTCTCTTTTTTTTTCTTTTCTACTCAGGAAATCCTCCTGCACATTTTTTAGCACATGTCAGTTCGCAAGAACTGAGCATGATAAAAGCTATAACATTAAGACAATATGTTGTTATCTAACTGCTTCAAGGAAGAAGAAAAACATCGTTGATTATGAAAAATAATCTAAGAGTCTAAACAAGAGCAATTAAAGAGTTGTCCAATAGCATAAAATGTCTGAATAAAAGGGGATGACACAACTCTATTTAATTATCATTTTCTCATAGGAGCAGTTAATAAACATCATAGTGAATTTCACTCATAACACAATAATGACCGTCATTTTAACAAGATAACATTTCGAAACAAAAACAATTACAAGAAGAGAATTAATTTCAAACGTGATATGTCCCTATTTGTTTAAGTTAGTTCACCAAGCCAAGGACTCACTATGTCATTGGAAGATCCCAAACAATCAATTGACATGAGAATATCTAAACCAACATGACTTATTAATAGTAAGATGATGTGCCTATAACAGTTAATTTTATGTCAGCACAAAATAAATAAATTGGAAAGAAAAGGGATGAGACACACAAATGACCCCATATGGGCCACGTCCTATCTTAACAATCCTTCTATTAAACTTTCTTCTAATCAAGAGAATGTCTTAAGAAAAAGGAAAAACTTTGACAAGACCAAACATAACAATTATAAATCTTACAGGAGGGTTACTCAATCATTCACAAGAACACAACACAGGATACATAGCTTCCAAAGGAGCTATCGTCAACAACAAGTCAACTATAACCTTTTTGGTCAACACATAACCATTCTACTACAATGACACCAAGGAGGTCGTATCACAACGATCATCACAAAAACCAGTCAACCAATGAGTTTCCAAACACACCAAACTCTAACTCACAGGAGAATGAAATTTAAGCATCATTACGGAGCAAAAAGTAGAGTAATTTATTTCGCATAAAACCAACATCCCAATTTTAAGATTTGAAAACTTCCTCACTAATGATCAAGTAGCTCTCGTATCCTCCAACATGTGTGAAAAAAAAATCAAGGTAAGAAAGAGTATTTCCTCTGACATTTTAAGCTATCCAAAATAAATGTGAGTATCGTCAAAAGAAAACATTCCATAGGTTCAGCTACATTCCTCAAAACATACAACAGTCACCAAGGGAGAGAAGGTGATTCCAAAGACAACAAACTCCAAATGGTGAACATGAATTGATATCAATTATGAAAATCAAACATGACACTCAAAGAATAAAAGTATTTCTTCGAGCGATTCAAAACAAAATAACAAAAGCAACTAACCTAGTTGAAAGTAAATATCAACTTGGCTCAATTCAAAAGTCAGTCAAGCTAAGCACACACCAAGCCAACCGGGAAGGGTTACTAGAACCTAAATCAACTGAAAGAAAAGGGTAGAGACAGGAATAGCATCATTCACCTATACACGATGCACTCGCAGTACTCAATCACCAATTTGCAAATACCCAACATAGACCACAACTACAGATCTCGAGCTGAAACAAGAATAAGAACATAACAGGAACTATAAAGTTGAGTCCAACGAAAATGTTTGGTAAAACATTCAAATCATGAGACCAACACATAGAACTCGTGAATTTTCATTACAAGACCCCCGCCTCTTTTTTTTTATTAGTCTTAAGAACAAAGTTCACCCAAATAATATTTATTAAAACCCAGAAAACAATATAAAGGCTTCAACCAACGCAATCATTTCTAACGCCAAAACAAATACAAACGAGCCAGGAAAGTTGAAACCAAACAGTATACCATCACACGAGACATTAATATGAAGAGTAGAGTTATTTAGTGATTCAATTAAATAACATCATAAGAATTAATGGTATAGAGAATATCGTGCCTGATTAAGCTCCCACAGTTGATAACAAGATGGACAGGGCCTGCAACAGCAACCCAACCAGCGTAACTTCTCTTCCTCATCCTGCTGAAGGTCCAAACTCTATTAATGGCCATGCTCTTGTCCTTATCGGTGAACAAATTGGGTTCCACATCTACTACATACAACAAGGGATTAACCATACTGGTAACCATTACCATGAGCTATACTCTCTGAAAGAGGCCCTTGCCAAGTGTAGCCGCTCTTGTGGTGCAGGCAATGAACTGTTACACGGCCTATAGCATCAGCCAATACTGGATTTTCCTCTTACACTGCCTGCGAATCTGTATCAGTAACCAAATACCCGTCATAAGGGCAGGCCCTAGTAGTACTCAGCACATAAGTTAGGCAAGGCTTGCAGAAAGGATGTGTACATTGGGTTTGCACAGCCTCATTAGGGTAAAAACGCTGCCTACCAATTGGACAGAAATATTCTCCAGGGAGTGATTGTATATTTATGATACTCTCGTTGTCAAAACCCATGACCTCCCTGAGAAACCAAACCAAATGTATTTTCACCTATGAAGAAGCTGCTACAAAAAATCAAGTGTGTTGCTTGTGTAGCAAAACATTTCAGCTGTAGCTTGCAAGGTGTGATAATTCCAACAGCACCCTTTATGCCTGCCAAAATAGTGACTCGTTGAAGATGCTCATATAGTTGCAAGGCAAAATGTGCTTCATGAATATTCTGACATGATACAGATCCACGCCTAAGAGATTCTCTTCCATGAGTTACAACATAAAACAAGTAAAGTCTCAAAAGAGAATCCTTGCAATAATTTTTCACCAGGTCTACTGGTAATACTCTCACTATCACATAATTGATTTTGGAGATACAAACCTCAGTACATGATCTGAGTCTTAAAAATATCCTGCTACCTTCATTTCCCAAGACATTTTCTCCAACATTGCATAGATTTCCTGTGCCCGAGGGTGTGATCTGCCACCTACACAAAAGCATGCACCATTTTATTGCCTTTAAACCAACTACATCCAAGTTCCTTTTTAATTCCTCTATCCTTCATCGATATCCTAACCTTGGTGCTCTCATAATAGGAGCAGCCCTAGTTTGAGACGAATCAAAATAAGATGGCTTTAAAACCCAAAAAAAAAATCTCTTGGTACAGACTCCATATCCATAAAACAGTCCCTAGACTTAGCATCGTCAATAAGGCTGACCAGCCACTAGATCACTTCAATGTAGCAGCTAAAAAGGACAACCCTAAAAAGCAATTGTTGGAGGATCCCCAACAAGAACACACCTTACAGCTCCCAAGGAAAATGGAGGTAACACATCTACTTCCCTAGCTTGTAGCTTCATCTCTAACCATAGTGAACGCAGTGACATAGTAGTGAAGCAGCACTAGAAACATCACTCCCAGCCTCACTTGCAAAACTTGCCTCAAGGTTCGACCGAGCTTCTTCCATGCTAGTTCCACCACCTGGACAGAAGCGACTTCCCATAATGAAAGGGAAAGACATCTCAACTAAAACTTTATCTCGTTTTTCCGCTACAGCTGCAAGATCTCGCAACAACTGATCGTGACTGTGGTCGCGTGCAACCAGAATGTCAAGTTCGGCACCAACGGTTCTTGGGCTCACCCTGCAGATGCTGTCACACCTACTCTCACTCGAGGCCACTGGTTTTCTGGGATAAGTTTACTTCTCTACCCTGTAGCTGCTGCATACAGTCCAATGCTTCCTCACGGCACCCCCAGGAGAAGTTCGGTTCTATGCCCATGGATTCCGCCTGTACAGCACGATTTTTTTATGAACCACACCCATTTCACCATCTTCAACTCCCGCGCACAGGAAGGAAAGCAAGGAAAACACCATGACCGAGAGGTTTGTGTAGCAGGAACAGGAACAGAACTGTGAAAAAGGGGCAAGAGAAACTCAAACACGTTTTTCTCCCTCCATCAATGCCCACAGCTCCAGAAAACGTGCCTCCCAACCATGCGCATTGAATGAAGGGATCAAAACAAGATCTAGGTGAAGAAAAAAAATGCGACTCCACCCACTCCTATCTCCCTCACGCAAGGACGACAAAGGAATATGCGGCAGCCAAGGCTTTCCTTAGAGATTAAAAAAAAACTAATTTTCATGTCATCTATTTTATCACTGTTACCATTCAATGAAAAAAGAGATCCATGTTTCAGTGAAGCAAATAAAAGTGTTCTTTTATTTCATGTACCCATCCCATCAAATAAAGATGAATCATTCAAAGAAAAGTTTAGTTATATTTAAATTTTTAACTTTGAGGCCAAGAAGACAGAAAATGCCGATGCTTTATACTTTTCATGGATAGGCATTACATATCTAGTGCATAGCTATAACTAAATTTTCGAAGAATATTAAATTCATTTTTTTATTTTTTATATACATCCCTAAAAACATACACACATTATATTATTTAAACGTATTACTAATTTTTTGAATGTTCTAATTATGATTGTAAGGTCATGTACATCATAAAGTAATGGGCATGATGATATTGAAGAAATCATAAAAATATCGAAGAATTTACAAATGATGTACATGAATTTCAATTTAATTTAAGGGGTATTCGCTATCTCAGGAAAGGTTTTGGATAGACGGGGTTTAGAGCCTCAACATCATAAGGGAATAGAGGGAAAATTTAATGGTGATATGAAATATCTTGATGGATCCCATCCTTGTAAGGATATGGAATTTGTTATGTTAGTAACACTCATTAAAGATGCTAAGGAATGGAAGGTTTTAGGTAATAGGAGAATTGGAAAAACAAAGATTATTCTACACTTAATTTTTGTTTATTTTGTAATAACTAAAAATTCAACAACTAACTCTTGAATTTTTTTAATTTTTTCATAGGTTAAGGAGTTTCCGATCTCAAACATGCTAATAAGGAAAAAAAAAAATTGATTATTGGCAAACTAGTCATTTCTTATGAGGTTTTATGGTTTTTTACTACTATTGAATGAGAATTTGGTTGATTTTTTGGATGGATTTTTCTAGTATGTAAAGCATTTATTTTTAATAGGTTGTAATCTTTTATCTTCTAGGGGTGTATGTATAGAGTTTTTAGGGAACCTTTTAGAACCTAAAAAATTTAGTTAATCACGAAAAAAATCACAAACATCAATGGAAAAACAATGATCACCATAAAAGGAACGATAACCAAATCGTACCAAGACAAGAATTCAGACATGCTAATCAAACACCATAATCAATAAGATGAAAGGAATTTTCTAGACTAAATTTACATAAATATTTTCAAACAAATGAGCAACAATAGCATACATTATTATGGAACTCAATGAAATAGAATGAGAATGGGCCTTTCTTATATAGTCAAGGAATAACAATATAAGAACCAGTGAAGGTCATAGATCAAGCCATAAATCAAGGAAAGAACTAGTCATCAAAGAACTAGTCAAGACCATATATTTAAGAGAGAACTAGACATAAAGGATCTATTCAATACCATAGATTAGGGAAAAAACTATACCTAAAAACTTTATAATATCCCCCTAATATCTAAATAAATAAAATGAAATATCCACACACATAAGTGGGTGAGGATGAATACAATAAAGGTAAATAAAGTACCTAGGTGAACATGATCTAATGTAAATACCAAATCTAGGACCCCCCCTCAAGTGAAGCTAACAGCCAAAATAGAAGTTGCATGTCTATAGTATGAGTCTCGACAATTAGGCCTGATGAGGTACTATTGTAAAATATACCCATGAAGAAATTCAAACCAAAATAAGGAATGAATCCTGGTAGAAGGAAAGAGAAATAAGAAGAAGAAGAAGGAATATTTTCTCACGAACACCCCCCAAGAACAACTTACGAAACCCCAAGCAGGCCACACAACTCAAGGTAGAAAGGTGATGCAAAAGATGTTTGTAATGTGTTGGTGAGTCAAAATGTACTCCAAGCAAAGAAATCCATCCTAAATGTGCAAAATGAATGAATTGAATGTGCATCTCAATATGCTTGGTCTGTTAGTGCTCAACTAGGTTGCGAGAAATATGAATTACACTTTGGTTGTCACACAAAAGTATAGTTTGATAACCCTCTGGGAATCCAAACTCTGTCAATAACTGTCGAAGCTAAAGAATTTTCTGACTCGCTGTAATTCTTGCCCTGTACTCTTCCTCTGAAGATGAAAGTGCAATAGCATGTTACTTTTTTGATGCCCAAGCAATTGGAGAAGAAACAAGACAAAAAAGATAGCCACAATTGGAATGTCTGCCATCAATACAACCTACCCAATGTGAATCTGTATATCCAACCAATTGATTAGAACCCCTAGTGTAGTTTTGGCCAAAGTGGGAAGTGTTATGCAAATAGCACAAAATCCTTATACCAGCCTCCCAGTGACTATTATGAGGAGAATGTGAAAACTGAGATACATGTCTTACTACAAATTAAATATCAAGTTGAGTATGGGTCAAGTATATGTGACTCCACGCTAACATCCCATACAATGTCGGTGTTATCCAAAATTTACCCCCAAGGTAATTTTGATAACATGCAAGCAATTATATTGATTCAGGGTGAAAATTCATGTTTCTAGGGTCCCCTCATATTTGTCTAACTCCCCTGTCCAAGAGGAAGAGAGTAAGTTCTGAGAAAATGTGAAAAAAGGGTTGCAGAAGGCAAATAGGTTGATCCAGGAAAAATCGTGAAAATTGGCTAAGTCCTGCTCAAGGTCACCTCTGGGACGTGTGAGACAGAAAAGCGCGAACCGGCCGAAATCAGCACAAACAGTCCAAATTGCATTTGGGACAATCAGGCCAAAAGTACACGGCGGGCACGAAAAGCCGATCCGGCCAAAGGAGAAAAAATTGGCTAAGTGTTGCTCGGGACGTTTGGGACAAAAATGCGTGAACCGGCCGATCCGGCCGAAATGAGCACAGGCAGTCAAAAAACGATTGGGACATCTGGGCCGAAAGGGCGCGAACCGGCTGAACTGGGCGAAAAACGTCGAGTCAGTCCGAAGGAAAATGGGACAAGCAAGACAGATGGACGCGAACCGGCCGAACCGGCCGAAATCAGTCAAGGCAGTCCAAAATAAAGCGAGCCAAGAGGAACAAATGGAGGCGAATTACGCGAACGAGCCGAATCAGCCGAGGACCAATCAGAAGCTGCCATGTGTCACAGGAGGAAAAGTCAACGTTTGGTCCGGAAACTTCAAACGGCCATAACTTTTGACTCTGAGCTCCGATTTTGATAAAATTGGACTTTCTGAAACGAGCACGACGTCCTCTATGCCACAGATACTGGATTTCTTATTTTTAATGAGGGTAGATATATTTAAATGAAGGAAACGTGTTCGGCTCTAGTGAGTAAATGCTCTTTCCCGTCAAATGACAGAAAACGCCTGCCAGGCCCAAAATAGCTGCCCGCACTCAGAAGGCCATAACTTTTGCATTCCTCAACGAAATCACACAAAATTGGTATCGTTGGAATCGTGGTTCCAAGCCCGACGCATAGAAATCAAGAAATTCCAGATTTGATAAGAAATTGATCCAGATTTTTAGGAAAACGTGGCCGGATTCAGAACAGTGTTTTATTTGGTAGCTGGGAGTGCAATTAAGAGGCATGGTCATCATTCCTTCTCTGCTGCAGCACATGGGACAGTATGGGGAGCCTTTTTCAAGTAATGTATGCCCATTCCACTCAATTTAATGCCTCTTACAGGTGGTTGAAGGACAGATTTCGGGATTTCCATTTTCCCTTCTCTTTTCCTTCTCTTTTTTCTATAAATTGGAGTGATTGGGCTCATTGTGGAGGGGGAGAGTTTTTGGGTAACAAAGCTCTGTCAAAATTGCTTTGTGAAGCCAGTGTGTTGCAGGCCCTTGTAGTGGACTCCTTGCATGGTGATCCAGGCCCTTATCTTGTAATAGATTGAACTGTGCATATCATGAAGCAATAAAATACCAGTTTGTGGATATATCTTCCCCTGCTGTGTTTCCTTGCATTCTTCTTGCCCCTTTAATCTTTCTACAAGTATACTGTGTCTATTTATTATGTTCTTGTAGGATTGCATTATCATTGTGTGTGCTTGGAATATTGCTATGGATGCATTTTGCTGGATTATGGTGAACTGTCATCACCTCTTCTAGTGTGCACTTTGCCTCTGTATTTCACACATTTGGAGATTACTCTCACAACCTCTTTTTCTGGTGTATCACCGCTTTAGTGTAGGCTTTCATTTTATGCATTCTCTCTCTCTGGTCCCTTGGAATTTTAGGTTAGAATAGCTAATTTCTCCTGCATTAGAGTAGATTGTGGCAGGTAGTTTAGGAGCAAGAACCAACTTTCTCTGGAGGTCTATCTCAAGTAGCAAGTCCCACAACTTGGAGATAGTACCCATGTTATCTAATCACACTGGATGCTTAGAGTGATCAAACTAGAAATCTGATCAACATCCAGGGGTGCTGTGATTCGGTGATAACAGTTCTGGCACGCCCGGTGGGACACTTAGAGGTCTTTAATTTCATTGCAACAAGATTGATGTGGACTTTTTGTAAGTTCCAGCTTTGAAGGAGCTTTAAAATCGCACATCTGGCGACTCCAAAAGAGGCATAATCCGCTGGTTTCTGCAGTCCAAGCCTGGCAAATTTATGAGAAGAATACAGACCAGGTCAAGAACTAGGGAGGAAGGATTGTTTGTTTATCTGCATCTATCTCCAGGCAGAGAAAGAAGGGGAAGAAGAGCTCAAAGATCTGCGTCTCCACCTAATCGGACTTTGTCTACACCTCCACCTGGTAGACCTTTTCTCGCCTCAACAAGGGTTCTCAGGCCAATCAGAATGGCGCAACCACTAAATCCCTTCGTCAATTTCACTGGCAGCAGCCCACTTGCCCTCAATGCACAGAATCCAGTTCCAATTGCAGCATTGAAGAACATTCCATTTTTCACTGGAGAAAATCATACCACTCCTGGCGATCATGTCAAAGACATTGCTAACATCTGTGCAATCCATGAGATAAATGAAATGGATGTGGCTGTCAAACTGCTGGCATCATCGTTCAAAGGGAAGGCATTGTAATGGTTCAGAAGCCTTGAAGCTGGTTCTATCACGAATTGGAATCAGTTATGCATAGTTCTCCATGAGCAGTTTGGAGAGAAGGGAGACAACTTGTCTCTTCTAGAACAATTAACAACTATCAAGAGAGCTCCCAATGAGCAGCTGACTGACTTCAACTTCAGATTTCAAAGGTCTTGGGATAGGATTCCAGTGGCAGTCAGGCCAACAGCAGAAGGTGCTTTTCTATACTATCTTAAAGCTTTGAATTCTGATATTTCTATGTTAATTCAATCTATGGGAGGCACAACCTTACCTGCTGCTTATAGTATTGCCATTAGAGCTGAAAACTGTCTTATTCAAGCTGGTAAACTGGCTCCTAGGCCCCCAATGCCATTATATCCAAGTTTAGAGAGCCCAAGTACTAGCCAAGCGCCTGTCTTAGCTCCTATTCCCACCCCTAGAAATCAAAGTTCAAATGAAGCTTCTACTTCATCCTCTAGTGCTTCAAATGAACTCCAAGAAGTTATGAAACAATTGCAAAATTTAGGTAATGAGCTGGTCACACTCAAGAGACAGCAAGCTCAAAGTTTTAGACCTTCCTATCAGCCTCAGGCTCAACCTAATAGGCAGCCATATCAACCTCAAAGACCACCCAATCCAGCTACAAATCAGAATCAAGCAAGGCCTCCTGCCAACAGACCATTTCAGCCCTATAACCCCAATGTTGCATCTGCATCCAGAGCTTTGGTGCCAGTCCAAAATAACATGGCCCAAGAATATGATTGGTGTTTCCCGTGCAGTCAGCCACATAACCAATCAATGTGCTTTAACGGTGCATTAAATCAGGCTCTTATGGTGCAAACCATTGGTGGGTCGCAAGAGTCCAGCCACGAAGGAGATCAGCAGCAAGGGGCATCTCAGCAAGGAACATCTCCGAACGAAACTACTCTTGTCAATTGGCAGGCTGAAGATTTCTGTGGTATGAATCAGATACCATCTCAAAGTGTTGCAGCCAACACAAGGTCAAAGAGGAGAAATTTGGGTGAAGAGCAGCCATTGGCTTCAAGTAATCCACAACCTTCTACCACTCCACAAGCCGCTGGCAAACAAACTGTAGCTCCAAACATGCAAGGAGCATCCAAACCAGCTCCTAAACCTACTCAAATGCCAGCTACTGCTGCCCATATGCAAGGAATGAATGTGCAGGCCAAGGGACAGCAGAGGGATACTTCATCTCCATTCAGTATCATTGATCAGATGAAGAAGACAAATGTAAACATATCCATGTGGGAATCACTATCTATCCCAGGACAGAGAGATTTGCTACAAGCTGCCATGAAGGACTGGTCAACTTCAAATCAACAGGTCCAGATGCAAGACAAGGTACTCACAAATGCTGCCCAGCCTGAAGGAAATCATGGAGGACAGCAAGGTAAAATGTTGAAGCCCCCTCCATTTTATGTTTCATTGATCATAGGAGATAAGCTGGTGCATAATTGCATGATTGACTCTGGGGCAAGTAGTTCAGTAATGCCAAAACAGATAGCTGACCAGTTAGGACTTCAATATGAAGTCGTCTCCAAGGGTGTAGTGCAATTAGACGGGACAGCAATGACAACGGTTGGAGTAATCAAAGGTTTGAGCCTCACACTGCACGCATGTCCCAATGTAGTAGTGTTGCAAGATGTGTCAGTCATAGACCTACCACCACTCTTTGCATTATGCTTGTCAAGAGACTTCACTGCTAAAATTGGAGGCTATCTTTCGGCGGATTGGTCACACATGTTGTTCAGAACAAGGTATGGAACTAAGGCTACAATCAGGTCTGAACCTATTGCAAACTTCCACATTGAGCCTTACACTCCAAGCCAAATCAATGCCAACTGCTCAGCGTTTGATCAAGAAGATTATCCAAGCACTGATGAAGCTGACACCAAGGTTGGAAGCATCCCAGATTTGACTCTTGATGAATGGGCAAGCAAGGTGCATGCTTTTGATCCCTATCAAGAAATAGAAGAATCTGAGCTGGGAGTCTATTGTTTACATGAAGAGAATCAACCTCTCCCCAGCATCACCAAGCTAGATCATAAGGACAAGAATGAAGTATGGCAATTGTTCTTTGATGGGTCAAGGAGTAGACAAGGTGCAGGAGGAGGAGCTATGCTCATTTCACCGCAAGGTATAAGGTATTACTCAGCCTTCCGTTTCCAGTTTTCCTGTTCAAACAACACAGCTGAGTATGAAGCCTTAATTCATGGACTGCACTGGGCAAAGAAGAAAGGCATCGGAAATTTACAAGTGTTTGGTGATAGTGAGCTGATCATAAACCAAGTCAAAGGAAAAAATGCTGCCAAAAATGATCTGTTGAAGAACTACAAAAATCGGGTATGGGATCTTATTGAAGATTTTGAAGCTTTTAGCATCATTTCCATCCCAAGAAAAAAGAATGAAGCCGCTGACAGACTGGCAGCAATTGGGGCTGCGTTTGATGTTGTAGAAAGTATCAAAAGGGAGAAAACTCAGCCTCATATCAAAGTGGTTGTGAGACCAGCTGTTCCGGATAACAACACAAGTTGGCAAGTCTTCGAGAATGATCAGCAAATTGTTAATTTCCTACAAGAAGAAGCTGAGTTCTCCATGAGAAATCAAGACAAGCTGGAGCAGCAGTATGGTGACCAAGTGGTGCAGCTGAGGACTAACAAACTGCCAAAAGGCCTCATAACCTTGGAGTCAATATTCAACCCGAATGATCAGTTCCAGAAGGAGAAAGCGAGCATTCAAGTAAAGGGTGAAGATTCAGAGCCTATTTAGTGGAAGAAGGCAAGACATTACAAATTGGCAAAGTAAGTACTCCACAAGAGAAATCTGATTTTGTTCAGCTTTGTCAAGAATTCCCAGATGTTTTTGCTTGGACTTACAAAGATTTAAGAGGTTTCAACCCAAATTTGGCACAACATACTATTGAGTTGGATCCGGAATCCAAGCCTGTCAGGCAAAAGCAAAGGCCAGTAAATCCTCATATCGAGCCTCTCATGAGAAAAGAGCTAAGCAAGCTCATTGAGGCTAGTATCATCTTTCCCATCAAACACTCAAGTTGGGTTGCAAACTTGGTGCCGGTAAGAAAGAGAAACGGAGAAATAAGATTGTGTGTGGACTTTCGCGATCTAAATAGAGCATCACTCAAAGATCATTATCCGCTTCCATCAATGGAACAAATATTGCAGGTTGTAGCTGGTTCAGAAAGGTTTTCATTGCTAGATGGATATTCAGGCTATAATCAGATAATGGTGAAGGAAGAAGATCAATTCAAAACGGCCTTCACTACAAAATGGGGCACATATGCTTACAAGAAGATGCCATTTGGACTGTCAAATGCCGGAGCAACATTTCAGCGAGCTATGGATATGGCGTTCAAAGGCTTGATCAACAAGATAGTGCTGGTATATCTAGATGATATCACTGTCTTCTCAAAGAATGCAGCAGACCATCTCTTTCACCTCAGACAAGTGTTTCAGAGGTGTAGAAGGTTCGGAGTGTCATTGAATCCAAAGAAGTGTGTATTCTTGGCACACGAAGGAAAACTGTTGGGCCACATTGTCTCTAGGGAAGGGCTAACAATTGATCCTGAAAGGGTTGAAGCCATCCGAATGCTTCCATTGCCACACCACAAGAAATCTCTCCAAAGCTTCTTAGGAAGGATAAACTTTGTCCGCAGATTTGTGCCTAATTTTGCCACTCTTGTGAAGCCTCTAACTATGATGTTGAAGAAGAGTCTGGCATTCAAATGGACAGCAGAAGGCAAAGAGAGTTTTGAAAGACATCAAGCATGCAATATCACAAGCTCCAACTCTTATCAACCCAGATTTCTCAAACGACTTCATGTTGTATGCATTTGGAGGATCAGATACAATCTCAGCTATCTTGACACAGCTGAATAGAGAAGGTTCAGAACAGCCCATAGCATTCTTCAGCCAAACCTTGGAAGATTACGAAATAAAGTATTCTTTCATCGAAAAGCATGTCCTTGCTATCATCAGGAGCTTGAAGAAGTTCAGACACTTGGTCTCAAACAATAAGATTCAACTGCTGGTGTCTCATGCTGGTGTCAAGGACTTCCTCCTAAACAAGGATTTAAATGAGAAGAGAGCAGGTTGGATCACTCGGGTGATGGAATATGATATTGAAATCAAAGTGACCAAGCTGGTTCGTGGCAAAGGCTTGTGTGAGCAGCTCGCTTCCAAACAACCAGACGAGTCAAAAAGTGAAGAGGATGCTGTCTTGCTACTACAGAATGATCAAGAACAGCCAGCTGATGATGCACCCATCCCATGTTGGACCCAAGACTTGGTGCACTACCTCCAAACAGGCTTGTGCCCCCCAGAAGTGAGCAAAGCAAAAAGGAGATACTTCAGATTACAAGCCATTCCATATGTGCTTGTTGATGGAGTTTTGTTTAAAAGGGACATCAATGGTGTTCTATTAAGATGCATTGGAACAGGTCAAGTTGAGAAAATCCTACACGAGTTCCATGACGGGGAAGCAGGAGGCCACTTTGCTCCACGAGTAACAGCTCTAAAAATCATGAAAGCTGGTTACTATTGGCCTACTGTGTTCAATGATTGCTACTCATGGGTCAAGAAATGCAAGAAATGTGCGTTCTTCACGGGGAAAGAAAGGTTAGCAGCGCTGCCCCTTCGTCCAATTTCAGTAAATCAGCCATTCATGCAATGGGGATTGGACTTCATTGGAGTCATCAATCCCAATTCAAGTCAGGGCCACAAGTGGATACTAACAGCAACAGACTATTTCACCAAGTGGACTGAAGCAGTGGCACTCAAGGAGGCAAATGAATCTAATATCTTAGATTTCTATGAAGGGATAGTCACGAGGTTTGGTGCCCCTGCCACTATCATATCAGACAATGCATTGGCTTTCCTTGGCACAAAGATCACTGAATGGGCTGTCAAGAATTGTGTGTATCTCAGCACTTCATCAAACTATTACCCTCAAGGTAATGGCCAAGCCGAGTCTACGAACAAGAACCTACTAAGAATCATCAGAAGGACTCTAGATGAAAACCAAAGGACTTGGCATGCAAAGCTCAAATCAGCTCTATGGGCTGATAGGATCACACCCAAGAGATCTACAGGAAGCTCTCCATACAAGCTTGTGTACGGGAAAGAAGCAGTTCTACCTATATCGCTCGAGTTGCCAGCACTGGAACTCATGAAACAGTTGGAACTGGCTGAGTTTGAACCCATGGAAATCAGGTATGCAGAGCTGATGGAATTAGAAGAGACAAGAGAGCACGCAATGCAGACCATAGAAAAAGATAAAGCATTGGTCAAAAAGAGTTTTGACAAGAAAGCTAAGGCCAGGATATTACAAACTGGAGATTTGGTACTGAAGTGGGATGCTGATCGTGCAAAACCAGGAAAGCACTCCAAGTTTGATGCCATCTGGAGTGGCCCATACATGATCATTGAATGCAAAGGTAGCAATGCTTTCCGACTGGCTAAGTTGGATGGTGAAGAATTACAGATTCCGGTCAATGGGATCTATCTCAAACGTTGCTACTAGAAAGAAAGCTTCTCACCCTTGTAAATATTAATTTAGATTTTCCATTCCTCTAAGTGCTTATGCACATTGTACTGCTGTTAGAGTAGTTTTTATTTCCCTAAGTGCTTGTGCACATGTCCTATTGCTTCTAGTATGTGCATGTTCGCAGTTCACCAAGCTCCTGGAAAAGAATTTGCAGCCATGAGAAGACCAGCTCAACAAATGTTCAAATGGCTCAAGGACACAGGTTTTCAAATTCCAGATCAGCTGAAAGGCCATCAAAAAGACTCCATGCCCAATGGATTGCTTCAAACAGCTGGTCGTTCCTCATCTAGCAGGCAGATGACCCCACTGAGTCGCCAAAATTGTTATCCAAAATTCACCCCCAAGGTAATTTTGATAACATGCAAGCAATTATATTGATTCAGGGCGAAAAAGTCATGTTTCTAGGGTCCCCTCATATTTGTCTAACTCCCCTGTCCAAGAGGAAGAGAGTAAGTTCTGAGAAAATGCGAAAAAAAAAGGGTTGCAAGAAGGCAAATAGGTCGATCCAGGAAAAATCGTGAAAATTGGCTAAGTCCTTCTCAAGGTCGCCTCCGGGACGTGTGGGACAAAAACCGGCCGATCCGGCCGAAATCAGTCAAGACGGTCCGAAACGCAAATGGGACAATCGGGCCAAAAGTACGCGGCGGGCGCGAAAAGCCGATCCGGCCGAAAGAGGAAGAAAATTTGGCTAAGTGTTACTCGGGACGTTTGGGACAAAAAGACCCGAACCGGCCGAACCGGCCGAAATGAGCACAGGCAGTCAAAAAACGATTGGGACATCTAGGCCGAAAGGGCGCGAACCGGCCGAACCGGGTGAAAAAGGTCGAGTCAGTCCGAAGGCAAATGGGACAAGCGGGACAGATGGACGCGAACCGGCCGAACCAGCCAAAATCAGTCAAGGCAGTCCGAAACAAAGCGGGCCAAGTGGAACAAAAATGCGCAAACCGGGCGAACCGGCCGAAATGAGCACAGACAGCACTAATCAAATGGGACATCCGGGACAAATGGAGGCGAAGTACGCAAAGGAGCCGAATCAGCCGAGGACCAATCAGAAGCTGCCACGTGTCACAGGAGGAAAAGTCAACGTTTGGTCCGGAAACTTCAAACGGCCATAACTTTTGACTCCGAGCTCCGATTTTGATAAAATTGGACTTTCTGGAACGAGCACGACGTCCTCTACGCCACAGAAACTGGATTTCTTATTTTTAATGAGGGTAGATATATTTAAATAAGGGAAACGTGTTCGGCTCCAGTCAGTTAATGCTCTATTCCCGTCAAATGACAGAAAACGCCTGCCAGGCCCAAAATAGCTGCCCGCACTCAGAAGGCCATAACTTTTGCATTTCTCAACGAAATCACACAAAATTGGTACCGTTGGAATCGTGGTTCCGAGCCCGATGCACAGCAATCAAGAAATTCCGGATTTGATCAGAAATTGATTGATATTTTTAAGGAAACGTGGCCGGGTTCAGAACAGTGTTTTATTTGGTAGCTGGGAGTGCAATTAAGAGGCATGGTCATCATTCCTTCTCTGCTGCAGCACATGGGACAGTATGGGGAGCCTTTTGCAAGTAATGTATACCCATTCCACTCAATTTAATGCCTCTTACAGGTGGTTGAAGGACAGATTTCGGGATTTCCATTTTTCCCTTCTCTTTTCCTTCTCATTTTTTCTATAAATTGGAGTGTTGGGCTCATTGTAAAAGGGGGGGGGGGAGTTTTTGGGTAACAAAGCTCTGTCAAAATTGCTTTGTGAAGCCAGTGTGTTGCAGGCCCTTGTAGTGGACTCCTTGCATGGTGATCCAGGCCCTTATCTTGTAATAGACTGAACTGTGCATACCAGGAAGCAATAAAATACCAGTTTGTGGATGTATCTTCCCCTGCTGTGTTTTCTTGCATTCTTCTTGCCCCTTTAATCTTTCTACAAGTATATTGTGTCTATTTATTATGTTCTTGCAGGAATTCATTATCATTGTGTGTGCTTGGAATATTGCTGTGAATGCATTTTGCTAGATTATGGTGAACTGTCATCACCTCTTCTAGTGTGCACTTTGCCTCTATATTTCACACATTTGGAGATTACTCTCCCATCCTCCTTTTCTGGTGTATCACCGCTTTAGTGTAGGCTTTCATTTTATGCATTCTCTCTCCCTGGTCCCTTGGAATTTTAGATTAGAACAGTTAGTTTCTCCTGCATTAGAGTAGATTGTGGCAGGTAGTTTAGGAGCAAGAACCAGCTTTCTCTGGAGGTCTATCTCAAGTAGCAAGTCCCACAACTTGGAGATAGTACCCATGTTATCCAATCACACTGGATGCTTAGAGTGATCAAAAGGAGATGGAATTGGATTGTAATCAACCATATAAAAGTGCTGAAGAAGATCATGGGTGTACTTTTGCTGAGTCAAATAAATCCCTGAATTTGTCCAAGAAATATGAAAACCAAGGAAATAATGCAATAACCCAAGATTTGTAATTTAAAGTTGTGTAAAAAGATCCCTTTGAATAGTCTGAATGGGAAGAAGATCTTCCAGTAAGTAACAAATCATCAACATACAAGAAAATTATCATAATATCCTCACAAACATGTTTTAGTTACATTGTATGATCAGATTGGAAACGAATAAAATAAGTAGATAGAATAAAATAATCCATCTTCTCATTACAAGCCTGAGGATTGTTTGAGACCATAAAGAGACCTTCAGAGCCTAGAAACAAGAGAATAATCCTAAACAAATACAAAAAGTTTCTCCATGTATATTTCCTCTTGGGAATATCCATATAATAAGGCACTCTTCACGTCCATTTGGTATACGGGCAACCCCTGTGATTCAGTAATATCAAGTACAAGGCATAATAAATCCATCTTAGCAATGGGGTGAAAAATCCGTCAAAGTAATCAATAAATTCAACTTGAGAAAAACCCTTTGCAACAAGATGATCCTTATATTTGTCAATGGAGCCCATCGGCTATGTATTTGGTTTAGTATACCCACTTAAACCTAGAAATATGTATTCCTTTAGGAAGAGATCCCAAATCCCAAGTATGATTCTTCATCAAAGAAGAATACTCAACTTTCATCAGATCATCCCACTCCTGTATCTCATGAGACTTTGAAAAAGACTATGGATCCTCAGAAACTGCCTGACAAAAAATTCCATAACCTGTAGAATGTGTGTGATGATGTCTAGTGGGTGGAAGATCCTGTATGAAAGGTTTTACCTCAAAACTTGTAGTACGATCCCACTTAGGCATAGTGACAACATCAATGGGAATACGATCCTCAATGACATCTATAACCTCCTAATCAACCTCCTCAAAAAAAGGATCCTCAAGATGAGATGAAAAAGAAGGAGGCATGGAATAATATGAAGAATCATGAGGAGTGAAGCAGTCATCAAATTGAACATGTGTTAAAATAAGAACTTTATGAGTATCAGAATCTAGAATTCGATAAGCTCCCATGCCCTCAAAATAACCTACAAAGATCAAGGTTTTTATGTTCTTATCCAAAAGCTTTCATTTTCTTCTTTGGTACAATGTCCCAAGCATGGCTCCCAAATAATAAAAAAAATGAGACATCTGGCTTAGTGTTGGGCCAAGATTCCTCGGGGAGGTCAAATTCTTAAGTGCTATGTGTGGTGCATGATTCTGAATGTAGTTGAGCACAATTAACTCATTCTGTCGAGTAGATAAGAGGTAAATCTCTAGAATGTATCATACAGTTAGTCATTTAACTTCAAATTTATATTCTTTGGTTCTGTTAAGCCCCTTATTTTTTGGGAGTATGAGGAAGTTAATGCCTGGTGAATAATGCCTTGAGTTGTTAAAAAAATAGAAAACACATTGCTGAAATACTCCCCCCATTATAAGTTTGAAGGTTCTTTATGCAACTAGAAGATTGTTTCTCGACAAAATCCTTAAAGAATTTGAAGTGTGAAAAAACATCATTTTTTTACTTGAGAAAATAAACTCAAGTACTCCTCAAGAAATTATATAAATATAAAGGTAAGTTCATACTTAGCTCCATTGAAAGAGGGGATAGGAAAAACCATCAAGTCACTATGCACGAGCTGAAATGGTGAAGAAACTCTTTTTAAAAAAAATCTTAGGAAATGGATCTTGGTGTCGGTTTCCTAATGCATAGCAAAGATAAAAATTCCTCAAGACAAGAAACTTTAGGGAAGAATATCTACCATAAAATGAGTTCTCAACTCCTTCATCAATGTGTAATTGAGATATCCAAATCTTTCATGCCAAAGCTTACTCTCTGAATTTGCATGAGAAACCATTCCTATCCCTTTAGAGGAAGTGTCATCAAAACCCTCAAAGGTATATAGTATAGAATTATGATCAACAATACCTTGAGTAAAAATTGAATGAGGCTCCAAAAAAGTTTGTACTTCTACCCCATCTAGTTTAAAAGTCACTATTTTTCCTTGACCATAATGAAAAATTTGATATAGAGAAAGCAAACTTGTTGTAATGTTAGGAACATACATTTAATCTTGGATACTACCACCATAAGGTGTATATCACATTTTACCTCAACATAAATAAAGGAAGAATCTACAACCTCATTTTCAGAAGTAGAACTCAAACCTAGAGAAACAATCTCATTTTTGTGATGAGAAGCAACATAATATATAACCCAATTTTCTGTAAGTGGTGACTGAGAACTCCCAACAACATTAATTTCTTTTCTATGCTGATTAGAAGGAGCGTGTGGACTTCCTAGGAGATAGAATTTTTTTTTTCTTCATTGCATCCTCTAAGGCTGTGCATTCGCTTATGAAACCTAATGTTCTTCATGACCACTACCCCCACAAAAATATCAATGAAAGGCTAGATTTATTCTTACATTTAGAAGACTCATAAGTATGGGTTTAGAACAAGATTTGTGTTATTTGGGTTTAGGATCACTTTGAGATGGAGAAGGGGTGGATTTAGTTTTACTTTTTTTTTTCCCTTGCCCTTAAGATTAGATGCAACTAATGCATTTTGAGAGGTTATCTGATACTCAAGGTGAGGCAATTTGGTTTCTTCCCTAGTAAGTCTTTCAAAAACAGTATCTAAGTCAGGTGATTTTTAATGTGTTACCTAATGAATCCATGATACATAAAAATTTAGAAGAAAATATTTGAAATGGTCCTCTCAACTTGGATAGATAATAGTGGAAGTTTAAACACACTCGTTGATCTTTCTTATCTCTTCCACTCCCCTTCAACTATGTCAACAAATGCTTGAACTTGGCAAGATGAATCTATAATTTATGGGAAAATCTTTAGGATTAAGAGAGGTGAACTAAATTTCAAGTTGCATGTAGCTCTCATACATTGTGGGTTCATCAATGTAACTGATATCTTAACAAGTCCGTTCATATTGGGATATTAAAAATGGGGAAAAAATATACGAATATATCGGTATGCATATGGGGAGGAAGGGGTTTAATTTTTTAGTATTTGGAATTAGGTATTGGGGGTCAAGAATGATAGAGGAGTTGGGCAGGAGAGGCAGAGTGGTTTCTCATCTGGGTTTGAAGAAACTATAATCGTCTAGTTAGGAACACGATGGGTATAGGATTCTGAACACCCATTTTAATCACGAGTGGGAACTAGAACTCAGCATTAGAAGCTTTACACATGGTGGTAAGGAGAAACGTAATTGTAGATAAAAATACCCTATATTCATTACAGAAATGAATTGCATCTTTCTAGCTCTGCCAACACATCTAGCCTAGATAAAGAAGAAAAGCTCTCTAAATCATGTATAATGTGTCGGGTTGCATTGATCTTATGAGGTGTTTTACATCAATGTTTTTACATTTTTTTTTCAAATCCCCAAAATTTATAACAAATTGAGTTTTAATCTCATAATTTCATTTTTCTTGTGGTTTTTTAATTTTCAAATTAGCTATGGATGTAGAGGTTTCATTTATCCAATTTTTTAATTTCATTTTGTCTGATGCTATTTTCTTAAATATCACCTACAACTGGTAATAATCTCAACCCCCAATCATAGGTAATAAGAGAAAATATTAAAGGAATGTGAATTTAGTTGCCCCATTAAATTCTAAAGAGCTCAATGCTTAAATAACACAACCTTTATAAGTAACAAGGAGGGAAAATTTTCTCTTTTGGAGAATCTTGCTAAATGTCTCTGGATCAAATTCCAATTAGGCTTCTTAATGCAAGATACAAGATTAGGGTGTGACTGTCATAGTTTTACTCCTTCTTAAGGACCATGCCATATGAAATTCCTCTTTATTCCTAACAGTGGAATCATCAATGATGATTTATTAAGAGTCTAGAGCTATGGTTTTGAGTTTTTGGTCTTCTAAAGCTTCCCCTTGCTTAAATTAAGGGTTTGTATGAGAGGACCATATGAGATGGCAAAAACTACTCATATCTTTCTCCTAACATTCCTTTTTGAGGACTCAAAATTTATGAGTGAAGATCGAGATACCTTGAGGGTATCATTGAATATTCTCTTTGTTTTTGCAAAAAAATGTAGATTCTTTGTCCCCAGACTTCATTGTATTTGATTTTATTCAAGTTCTCAGACACTGGTAGTCTTATTTTACAAGATCATATTTACTTTTTCCTCTTTAGCCAATATTTTTAGGTTTAGGGATCTTTGTGTGGGTTTTGCTTATCACACTAGCATTTCCATTGAAAGGATCTACATATCAACATTACATTTTTGTAGAGGTGCTCTCCTCCTTAATTTTGTTCCTCTTTCTGGGGATTTTCTTCTCGTGCTATATTGGTTTAGTTCATATGGTCATTTTGAATTTTTTTCTTTTCTCTTTGATTTATTTGAGATAGATGATTCTCATATATGAATATTGGATGGGATCAAGTCTTGGTTTTTTTTTGTTTCGATCTTGTATTTATTTGTTTTATCCTGAATAATCATTTTTTTTACCATTCCTGATTTTTTGCACCTAGAATTTCTATCTTAGGAGTTTGGTTGAAAAGATTCACTATTCACAAGAGTTTGGTGTGGTGGCAACAAATTTCCATAACATTGGCATCTTGTTCAACTAGCATCTTGAAGGGAATTAACAAGTCCCATGACATTTACATAGTCCTTTGCTTTTCCTTTTCTTGTGTATGCTATCTAAAATATGTCTTTATGATCTATAGAAGTTTTGAATCATGATCTATAGAGTTTCTCCCATTCTAATTGATTTGTTGCATTGTACCCCCATTTGTTCCATCAGGTTTGATTTGTTGCAATGTTTGTCTCACTGCTTGCCTCTTTGGTTTGTTGGGAATATGATGTTCTGGGTATACTCTATGCTTATGGCCACATGCATGACATGATCTACATTTTAAGGGAATATAGTTTTCAATCTATGGGTTTTCCCATTCTAGTCCCTCTGGATGTAGGCACTATTATATATGGTGAAAGGTTCTTCTAGATCTATATTGACACAAATTATTGCATAATTAAGAATCCTTGGAATGGTTTTGTAAATTGAGATGTTGTTATATATTCTCCTATTCCCTCCCTCATTTTCTTTAGTGATTTTACTTGGCATTATTCACTAGGTAAAAGTGGGAACCTTACCCAAACTCGGAACTGAGAATATACTTGACAACTCTTAGATGGTTGCTAATTTGAAGGATGGTTTCTAACATAGCTCTTTTTCCTCAAGAGTGGAGTGGATATGGGTGCCTGTAGAGTCCACTGAACTTGACAAGGCCATAGCCGCCTCAAGGAGAAATTGGATCCTTAGTGAACTCAGCTATTTTCTTAAGTAGATCAGAACTTTCTAGTTTTAGTAATGGATTAGTAGTGCAGGGAGTCGATTAGGAGTATGGAAGCAAGAAGAGATTCTAAAGTTTTTTTTTGTATCTATAGTCATGGATCATGCCTTAAGCAATTGGTTTCTAACACACTATAGTGATTAATCGATTTCTATGAATCTTAGATTGTTTCATCTTCTCCAAGATAGAATACTCACTTCCTTTTGCTTTATACACCTGATTTAGCTAGTTCTGTTGGATTAGATCCTCCAAGGCTACCTAAATTGTCTCTAATAATTTGAATTAATATTGATAACAATATATATAACTTTGATCCTCGAGAGTGGGCCCCTCAATTTTTACAATAACTAGGTATATAAATTTCGGTGTGCATGGCATATATATAGTATATATATATATATATATATATATGGGGCTGATGGGGGGATTTATGTCTAATTGGAAACTCCCCAGCCCCCATGCAATACATAATATAATCATTTTTGATATCTTAAAACCCATTTCCACAACGTTTCACTGTCATGGGAACCATTATAGGGGGCAAGAATCTTCCTGAAATGTTGTTTCCAGATTCAAAAATGTTAAGATCAGTTTTAAGTATGTTTTAGGAATAATATAATGAGTGTTCTGTAGTGAAACTCAACTTTCCATATCATCCCTTGAGTTACCAAGGATTGTTCGAAAGTTTAGTGATACGGCATTTCCAAGATTATTTAGAAATTGTATGAAGTTTCCAATATCTCATTTTTTATAGAGTTACTTTTTTCAGGATTTTTCTATGGTGAAATCTAGCCCAAAATCTCTGTGATTGACCTCCTGATCTCATTGTCCTTTCTTATGATACACATGTTAGGTGATGATTGAAAAACAGGGACAGAAGCCTGATCAATTTATTAATCTCAATCAATTAACCATTATAGAGAATGGACTGCAATATTTATAGATATTGGACACAGCCAAATACAAAACAAAGAATTAAGTTCCATAGGTGAACCAAATTCCTAAATATACAGGCTTCCAATAACATCCGGGAAGCAAAAATTAGATACAATAGAAATATATTGTTTAAAACAACATAACAGTATGTATAAAAGACAAATATGGTTGAATAACCATATAACAAAATAACTATTATTATTTAATTAATAAAATTAATTAAATAATTAAACTATGCATAATTAAATATTAGGATAATTAATATTTTATCCTAACATTCCCCCCCTTAATTGTGCATTGTCTCAAGAGATGAGGAGAGAAACTCTCTGAACAACTCGAACTTGTCACGTGCAAGTGACTTTGTGAAGATATCTGCTCGTTGTTCAGCAGTTGGACAAAATTGAAGTTGGATGTTGTGCTTCAACACATGTTCGCGTATGAAATGAACTTGTACCTCAATGTGTTTTGTTCTCTCATGAAAAACTAGATTGCGAACAAGTTTGAGAACACCTTCATTGTCAACATACATGGTAGTCAGGTTTGTCCTGTGGTATTCCAAGTCCTTCCAGTATGCGACGTAGCCAAATCGCTTCACAGACAGCTTCTCCTACAGAACGATACTCAGCTTCTGTGGAAGAGCGAGAAATAAAGTGTTGTTTCTTACTTCCCCATGATATTGGTCCAGATCCCATAAAGAATACAAATCCAGAAGTGGATTTTCTATCATCAATGTTACCTGCATGATCTAAAATCTGAATATCCAGTCAAGAAGAAGTTGTCGTTCTTCTTGTATTCTAGACCAAGATCCACTGATCCTTTGAGATATCTCAAAATGTGCCTTACTGCTTTCCAATGACAAACTTTGGGTTCCTGCATGAACCTAGATAGATAGATCACTGCAAAGCTGATATCTGGTCTAGTGTAGGTTAGGTAAATGAGACTCCCAATCAGCTGCCGATAGAGAGTGGCATTTACCTCAGGAGATGGATCTGAACGAGATAACTGTGCAATCTATTCTCCATAGGTGTAGCAATTGGTGTGTAATCCATCATCCTGAATTTCTCGAGCAGTTGTCTTGGTATATTTCATCTGAGAAACAAAGATATGATTCTCTTTCTGCCATACTTCTAATCCAAGACAATAGTGAATAAGCCCGAGATCTGTCATGTCGAACGATCGATTAAGATCTTTCTTCATTGCATCGATCATCTTCACTGAACTGCCAGTGATGACTAGATCATCGACATAGACAACAACAATCACAATCTCCCCCCTTGCTTTTTGAGGTAAAGATTGGGATCGTATGGATTTCTAACAAATCCATGTTGTACAAGATGCTCATCAATCTTGATGTACCATGCCCGGGGTACCTGTTTAAGGCCATACAGAGATTTCCTGAGTCTGCATACCTTTTCTTCTTGACCAGGTACAACATATCCCTCAGGTTGAGTCATGTAGACTTCTTCTTGTAAATCTCCATTTAGGAAGGCACTTTTTACGTCCATCTAGTGAACTTTCCAGCCAAACTGTGCAGCTAGAGAAAAGATCATCCTGATCATTTTGATCTTAGCTGTGGGAGAAAATGTCTCCTCATAGTCAATGCCTTCTTTTTGTGCATACCCCTTTGCTACAAGTCTTGCTTTATACTTGTCCACTGTCCCATCTACTTTGTACTTTGTTTTAAATATCCATCTGCATCCAATGGGTTTCTTCCCTGGTGGAAGATCAATAAGTTGCCAAGTGTTATTCTTCATCACTAATTGATATTCAGAATCCATGGCATCTTTCCAAGCTTTTGACTGTAGGGCTTCCTAGACTGTAGAGGGCTCATCTGATTCAATAACTCTACTCATCAAAGCAAAGTTAACTTCTTCTCTTGCTTTACTGTGAGTCCGTGGTCCAGGGGTGGATGTATCCGGTGGAGCATCCATTCTTACATCTCGTAATGTACTTGTACACCATTTAGGCATACGTTGACCTGTTCCCATGGGTTGTGGTTCTATCTGATCAACACCATCATCCCCATCATCACTTTCATCTTCTGAGGGAACATCAACTTCAATTTTTACAACTAGGTGAAAAATCTACATCTTGTGAGTCTGGAGGAGGAGTCTCTGCTTCCTTCTTCTCGAAAAAACTCAACATCTCTACTTGTGTAGACTTTTCTGGTCTTAGGATCCATCAATCTATACCCAAGAGTCTCTTCACTGTACCCAATGAAGATGAGATTTTGTGACTTCATGTCCAATTTCTTTTTGTTCTGTTTTGGGTATGTGCATGCTTGCTTTGCACCTGAATACTCTAAGGTGTGCAATAGATGGTTTCCTTTTTGACCATGCTTCTTGTGGTGTTACTCCATCAAGAGCAGTTGTGGGCACTCTGTTCAACAAATACACTGTTATTTTTGTTGCTTCTGCCCAGAATGTCTTTGCAAGTCCAGAATCATTGATCATGCATCACACCATTTCCATGATAGTATGATTTCTTCTCTCAACAACACCATTTTTCTGCGGTGTGTGTGGAGGAGGCATTTGTCAACGAATCCCGTGAGTTTGTAGGTAGTCTCTGAACTCATCACTGGTGAATTCCCCCCCTTGATCTGAGTGGAGAGTTCTGATGTGATGACCAGTTTCTTTCTCAACTGCTACTTTGAACTTTTTGAATGTTTCAAAGGCTTCACTTTTCTTGCGAAGACAAAAAATCCACATTTTCCTTGAATAGTCGTCAACACAAAGCATGAAGTACTGGAACCCAGAATGACTTGGCTACATCAGACCGTAAAGATTAGTATGAACCAGGTCGAGTTTACCATGAGCTCGAAATGTACTCTTCTGGAATGAAGCTCTGTGTTGTTTTCCTGTTAAGCAGTGAGGACACTTGTCTGTATCCTTCTGAAGAGATGGTAGCCCATGTACCATATTACACCGGCGAAGTGTTTCGAGATATTTGAAACTTACATGACCAAATCTTCGATGCCACAACTATGTTCTGAGGTGGAGTTCTTAGCCACAAGTGCTTGATCGTCTTTGTGAACAAAATCAAGTTGGAACATACGTCCCACATTGGAGGCTTTTGTAATTATTTTCGAGCCTTTTGATTTATCTCGAATCAAACACATTTTCTTGCCGGATTGACTATCAAAGTCAATTTTTAGGTTGTGATCAAGGAGTTGACTAACTGAAAGAAGATTCTTTTCAACCCAGGGACATATAGAACATCTGATAGTCTGCATTTGCGTGAACCAAGGGGTAGAGAAATGTTTCCAATCCCCTGAACTATATATGAAGAATCATCTCCCAACGAAACATGATTTTTCGATGGCGTGTCCCTCATTGAAATAAACCAGTCTCTGTGGCTGGTCATGTGTCGAGTGGCTCCCGAATCAACATACCAGACATCACTAGATGACGTGGATGGTTCACTTGATCGAGAAGTGAACAAGAAGTCTTCATTGTCTGACTATTCTTGTTGCTCAGCAATATTACCTTGCTGGTGGGGTCTTCTTTTCCAGTTCCCCTTTTTTTGCCCGTGATAGTTGTTTGAATGTCCCTTGTAAGATTGTTGTTGTTGTGGTCCAGAGTTGCTTGATGAACCTTTCTTATAAGTGTTATACCAACAATCTTGTAAGTCATGTCCTCTTTTGCAAATTGGACATCGCTTCTTCTTGTTGATTGTCCCCATGATACTGATTCTGATGTGGGGACTTCTGATAGGATTTAGGTTTTCCTTTACCTTTTCCTTTCCATTTTTGATGTGAAGACAGTGCCTGCTCCTCTTCATCATCCTTATTGTGCATTGCTTCCTCTTGTTGCAGTAGGTTTACTAGCTTGTCAAAACTAATTGTCGTATCTGACAAGTTTAGAGTTGTGACAAAAATGCGGTAAGAAGAAGGGAGAGATCTCAGAACAATGGGAACGAGAGATTCATCTTTGACCTCTTCTCCTAGGGCTAGAAGTGAAGCCCATCAACTCTGCAACCCTTCTTAGGAAAACTTCAATTTTCTCATTTTTCTTGAACTTCAATGTATGTAAGTTCTGACTCTACAAATTTAGTATGACATTCTTGTTTTTGGCCTCATATATTGTGCTCAGCTTATCCCACAATTCTTTTGTTGTTGTGGCATCTCGAATGTGGGCTTGCACATCATCAGACACTCCAAACAAGATGATGAGTTTTGCTTTCTGATCTGCTCTATCAAACTTTCATTGTTGTGTTGCATCAGTTGGTGATCTGGTTAGAGTACCAGTCACAACAGGCCATATTTCTTCAAACTCAAGTTGTGTCTTTATTTTTGTCTTCCATGCAGCATAGTTGCTTCCTCTGAGCAATTGTGAATCTAGAAGAAAAAATTTGGGGGCATTGGTGCCTATTTTGCAGAGATCACTGACAGGGTTTGGCTCTTATCACTCCAGGTATTAGGTCTCCCAATCTATATACCATCAGGCTGATATACCGAACCTTTCTATATACACGCCCTTCCGATATACCCAATCAGTACATGGAAGAAGCTCACCCTTTCTATATACCCGGCGGTACGTGAAAGAGGCGTTAACGTACGTGAAAGAATTCAATACGTGGTACCAAGAAAGTACTGTTGGGGTCTGTGTGATTATTAACACCGGCTCAAAGAAATATCCTCATACATGCGCGTAACTTCGCTATATACTCGGATATTTTCTCAGTCTAAATTTATGTCTTGCAATCGTTCATAGACGGATGGGATGGTTCATAGTGTGTGCACTGTGACCTTATTACTCCCCCTCAATTTATAGGGACGATGCCCAGACGATGTTGTTGCAGCTAGATTAGGCATTAAGTGCAGTAGTAGTCATGACGGCTTTACCCGTAAGTGCTTCCCAGAGGCACCGTATATACCGAACGTTGTGAATGAGATCTAGGATCTCATGAGTGTTACAGAACCATTTTTTTTGTTTTTGATTACAATTCTGCCAGTTTTTGAGAAGTTACAAAGTTTGCAGTTGACTATGGCAACCTGCAAATTAGTACAATATGCAGCAATATACAATTTACATTCAAAAAACTGTACAATTTGAAAGGAAAGCAAAAAAATTCTGTTTCACGGGTCCTGGTGGCCTCCTGAGCCCAATACGACCCAAAATACTAAAAATTGCAAAAAAGAAGCTGAAGATGCAATTTTTAGATAGGTATCCCTTTGCAAAAAATGTCTGAAATGAAAAAACAAACCAGATGGGAGAATTTTTTTATTTTTTTTTTACCCTAGCTTAGGGGTTTCTCCGCTAAATTTAGTTAGTTATAACTAAATTCAAAAAAATCTACTAAATTTAGCAGTTTCGCCAAAAATTCTGCAAAATTTCAAAAAGTGAGTTTTTGAGTGTTGGGGCAGGATTTGACCCCCAGACCTCTCACTCCCAAGGCGCATCCAATAACCAACTTGGCCACTTAGGGCACTTGTGCTATGAAATGAAGGAACTTGTATTTAATTACAGGTAAAATCAAACTTACCTTGTTTGCATGGCAACCTGGCAGAAGAGAGAGTCCATGTGGCGCTTGCGTGGAGCTCGGTGGGCATTTAGGGTTTTCTTTGCTCAAAAAATGGATCTCCTTTTTGCTTTGTTTTTTTTTTGGCTTTGTATAGCCGCCCCCCTTTTATTTTGTTTTGCTTCTTCCACCGTTAGTTCAGGCCGCTTCTTCCTTGCTTTGGCCGCCCCTTTTTTTTGTTTTCTTTGATCTTGATCACTGTTTTTGTGTGCAGGTCGTAGGCATGCTGGTCTGGTGCATGAGGATGTTGAGAAGGCCTCTTTTTTTTGTTTTCTTTGATCTTTGATCACTGTGATTTCCTTTGTTTGTATGGCCACCTTTTTGATTGTTAATTTCTTTGTGCAGGTACGTTGCAGGCTTTGGCATGGAGGCTTAGCTATGAAGGTGCCACTTTTTTTTCTTTGTTTTCTTTTGTGTGCAGGTTCATGTATTTGGCAGGTGCGGGGCGTCTATTCACACGGCCCCTCTCTGATCTTCCACGCTACCCGTCTCCTTCTCTGCTTAATGTTGCCGCTTTGTGTGTAGGTGCCGCTTTCTATGGAGGCTCAGCTTTGAAAGGCACCTCTTTTTTTTAATACTTCTTCCACCCTTTTCTGTGAGGTCTCGTTTTGTTGTACAAGCTTGACAAAGTTCACAGCTTGATGGGGAGTTGTTCCTCCAACTTTGATTCCGAGGAGGTTGTTTGCTTACTGCAGGTGCACATACACACATACCTCCAAAACAAGCAAAGCAACTTCCAAATATAGTAGAGACTAAATGATTCTCTAATTTAGAGACAAAACCCTTATTGGGAAAAAAAAAATATTATTATTTTCAATACCTGCAGCAAATTTTTCCTGGTTCTGAGTGCACCAGTGCAAAAAAAATTGCGTTCCAAACACCTGGAACTGAACAGGAGGTTGTGGGTTTGCAGGGGGTTCTAGGAAGCTACAAGAGGCAGCACTGGCTCTCCTTCTATTGTAGATTTCTTCTCCATGAATTCTCCTTCTTCTGCAACCTTCTCCAACCTTGCCAGGAGCTTCAATTCGCTCTGGTACCAAATGATGATTGAAAAACAAGGACAGAAGCCTGATCAATTAATTAATCTCAATCAATCAACCATTACAGAGAATGGGCTGCAATATTTATATATATTGCATAGCCAAATACAAACAAAGAATTAAGTTCCACATGTGAACCAAATTCCTAATTATACAGGCTTCCAATAGCATCCGGGAAGCAACAATTAGATACAAACAAATATATTGTTTAAAACAATATAACAGTATGTATAAAAGACAAATATGGTTGAATAACCATATAAAAAAATAACTATTATATTTTAATTAATAAAATTAATTAAATAATTAAACTATGCATAATTAAATATTAGGATAATAATATTTTATCCTAACATTAGGAAATATATCTTAGTGCTCCATTTGTATGTATGGCTGAATTATAATTACATGTGTAATTATTATTATGGTAAATTAGTTTAAGTACATTTACTATGTAAATGTAAATAGTAAATGTAAAATGTGGTTAGTATGTGGTAAGTTAGTAAGTTAGAATAATAAAACAATTAGTATTGTTTTATTACTATATTGGTGAGAGGTTGAAACCATACAGGTGTATGGTTGTATATGAATACAAATGTTGTTGTGAGGATTCTTATTATACATCTCCTATATAATGGAGTGTAATGAAATAGTGAATTAATAAAAATATAATATAGATTTGGTGATTTCAATTATTTATGTGTAGCTATTTCGTGTATTTTGTGTATTAGATAGAGTAATTTTCACATTTGGTGCCAGAGAACTTTAAATCTATCTCGAAGAAGATCTCGTAAATTTTGTTTCACGATCTATGTTTCTCCAAAATTTTGTGCATTGAACGATCTGCTATACAGAAACCTACAGACGAAATTTCAGCCAAACCCAATTCATCGTTTTGGAGACACATGCAATTTACTATACAACACATTGATCACTACTGTTTTTTTGAAGAAATCAAAGAATCAAAGGTAACTCAAATCTTCATTCATTTTTTTTTGGATATTTAGATTTAGTAAAATGGATACACCATAGGACAAATTTAGTGGGCTAAACTTCCATACATGGAGAGTAAAATCTCAAATGCAGTTAATGAATAAAAACCTATGGAGGATAGTAGATGGAAAAGAAAAAACACCTACAGATGTGAGCAAAATTGTAGAATGGCAAACTAGAGATCGAGCTAAAGAATTTCTCAATGGAAATTTTTAAAATGAAGTAAATATTGTCACTGAAGAAGGCTCAGACAATGAAGATGAACAAATAACAGATGAAATTGACTATAATTATGAAAATTTTCTATACTAAGTGAAGTTTGTAGAGGAAGGAGGCACAGGAGGTTGGAGGTCATTTAACGACCTCGCGTCAGTCACCAACGATGGGGCCATATCTGCTATGGTGATTATTATTTTATAGAGTGTGTTCCTATTGTTTATTTGTGTTTCTGGAAGAGTGTTTGGTTGCAGTGTTGCTATTGTGGTTTGCAGAATAAAGGAAATTTCACATTGAGGGGGAACATGATCTCAATGTTCCATTTCTAGTTTTCTACATTTTTGGTATTTTCTATATATGAGTAGCAGATTTCAGTAGAATTTCCTATGTTATTCCCTGCAGTGATATGTGATGAGGGCTAAGAATAGAAATTGGAATATGATGATGTGGTTGTAGGTAAACCACTTGAAAACCTTCATTTTTGGTTTGTGGTACACCACTTGTAAAGCCACCATTTTTGGTTGTTGGTAAACCCTATGCAAAACCATCACCCTTTTGGTTTGTGGTACACCACTTGTAAAACCACCATTTTCAGTTATTGGTAAACCCTATGCAAAACCATCACCCTTTTGGTTTGTGGTAAACCAATTGCAAAACCATCTATTAGGTTTATGATCATCCTATAAAATCATCAGATCATGAACATAAGTGCAAGTACAAAGGCAACTTTTGCCCATGGTTGCACTAAGGGGGGAATGTTAGGAAATATATCTTAGTGCTCCATTTGTATGTATGGGTGAATAATAATTACATGTGTAATTATTATTATGGTAAATTAGTTAAAGTACATTTACTATGTAAATGTAAATAGTAAATGTAAAATGTGGTTAGTATGTGGTAAGTTAGTAAGCTAGAATAATAAAACAATTAGTATTGTTTTATTATTATATTGTTGAGAGGTTGAAACCATATGGGTGTATGGTTGTATATGAAGACAAATGTTGTTGTGAGGTTTGTTATTATACATGTCCTATATAATGGAGTGTAAAGAAATAGTGAATTAATAAAAATATAATATAGAGTTACTGATTTCAATTATTTCTGTGTAGCTATTTCATGTATTTTGTGTAATAGATAGAGTAATATTAACAACACATGTTTCAGAAGTTTCAATGTTACAGTTATGAATTATTGGTTTTTAATTGGATTTTCCTATGGGTGGATTTTTTTAATCTTGATATTATCTGTTAACATACATCCCTACCTTCATGATATGGTGATATTATTTCTTAATATTTTTAAGATTGAAACACACTTTTACATTGATATAATCAAGAAAATTATATATGGTTTCTAACCAAAATATTTTTTATATGTGCAAAAATGTAGGATCATTTCTTAAAAATTTGTTACACAGAGATAGAGAAGTATTATTTTCTAAAATAATTATATTCGAAGAATTTGTTGAAAATTAGTTGGCCTATTGTTGAAGTTGTTTGACTTAAAAAAACAAAATACAAATTAATTCCTCTATACACTAAGGGATACCATCATACCCCTAGAAGGAATTCTGAGTACTGGATTCCCCCAAAGGTTCCATAAAAAAAAGTGTATAAGATAGCCTTTTCCATCTTGTCTTTAGGTCTATGCCTTCATTTTTTAATCAATTGAAGAACTAATAATCATGTAATATTTGGTATGGTGATAATCTACTTTGGTAAGGGGTATGCAATAATGTATTACTCGTCTCATTGATAATAGTGTGTCCCCAGGGGGAACCTTGGTGATCTTCATCCCATGGCTTATTCTTTATCTGGTGCTTCCTGTGGATCTATCCTTGGTGGGGTCCACTTTCTTCCTTATTTAATTCCTAGTGCGTATGGGATAGAATTTTTTTTCTAGTTCTTTGTAGGCTATCTTCGATATTTTAACTGATGCCTCTGGGAATTGAACCTTTATAGGCTCGATGTGGGACCTCTCATTACTTAAACTAGGTCCTAGTGAGAATCTAACCTTATCTATCTCTATGCGGGGTAGCTCTTGTTACTTAATTAGGTATCATGTGGAGTTGAACCTATGTTAACTCTCATTAGTGAATGGGTGCTTATGGTAAACCAAATCTTAGTGCTATTTGTGAGCTAGCTCTCATTCCTTAATTTGTGCCTCTTGAAAATTGAGCCTTTGTGGGCTCTTTGTGAACTATATCTCATTCATTAGAGGTGTCTTTGGGGAATTGAAACTTAATGGGATCTTTGTGAGCTAGCCTTCATTTCTAGTACCTCTATAGAAATGAACCTTAGTGGGATATTTTTGAGCTAGCTCTCATTCCTTAACTAGGGCCTCTTTATAAATTAATCTTACTGGGCTCTTTGTGAGCTAGAACTCATTCGTAAATTGATGCCTCTAGACAATTATATTTTAATGGGAACTCTGATTTCTCAACTAGTGCTTCTGCAGAATTGAATCTTAGTGTTGTGTTACCATATTTTCCTATATAGAGGAGGGGATACAGATATGGTTTGTTGCAGGTATCGATATGGGGACAATTTTGTGCTAGATATGGCATAATATCTGTAGATACTCCTATATTCATCCATAGATGAATCTGGTAGTATATGCAGGCCTGCCACAGTATCCAAGGAAAATCCAACATCAAAATCATTTTTTTTCGAACTTACAAAAAATCAACAGAGGAATTCATAAATTGATAAAAAAATTGTACTATGTACTTTTTATAAGATTAATCCAAGTTTAATCACTGAATATAATGACCTTTGGCATTGAGTATGTTTTATGGTTATTCAAGTTATTGTCTGATATTTTGTTTACTTTATGCATAATATGTGATTAAATTTTCTTATTTAGTTCTATTTTTAATATATATATATCTTTTTACATTCGTATCAAAATATGTATATGGAGCAAAAAAATTCACTGCACTGGCACATCCTATTCTTCGTACTCATACCCATTCCCAAATTGTATAATCTACTTAGCCTTACCAGGATCTTTGTGAGGTAACTCTCATTTCTTAACTAGTTCTTCTCTAAAAAATGAACTTTAGTGGGTTATTTGTGAGCTTTCTCTTATTCCTTAACTGGTGCTTCTATAGAAATTAACTTTAGTGGGATCTTTGTGAGCTTTCTCTTATTCCTTAATTGTACCTGTGTAGAAATGAACCTTATCATATGTTTGTGAGCTATCTCTCATTCCTTAATTGGCATCTCAGACTCTCAAGAGAATGGAAATTTAGTGGCATCTTTTTGAACTAGCTCACATTCCTTAACTCACACCTCTAGCGAATCAAACTTTAGTGGAATCTTTGTGAACTAGCTCATATTCCTTAACTTTTGCATCTGAGGAATTGAACTTTAGTAAACTCATTGTGAGCTAAATCTTATTCCTTAATAGATGCCTCCTTAGAAATGAACTTTAGTGGACTCTTCACAAGATAATTCTTTTAGTGGTGTTTTGGAATTGAACCTTGGTGGTTTCTTTGTATAGCATATTTTCCACTAGTGGACCTTTACCCTATTTAGCATATTTTGTTTGATTTTAATTTTGAGCTTAACTTGTCAGGTTTAATTAGGCGAAACATTGCAAAGATTAGATCGAATAAAAATTGCTATAAGGAAATATATTTATTTTTTTACTACAAAATACTGAAGGTTAAATGAGGAATATTTCAAAATGAGTAGATTTTAAGAGAGTATAATCTAGTATTCAATAAAGAGTAATTAAGGTTCATTACAGAATATTTAAGAAAAGGAGTTATAACATGATTTTAATTGAAAAAATCATAGGAAGAACAAAAATATTCTTAGAAACAATTCTTCCCCTGAAGCTTCCCGGTAAAACAAAAGCTTTCTAATGAAAAAATATAAATTTATAGGTAACTAAACTACGAAGAAACTAATAACACTATGTGGAAATAACAAATATTTTAAGACAATTTATCATTAATGAACAAGCACCTACTGACTAGATGATTAATCAAGACTACAAATTTACTGCTTATGGTGGACCTTATGAGGGTTTTCAGAGTGTGGTTTCAGCCACTTTGGCTGCAAAATGTATTTCAACATGCTGCAAACATGATGCTAAGATGATGAATTTAGATGCAAAATAAAATAAAGATATTTGCATTGGATCTAAAGCTTGGGCAAATATTGTTAAGGTACCTCCTTACAAAAATGTGGTTCCGCATTCCGCTACACCTAAACTGAATACTTCTTTTAAAATTACAAAAGATAAGGAGGGTGTAACCCACATACAAGTGCTTGATGGTTGTCTGCATAGAGCTCTTGAGAAAACAAATCTCGCCCTCATTGGAAAGTTTTTGGGAGCCAAACCCAATGTTGATATTATAAGAAAATGGGCCATGAGATGCTGGAAACCAAAAGGGGACTTAAATATCACCACCATGGAAAGGGTTTTTTTATCCCATTTCAATCAACAGGTAGATGTGGATTCAGTCCTACTGGGTGGCCCCTTGTGTATTGGCAATATGGGGTTGTTTTTAAAAAAATGGTATCCAGGGTTTAACCCTAATATTGAGAATATACATACCATCCCCATTTTTTGTAGAGTTCCATGACTTCCCCTACATCTTTGGGATGATGAGATCCTTCTTCATATTGCTAGATCGATTGGTTCTCCAATTAGGCTAGATGACCCTACAAAAAATAGATCCAAACTTTCCTTTGCAAGGTTTTGTGTCTCGTATGAAATGGAGAAGGAGATTCCTAAATACATCATTCTTCAATAAAAATTTGGGGCATGGAAAGTGTCAATTGAATATGAGGCATTTCAGCTAGGATGTCATAAATGTCATAAATTAGGAAATTTTTCCAGAAAATTTCGAGAGACCAGGAATCAACAACATGATAAACCTTTTGATCATCTTGAAGAGAAAGGCCAAAAAAAAGACATTAGAGGCTGAAAAAAACCTCTATGACTGATATAAATACTTTCAAAAAGAACATGCAAGATCAGTATACAATAGGAAAATAAACTAAAGACCGCAGGATGCAGATGCATCTGAAAATCAAAAGGCAAAAAAATGGTTTTAAGGCCATAATAAAGAGGCCACCGGTCTATAGAAAACTTTAGAGACCAAAAAACCCTCCGCCGGGAGAGGGTGAAGAATCTCAAAAGGAAAAAGAAAAAGATAAGACAAAGGGTGAAGAGGCTCTGAAGGAAAAAGAAAAATATTAGGCAAAGGTTCTTGAGAATACAAATCCTATAAAACTGAACATGGAAGTGGATGAAGAAAATGAAAAAGTTTACATTCATCTAACCATTTTGAATGAAGAGGAGAAGGATGAGATTACTCCCCCCCCCTCACAAGAACCGGTAAATCAGAACAGTTCTTTAAAACAATAAATAACTAAACAAGCTGCGACAAGAAAAAAGCTAAAGAACTCCTAGAAATCCATAGCAAAGAGCCCTTGATGAGGATAATGAGTTCACAAAAATGGAGGAGCTCATAAACAATGAATATAGCAGATAATCCCCCATATAGCTCAACATCTTGATTTTGATAAAGGAAAATAAGAAGGAGAAATTACCCCCTGCCATCGACAAAGATTATTTCTAAATGTGAAATTGATGGATTCATCATATTTTGATGAAAAGAAACGACGATTGAAAGGATTTGAAGAAATCCCCGAATCTCTTTATAGTGATAAAAAGAAACAAATAGGGAAATTGGGAAGCTTCCACTTCAAGAATCACAAGAGATAATACAAAAAAGAGTTGTGAATATTTGAGTTATCTATTAAATAAGGAAGACCCTCCAAAAGTGATTTAAGGAAAAAGAAGACTAAGAAAGAAATTGTAGATGGTACTCAAAGTCCTTTTGAGCCATCTGGAAACTGCATCCCCAAATATTTTTTAATGAAAGTTTTATCTTGGAATGTCAGGGGGACTAAATGGGGGGTCGTAAAAAAAAGAATTCTTAAGGAATTTAGAAGATCAAATAGACCCATTATCATTCTAATTCAAGAAACGAAAATGAAAACTAAAGTTGTTGAAGAGTGTAAAAAGACTTTTCTGGGAGAATGTTACCTTTTCTGGTTCTGATTCTCGAGGGGCTTCTGGAGGTTTAGCGGTCTTCTGGGACACTAAAATTCTTCATGGTAATGTCCTTTTCTCCTCTCAAAATAATTTAGCTATAAATTTTAAAAGTCTTGAGAACAATTCTAGTTGGATCCTTTCCAATATCTATGCTCCAAATACTGTTGTTGGTAGAAGAAAACTTATGGAAAGAGATTGCTTAGTTTAGAAAATAATTTTGAGGAATCTAACTGGATAATTATTGGGGGATTTTAATAGTCGCTCTAAACCCTGAGGAGAAATTTGGAGGGAACTCTGATTTCTCTACTAGCATGGAAGATTTTTCTAACTTCATTTCATATCTCAACTTTATGGACATTGAACTTCATGGTAATCAATACACTTGGTCTAACAGAAGAATTGGCGGAAAATTTGATTCAGGTAAGATTAGATAGATATCTCATTTGTGCTAACCTGGATCTTAAATCAGAATTTTCATCTCTCCTCTTTACCCAAAATTGGTTCTCTGACCATAATCCTATTGCTCTTAACTTCTTCAATTGGTCTAAGCCTTTTCACTGTAAATTCAAATTTGAAAATATGTGGCTTGAGCATGAGGATATTTTTGATATAATTAAAGAATGGTGGACTTGGGATGGGATAGGAACAACTCAATTCAGACTTTTTTAGAAGCTAAAAAATGTGAAGAAAAAGGTTAGAACCCTGGAATAAAGTGGTTTTTAGTAATATCTTTGATCAGAAAAAAAGAGATTAAGTGGAAAATGGAAGAGTCTTGAGCTAAAAGTCTCAATAAAAGGTATGACTCATGAGGATCACCAAAAAGAAAAGAATCTTCTTTATGACCTTCATAATAATAAATTAGTCATGAGGAACCTTTTGGAGAATGAAATCTAGAGCTCTTTGGTTAAAGGCTGGTGACAGAAACACAAAATTTTTTTCATATGATCACCCTCAAGCATAGGGCTTGCAATAGAATTAATGAAAGTCTCTAAGTGGAATTGGTACCATTACTAAGGATGCTAAGGATATTAAAGCTGAAGCCCTAAAATTCTATGAGAATATTTTAACATAGACCAAATTCTTTATAATGAGCAAGCAGCCTCCTTCCTTTTAAGACTCCATTCTTAACAATATGCTTCCAGAAGAGAGATTTAAGATCCCTTTCTAAAGCTGTCACCATTGAGTTGAAAAAGGTTATCTTTTCTCTAGAAGGTGACAAGGCTCCAAGCACTAATTGGATTCTCTAATAATTTCTTCCAAAGATGTTGGGATATATTCTCTAAAGATTTGTTGAAAGTTGTACAATGAGTTTTACAGAACTAGAAATCTAATTAAGGAATAAAATAACACCGCATATTGTTCTTGCACCTAAGAAGTTGGATGCAAAGGATTGTAAGTATTTTAGACCAATCAGCCTGGGTTAATGTGGTTTACAGAATCTTCACTAATATTTTAAACCACTAGACTACAGCCTCTTCCCATGGAAATTATCTCCCAACAACATAGCGGATTTATAAAAGGTAGAATTATCCAGGATAGGATAATTATGGTCCATGAAACAATTCATTTAATGGATAAAATCAAAAAATATGGGATGGAAATAAAGTTAGACATGCATAAGGCATTTGATAGAGCCTCTTGGAAATCCATGGATGAGGTACTGACCAAGTTTGGGTTTTAAAAATAAATTCAGAAAAAAATTCCAAGCTTGCATCTCTTCTCCTAGATTTGTAGTGGTTGTCAATGGTGAACTTGTTGGTTTTTTTTCCATCAGTAGAGGCATATGAAAAAGGGGACCCCCATGTCCCCTTTTTTCGTTCATCATAATGGATGATAATAATAGTCACTCTATTACAAAATCTATATCCAATGGTATGTTAAGAGGATTTCAACCTACTTCTGAAAATCAGATATCTTCCCCATCAGTAGTTTGATTATGACACTATTCTACTCCTTATGGCCTCCATCATTAAAGAAAATGCTATCAAAAACCATTCTCATATTCTATGAGGAAGCCTCAGGATAGAAAGTGAACTTTGATAAAATCTCGGTATACTACTTCTTTAATACTCCTCTTGAAATACAAAAAAAAGATTGCACTCATTCTTGGTTGCAAAAATCAACTTCCTCCCAGCTACTTATCTAGGACTCCCTATGTGTACTAGTAAAGGTTTTCTAATAAGGTTTGGAATTATTTACTTAAGAGATTTCAGAAAAAATTAGTTGGGTGGAAATGTGCTATCCTCTCAAGTGCTGGTAAATGTTTATTGATTAAAAACACTCTTAAAAAGTTACCCATCCCATATCATGTCAATTTTTAGCATTCCAGCAACAGTTGTGAATAGCATTGAAAATGTTCAAAAACACTTCTTATGGGCATGGGACATAAGAAAGGTTTAGATATCATTTAGTAAGCCCAAAGAGGATCGGGGGTTTAGGAATCAAAGATATCAGAAATATGAATGTTTCTTTAATTGCAAAACCTTGGTTAGAGGGCTAATCAAAGAGCAAGAAACCATGGACTAAGTTGATCAAAGTAAAATAAATTTCTAATCAAAACATGAATTCCTTTCTCTTTGACCAGCAACTTCTAAATGGATCAATTTTCTGGAACAATCTTCTTCACATCAGGCATATCCTCTCTTAGGGGCTATAGATGGAAACTTGGAAATGGATAGGACATTGATTTCTAGCATGATATCTAGTCTGACATAAGTTAAGATACCAATTTTAGTTTCATCAAAGATAACCTAATTAAAAATAATGGAAAGAAAGTCAAAGACTATATTGAGGTGTCTGGAAACAGAAGGAGCTGGAAGCAACTCAAAGTTGACAAGGAAAATATCCAAACCACTGTTTTCTACATGCAGACTCATCTCTCCCTAATACCTATCAGTTAAAAATGATAATAAGGATGAGATTATTTGGATAGACTCTTTTTGATAAAGATTATTCAATTAAATATGGTTACAATTATTTTTTTACTTCTATTGAAAGTGAAATTGATTGGCACAAGCTCTGGAATGCCTGAGCTAAACTCCTAAAGTAAATTTCTTCTAGTGCTCTTTATCATCAAGGTCAAGATTATCAATAACGATAATCTCATTAGGAAGGGTTTAATCATGCCCTAACAGATATTGTATGTTCCAAGAAGAACTTGAAGACATTAAGCACCTCTTTCTGCATTGTAAGTATACTTCTAAAGTCTGGCATCTAATTTTTGAGAATTTCAATTAGAAATAGATTTTCTCCCATACTTGTCTATAGGAATGGGAACAATGGAAACACCCCCATATAAGCATTTTTTGATTATGAGGGCAATGGCGACTAGTTCTCCCCTCACACCATGTGGAGAGTTTGGAAAGCTAGAAATGATGTTATTTTAAGAAATACCAGAAAGATATGTACAAGAGTCTTTAAAGAAATTATCATTGCAGTGAAAGACAACTTTGAAATATTTAAGCCTCCCCAAAATTAAACTTTATCCCAAGGAAGAGGAGTACATTCTTGTTGCTTGGAACATTGGGCACTGATAGCCATTAAGCATAAGGATAACAACAACATTGATAGATATTTTGTTACGGTTGATTCAGCCACCCGCCTACATGGTACAAATTGAACTTTGATGGAGCTTCAAAAGGTAATCATGGGGATTCAGGAGGTGGTGGGGGTGATCAGAGATCATAGAGGTTGATTTTTTGCTACTTTTTCTTTGAAAGAAGGGTATGAAGACAAATCACTACTCGAAAGCTTTAGTAGCACTCTGGAAAATAAGGTTTGCTATACATTGTAATATTTATAATGTTATAATGGAAGGGGATTCATTGAAAATTATTAATTTGTTAAATCAAAAGTAACCTCCAAGTTGGTCTATCAAGGATTTCATTAATGAAGCTATTGAAACTTGCACTTATTTTGATAATTATAAAGATTATCCACACCTATCGTGAAGGAAATAGAGTGGCCAATAGTTTATAAAAATATTCGTGTCAAGAACACAATGAAAACATTGTTTAGCGGATACCCTCTTCTAACCAAATTACTTGATGACATCACTAAAGATATACATGATTTTGAAAACAATCATTAATAGATACAGTGTAGGGTGCTAAGGATAAAGATTATTAATTTTAATGGTAAATTTAATGATATTTTCAAAATTCCACAGGCTTTCAGGGGTCCCCAAAAAGTAGAGGTGGTATAGAGTTGAATGGGATTCAAATTTTTACTATTGTGTAAAAGCAGGAACAATACCGGAAAAATGGGGAGCCTCCTTGGAAGACCGAACCCATTCAAGATCCAATCTAGAAAAATGACACAATTCTTTGGAATTATCTACAAAATGGGGGGGTATTTTTAAATCTCATTGAAAAGATGTAAGGATTTGACCAGGATATCTCGGTGAAATTCACAAATGATTGGAGAAATTACATTTGTTGAGTATGGAGAAGTGAGGGTCAAGATCTCTGAGGAACTCATCACCTAGGTCACCGAGGCTGAACCTGGATGGAGCCAAGTTCTTCAAAAAAAGAGTCGACAAATATTTTGAGACTAAAAATTTTATTGAGGAAGGGGAGAACCTCGAGTTTGTCGCAGCCTGGAATAAGAGTGGCCTCTATGCCTGAGCCCTTTTCTGAGATAGTGCATATGATGGTTAGCGTACGTCACACTTGAGGGAAGATATGTCACCATTCTATTGAAGCATTTAATATTCCTCAATCATTTTTATAGGAATATAACTATGAATTTCCCACACTATTTGTTAAACTCCCTAGAGAGGCCTATTTTCAATGTTCAGAATCATACCTAGGTTTATACCCCTACACCAAGGTCTGATTCTGCTCATATCCACCACCACACTGCATCTCTTGCTCTTTCCCTCTTCCTACTCCCCTTATTCTCCATGATCCATGTCCGAAAAAGGTCTGGTCTCTGCTACCCTCTAGTAGAAAGATGAAAGGTAAAAAACCTAAGGTTTCCTTGCCTTCATCATAGAGGATTCTGCATAGCCACAGGGATATTGAGCATCGCCAAGAAATTGTTACATATCAATAAACCTATTGGAAGAATGCAGGGATGTGGATCTTCTTACAAAGGTTGGTAAACTTGAAGAGGAGATTAAAGACCCTCAAAAATGCGCTTACAAATCTAGAAAAAACTAAAGACAAGAGGAAGTTACAAAATTCTAAGGACAAAGATGCTACTCGACGATATTTTTAAGAAGCTCCTTTCTCTTGATGTCAGGTTGGGTAATGCCAAGGGGGTGACATGATTGCATCATCTTTACACTAAAATGTGTTTACGATTTTATGGAGCAGCACATAAGAAGTGTTTGGCAACCTTAGTGTCATCCCTAAATGACATCTGCGATTCTAATGAGACTTGTGACCTTGCTCTAGCTTAGGGCGGACATGAACGATCCTTTTCATGTCACGGCCATTGCACTATTGAAATCTCTTCAGAAAATTAAGGTCAAGATTGATAGGGTTATCAAATAGTGTGGTGCCCAGATGTTGTTTAGTTTTTGTTTAGTTGTTGTGAAGTTTTTATTGTTTGGGTTGGTTTTCCTGTTGTTTTCTTACTGTGATGCCCTATTTTTAATCCTTCTCTGAAGTTTTTTGGGTTCTTTTTCTCTACTTCAGATCTAAGTTTGGGTAGATATTTTTGTACTCTTTGTACTGATGTATTTAGCTTTTGAGCCTCCATGTTTAAGGCATTTATCCTTTCTTTATTGGGTTTTGTCCTTTTGATATCTGGCTACTTGAGCCTTATTTGTTCACCAGGGTATAGTCCCTTCAAAACAATTTATCCTTAACAAAAAAACATGATTTTAATTGAATTCCAAAAGTGAATGGTGTTAAATATGACACATTTACCCCTCATTATTACTATGGTATGTCTATGCCCATAGTTCTATGTTATTATATTTACTTTCAAGCCCATGCAGAAGAATAAAATTTAATGGACCTTAATAGTTTCATCGCAATGGGGTATGTCCAAGGCCCTTTAGTTCTATGTTGTTATAATTTACTTTCAAGCCATCCATAAGGATCAAATTTATTGGAATTTAATAGTTTCATATCAGGTGTATCTATTGAAAAAAATGCTTCCAATAGCCTCTAGGCTCTTAGGTTGTCTAATAAGTTTGATTTTTACATAGAGTAAATAATAACTTTAGATGATGGAAAACAAATAATTTTTAAGGTAACTGTCAAAGTATTTATTTGATATGCTAATGTTTTTTGAATAAGAATATTCTTGATAAGACTGTGATGATAGTTGTTAATTTATGTCATTTTTTTCAAGGACTAGGTGACTCTTGGGATGGGAAAAATAAGTATTGTTACAAACGAAAATTTGGGTGTGCAGAGCTTGTATGAAAAGTAGAATCTTTAAGGTTATTATATACTAATAGGATACTTTTTCATGTCTCTTCCCTCGTACAACTTACATAAATAAGTAATGAAGATCTTATACTGACATCTTGAACAATAAATAATTGATAGAAATTAAAAAACATCTTGGAAAAGGATGCATCTGTAATTTTTTATCTCTAATATTGTAAATATTTCTATAATCTTGGACACACAATTTGTCTTGTAGTTTTTGTTTCTTCCTTTTTCCTTTGTAAATCTTGGGTGAGATTGTAGCTGCAATCACACCCAATTTATGAATATGGTATTATGCAAAATTCACCCCTTTAGCTAGGAAAATTATGAAATAATTTTTTTTTAAGTGCAATCTCTGATACAAAATTAGAAACTTTAGTTTATTACAACAAGATCCAAAGAAAATTAAATTTAACGAACAATATTTTCCTTTTAGAACAAGTAATAAAACCATACCTAGCTCAAATTCTCTTTAGATGTCAATTTAATCATTAATTAAATTAGCACTATAGTTAAATATTCCTTTACAACACTTTTAGGGAGTTAGAAGAGCCAAAAAAATGAAATACCAAAGTTATTTAATTCCACAAGGTTTTAAAAACTAACAAGGTCCAATTATAAGGGGTAAAACATACATCAAAAAATAAAAGCATAATTTCTCACTAACCCACTCTCCAACTGATTCAAAAGATTCAACTTGATTTTTCTGATATTTTGCGCACTTAATACTTCCTGAAAACAATTCCATTAGATAGGAAATTTCCTTACCTTTCCATTGATATAAGGAAGTCCTCCCATCTCCTCATATTTCTCAAGTAATGCGCCGGCAGGCCTTGGGGTGAAATTTTTTCCATTTTGCGGGCTTGCAAACCTTGGGAAGAAATTTTTCCTATTTGGCGGGCCTCGGGAAGAAAATTTTCCCATTCGATGAGCCTGTGGGCCTCGGGAATAAAATTTTCCCAAAGCGTGGGCCTGCGGGCCGCCAGAGGAACTTAAGATTTTAATTCCTCATTTCTTTTGAAAAAATGAAGGTTTTCAAATTGACCCATGCCTCTGTCGATGCCCAGTGGGCCACGTGTCAAGCCAACAGTGGCTTGCGGGAAGGTGGACCCTCGGGGAAACTTTTAACATTAATAATTTTGAAAGAAAAAATGTTAAGGTTTTAAAGTAACTCGCGCCTCCGCCGAAACCCAAGGATGCCATGTGTTAACCCCACAGTGGCTGGCAGGAAGGAGGGTTTGTGGAGGAACTTACTAATTTTAGAATTTTTGAAGAAAAGGTTTAAGGATTCAAAAATCTCCTCAGCTCCGATGATGCCTAAAAGGCCATGTGTCAAGCGACTATTCGCTACGGGTCAACTAGCCGCTGGAAAAACTTAGAAAATTTTTATTTTAAAGAGAAAAACATTTAGGGGTTTAAAATGCTCCACACCTCTGCCAACACCTAAATATGCCACGTGTTAGCCAACCATTGGTTTTAGGAAGTGGGGTAGCAGAGATACTTTAAAAAAATTTCCCAATTTTTTTTTAAAATGGTAAGGTTGAGAAAACAATCGATCCTTCACCGTCACCTCGTGAAGCCACGTGTCAGCCAACCATTGGTTTTGGGGCGGTGGTGTTAGCTTAACTAATACATTTTCCATTCCACCCATATGGTTACTATTAACCGTTCCTATGTAACTATCTTTGTTCATTCCTCCTCTATTGCGCAGCCTATATATTGGCTTACTGTATTTATTTCTTAACATAGCAATAAATAAAACATTGTTCTTCAACCATCATTGGTATCAGAGCAGCAATTGCTTGGACATGTGGGTGTCAACCTCTAGATCTTCAATCTTCTAACCTGTGCATGTAGAGCTTCTTCCAACCTATGCGTGTATACTTGTTTTCAGGCTCTTGCTCTGTGTGTGGAAGGAGAGAAAGAGAAGACTTTATTGAGAAAACGTGGTGGGAGGAAAACCTACTGCGTAAAGCGACAAGACTTGCATGGATTTTTGATATCCATTTTCTTTGGTATTGGCATGTTCTTTGATAGCGACCTGTGTGTCAGACTGAGACTTGTGTGGAAGGTTGTACGTGGAGTTCCTGTGGGGAAGGAGAGAAAACATTGTTATGCGTGGAGTTTTGTTGTGCGTGGCTTTTTGTTTGAAGAAGCATGCATGGAAACCTCCAAGCCTACATGTCTATTATGAAGCAAGGACAATCATAAGCCTATGCTGCCAACAGAAGAAAGTGCCAATGGAGAGGAGTTGTGACCTTCGTGGTATGTATATGTCACAAATTTTGGGTGCACAAAATACCGTGACCAATGCACCAAATATTTGGGCATTGAGCGACAATGAAAACACCACTAGACTGTTCTTTTCCTTGGTCAACGAGCTCCACAACAATGGGAATATTCTCTTTGATGAGAATGTGTGTCGAGAACTATTGGAGTATTTTTGGTTCGACGTTCGATGTCAAGCATGGCAGATTCGTGTAGAACATGAACGTGGCTATGATGCAGATGATGAACGCAAAGTAGAACACCCACAAGAGTGTCCACATCTCACTGCATGAGCCTATAGAGCCCATCTTCGAGACAGATTCCATCAGTAAGCATTGTAGCCATTTTTGAAAAATAAATAAATAAAATACAATTTTGAGTTTTTGAAAATGTCTGCTCCAAAAATATTGCTATTCGATGCCCAACTCTTGAAAGGGCCTAATTTCGCCACATGGAAAACCAAGATGCAGAAAATTCTTCAGTTTGAAGATATTTTGGGGATCATTTCTGGCAAAGACACCCCTCCCACAGATGCTGATCTATTGGCTAAACATGAAAAGGCTGATGCAAAAACACTAATGCTTATCACCCTGAGCCTTTCTGATGAGATTCAACCTTACATATGGGAAGCAACCACTTCCTATCAGGCATGGACCGCATTATGTACCATCTATGAAGCCAAGAATCTGATGACGAAGCTGCATCTTAAGAAAAAGCTTCACACGATGAGTATGCATGATGGCGAATCAGTAAAATCCTTCTTGCGGCGTGTGGCCAAGTTACATGCAGAACTCTCTACTCTCGGTGAACTGATGGATGAAAAGTTGCTAGTCCCGCTCACCTTATGAGCTCTTCCTTCCCAATTTTAGACTCTGATCACCATGTTTACCATAACTCAACAAGAGGTGAGTTTTTCCACACTGGTGAATTATCTCTAGTAGGAAGAAGCCATGTAGAATGTTCATGAAGCCTTCGAAGGAAAGGATCTCATCACGAGGTAAAAGCATTAGCCTCGGAAAGGACAGTCAGCCCCTAGAATCAAAAGTAGCATCCTCAATAGCAACCTTCTTAGCAGCCACCATAGCGGCCACCCCAGAAGTAGCAGAAAAACAAGGCGGATAGATGGTGCCACATTTTCTCCATGGATACGCACATGATTGCGAACTGTTATTACAATGGTTGCAAGTATGGAAACTATGGCGAAGAGAGCACTTCTGGCCAAGGATATTCCAAGAAATCCTAATGGCGTGCTCGTAATCAGAGGCAGAAGGGTCACATTGCTACTCAGAAAGATGCCGCGTCTGATGAAAAGGTTCCAGATACAACTAATCCAGATATTGTCTTAGTCTCACCGACTTCGCAGCCATTAGAAAGCATCTTGTTGATTGATTTGGGTGCCAGCAAAAACATGACTGGCAATAAGAAGTTGTTCCATACACTAAGTGACTGGCCCACTGGAGATCGGATCACCATCACAGATAATCAGGAGTATATTACGGTGGGGATTGGTGATGTCATCATTCCTCTTAGGGACACAAAGATGTACTCTCACAAAGGTGCTATATGTTCCAAGTTTGACCTCAAATCTCTTGTCTAATGAGTCAACTTCTTCACCATCGAATGCATAGGTTGAATTCTTTGTTGAGAAAGGGGTCAAATCCTGCATCATTTCCCAGGGAGACTCAATTATTGCTCAAGCATTTATGAAGGGCCATCTATTTGCACTGGATGTGTTCACTTCATCTAACATTGCTCTCTCTGCTTCAACGGTGGAGTCCACTACAATATGGCACTTTCAATATGGTCTTCTTTCTCTTGGGGCTTTACATCAGCTCAGTGCTAAGGAAATGGTAAAAGGGATTCCTCCAATTTCCCATTCCTTACTTGTTTTCTTGGGATGTCTTACGCGGAAAAAACAACATAGAGGTCCATCCAAATAGAGCTCTTATCATTCTATGGAGCATCTTCAGGTTGTGCACACCAATCTGTGTAGACCCCTACTAGTTAGCTTCTAAGGTTTTGAGAACTTCCAGCTCATCATTGATGATTACTCACAGAAAATGTGGGTATATTTTCTCCAGAAGAAGAGTGAGGCCTTTGTCCATTTCCAAACCTTTTACCAGTAAGCCACCAAGCAGTTTGGTAAGCCTCTCCTTCTCCTCCAGCTCATATTGAGGGGGTGAATTTATATCGAAGAAGTTCTTAGCATACCTGAAGCATCATGGCATTCAGCAACATCTGACTGCACACTACACTCCCCAACAGAATGGGATTTCCATGAGCGACACAAAAGGATTTTCATGGAGATGGCTCGTTGTATGCTCTCCACCGCCAAGTTGGAGGATCAATTTTGGGCAGAAGCAGTCTAGACAGTAGTGTATTCTACTCAACCAGGAACCCACGAAGATCTTGCAGAACAGGAAACTGGAAGAGGTATGGACTGGTCATAAACCTTATATTCATCATTTGAGAGTTTTTTGGTTGTACTGCATATATGCATGTTCCAAATGAGAAAAGGAAGAATATCGATCTAAAGACACTGCCATGTCTTTTCTTGGGGTATAGCACTACCTCAAAAGCATACCTTCTCATAGATCCTAAGACAAAGAAAATGTACGAGAGTCGAGATGTGGTGTGTGATGATTCGTCTTTTGACTCCCTGCCACACAATGGAGATCCAGTATTGATCTCTCATCACATAGATTGCTCACACATCTAGATGATGTGCAAGATGATTCTTCTTAGAGAGAAGAAGAGCTTAGTGGAAACTTGTTCATTTCAATCTAGCCATAGTGAACATCACATCTTCACATCAGCAGTAGCAGCACCAACGTCTGAAATGGGTCCAGAATACTATTAGGGATGCACACCTAAACTCATTTCCAGGTACTTCTACGGGAGTTAGAACACAAAGTCAAGCCATACATGAGGTAAATTTTGTCACTCATGAATTCAGTTGTCGATAGCACCAAACCTGACACTGTTCGTGAGGCATTAGACCAACAACAGTTGAAATAGGCTATATATGTTGAATATGATTCCCTTATTTAAAATTGGACGTGGGAACTTGTCAATCTACCACCAGGTAAGAAATCCATTGGCTGTAAATGGATTTTAAAAATAAAATATAAGGCGGATGGTTCATTCGACAAACACAAAGCATGACTTTTTGTAAAGGGTTATGCTCAGCAAGAAGGAATTGACTATGATGAGACCTTTGCACCCACTGTGAAGATCAAAACCAGCAAAGTTGTCTATGCATTGGCAAAAGAAAATGGATGGAAACTTCAGTAGATGGATGTCAAGAGTGGTTTTCTAAACGTTGATCTCAAAGAATAAGTGTACATGACCCAACCTTAAGGTTTTGTATACAAGCATCAACCAAACAAGGTATGTCGTCTGATAAAGTCACTTTATAGACTCAAATAAGCACCTAGGGCATGGTATATAAAAATTGATGATTACCTATTATAGCATAGATTCAGTTGTAGCCCCTTAGATACAAATATGTATATCAAGAAGGTAGGAATAGATATTTTTATTCTGGTTTTTTACATAGATGATATTGTGATCACAGGAAGTTCTGACAATCTTGTGGATGATGTAAAGAATGATCTGAATAAATCCTTCGACATGACTAATTTGGGGCTACTTCACTACTGTCTTAGCTTAGAGATATGACAGAAGAAGAATCATATATTTGTCTCCCAGATGAAATATGCCAAGACACTTATGGAAGAAATATGGTATGTCAGATTGTAAACCTATGTCCACCCCTATGGAAAAAATTTTGTAATTATCTAGATTCTAGGATTCACCACAGGTAAATGGTACTCACTACAAATAGCTTCTGGGGAGTCTCATTTACGATGACTTGTACTAGGCTAGATATTTACTTTTTATTGAGCTATCTTGCCAGATTTATGCAGGAGCCGAAGAAATGTCATTGGATAGCAGTAAAGCATGTGTTGAGATATGCCTAAGGAACAATTGACTTTGGTCTGGAGTATCAGAAGAAAACTCAGTTCTTCTTAGAAGGATATACGGACTCGGACTATGCAGGATCCGTTGATGACAGGAAATCCACTTTAGGATATGTTTTTCATCTCAGATCTGGGCCTATCTCATGGATTAGTAAGAAGCAAACTGTTGTCTCTCTCTCATCCACTAAGGCTGAATATCATGCCGTATGAGGATCTATGTGCAAAGAGAGTTGGTTACGTCGCATTCTTGTAGATGTAGGCATTTTCTTAAGAGAAATCTCCCATCATTAACTGCGACAATCAAGGTGTGTTGAAGCTTGTGAAGAATCTTATTTTTCATGAATGAACAAAGCATATCGATGTTGAATGTCACTACATTTGTGAACAGGTCTTGAACCACTAAATTCAGCTCTAGTACTACCCTACTAATTTTCAGGTTGCAGATATTCTCACCAAGCCTCTCGGAAAAGTGAATTTGGATTTGTTTAGGGGGTACATATATAAGAGCAATGTATTAAGGGGGGGATGTTAGCACATTAGTTAAAGTTCTTAATACATTGTTAGTTTTTTGTTATGTGGACAGTTATACAGTTATAACTGTCCTCTCTCCTTCTCTCCTCGTCACAGCCTTTATATTGTCTATGTTGTATTTGTTTCCAGACAAGCATTGAATAGAATTTCCTGCTCTTGCTATCAGGATATATCAGGGTTTCATCAACTTTGGAGATCGAGTTCATTCAGATGGGTTAATCCTTTTACCTTTGGGAGCTCTGTACATTTTGGAGCGGTTGGAAGATTGTGGAATAGGCTTGTAGCTTGGTTGATTTTTGGATCGTTTGCTTGGAAAAAATTGATGTTTGGAACTTGGACTACTTAGTGGTTTAGGGTGTTAGTTGAATAGATCAAATACATTGTTAGTAATGTGAACAGTTATCATCTAATTCAAAATTGTTCCTCTCTTCCTCCGCAGCCTATATATGGCTCGCGTGTTTTGTATTACAAACGCAATTGACATAGAATACATCTATTTCCATGTATTCGTTATCAGAGGTGTGATTGATTTCCTTGAACTGTGCGATGCCAGATATTATTTAGATCAAAATTTTTTTTTGGCGTGAAGAATTACCGAGCACATTTACTATGCCTGTTATTCCCTGTGCTACCATGTGGATAATTTGTTGAGCTAACGTGGTGGGAGGAAACATGCAGCATGGTAAGTTTTGGAGTAAGAAAATGTTTTTGTAGCGCATTAGTTAGGCATGTAATTGACATTGTTGTATTTGTGAATAGATGGAGGTAGTGGAGAGTTACCATTGGCGTGTATGTCCTCTCTTCTCCACAGCCTATATATGTGCTTACTATGTTTTGCCCTTACAAATGACATTCCATTTTAGAATACATCTCTTGCTAATCATATGTAATATATTATAGCTCCAATTCTTTCCTTGACTCTGTGAGACAGAGTTGGAGACTCAGATACAATAAAGTATGAAGTAAGGAGACAAGGTAATTTGACCTATGAAATTCAACCTATGCTGTGCGTGGAGAATTTATTCTGAGCATTCGTGGTCCCCCTTAGGAAATGGGTCATGCATGTGGAGTTTTGGTGGCAAGAAAACAGAGTTTGCATTTCTGGAAATCACCATGGAAGAAAACATTTCATAATGTTGTCTCCTCTACTAGGCATGTGAATTATGCTATCGGGTTTGAAGAAAACATATTTTTTGCATTTCTTTGTTCCATTAGTGTATGTTGTGTGTGGAGGAGGCAAGCCACCACAAGAAAAGCCAGCCATGAGGATGAAATCAAATAAGATCTTGTAATTTCGAGGTGGAGGACCTCAGAAGATGGAGAAAAGATATTTATTTATGTGCGTGTAGAATGGATCAGGAGATTTGCTTAAGTGTTCCCCAGCTCATGCTCACAAAATTTCATCTTCTGCAACCATTATTCTGAACAAGTCTACATGGACAACTCTTGACCAATGTGCATGGATTGCTATGCACTGAAATGTAGGCTTCTTGATTTTTCTTCATGAAAGGAAAGCATGTGGCTAGAGATTGGTGTGCAGACCGATAGATCTGAAGGATGAAGTTGTGGAATGAACCAATGGCCAATGACTGAGGTACACACGTGATCTGCGAAATGAGGCCAGATCACACCATGAGCAATTTTACAAAGTCGTTATGGTACATTGTAGCGTCCGGACCTTCAAAGACACCGCTGGACTATTCTTTGCGAAGGTTTGGTTAACGAGCTCCGCAACACTGGGAATATGCGTATCAACAAAGGGAACATGACGAGAATGTATCCCGAGGACTATTGGTGAGTATTTTTTGAGCGACGTTCAATGTCTAGCATGACATGATTACATGCAGAACTTGAACGTGGCTATGATATAGATGATGAATTTCGAAGTAGAACGCCCTGGCTATTCAGTTGTGCCATGTCCTTCATTGCACGATTGTTATCTATACCAGCCCAAACTTCGGGATAGGTTCATTCAGTAAGGGTGTGTAGCCATACTAGAAAAATAAATAAATAATTTTTGTACAAGTTTGAGTTTTTGAAAATGGGGACTTAGTTCTACCTCGCATTCTATTGTCGGTATGCCCAGTTGCTAAAAGGGCCAAATTTTTCCGCATGGAAAAACCAAGATGCTTGATGATTCTTGGAGTTTGAATGGACATTTGGGGGAATTGTTTCCATGGCTTCAAGATTGCCCCTTGCACTGATGTCCCTGATTTTGTTGGGCTAAGTCATGAAAATGCCGATGTAAAAGCATTGATGCTTATTACTCTAATCACCATCTAATAGAGCAAAAACTCTTACAGTCATCGGGAATTTGCAACCACTTCCATCTGCCAGAGGCATGGACTGTGTTGGTGGCTACCATCTATGAAGCCAAGAATCTGACGAAGATGTTGCATCTTTAGACAAATCTTCACACAATGAGTATGCATGATGGTGAAATAGTCGAAGCCTTCTTGCGGTGTGTGGCCAAGTTCACATGCGCAGAACTTTCTGCTCTTGGTGAACCGGTGGAGACAAGTTGCTAGTCCCGCTCACCTTGTGAGCTCTTCCTTCCCAGTTTCAGACACTGATCACCATGTTGACCATCACTCAACAGGAGGTGAGTTTTGTCCCAAATTGGTGAATTATCTCCAGCAGGAAGAAGCCATTCAAAATGTTCAAGAAGCCTTCGAAGACAAGGCTCTCATCACGAGGCAAAATAACATAAGCCTCAGAAAGGGCAGTCATGCCCCCCAGAATCAGAAGCAACATCCACAGCAGCAACCTTCTCAGCGGCCACCACAGTGGCCACCCAGAAGCAGCAGTACAACAAGGCAGATTGATGGTGCCACATTTTCTCCACAGATACACACACGACTGTCGAACTGTTATTACAACGGTCGCAAGTATGGAAAATCTGGCGAAGAGAGCACTTCTGGCCAAGGATATTCCAAGAAATACCCGATGGCATGCTCGTAATCAGAGGCAGAAGGGTCATATTGCTGCTCAGCAGGATGCCACCTCCGATGAAGAGGTTCTAGACGTACGACTCATCCAGACATTGTCCTAGTCTCACAGACTTTCACAGCTGTCAGAAAGTTGTCTGGTTGATTGATTCAGGTGCCAGCAAACACATGACTGGCAATAAGAAGTTGTTCCATACCCTGAGTGACCGACCCATTGGAGATCGGATCACCATTACAGACAATCAAGAGTATATTATAGCAGGGATTGGTGATGTCATCATTCCTCTTGGGACACGAAGATGTACACTCACGAAGGTGCTATATGTTCCAGGTTTGACTTCAAATCTCTTGTCTGTGAGTCAACTTCTTAATCATCGAATGCAGGTTGAATTCTTTGTTGAAAAAGGGGTCAAGTCCTACATCATTTCCCAGGGAGACTCAGTCATTGCTCGAGCATTTCTGAAGGGCCGTCTATTTACACTGGATGCGGTCACTTCATCTAGCATTGCTCTCTCTGCTTCAACGGCGGAGTCCACTGCACTATGGCACTTTCGATATGGTCATCTTTCTGCTGGGGCTCTGCATCAACTCAGTGCGAAGGAAATGGTAAGAGGGCTTCCTCCACTCTCCCATTCCTTACCTATTTTCTCAGGATGTCTTGCGGGAAAACAACATAGAGGTCCATTCAAACAGAGCTCTTATCATTCTATGGAGCATCTTCAGGTTGTACACACCGATCTATGTGGAACCCTGCCAGCTAGCTTCCAAGGTTTTGAATACTTCCAGCTCATCATTGATGATTACTCATGGAAAATGTGGGTATATTTTCTCTGGAAGAAGAGTGAGGCATTTGCCAATTTCCAAACCTTTTACCAGCAAGCCACCAGGAAGTCTGGGAAGCCTCTCCTTCTCCTCCACTCAGATCGAGGGGGGGAATTTGTATCGAAGAATTTCTTAGCATACCTGAAGCAACATGGCATTCAACAACATCTGACTACACCCTACACACCCCAATAGAATGGGATTTCCGAGTGACACAACAAGACTGTCATGGAGATGGCTCATTGTATGCTCTCCACCGCCAAGTTGGAGGATCAGTTTTGGGTAGAAGCAGTCCAGACAACAGTGTATCTACTCAACCAGGCACCCACAGAAGATCTTGCAGAACAAGACACTGGAAGAGGTATGGACTGGTTGTAAACCTTCTATCTCATCATTTGAGAGTTTTTGGTTGTACTGCATATATGCATGTTCCAGATGAGAAAAGGAAGAAGATCGATCCAAAGACACTGCCATGTCTTTTCTTGGGGTATAGTACTACCTCAAAGGCATATCATCTCATGGATCCTGAGATGAAGAAGATCTACGAGAGTCAAGATGTGGTGTGTGATGAGTCATCCTTTGACTCCCTGCCACACAATGGAGATCCAGTACCGACCTCGTCACATAGATTGCTCACACATCCAGATGATGGGCAAGATGATTCTTCTCAGAGAGAAGAAGAGCTGAGTGGAGACTTATTCGTTGATCTAGGCACACTGGAAAACACATCTTCACATCAGCAGTAGCACCAACGTCCGAAATGGGTCCAGAATACTATTAGGGATGCACACCTGAACTCACTTCCTAGGCACTTCTACAGGAGTCAGAACATGAAGTCAAGCTAGACATGAGGTAAATTTTACACTCATGAGTTCAGTTGTTGATAGCACCGAACCTGACACTGTTCGTGAGGCATTAGACCAACCACAATGGAAACAGGCTATGGATGCTGAATATGATTCCCTACTTCAGAATCGGACATGGGAACTTGTCGATCTGCCTCCAGGTAAGAAATCCATTGGCTGCAAATGGATTTTCAAAACAAAATATAAGGCAGATGGTTCAATTGACAAACACAAAGCATGACTTGTTGCAAAGGGTTATGCTCAGCAAGAAGGAATTGACTATGATGAGACCTTTGCACCCACTGCGAAGATCAAAACCATCAGAGTTGTCTGTGCACTGGCAGCACAAAATGGATGGAAACTTCAGCAGATGGATGTCAAGAGTGCTTTTCTAAATGGTGATCTCAAAGAAGAAGTATACATGGCCCAACCTGAAGGGTTTGTAGACGAGCATCAACCACACAAGGTATGTCATCTGATAAAGTCACTTTATGGACTCAAACAAGCACCTAGGGAATGGTATATAAAAATTGATGATCACCTATTGCAGCATGGATTCACTCGTAGCCCCTCAGATATAAAATTTGTATATCAAGAAGGTAGGAACAAAGATTGTTATTCTGGTTTTGTACGTAGATGATCTTGTGATCACAGGAAGTTCTGACAATCTTGTGGATGATGTAAAGAATGATCTGAAGAAATCCTTCAACATGACTGATTTGGGGCTACTTCACTACTGTCTTGGCTTAGAGATATGGCAGAAGAAGAATCATATCTTCGTCTCCCAGATGAAATATGCCAAGACACTCCTGGAAAAGTATGGAATGTCAGATTGTAAACCAATGTCCACACCTATGGAAAAAGGTTTGCAATTATCTAGATTCCAGGATTCACCGCAGGTAGATGGCACTCACTATAGGTAGCTTGTGGGGAGTCTCATTTACTTGACTTATACCAGGCCAGATCTTTGCTTTGCAGTGAGCTATCTCACCAGATTTATGCAGGAGCCGAAGAAATGTCATTGGATAGCAGTAAAGCATGTGTTGAGATATGTCTGAGGTACAGTTGACTTTGGTCTGGAGTATCAGAAGAACACTCAGTTCTTCTTACAGGGATATACAGACTCGGACTATGCAGGATCCGTTGATGACAGGAAATCCACTTCAGGGTATGTTTTTCATCTCGGATCTGGACCTATCTCGTGGATTAGCAAGAAGCAAACTGTTGTTGCTCTCTCATCCACTGAGGCTGAATACCACCGCACGAGGAGCTGTGTGTGAAGTGATTTGGTTACGTTGCATTCTTGCAGATATAGGGATTCCTGAAGAGAAACCTCCCATCATTCACTGCGACAATCAAGGTGTGTTGAAGCTTGTGAAGAATCCTGTTTTTCATGAACGAACAAAGCATATTGAGGTCGAATGTCACTACATTCGTGAACAGGTCTTGAACCACCAAATTCAGCTCCAGTACTGCCCTACTGATTTTCAGGTTGCAGATATTCTCACCAAGCCTCTCGGCAAGGTGAAGTTTGATTTGTTTAGGGGGTACATATGTAGGAACAATGTATTAAAGGGGGGAATGTTAGCATTAGTTTAGTTTAATACATTTTTGATTATATCGGTTGTTGGTAACCGTTTATAACTGTCCTCTCTTCCTCTCGTAGCCTATATATTTGGGGCTTGTCTTCATTTGATTGAATACAATGAATAAATTTTGTCTTCTGCCTATCAGTGGATGTGTTAATAAAATTACATGTAAAACCTTTTTTAAACAAGAGTAAATGCAACCATTTAACCAATATGACGTGGATGGATCAGAATGGCCATGCAATTTGAATGATGGAAGCTTGTGCTGGGAAATTGAAGGACTTTTTACGAATGAGGTTTATTTTTTTCCCCCTAAGAATTAGGATTCGAACCAAAATGAATTGTCAATTTTACAAAAATGTCTTTCCTCGATTAAACTATGTGTTAAACCTGTGTATAATTGTGAAGAATTGTATTGATGATCTGCATTTCTTCTAGAGATGAATAGTGAGAAGTTGCACTTGAAATTTTCCTAAAGGGTATCCAAGGAAAATATAACAGAAGGTTTGAATGTTTTACCTATTTTCTTAGTCTTTTATGCGAATTTGCATGACGATGTTTCCTATAGTGTGTCCTAAGATGATCATGAAAGAGTGATGAATTTATACTAAGGGACTAAATGATACTAATTTGGAAATTGATTTAGCATATTGTTTTTCACTAAGATGATTGATAAATCTTGTCTTCAATGTTTACGACGTATATCTGTTTACAAGATTTCCAATAAGAAGTGATTTTGGCCTAAATCGTATATGAATCAATCTAAGGAATGTGGGTCTATTAGAAAAGTTGGAATGATTGAAGGTTGAGTATTCATTCTATTTAATTTATGATTTACCCTTTACTTCAAACCAGTATGAAAACTATGAGAATAGAGTTCATGATTTAAAAGATGAATTTCACGTATAAAGATGATTAGAATGTGTAATATGTGTTCATATGTAGTGTCTTTTTCAATCTAAAGTGATAATGTATGATGATTTCAAGTCACGAGGTATCAAAGAATGCCCCTAAATGTATGTATTTAAAAGGTGTCAAAAATGTAGGAATGAAGACATTTTAACATGTGTATTTCCAATGTGCAACAGAGAGGTTACATGTGTATAGGATGCCAACTCTATTTTAAGTGTGAACACCATTTGCACAAGAGTGCAACATTCATTAATTGAAAAATCTTTTACAAATCTTTCAAGTGGTTTGCAAAATTATGGAATACCTAGCTTTCTTTTATTAAATGGATATTCAAGATATAGTTTCCATAATCGAAAGTAGTGGGCATAGCTAGATATAAAGGAGTGTGACCATCAAAATGGTTACATCATCATCCACTTCCAAAGTGGGTCCTAGTTACAATCGAAATAGGAATTGTCTATAACAAGGAGAACTTAAAATTTATCTTTTCCAGCTAGTTACTGAACAGCATTACTTGGAAGATATCCAATTACCTTTTGGAGGATTTGATCACAACAAAACAGGGGTTTCAATGCTCTCCATTGAGAACCTGTAATAATTCCAAGGAGGAGATGGAAGAGATTCCATCCTTGAGAGCTGATTATGCCGAGCCCAACCACAATTCAATAAGTGATTATTTCAACTCATGGCAACAACAGAAACACATTGGAAAGTGGCAATGCTTTGGACATAAGAACATAGTCCAAACTCATTGCAGTTTGTAACCATTTGTCAAAACAAATAAATCCTCCTATATTCATCATGCACAAGCCAAAGGAGCAAGATACCCTATGGGGGATTTTGCTTATACCTCCCAATGGGGAAATGGGTTAACCACCTTAAGATATCCTTGTATAATATATACTTCAAATCACCCAGTACATGAAAATATGCCTCCACCATAGTCACCCCTTATGTACCTCCCATTGTCATATGCCACCTTCACACCTCTTATGAAACCCCATAATGAGTAAAGAAATGCAAGCTATTTATTTTATAAGGTGGAACCCAAAATCCAACTGAGTCAATTAAACACTTATACCTCCCCAAAATAACTTATAATCTATGGAAACCACATTACATCCCCATAGTCTGAAATCCTACAAATCTCCTAGGCATGTCTACTCATGCCCAATGCTAGTTCAAACATTCTAAACCATTTACCTAAGCACAATAAGGTCTAAACATGTGCTTTTACAAGAGCCAAGCTCCTACCTCTCCATGGTAGAGCTTGCACCAAATTGAACAACAAGGGGGTTTCCAATCCAAACATCCAAAATTATCCAAAAATAACAAGCATCAACTTCTATGACATTTCTGAAATGCAAGAGCACCCAAAACAAAGGAGAAGTTGTACTAAAATGAAGTAAAATTTTGAAACAAGCCAAAGAATTCTAAATAAATAATGAAAAGGGATAAGAGGAGGATGAGGTCAAATCCACTAAAATGCTAACATATCACTTGTTAACTCCAACTCAATAAGTCAACTTTCAAACCCCAACACAATTAACCAGTGGGTAATTTTGAAAAAAGTTTACTTAGACAACAAATCAAGGATCATCTAGTTAATGACTAGAAATTTTTTAGATGTAAGAAAGTGAGTATTTATTTTTACAATGATTTCTCTAGTACATAAATTTAAATTTTTGAATTTAAGAATGGATCTTTGACTTGTACCCTACAAGCCTCCAAAAATATCGAAGGATTAGATCCGAATTTTAAATGATAGGTGGCCTAGTGTTTCTAGTAAATGTTACTTTCACATTTCTTACAACAAAAAGATCCAACACTATGAAAGAAAGGGATCGACTCTAATAACTACATTCTTTTGAATGCATAGTTTAAAATTTATAATATGAACTCACTAATATTAGACACCAAAAAAAATAATGAAAAATTATATTTTTACTATTTAAACACATACTAAAAACGTCAATGGAATAATTTTTTTTAGAAAACGAATAACCCCTTGGTCACATTTTATGTTGATTTATCATGGTGGAAATGGAATTTTTGTATTTTCCTATAAAAACACGTTGTTTGTTGTGTTTGTACAGGTCCATGCCTCAGGTTTGGGGATCCAAACTGGATCCAAGCCTTGAGGCATGGCTTGGAAAAAGTGAAAACACAAAACACGTATGCGCTATAACGTGTATGCATTTTGTATAGTATGAACATTATATTTGCTTCTAGCATGCTTTTATTTACAAAAATAAAGTTTTAAGTATAAATTTATTTTAGTAAATGTAAGAAATTAGGGCCACTATGCACCTTATGGAACTAGTCTCATGATTCCATTAGTCACGATTTAGGAGATAGTTTTTTTTATAGTATAATCTAGTCAGTACATAGGTAATTTTTCAGGATTTCAACATTCAGCCTAAATATTTTTAGCATTTAAATTCTACAATCGAAACCCTAAACCTTAAACCCTATAACCCGAGGCCCTAAACCTAAACCCTAAACTCTAAACCATAATCCATGATCTAACATCTAATTATCATACTAAATCAAACTATAATAATGTCCATAATATAGTCAACAATGTCGTAATCAATAATAAAAGTGTCAAAGGGAAGTGGGCACTACACTTTGTGCATTGAAAGCTTCCATCCAAGTCATCATTGGTATCTTATCTCTAGCCATTGTTCAATAGGAGATATGTGGAGGCCAACAAGAATTTAATATGTATAGTTGTGATCATGACAAGTCTCTCAACTATATGCCTAAGGAGTGGAGGAAGAGGGTAGTAGACAGATTGATGGAGATTTAGCAAGGGTATGTGTATTTAATGGAGCACCCTAGTTTGACAAAACATCATTTATTTGTAGTAGATATGAATGCATATTGTGCACAAGGTGAAGCTCTTGCCTCTGAATCTGACAAAGAATATCGGTGACATAGTTAGTGCAAGTGCTTTGATGTATGGATGCACAATTTTTTTAGTTCAGTTTGGGAAAAAAGTTAATTTAATGAATTTTACTAATTCAAATTTACATGGGCTTTAATTTTAGAACTAAAATCCAAGTAAAAGTTAAAATTATTTCTTTTATTATTTACAAGTTTTTCATAATGATTTTGATAAGAGATCCTAGTGTCTCACAGACAATTTGATAGTTTTTATGTGTTTATTAATTTGCATGTCTTCTCATATAATTTCAACTGTTTGTTGATGTATTTATTTATTAAATTTATTTCATGCTTATTTTAGTTATGTTGATTTTTAAGAAATTAGAATATTATAAATTTGGGCATTCATTACATCATAATTTGATTATTTTGCCAATTTAAATATATTTATAATTTTACACCATTTTAAGGGGCCATGTTGTTTAAATTAGCGATTTTTTTCTTTTTATTTAAGGTACTAGTCAATACTTAATTTTTTAAAAACAATTTCTCATTTAAAAAAGTATTTTTAATTTTTATGACATCGATACTTGATTTATTCTTATCACATAAGCATAAAATATTCATTTACTTTTCGTCATCATGAACTTGACCAATATTTTCCCTTCACAATAAAATTCAAACCAACCCTTCCAATTTTATCCTTGAATGGAACCATATCCACATACGTATTTCTGATGCTAACGTCAAGACATAACGTTGTTGGAATTGCTATAAGTTGACTTCCTTACAGAGCAAAAACCAATACTCAGGATATACAAATCTGTAGGAATTTGTAATTTTATGAAGATGGTGCGATTTCTCATTACGTTTATGTTGATCCTTCTCTCCTCTCATGGGCAAGGTCACAATATTCATTGGAAGATTTTTTTTTTTTTAATAACTAGTTTTATTGTAACATTCATTATTGAAAATTAAGTGGATGCTGCAGCAGGAGGAAGCGAGGAGTGGATAGTAAAGGACCTGAAACAACTCGGAGTAGGAAAAAAACTAGTCTCCGATCAATATGCAAATTGATGATGTTTAATTGAGTCAAGATCTTTTGAATTTGGAACCGAAATATTTAGCTTCAAAAGTGACAATGGAAATTGGAGACCATGAGGTTAAGGTTGCTACTTCTGTTCTAGTCTAGTCTTACATGGTAGCCTCTAATATTGTAGTATATATATGATGTTGAACCTGATTAATATAAAATAACGTACTAAAATGCAGGTAACCTTGTCTAGAAACACTACTACAAGGAGGGGTGTTTAGAGACAATAATTGACTAAATTGTCTCAAATAGAGACAATGAAAAAGTTTTTTATTGTTTCAAAGCGGGTGTCTCTAATATTGTCTCTGATTATTGTCTCTTTAGAGACAATATAAATTGATACATTTTTTGTCTCTCTAGAGACAATATCATTATTGTTTCCCTAGAGACAATAATGAATACTAATTCTGTGTCTCTCTAGAGACAATACTAATTTCAATTTTTATTGTCTCTCTAGAGACGATACAAATTTAAAGATGAAAAAATATGAATTTCAAGAATAAATAATAACCAAATATTATATAGTGCAGTCAATGGCTACATATCGTCTATGATGTCATAGTGGACTAGTAATTAATATTACAAATTAAGAACAATTTGATTTGAATCTTGTGCCCAACAAATGGGTCAAACATTTTATTAATATCAAATAAAATAAAATACAAAAGGGTGTCTAAATGATGTTAACCCTTGAAATACAATGATAAAATACAATAGGGTGCCTATAGGCCGTTAACCCTTGACAAACGATATTCACACCACCTCTCCACCACTAGCATCAAGTGATCAGTTTGCTTCCCTAGTGTTACTTCGACGTTCTTTTTCTTAACTTTTATTGTGAGAAACTATCTCTCCGCCGACAGTTTTCATCTTCATGTTCTTTCCATATTATTCAAAATACCTACAGGGAGATTATACAAATTTAAATAAAGCACATTTTTGAGATAATTATAGGAAGCAAGTGAATTCATAAATGTTGCAACACCGCAAAATAATTTGAGAAAACTAGTTCGTAGTTAAGGAACAAAACTGACTTTTGAAACATCTCCTCAGTAACAGAGGGTGGAATTCTTGCAACAAATATTCATGTAATCTTCTTGGAAGAAGGTTTCCTTCCCCCCTAAAAAAATCATGTTTAATATAAAAGAGCATATCATATTCTGATATAAATTAAAGATAACAACTGTACAAATTGTAAAAAGGGTGATCCACTTTTTAGCACACTAAGTTCCTCCCATGGGCATTAAAACAAATTCTCATACAATTAAATTCATACAGGAGTGACCAATTCTAAGAGTACTACCATCCACTTACATATACTCTAGCATAAAATGCCAAAGCAATTAAACTTACATCAAAAGTTCTTCCAAAGGAAACATCAGTATCTATTCTTAGGAAATGAAAGTACAAATTTGCATGAAGTTAAAGGCCACAAGACAACATTAATGCCTCAAAAAGAATAATAACATCTAGTTTGTTTTTGACACACCAGATTTGAAATCAACTACTCGTGATTGACATAGATAAATAACAAATGGTGAATTAAACAAATTTAGAATTGGGAATTCAAAGAGTAGTGAATACCATCAAATTTTACCAGCAGATGAGCATGACATTTCTTTCAGCATTCATTCAACAGGTAGTTTGAAGCATAACACCATAATACCGATTATCAATCCTTTGAATACACTAAACTAGTTATTTACATAGCATCTGATAGTTGACAACAGAAGCTGGCTTATAAAGTCAATGAAAACTTGTTCTAAAGCCCAAAAAGATGATTTTGTCAACATTTACTTGCTTAATGATAGTACTTGTTCCTCCAAGAAAATTATGGTATAATCACAGTTGTTGTCATAACATGATCTGGTATGATAGATCTTTTTATTTGAAACAACAAAAAAATTCTGATTTCATCTTTCACCCCTTGTGCATTGAAAGTTGGCTCTCAACCTTGGGGAAACATATCCAACCACTAATCATGACCTCTAAAAATTATGCACTAATTTGTGCTAATGCAACCCAGAAAAGACTTTTGCTTAACTACGAAGTCATCAATTACATCTTACAAGTGATGAAAAAACAATCTCAAGCCAAAAATCCAAGAGGGAATTCAACTGAGGAGACATAAGAAGATATCACGATGAGATCATTTAAACATCAAATTCAAGAAATTGGAATGAAATCATCCCTCTCGTGCTCCATGGAAACCCTTGGTTAAGGTTTGTAGAGAAATGTTTATATCTTATGAAATATGATGAACTTAATCACCAAATCTGTAACTAATCATATTTTTACTCCCCTCAAGCATTTAGAAATGGAATAAGGTCCTTAGGGCTTCACACGAGTGAACTAGGCATGACAGTTCTACGAGTAGTATGAAAAATATAGTATTTAGGCATAAAAGGAGAAGAACTCAAGAGAGATGGAAGTGATTGGTGAAGAGGCATTGCATGAAACTTCCTGGGAATTTAAATATAAATAATGGGTATCTAAAAATGTTTTGAAGTAACTGAGAAATTTCAAATTTTGCATTTTATAAGTAAAACTCGGTCTGAACTGTGGAAATTATGCAAACCCAGTTTTAGGATAGTGTGCATAACTTTTTATGGAAGTATCATAAAGAGATAAAATTCAGATAGTAAGAGAACCTTGGAAATACAAATCCAACGAGTCTATTATGAGGTTGATTGGGTATGTATAGAGAAATTTATGACCAAATTACCGACCTGCACTTCTGAGACAACTCAAAAGAAAAACGTATTTCAGTAAGTAAAATCATCATAAAGTGAAAAATAATCAGCCAAATCATCTGAAAATTTGAGATAATTTTTGTCTAATAGAAAAGAACAATTTTGTAAAAACTTGAGTCTCAATTTCATGTGGGGAGAAAGATATCAGAGACAAAATTTACCCAGGTTGTGTAAAATGTGACAGAGTAAGAAATGGTGTTTTTATTTTCTATTTAAATTTGATCTAAATGAGCCAGCATTCAAACTGATATCTTTGCAATAAAGAATATGAATACAGTAAGCATGGAATTTAAAATATATTTCTGCACTAGAGAAACAAACTGCAAGACATACCTGAAAGATTTGGTTTCAAATCCACTGTCAACTACACTACATCCAAAGAATTGTCTTGACCTCTTGTACAAAAAACTACTCTTGAATCTCCAACATTACTAATAACCAAGTCTTGTCCCTGATCCCAAGAAACATAGAATGTAAGTTATTATTTAATAATTATACCTGGAATGAGATTCCATTTCCCAATTCAGTTCACAACAACATGAGAAGAAGATCAAGACAATCAAAACTCACATTCAAAATATGTGTGGGACAGAGTGAAGGTGTGAAACTAATTATGAAGCATTTAAGTGATTATTAACAAAAAATGTTCAACAATAAAAAATAAGGGCCCGACAGTCAAAAATAGATTCTACAAAAGAGGGAAGCGTCACAGAATTTTTAACTGAAGAGAGAAGTGTCCCAGTCATTTAACTGTAAAATAAAATACATGGAAGTATAAGAATGAAACTGAAGCATTAACAAGCATGGAAGTGGAGATCACTACAGAATTGGAAGGGATAATGATCTAGGCCCAATGGCCTAAGCACCCGTTGGAGAAATACATGGAAAAAGAAAAACTTCAATATATGGATTGAAATTATTTATCCATGCCTCTTGGCACTAGTTTTGACATGTACATTTACTTGGATTGTATGGTTTAGTGCTGGATAGATCCAAGTTCAAGGATTGGGTAATAGCAAAATATGCATGTCTTTCGGCAGGTATAGTCATTATAGTATGGACCCTTGACAAAGTACACAATGAACATTTTGAAACCAGTAAGTACTCAGCTAATGAACTATATATCATTCCTAGATCATAAAAATAAATTGGGATATCAGGAAAGGGTAATCTCAGATATCACTTTCTTGAAAGATTAAATTGGTAAAAACCCCCTTATGGTTTTCATCGCCTTTTCCTGGTTATTCACTAACATTACTGCATTATGGATCCTGATTACTTAATGACTGGTTGCATCATTGTTCTCGCATCGAAATTTTCTCGAAAGGAGAATGTCTATCCTAGAAATAGCTCCCCTGCATCAGGGAGCAACTTGCAAATAATTGTTTTTATAGAAGATTTTGATAGATATCAAGAGTCTGTGACTTTGCAGGTATAAATAGCAGAATTTGTGTATCTCTCTGTCAAAGAAATATCAGCATAATCAGTTTGACTGACCAAAATGATCTTTAACACTGATATTAATATCTGGCACAGGTATTATCACCCATCAATCTCATGTTGGCAGTGTGAAATTAACGTGGTGCTGAGAATTGACAAAGGAGAGAAAAAAAAACATTCAAAATCCACATCCCATTCCCATTAAAGTTATAATCATGGACGTTTATGATTTTTTGTCAACTCACAAATTTTCAGCAGCCTCTCTGTTGTGGAGGAAGAAGAAGAGGGCTGAGGATTCTCAGAGCGTTCTCCAAATTTAAATGAAGGCGTTACAGCTGGACATGGCCACCCATCTTTGTATCACTTCTTCCTTCATCCCCTCCTCTCCTTGGGCTAGGGCTTTGGGGGCTCCACCTTGTTCTACTCCTCTCCCTACAGACAAAGAAAAAAAAAAAAACAAACAGAGAAAACTAAATACAAGTCCATTCACAACAAAAAAACAAAGATGAACAAACAACCATGCCTCATTCTGATCCATCCCCACATGGACCTATGGAGCAAAACCAACACCTCAGTAAGGAGAAATCTGTGGAAAGACATGAAGCACATACCTATGGTTTCGAAAATAAAATCAAACTTCTCCAACACTTGATCATAGCTTTCCTGTGTGTAATCCAACACCAAATCTACCCTCAGGGTTTTCAAAAAATCTAATTTGCCTGTGCTTGTAGTGGAAACGATCCTAGAAGCTTCGAAGACATGCTTTTCTAGTTGAATAGCGAGGGTTCTAACCCTGTCAGCTCCTCTAACAACAAACACGATATGCCCTTTCTAGAAATCGACGTTGTCAAACGACTGGAGAGCAGTTAACAGAGCGAGCGGTAAACTGGCAGTTTTTTAGAAGGACAAATCCAATGAAATTTGAAATATAAACTACATTTTTGTTAAGGAGTAAGTATACAGTTAATGTCTCACATGTGCAACGAGGGTTGAGGATCTTGTATTTGATAGGGTTGAGAGCAGCAGCCTTGAATTTAATCAAAACTTGGCCAGGCCCGACATTTGGAAGTGGAAAGTTCACAAATTACAGGACGTCTACAGAGTCGTTCTCATTGTCGAACCTCATTGTATTACCTATTGTGTTGAAACATAGCCAACAAAAGGGCCTGAACCTTGGTACCTCCCCACCGTCGAACACCAGTCCACCACTCATGTAGTATGAAATAAATCCACCTGTTTCCCTTGAATCTCGATCCCCAAAATTCAAAGAAGAAATAATGGGCAAGAGGAACTAGCTCAAAGAGAAATGGAGCAGGGTAAAATGAGATGAAAAAATATAATTCTTTCGTGTGCATGATAAATGTAGTACCTATCCATGAGGCTCATCACCTACAAAATGCTTATTGCTACTTAATACTAGTTTCCTGTATTTCCCATTTCAACATTACCTGTCCTTCTAGGATGCTCGTGCATCAAACTTCCGTAGTAACTAGATTGTGAGCTCTTTCTCAAAAGCAAGGATGAATCAATAGAGCTACTGTTTTGACAGTCAAGTTCCATGGTCATGGTGCTCTTTTCCACCAGATCAAATACCTCAGCCAATTATTCTGTGTAGTGCCTCGTTGTAATGCACTATTCTGAGCTGGCGGATGGGTGACATATCATGTCACTTCTTAATGATCAGCAACCACCTGTCATCTCTCCTTTTTTGTTTCACCAACACACCTTGACTTGCTCCCTGGCCCTTCACACGCAAATTAAGTGCTGGTCGTATGCCTTGGCTTCTGTGTAGCCTGCAACACGTTACTCTGGACCTTATTGTCAAATGCCATTTAAACCTGCGGTGGGTGTGGATTCTCAAAATCTTCCTGTACAGGCAGTTCCAGTGGAGTGTAGAATTGAAATTCTCCTAGGAGAGTGCCGTGAGGAAGTGATTGACCATATACAGCAGCTACAGGGTAGAGAAGTTAACTTATCTCAGAAAAACAGTGGCCTCCACGTTTTTTTTTTGGGTGCTGCGAAGGGTACTCTTGTCGGGGATCCACAGCAACAGCCTGTAATAGCTTTTAGCCAGGCAGCAGGCATGTTGCAGTATAGCCGAAGCCTTGTGAGCGCCTCCACCAAGCAGGGTGTAAAACTTTGTTGTTATTTGTTCAGTATCAATGCATCCTCAGTTTCGGTTTTCTCCTTAAAGATCTGTTTCTCATAATCGACTAAGTCACAGTGAGAGTATTACCAGGAGACCAGATGAAGTTTATCGCAAGGAGTCTCTATTGAAACCTTTTCTTCTTGTTTTGTGATGTAACTCATGGAAGAGAATCTCATAAACGCGGATCTGTTTCATTGCAGTATATTCATGAAGCACGATTTGCTTTGCAATAATATGTGCCTCTTCAACGAGTCACCAAGTTAGCAGGCGTAAAGGTTTCTGTTGGAATTACCACACCTTCAAGCTTCAGCTGAAACGTTTGCACCGAGAGTTTTGGTGCAGTCCTCTCAGTTCGTTCCTTGAAGATCCTTCCGGTCCAAGAGTTTCGTAACCGCGTGGTCATCGGCACTTGGGGCCGTATTAAACATTCTCTTATGCTGGTTGCTTGTCTGCAAATGGAGCATGGGACTTGACGGTGCAATTATTTCCTTAAATGTAGCATGCTGGACCCCTGTGATTATTCAATACGTTTATGCTACCTGTGGGTGGTGTCCACAGTCATGGACAGGATACTCAATGAATGCATTTACAGATCTTGGGCCTTTTATCAAGCTATCTATTGCATCTGGTGTCATGTTATGCTTGGAGCTTTGGTACCAGAAAATAGTGGTTCTAATGGCAGTGAAGTTAAAAGACACAGATGTTGCAGTTGATTCATTTTCTATCTGCTTAAACATCAGTTCGTGGGAAATCGCTATACCACTTGGTTTTCTTGTTTCAAATAGTGTGAGGGTTGCGAATGAGCCTGGAGCAACATTAATACTTCACAATTCCAAAGTTGTCATGGACGACTATCAGTTGATCGATGGGGACGTGTTGATACCAACAGAAGATGCCAAATTTGAAGCAAAGGAAGATAGTAATTTATCGTTGATAGAATTCGAGGTTATCACTGTTGTTGATTGAATAGTTTTTGATGTTATAATTAAGATGCATTCCGTACAAGTTAATGGGTCAGTTTAACATTATCAAGGAAATCAAAGAGGTTGGAACCATCAAGAGTTTTTTTCCATCTGAATTTGGAAATGTTAGTATGATGTGAGCTGCTCTAGAGTGCTGTCTTAAGGGTCGGGGAACATCTGTTATTGTTGGTGTTGCAGCCTATGGTCAACCTTATTTGAGGATGCCGAGTCTAAGGACTGTTTTATGGGTATGGAGTCTGTACCGAGAGATCTTTTGTTTTTGTTTTAAAGCCATCCTCTTTTGCTTCATCTCAGTCTAGGGCTGCTCCTAATATGAGAGCACCAAGGTTAGGAGGTCCCTGAATAAATTCTTCTCACGCACAGTGGAAATAACTATAGCTCAGCTCTGGTCTAGTGGAAGTGGAAGTCTTGCTACAACGCTTGTAGATTTGGAGGTTGAATTCCATGGGATTAGTGCAAATAAGGAAGAGATTCTTCGTTCTGGTTTTGATGCACCTACCAAGATTGATGTGAAGGCCTTATCAACTGAGACACTTGCTCCTGTTGCAGCTTTGACAAAAGTCAGAGTTCCATATCGACCTGTTGAAGCTGGAGAAACAGGAAAGATATTGCTACACTTTTCTACTGTTATTTTTATTTAAAAATATTGTGAAATCGAACCACTTTTCCTTGCATTGTTTTGTCAGTTGGATGTCATGATGGGAGATTTCCCTTTCTGCTTGTGTCTTCTTGTTTTAGCTTTTATCGTTGACAGAATGTGGGTTGAAAAGGATGCGTGTGCCCTCTCCTTTGAATGTTATGTTCCCTTACTCGAATGATAGAACTTCATCTATTTGTTTATGTATTAATTCTTCTCTGCGATTGAGTTGCAAGTTGTTATGTTGATTATCTAGTATTTTCGATATCATGGAAGTAAGTTACGATAACTGTGAAGCTCCTCCCTAGTACCCAAGTTGTCTTTTGACATTTTGTTAGCTCCTTCGCAAGTCCCTTTGATAACCTTTTGGCATCGAGAAGGAAAGGTTGTGAGAATGTGTGATCAATGCTTGGGGCTAGCCAGCTTGAGTTTCGGTAGTAAACTTTTAGAATGAAAACATTTGTGTGTGATGTGTTTTCCTGATCGCATGTTTAGACTCTTATCTTACCTTTCATCGCGTTGCTAGGCTTGCAAGGCCATTCTCAAGGAGTACCTTGACCTTCCCTATCAACTTGAATCATAACTAGCTTTTCGAAGCAACTAAGCTCGAGGTTTCCTTGTGCGAATCCAGTACCTCGTTGACACTAGATTAGTTTTGGCCCAATCGCCCTCTGTGAATTTATTTCTGATGGCGCTCTTCTGGTTTTCCTAATTGGCATTATTTTCTCCCTTGTAACGTTAACGCTATTAATTAATATTGGTCAGTTTTTATGCATTTAATTACTGTAATAGTTTGTGATGGAGATTTCCTTAAATATGATTGACCTTCGGGAAAACTCAGCTTTCGTGTGATAATCTTATGAATTCATAGCGGAAGGTTTTGTTTTGATAAAGTCACTTAGAAATTAAGTTTGTATCTATTTGTGCGACGGTTGACGTCGTTACCAAGGGTTGCCGTAAAATTTGGTTGTTTTGGGATATGGGTAATTTATTTAAAATTAACTAAACATTAGTATTGTAGTGGAGGTTTGCAAATCCTTAGTGTTATAAAATTTGTTGATGACATTATTGTATACCCTTGTGTGACGGAAACCCCTTCTTCTCTCGCATGCTTGCTACTCGCCTGTAAAACTTTGACCCTTCCTGGATGATTGGTAAATCTATTTGTAGTTAATGGTCAAAACTAGTATACTATGCCTTCGCTTTGAAACTTATATTGGGTGTAAACTCTATTTGATTTCCGGTTTGAAATTCATTTGTACATGACTGTTTGTGTTAAATTTTGAAACCCGTGTTTCCCCTTTCTTGGGCCGATCAACTTTTGTTCTTTTAGAAATGTATTATTTTAGCCTATGCGTTGGTACCTTTGATAAAATTCTAGATGGTTGGTCTATTTATATCAAGTCTCAATCTTGTAATCATTGTTATTTACTTACTTGATGGGAATTCTGTTCTTTGCTAGATTGTTTATATCTCCTTATAGGGCCAAGGGCCATTCTCATATGATTATTACTTTCATTGTTTTGCTCCTAACTGAAGTACAAGGTCTTCTCCTTCTTGACTGGCATGATGAAGACTTTAATATGACTTGATGTGTTAGTAGTGTTTAGAGGTTTGAACCAATTCTTGTAATAAAGTGTTTCCTTTTTGTGATATTGTTAGATAATAGTTATGGTGGTTTTGTGTAGCCTTATCTTGCTCAGTTCTCGTGAACTGACTCTTGTAGAAAATTTGTTGCAGATGGCTTACGTGGTTAGATGATGGAAAGACTTGTAGATTGTTGCATCAATCTTGGTTATGATGTTCCTTTGTACGAATGTGTACTATGTTATAAATTTTGGAAAGGGCCTTTGGACATTTTAGAAGAAGGGTTAGTGCCTAGTAAATGCTTTGTAAAATATTGATGTTGTAACTGTCAAACTTTGTTCTTGAGTTAAAATGTTGAGTTGTAAATCCTACTAAGGCATAGTAGCAATGAGTTTGTAAGCCCTATAAAGTGGACTGGATATTCCTTATACAAGTTAAACGAAAATTTATGTATATGAGCATATTAATGTAGATGTGATCCACTTGAAACCTTTGAGACCTGGAACAATCAAGAGGAAACTATCTTTGTAACGAAATATGACTACTTATTTCTTTCCCGAGCCAACCAATAAACACTATCCTTTTTCAGTGAAACCTTAAATGACCTCATGGTGAAATCAATGGTTAGATTTTAGAAGATGATAGGATTTTTTTAGTAGGAGGGAAATTGATTAATAAAACCTTAAATATCTCCCTATCGTTTGAAATGTTCTCCTTTGTCAAACTTAATAAAGTAAAGTCTAGATGGAACATTTAACCAATCTTGATAAACTCTTAACCTCAATAAAAGACTGATAGTAAGCAATGTGACCCTGAAGCTAAATTCTGTTTGTCCTGTTCTGTTAACCCTTGCCTTGATTCATGGTGATATTTCTTAAGCAAGGTCAAAATTTAATCCTTAAACAAGAAGGCTATTGTTATGAACCCTAAGCGGTACTTTTCCCTCAATCGGAACTTATGCTTTCACCTGTGCAATAGAGGTATGAAACAGGAGTTAGTGGCTTGAGTAAGATTAATTAACCTTGTAAGAAATGGAAAATGTTCTAAAATCAAATGAATAAAAAGTTTTGGACATCAAATTGATGATCCCAGTTTAGAAAGCTTGGCCTTAAGCTATTTAGTCAAACCGTTGAAAAGAAAGAAGTTCTCCCTTGTGAAAAGAATTGTGTGAATCGTTACATGAAATTTTATAAGAACGTAAGTTAATAATTAAGAGACACTTTAGTAAACAAGAAAATTTAACAAGAAATTCCTCATGGGATGCCCTAACTGTAAGTGTGTTTTGTGGTCTGGACTTCAATGTTGTTCTATGTCAAAAAAAGAGTACATTGTCCTTGATAGGTGTGAACGTTTCCGTGCTGACCTTGTGGTCTCCCCCGTAACAAGTGGTTCCTAGTGTTGGTTGTAACCTTGTGACGACATGTTGTGTCGTGTTGTGTCAAAGCAAGTCAAAAAAAAGTTATCCTGTATTTCACTGTGTTGTTCTTGTGTTGGTATTTTTGGTGCGTTACATTTTGGTATCAGAGCGTAGGTTCATGCTCTCGAACCTATGGGCCGGATTGGTGTTGTATGGTGATGTTGCATGGTGGTGGTGGTGTTACATGATGATACTGCATGATGATGATGATGTTGCATGATGATGATTTATATTGGAAGAGTAATGTGCTTTAAGCGTGATGTGATTATTGTCGTAATTGTGATATTGTGAACGCACGTGATGTGTATGTCACTCAGTGCGTATTTGTCATCATGTTGATGTGTTGGGGATGAGAGTATTCTCTCTCCTTCTTGTGGATTCTAGGAAGAATTCACGTGTAAATTATTGTTTGTGATGTGTGAAAAGAATTCTAATGTGGATGACGTAGTGTTGGAGCATTGTGGCATATTGTGATATGTGGGTGTATCAATGTGTTGTATGACTAGTTGATGTTAAAAGAAACGAGTTGTATCATGATGTTTTTACCATGTTCTGAAGAAATGTGTGTACTACCTTGTTATGAAGCAATTATTGTTATGTTGTGATGTTATTATGTTCATCGTATATATGAGTTGTGTAATATGTAATGCTTCATGTCGTGAATTAGGGTCATACGGTGAGTGTATGAACCCTATCGTATTGTGATTGCACTTTGGGTGCAGAATGCGGTAAAGTGATGTATTGTGCCCTGTGAATGTATGATTGTGATCTACCCCGTATACCTACCATACGTGAGACGTTATGGTAGCTATGTGTGTACCACCATGGTGTTAGTGATGTAGTTACATGTTATGTTGTGAGCCTTACACTAACCGACCCTGAGGGAGATCGGTAGAAGTGTATGTTGAGAGTGAGGAATGGTGTACCATGGGTCTATAACTCGAGTCAAAACTCGGTTTAGTAGATTACATGTGACTCTTTCCTCTCTCCCTATGTGGTTGTATGTATGCAACCCTAGTGTATCTATGACTATGTTTAGCCTTGTCGAAGGGTGGCGGGATTGATATATATATTTTACGAGCTGAGGCTCGATGTTCCGAGTGCCAGCAACTCGTTGAGTACCCCTTTGGTGGCTAGATAAGGCCACACAGTTATCGTAATGTGACATTATTATAAGTTGATTTTATTCGTAAATTGAGCTTTTTACTTTATTTTGCAAGGACCAGCATCTTTTCTTGATTGCAATGCTTTACAATTTTGGGCATTTCCTTGGTTTGTGGCACTAACATGGGGATTTGATACTAACTTTGGCCATTTGGTCATTTATTTTAGCTTGATTTGGGGTCTTCTTTTAAATTTGGAATTTTTACCGCCTTGCCCAAGGCTTGTACTTTGCCACTTGGCACTTTGACTGGATTGTTGTGCTGGTTCTAATGTCGTGATGTGTGGAATAGGGTCATGGGATGCACCATGGATTGGTTGGACCTATGGACCCGCTTCGTTGTATGGGGGTACGCCCCAAGGGGTACATATGACTAGCGGGTTATTGAGAACTACGCGTTATTATGTCACTTGGGTTAGGAGTGTCCAAACTCGATGTGCCTTGGGCACAGAGAGACAACCGGCCTCCTTGAGGGAGGCATAAGAGTTTGAGGGAGGCATAAGAGACTTGAGGGAGGCATAAGAGTTTGACTTGAGGGAGGCATAAGAGTTTGAGGGAGGCATAAGAGACTTGAGGGAGGCATAAGAGTTTGAGGGAGGCTTATGATATTTGTCTGTATGGTTGATGTTTCAGGATATATGTTGAGTTATTGTGATGTTTGGTAGTGGTCTTTTGATGTATGTGTTACTCATGTCAGATGGTTATGTGTTGTGATGTTGTGGACATGTCATTGATTCCCTTGTGGACACTATGTACCTGTAGCATGGTTTGTTGTTATGTGAGTCTTTCATTGATGCAAATTGAGGAAATGTCTGGTGGATTGTAGTACTCTTCTGTTTGAGTATTTGGTATGTCAGTCATTGATGTGTGATGAGTACCTATGTTATGGGAAGTGTGCCTATTCTTTTCCGTAATTGTGTAACCTTTTGTGGTGTAATACAATCTTGAAGTATATACTTGTGTGCTTGTGAATCTGTAGTGTCTTGTGAACCTGATAGGGCGTTGTGGTAGCAGTTCATGTTGGGCACCCACAATAAAGAATGAACAAAAAAAAACTCTTTAATGATGAAATTTTAAAAACAATTAAACTAAGAATAATGCTAATGGAAAGAGACTAATGAAATGATGAACAAGAAAGAACTGCCAATCTTCACAGAACATTGAAAGTTAAAATTTCTACCAAATGTTCCTAAGGCTACCCTGTGGCCGTGCTCTAATTGACTAAAATTTTAAACCATAGGGTGTCCTTTTTCCTTTTCCTGTCCTTGGTTACGTGCCAGTTCTTTTCATCTGTGTTATGTCGCATCGAGGACGATGCTTTTCTTAAGGGGAGGAGAATGTAGTACCTATCCACGAGGCTCACCACCTACAAAAATGCTTATTGCTACTTAATACTAGTTTCCTGTATTCCCCATTTCAACATTACCTGTCCTTCTAGGATGCTCGTGCATCAAACTTCTGTAGTAACTAGATTGTGAGCTCTTTCCCAAAAGCAAGGATGAATCAATAGAGCTACTGTTTTGACAGTCAAGTTCCATGGTCATGGTGCTCGTTTCCACCAGATCAAATACCTCAGCCAATTATTCTGTGTAGTGCCTCGTTGTAATGCACTATTCTGAGCTGGCGGATGGGTGACATATCACGTCACTTCTTAATGATCAACAACCACCTGTCATCTCTCCTTTTTTGTTTCACCAACATGCCTTGACTTGCTCCCTGGCCCTTCACACGCAAATTAAGTGCTGGTCGTATGCCTTGGCTTCTGTGTAGCCTGCAACACGTTACTCTGGACCTTATTGTCAAATGCCAATTAAACCTGCGGTGGGTGTGGATTCTCAAAATCTTGTTGTACAGGAAGTTCCAGTGGAGTGTAGAATTGAAATTCTCCTAGGAGAGTGCCGTGAGGAAGTGATTGACCATATACAGCAGCTACAGGGTAGAGAAGTTAACTTATCTCAGAAAAACAGTGGCCTCCACGTTTTTGGGTGCTGCGAAGGGTACTCTTGTCGGGGATCCACAGCAACAGCCTGTAATAGCTTTTAGCCAGGCAGCAGGCATGTTGCAGTATAGCCGAAGCCTTGTGAGCGCCTCCACCAAGCAGGTTGTAAAACTTTGTTGTTATCTGTTCAGTATCAATGCATCCTCAGTTTCGGTTTTCTCCTTAAAGATCTATTTCTCATAATCGACTAAGTCACAGTGAGAGTATTACCAGGAGACCAGATGAAGTTTATCGCAAGGAGTCTCTATTGAAACCTTTTCTTCTTGTTTTGTGATGTAACTCATGGAAGAGAATCTCATAAACGCGGATCTGTTTCATTGCAGTATATTCATGAAGCACGATTTGCTTTGCAATAATATGCGCCTCTTCAACGAGTCACCAAGTTAGCAGGCGTAAAGGTTTCTGTTGGAATTACCACACCTTCAAGCTTCAGCTGAAACGTTTGCACCGAGAGTTTGGTGCAGTCCTCTCAGTTCGTTCCTTGAAGATCCTTCCAGTCCAAGAATTTCGTAACCGCGTGGTCATCGGCACTTGGGGCCGTATTAAACATTCTCTTATGCTGGTTGCTTGTCTGCAAATGGAGCATGGGACTTGACGGTGCAATTATTTCCTTAAATGTAGCATGCTGGACCCCTGTGATTATTCAATACATTTATGCTACCTGTGGGTGGTGTCCACAGTCATGGACATGATACTCAATGAATGCATTTGCAGATCTTGGGCCTTTTATCAAGCTATCTGTTGCATCTGGTGTCATGTTATGCTTGGAGCTTTGGTACCAGAAAATAGTGGTTCTAATGGCAGTGAAGTTAAAAGACACAGATGTTGCAGTTGATTCATTTTCTATCTGCTTAAACATCAGTTCGTGGGAAATGGCTATACCACTTGGTTTTCTTGTTTCAAATAGTGTGAGGGTTGCGAATGAGCCTGGAGCAACATTAATACTTCACAATGCCAAAGTTGTCATGGACGACTATCAGTTGATCGATGGGGACGTGTTGAAACCAACAGAAGATGCCAAATTTGAAGCAAAGGAAGATAGTAATTTATCGTTGATAGAATTCGAGGTTATCACTGTTGTTGATTGAATAGTTTTTGATGTTATAATTCAGATGCATTCCATACAAGTTAATGGGTCAGTTTAACATTATCAAGGAAATCAAAGAGGTTGGAACCATCAAGAGTTTTCTGCCATCTGAATTTGGAAATGTTAGTATGATGCGAGCTGCTCTAGAGTGCTGTCTTAAGGGTCGGGGGACATCTGTTATTGTTGGTGTTGCAGCCTCTGGTCAGCCTTATTTGAGGATGCCGAGTCTAAGGACTGTTTTATGGGTATGGAGTCTGTACCGAGAGATCTTTTGTTTTGGTTTTAAAGCCATCCTCTTTTGCTTCATCTCAGTCTAGGGCTGCTCCTAATATGAGAGCACCAAGGTTAGGAGGTCCCTGAATAAATTCTTCTCACGCACAGTGGAAATAACTATAGCTCAGCTCTGGTCTAGTGGAAGTGGAAGTCTTGCTACAACGCTTGTAGATTTGGAGGTCGAATTCCATGGGATTAGTGCAAATAAGGAAGAGATTCTTCGTTCTGGTTTTGATGCACCTACCAAGATTGATGTGAAGGCCTTATCAACTGAGACACTTGCTCCTGTTGCAGTTTTGACAAAAGTCAGAGTTCCATATCGACCTGTTGAAGCTGGAGAAACAGGAAAGATATTGCTACACTTTTCTACTGTTATTTTTATTTAAAAATATTGTGAAATCGAACCACTTTTCCTTGCATTGTTTTGTCAGTTGGATGTCATGATGGGAGATTTCCCTTTCTGCTTGTGTCTTCTTGTTTTAGCTTTTATCGTTGACAGTATGTGGGTCGAAAGGATGCGTGTGCCCTCTCCTTTGAATGTTATGTTCCCTTACTCGAATGATAGAACTTCATCTGTTTGTTTATGTATTAATTCTTCTCTGCGATTGAGTTGCAAGTTGTTATGTTGATTATCTAGTATTTTCGATATCATGGAAGTAAGTTACGATAACTGTGAAGCTCCTCCCTAGCACCCAAGTTGTCTTTTGACGTTTTGTTAGCTCCTTCGCAAGTCCCTTTGATAACCTTTTGGCATCGAGAAGGAAAGGTTGTGAGAATGTGTGATCAATGCTTGGGGCTAGCCAGCTTGAGTTTCGGTAGTAAACTTTTAGAATGAAAACATTTGTGTGTGATGTGTTTTCCTGATCGCGTGTTTAGACTCTTATCTTACCTTTCATCGCGTTGCTAGGCTTGCAAGGCCATTCTCAAGGAGTACCTTGACCATCCCTATCAACTTGAATCATAACTAGCTTTTCGGATCAACTAAGCTCGAGGTTTCATTGTGCGAATCCAGTACCTCGTTGACACTAGAATAGTTTTGGTCTAATCCCCCTCTCAGAATTATTTCTGATGGCGCTCTTCTATTTTCCTAACTTGGCATTATTTTCTCCCTTGTAATGTTAACGCTATTAATTAATATTGGTCAGTTTTTATGCACGTAATTACTGTAATAGTTTGTGATGGAGATTTCCTTAAATGTGATTGACCTTCGGGAAAAAACTCAGCTTTCGTGTGATAATCTTATGAATTCATAGCGGAAGGTTTTGTTTTGATAAAGTCACTTAGAAATTATGTTTGTATCTATTTGTGCGACGGTTGACTACGTTACCAAGGGTTGCCGTAAAATTTGGTTGTTTTGGGATATGGGTAATTTATTTTAAATTAACCAAACATTAGTATTGTAGTGGAGGTTTGCAAATCCTTAGTGTTATAAAATTTGTTGATGACATTATTGTATACTCTTGTGTGACGGAACCCCCTTCTTCTCTCGCATGCTTGCTACTAGCCTGTAAGAACTTGACCCTTCCTGGATGATTGGAAAAATCTATTTGTAGTTAATGGTCAAAACTAGTATACTATGCCTTCGCTTCGAAACTTATATTGTGTGTAAACTCTATTTGATTTCCGGTTTGAAACTCATTTGTCCATGACTTTTTGTGTTAAATTTTGAAACCCGTGTTTCCCCTTTCTTGGGCCGATCAACTTTTGTTCTTTTAGAAATGTATTATTTTAGCCTATGCGTTGGTACCTTTGATAAAATTCTAGATGGTTGGTCTATTTATATCAATTCTCAATCTTGTAATTATTGTTAATTACTTACTTGATGGGAATTCTGTTCTTTGCTAGATTGTTTATATCTCCTTATAGGGCCAAGGGCCATTCTCATACGATTATTACTTTCATTGTTTTGCTCCTAACTGAAGTACAAGGTCTTCTCCTTCTTTGATTGGCATGATGAAGACTTTATTATGACTTGATGTGTTAGTAGTGTTTAGAGGTTTGAACCAATTCTTGTAATAAAGTGCTTCCTTTTTGTGATATTGTTAGATAATAGTTATGGTGGTTTTGTGTAGCCTTATCTTGCTCAGTTCTCGTGAACTGACTCTTGTAGAAAATTTGTTGCAGATGGCTTACGTGGTTAGATGATGGAAAGACTTGTAGATTATTGCATCAATCTTGGTTATGATGTTCCTTTGTACGAATGTGTATTATGTTATAAATTTTGGAAAGGGCCTTTGGACATTTTAGAAGAAGGGTTAGTGCCTAGTAAATGCATTGTAAAATATTGATGTTGTAACTGTCAAACTTTGTTCTTGAGTTAAAATGTTGAGTTGTAAATCCTACTAAGGCATAGTAGCAATGAGTTTGTAAGCCCTATAAAGTGGACTGGATATTCCTTATACAAGTTAAACGAAAATTTATGTATATGAGCATATTAATGTAGATGTGATCCACTTGAAACCTTTGAGACCTGGAACAATCAAGAGGAAACTATCTTTGTAACGAAATATGATTACTTATTTCTTTCCCGAGCCAAACCAATAAACACTATCCTTTTTCAGTGAAACCTTAAATGATCTCATGGTGAAATCAATGGTTAGATTTTAGAAGATGATAGGATTTAATAAGTAGGAGGGAAATTGATTAATAAAACCTTAAATATCTCTCTATCGTTTGAAATGTTCTCCTTTGTCAAACTTAATTAAGTAAAGTCTAGATGGAACATTTAACCAATCTTGATAAACTCTTAACCTCAATAAAAGACTGATAGTAAACAATGTGACCCTGAAGCTAAATTCTGTTGTCCTGTTCTGTTAACCCTTGCCTTGATTCATGGTGATATTTCTTAAGCAAGGTCAAAATTTAATCCTTAAACAAGAAGGCTATTGTTATGAACCCTAAGCGGTACTTTTCCCTCAATCGGAACTTATGCTTTCACCTGTGCAATAGAGGTATGAAACAGGAGTTAGTGGCTTGAGTAAGATTAATTAACCTTGTAAGAAATGGAAAATGTTCTAAAATCAAATGAATAAAAAGTTTTGGACATCAAATTGATGATCCCAGTTTAGAAAGCTTGGCCTTAAGCTATTTAGTCAACCGTTGAAAAGAAAGAAGTTCTCCCTTGTGAAAAGAATTGTGTGAATCGTTACATGAAATTTTATAAGAACGTAAGTTAAGAATTAAGAGACACTTTAGTAAACAAGAAAATTTAACAAGAAATTCCTCATGGGATGCCCTAACTGTAAGTGTGTTTTGTGGTCTGGACTTCAATGTTGTTCTATGTCAAAAGAGAAGAGTACATTGTCCTTGATAGGTGTGAACGTTTCCGTGCTGACCTTGTGGTCTCCCCCGTAACAAGTGGTTCCTAGTGTTGGTTGTAACCTTGTGACGACATGTTGTGTCGTGTTGTGTCAAAGCAAGTCAAAAAAAAAGTTATCCTGTATTTCACTGTGTTGTTCTTGTGTTGGTACTTTTGGTGCGTTACAATAAATTAAATAAATAAATTATTAAATGTTAAAAAGGTGGGAACTTAGAGTCAAAATTATAATATTGTCTCAAAATGTAGTATTGAGCACAACTGCAGGATAATCCAAAGGACTTGTGCTCAATCAATAGTATCTTCCTATATTATCTTGTGCATAATGTTTCATATATAACGGATAGTTTTTTATTATTGGTTGATTGATCTCAGTTAAGCAAATCTAATCTATAACCTGACATCAGAGCACCAGTTAGACGCTAGGACCACGGGCAGGTAATTGAAGATAGAGATAAAATATATTGACTGACCACAGTAGGATGAAGACCTGTTAGCTTTACCAGGAAGAAAGCAAATAGCGATAGAAGGAAAAAAAGATTGCTATTACTAGATATGAGCATGTCAGTAAAAGAAGCAGATGTTGAAGGACAAGAAATCAGATGCCCAATTCCGTTGCAGCAATAAGGTGTTAAATGACTACAATTTAGTTGGATTCATCCCTGCACTATACAAATGAGGATTGTGAATTATAGATACAGTACATAAAATTAGACAAGAAAATGTATCAATGATTCCAAACCCTTCAAGTAACATGGTGAATAAAAGTGGATAAAAATTTATAATAAATATTGTGAACTATGCCCACTGTTTGTTGGTAGCTATTGGACATTTTCATTAGCAGTAAACCGAAAATGCAGACAAAACAAGCAGAAAAATCGTGGCAGAAAACTGTCAGAGATTTGAAGCCTACATTGTAAACACCCACAAAGATCTATAGAACTGATTGTAACAGAGACATGTATATGTGAATCAGATCAAAGGAGCGGTGATAAGCTCTAATTGATCAAAAGATCCTTTCCATTAGGTTTGGTTGATTGAGAAAATTACGCACTGCTATGAAATTATGAACAGACAGATTCAAAATGCATGGTGACCAATTTCCAGATTCAAACCCAAGCACAGCATACAAAACTGAGGTGAAAATCTGAATAAAACCTTCATTTCAAGCACTTGTATGAAAAATGACGTCTATTGTGTCACATCATAAGAGAATCGGGTGATGATAATAGAGCTGTCACATCATATCGAAGAAACATTACTGGAAATATTCAGAACATGGGGCAGTATTAGCAAAGCCAGTATTAAGGATCAGAAGATTTGATATTCTTGTGTGGTAAAAGAATAAACTGAGAAAAAAGGCACGGTTATACAACCTGAGTTCAGACGATAATAAAAAAATCAAAGCAACATAAACATAATGCTGCCCAGATTCATTCACTGATAACATTTGGGATCACAAAAAGAGAAATGTGAAATGCTTGGATATCCATATTGGATTGAAGGACAATAATAACAATCTTATTCTAAATATAAGTGAGATTTTCAAGTATTGAATGTATACTAATGATGGCCTATTGAATAAAATCTTAAGACACAGGAAAAAAATGGCGTAACAGACTCTGCTACAAGAAAAGAAATGTTAAGAAACACTGAAACGAATTCCAGCACTTACAACAATATTGGTAAAACTCTTCTTTTTAGATTGCTATTTCATCTTTGGTGTCTAAATTTATCCCTTATAAGGACTTTAGATTGCGATTTTATTTTATAAAATTTAAATCCATTTTTGGAATGGAAATTTAAATTCAAAAAAGGTAAAGATGCTAACCCATTGTATTCTAATTGGATCTCCAGTCAATAAAAGGATGAAAATGAAAAAATATAAAATAGAATTCAGCTCCCAAAAAATTAGTTGAAAGAAAATACCATTGTTGGAGTCTCCGGTTGCATATGACAACCTAGAATGGTTTGATGCCAAATGCCATTGTTGTTTCAGCAGATTTAACTGCTATTCCAACAAGCTCCGTGTTGGTTCAACATTAACTGCACAGTCTGTAAAAAATTGCACTTTGTCCTTTAAGCAGATGAAGATTACGCTTGATGCTATTAAGTCGGGTTCTATCTGACAACAAACTACAGACACAAATAGTCACTTCATATTGAAATATACATAGATTTGAAAAAGAGTTGCAGAAAAAGGAACAATGTGCTTAGCTCTTTTGAACACCCAACTCCACAAACAAATAGTTTTTCACAGACTAATTACCCCGCTGTAACAAGTTCCACTGTCCAAAGATCATACTTTTTAATCATAATAAATAAATCGTACCCAGATTAAAGTTTGAAGAAAAACACATTGGTTTACAAAACAAAAGGAGCTAAGGTGCATTATACCTTGATAATTTGCAACGTAGGCCGGATAGTATCTGCAATTGTATTTATAGCACCTGAAACCATGCCATCTGCATCTCTAGCAGCGACCATCAATGTACCAAAATATGTTACATCTTTCGCAAGGTTGTATGCATTTTCCTTTGTAACACCTTGTACAATAATGGAACAAATTTTCAAAACATTTTTATTTTTAAAGACAAAGTTTGTGTATAAAATTACAAATGTAGAAAACACGAAATTAATTTATTATAGCCAAAGTAACAATGAATATAACAGTAATGTTTCCTCTTCATTTTAATTTTCCTTGTCAACAAAGAGTATGCCAAATATTCGACTAGTTTTTTGTGCATTATTAGTGAATTAATGCGAATTTCAGAAAAATTGCAGCGCAATGCATTTTACTGAGGCAATGATGGGGCCATTTTGCATAGGGTAAAGATGGAGGAATCAACAAGGAAAGAAACATGATGGTATGAATTTGTCCCTTATTATTTATAATTTTTATACAAAAGTCAAAAATATAAATATATATAGAAAATTAAAGAAAACAACAAGTTTATAGTCTTAGCAACCTATAAAATATTAGAAGCCAACATTCCACTTATTGTTAAAGCCCGGGGAAAGGTTTGGGGAGAAGGAAATATTTTCATAGAATGCAGTGCGTTCAAACTTTCAACTAAAAAAATTATAAACAGACCAAAGATCAGATTTAAGCAACAACTCAATGGCACGGATTTTATTATTCAGTTCTATTTGGGGCTAACAGTAGTAATATTTGAAAATAGTGATGCTGAGGATGGACTGACAAGACATCTGATATGTGGGTTTAAATTAAATGCAAATATCCATATGAACATCACATCTTTGCAAGAGATGCTACCATTTCTAAAATAAGATGCCAAAATTAGAAACTATTTCCAAGAACAGCACGGTTGAAGGAATGCTCATACATATAGTATATAGGTTGGAATTGAGAATATTAGCCACACACTGCCCAAATCAAAACATGGATTGCATAAAATAACAGTCAGTTCCATAATCAAATGCTCTATATCTTAATTTACAAGAAAAATCTTGTTTCTTGAGTAGAAGTTCCTATCTAGTGAAAATAAAGGACAACATGCACTAATAGGAAGGCCAAAAAGAATTATCCCTACATGCTAGGATAACTCAATCATAGGAGACCCCTTTTTAACAATACATAACTATATAATAGGGAAACTAATTTTGGTACATTTTCCTTGAGACTCGGATTTCTCTTTGACAACATTTACCTCGGGAGTTTCATTGAAGGACTGAGCTCCAGAAGTTGAAGCTTGATTTCCCTGCAATGCTTGAATCATTAACTGCTTTAGCTCTTGGTCTAAATAAACAACATCTTTATGCTTTGGACATATGCAAAATACAGCTCCTTTTGAAAATTGTAAATACTTCAAGTTGAAAGAAAAAAATTGATCAAAATCACAACCAGCTAAATGACTATCAAATCTATGATTCCGCAATCCATATGAAGGTAGTGAAATTCCGCAACCCATTATTATGTGAACCGAGTTATGCCTAGAGTATAAAAGCATCAAACTATGTTTTGAAACAAGGAAATCAGTTCCAAACAAAAAGAATTTCCAATGCATCAAAGTAATTTCATCATAAATGTCAAAGGAGAGGTTCTTTCCTCAACTCCCCATGTACCTCCATAGCAGATTTAAGATTTTCATTGAAAAATTAAAAATAGCCCTTAAACAAAACTTATAATTATATTTTCCTTTGGCAAAGTAAATACATAAGCTAATCTACAGAAATCCCATGCCAAAAGCCACAATGGAATGAAAGGTAAGGTGTCACATGGGAAAGGGTTGTTCCTCACCCATAAATACTTCCTTAACGACTCAAAAAATCTATAAGAGATTTTAGATTTAATCAAAATCTCCTTACTGTCTACAGAAATTAAATTCCCTAACGTCATACATGGAGTTTCTATTGCTACAACTTCTAAATTTCAGATCAGGTTCAAATGTTTATCTTCTTCCCAATTTGAAGAAGATTCCAAAACAAACATGTAAAACCTTCTGACGACACAAAAAGTCATAAATCCTCTTCCATATTTTAAAAAAAAAGTTTACCCAAATAAGAAAAAAGTCTTCTGGAAAAGATTTCACCTCTACAATCCTCTAAATTATACAATAACAAAATATTTCAATGCCATTGTTGTCTCCCATACCAGTGTTGCTCTATTATGGACAATCAAAACTATTCAAGATGAGGGCAAAGCATGAAATTTGGTAGAGGACCCTCATTTCTCTTGAAATGAATTGAATCTAGAAATGTGCTTAAAGTTATATAAAAGTCCAGGATGTCAAAGTAGCATGAAATTTATTAACATACTATTTTGAGTAGATATATAAATACAGGAAAAACTAGAGATGGCTAATCCACTATCCTGTCAAATTACAAATAATTATCATGACAATTGTAGAACATATAGTTAAATGCATGCTAGAAATTCCTTGCATTACTCTACTGAGAATAATCATAAGATTTAATCTTACACATGAATTTAGACATCTATGAAAGGTTTTAATAACTTACACAAAATCTTACCAATATTTCCTGAGGCTCTTTCTCTGAGTATCCACTCACAAGTTTACCCCTCTCTCTTCTTGTATCTGCAAACATAATGAGCTTAAATGATGAAAAAATGCTTCAACAAGTAAGCAAAATACAATAGATGCAATAATCTGAATGAATTGACTACAAACAGAAATACTTATCCAACTCAGAAAAGACAGTAATGCACTACCTTCCCTGTGGTTGGACTGTCTTTAATACTGAGGTGCCACCTTCATTCATCTCTATACTTTTTGCCTTTGGTTTCTTTCCATCTTCCTTTTCTGAAATGAGATGGAAACTCAAAAAACATGAATCAGTTATCTATGTGATAAATGCCAGAAAACTAATAATTTAATAATAAAGCATATAGAAAAATCATTCTCTCCTACTGTACCTGCCATTTGCTGTGATGTGCACCATATTTACTCATCAGAGTCCAATAAAGATGAAATTCCACACAGGAAAATGCATAAGACTAATATAAAAATTAAAGAACAAAATCAAGCTTCCAATCTTTGTATGTTAACCCAAGAAACAGTTAATAACCAGGACAAATTTACAGCAAAACACTTTGAGAAGTTGACAAAAATATGACTCTTCCAATACTATGACAAGAAGGAAGAGCTTTTTGAGACCAACATACCACTTTTAATTTTTGTAATATATTATCAAATTCTTTAGTATTCAACGTCCAGTTATTGGCTTCCTTATTTACATCTATACCTAGTAATAAATGAAAGGAAGGGCATTAGAGAGGTACTCTAGGTCCTAAGGGAATGGAATCCATGTATTACATGCACCCGAGTGCATCTGTAGCTGTAGTACATTGTGCGGGGTGGAATAGGGCATCAGCCATGGAAACTTCTTCCTTCCACCTACAGTTCAAAATGAAAGTACTAAACAAAATCAATTTTTAGGTGATTTTCACATGGATCTTTTTGATGACTCTAAAAATGCAGCAGGGATAGAATTGTGGATTCCTCGAGACATGGATGCTTACGATTTCCAATTAGATCAAGTTCCACATGAGGTTACACCTAATATTATCCAACTCTTGGATTCTATGCCAACAAGAAATACAACAGTTAAATTTCACATTGAGAAGAAGAAAAATGACTAGGCCAAAAGAAAATGCAAACGTTCAAAACCCATTCACAAGGAGGTCGAAGAAAATGTGGTGGCTATCACTTCCTCTTCCTTTGCTCAACATAAAATAAATAGAAGCTCCAAATTGACCACTTACATCCCCCACACCCACTTACAACTAAGGAAAAAGACAGAGGTGAGGAAGCAACTAAATGCATAAGTTATGGAAGAAAAGGGAAATTTAATCCTAAACTAAAATGAAACCCAAACACAAAATCTGGCAGTTCACAAGTGTGACGGTCATGGCACGGCACACTTCCCTCAGGTTGAAATTGTAGTTGGCTGTTTCTAATTCATCCACATGCGAGAAGAGGAATGGAGCTGTTGTGGCTAGGTCATAGTAGGGAATCAGGACGGGTTTCACCATGTCCTTCAAATTAAGGCATTTTCTATTGCCATCATGAACCAGGTCATAAAGAATCGTTCCAGGCTCTTTGTGGAGTAGGCGTCATCCCCAGAAGCTTCAAAATTATCACCCAATGGACAACATTTTTTGTGGCATCGGGATTTCCAGACTTGCGTTTCAACACATCTTCGAAGACAGAAATAATGAACATGGGCTACAAAACAGGGACGTTTGGGCTTTGACACATTATTCTACATATTTGACAGGAAGGTGACAATAAATCCCATACCTATTTAATATGGATCCGCTTTCTCCATTGCTGTCTCACTCCCTGAACTCTCTTCAAAATCTCCCCTTTGATGCGAGCAAGGAGACTCTCGTGGAAAGTGTTGAAATATGTCACCTGCATGATTTTTGTTGAAATTTTTCACCTGCGTGGAAAGGGTTTGAATGGATTTTTTGCCTCTACTCCCAATAGCAAAGCCTTCGAATCCCTAAAATGAATTTAATTTGCCCCCAAATTGTTTCAATAATAAAGTCAACTTATTATTAAGTTAATGAAAAAAGTTAGAGACAAAACTTTAAAGTTTGAGACAAAACGAAAATTTTGTCTCTAATTATTGTCTCAAAATAAGCCCCCGTGTAGTAGTGAAATGCAGGCAGGGTTAAAATACAGGGAGAGAGCTTCTTATTAATGCAGTGCCATTGGCATCATCCGTCTGAAGACACCATAAACGGAAAACAGTACTAATTAACCCTGAATTGCATTTCATATAGATTTGTTAATAGTATTTATATTTAGTTTAGGGTTTGACATGAAAACCTCTCTTGTGATCAGTTACGCTCTGGAATTGCACATGGTCCACAAATCGGGTGGTAACACTGGAGTTATTGCCGTAATCTATAGTATTGGATCTGCTGACCCTTTTCTCACAACGGTATTACAAGTGTCTCTCAGTTGTTGCATTTACATGAAAATTAATACTACTATCAGTGTCATGCATTAATTGACCCACACTTGCTTGATGTTTTGTGAAATTTACAGCTAGATAAATACATTAAACAACTGGATTCGAAAACACAAACTACAGTGGATTCTGTAGATGCCAAGACAATTGGGATCCGGAGAGATGCAGCTTATTTTCGATACTATGGATCTCTCACAACACCTCCATACACAGAACTTGTTCAGTGGACAGTAATCTCACAAGTACTGTAAATTCTTCCTCTACTGCTAACATTAAAATTATGATACTGATTGTTGGATATTGTTTCTGAAGATCAAGTACAATTGCGGACTGAAATGTTGATTATTAGATGAAAAAAATAAAACCTGAATAAAAGTGTTGACTTTGTAAAACCGAAAATGTTTAGTTTTGTTAACGTTTATTTCGTGCAGGTGAGAACTGCTAGCCAGGCGCAAGTTAATACTTTGAAGGCGGTATTAAATGGGGTAATTCATTTTTGTTGTTTTGATTTTTTGTACCGAAAATTGTTTAGTCTATCCTTAGCTGAGGCTCATAAAATTGTTGTTTGATATAATTTATATTTCACAGGAGAATAATTCAAGAGAGGTGCAACCCTTAAACGGCAGAATTGTTGAATTCTTCCAACCATAAGGCCTTGCAACGATCGACTCGTCCGATGCATATGAAGCAGAATGGAACATCCTAGCTTGATTGTCTTGAAATAATGCAAGGAAACATGTTTGCAGTTATAATATTTATATAATAAGGTTTTCATACCAGAATGAATAATAAATTGCACGCTTCTGAAATATTCTTTCTGCTTAATTTTGTTACAGGCTCTCTAAACTCCATAACTAGTGTTTATTTTTTAATTTTATTTTTAACACATCAAAAGTATTGTTTATAGTACCGCAATATTAAATTTCGAATTTTCTTTTAACAAGTTTGTGGGATTATTATTTCTCTTGGTTGCACGAAGAGTTATTACTCTCATGAAACCCTGGTTCCCAAATTTTAATCCGATAACTGAAACTTTTTTCATCAGACCTGTGTGGAGAAGGCTGCCCTATTTACCCTTGCACTTTTGGAGTGAGGAGTGCTTTAGATCCATGGGGGAAGCTTTGGGTAAATTCCTTGTTGTTGATCTGAGGAATGAATCTTTTGATCATACTACATATGCTCGCATATTGGTTGATATGGACATGACTGCTGATTTCCCGGCCACCATGGAGCTGAAAGTCATGGATACAATATGGACACAAAATATGGATTATGAAGGTCTCCCTTTTCGATGTAGACCATGTTTTTCCCTTGGTCACCTTGCTGCTAAATGCCCCTATGTCAAAAGGTAGATTAAAGGGCAGGTTTCGTGGTGGAAGGATTTTAATCCAGAAAATCTGATAGTTTATGCTAATCAGGACAATGACAGTTTTAAAGCTTCAGATAGTCACACAAGGAATTAGTATAAGGAGAAGGAAGATTATTTGGAAGAGAAGCAGGTGGAGAATTCAGGTGGTTCTCCAATCTCAAAATTTTATAAAGATCAACAAGTCCCAAGTAAGGGGATGGCTTCACTTTCTCCGCCCTCATTTCCTTTGCAGTCTCATGGTAATTAAAACAATTCTTCTCTTGAAATTAGCCTTCCTTTCAACTGGATGAGAATATAGATCGTAATGAGGGGGAGGGATGGAAGGTTGTGAACAAGAAGAAGATAGGAAAAGCTGGAAATTCTCCTCTCAAGATGAACCTTAGATCTCATAAAGGGAAATATTATGGTAGCTAGAGCTCTTTGGTTTTTGGGTCAAGTTCTTTTGACTTGTCTACCTTGTGTCTTCTTTATGGTGCTTTCCTTCTTTTCTAGGTTTTGGATTTCTTGTTTTATTTCTTTTTGGGCCCATGGGGCCTTGTCTTGTTCGTTTGTTTCTTCTTTGTGATTTGTTGCTTGTCTTTCGGTTGTTCAAGGTTCCCGATCCCTTCAAAATCTACTTTTTACCTAATCTAATAAAAAGTTACTCTAATGACATTGAAAATATTGAGCTTTCGTAGGCAAGTCTGAACTCAAAATAAATCTAATTACGATGAGACCTACTCTTGGCTGATTTTAATCTTAGAACTCCTAGTAGCTGAAAATTATTGTGAATTTCAATTAAATTTATTAGATTGTTTTGTGTTGTAGTAACAAATGCACCTGAAAGGTGTATTGGATATAATAATACAGACGCCACAATTATAAATATTATTTAAACCCTTAAAAAAATGTGTTTAATGAACATTTGTGGAGAGATATTTTGTCACTTTATTAAAATAAAATAAAATATAGTAACTATATAATATAAGAATATAAAATTGCATCAAAAATCTTACAACTATCAATATCCTTAACTAATGTGTTGTAAGGAATTGTGTCCCCAAACAAATTGAAAAGAAAACATAAATAAGTTCCATTTTTGTGTCAAATTCATGTTAAAAATAAGATTTTTTTGTGTTTTGCTTGTATTTATATGAGAAAATCATGTCAGTAATAGTAGTACAAAAATGATAGAATATTTTATCAACAAAACATGTTTATGTCAATTTTACTTTACAATCGCTCCAACATAGCACCATCATAGTGGCACCTATGTGTGACATTGAACCGTACATTTATACCACGATTTTAACAAAATTAGATTATTTATAATATAAGTTTTGATTATTATTTACACATTTAAAAGATGAAGGGAATCGTACGAGCTAATCTTATTTATAACAACTAAGCCATCCATTGTATGATGACAATTAATAGGGAGTTCATTTTGTTCTCAATTATATTTCAATAAAAAGTGTGATCAATATCTTACAAGTAAAACAAACATTTCATGATGATAAGAATGAAGTGCACTTAGATAAATGGAAACATATTATTTATAATGTTTCAAAGTGACTACAAATGTGATAGCTATAAAACATTCATTATAATCCCTAGAATTTCTAGAGGAAATGATATGGGAGGCTTTAATTTCTCATGGAATAATTATAGATAAGATCCTTATAGGATATGGGACAATATTTATATGATTACTTGATAAATGGTATCCTTTGGCAGGTGTAAAATTTCAAGTTAACATTTATTAAGTATGTACGTCCTTCTCCTCGACTTACATATCCAATCAAACCAATGATGAAAGTTACAATAAAAACAACCCACTTTAGTCATCCAACTTTGTCCCATATTTGGTTGTCCTTTTGTTCACATTACATTACAACCATTGATGGAATATAGATAACAATACTAGTTCCATTGTATAACATCTAATGACGTCAAAATTAATATTTAATTTTTTTAATCTCAGATATCTTAAATTATATGCACTTCATATTCCACCTCAATGTTCTTAATAGATTTATGTATTCAAATATCTCTACTTTTATCAATTATTAGTTTCCAATACAGTAGATCTTCGTATGTCCAACCCAAACAAACTTTTTAATCCTTATTTAACCAACGGCTGCACATGTTTATCTATGGCTTAGGTTGTTAAGATATAATCATACATATTGATAAATGTGTAAAAAAATGTGTCTTATATGCTATATTATTGTTATATTTGTTAGTGTTTTTGCGCACGTATAAAACCACAAAGAACTGAATTCCATTTAATCTTTGAAAAAAAATCAACTTGGTGGTATGATTGTTTATTGAAGCTTAGATATATTTTTAATGTTAATAAAAAATATATACATTTTGTTATGACAATCTAGATGAAAAATTTAGTTCTTTGAAATTTTTAATGATTTTATTATTGATTTCCATTAAAAATCACTCCAACACCAAGTTTACACTACCCCACATCTTGTGGTATGTTTAGAGGCCTCGAACAATTTAGTCATTTTAGCAAATTTGTTGTGCTAAAAACTAATAAAAATTAAAAAATTGTTATAAATTATACTTAAAGATTTACATTTATGTTGGTTTTTTTAACAAAATTGTATAAAATATTCATTTGGGAGACTAATCTTCATTAGTATTCAATTATTTTATGTGTTTGTTTCTATTATTATTTTAGATTAGGTAACTATTTTGGTTTTGAGGGCACAAACAAACCCACAAATGCAAGTGGAGAAAAAATATTTCAATGAAAATCAAAAGAATTTGTCTTTACCAATGGCTAAGAGAAACCAACAAAGAACAAACACCAAACGAAACACACCTCATCGTTGAGGATCCTTCCCATGTGATCTTAAATCAAATTTAGGAGGATCATTTACACTTTTCTTTTCTTTTTCTTCCCCATAGTATTGCAGCCATCATCATTGTTTTGATTTACATTTTCCTTGTGTACCGGAATGATGATTTCTAAATTTTCCTTGTCAAAACTAAATTGAGTCACCAAAGTAGAGGAAATGACATGCAAAATAGCACTAATGGGAAATGTTTTCTCAATCCTATTAGGAGAAGCAAATCCCTTCAAAATATTTGGGTTAGCCTCAACTTTTTTCACATAAGCATCCTTTGAATTACTATCCGATTAGACAAACAGGTGACTAGGATTATCGTTCTTCCACCACGAAGATTTAATTTTATTCTCATTCTTTCTCTTAGCCTATCTTACGATTTGCAGCAATATGCCCTAGTGTAAAACAATTTCTGCACCTGAAGGTTCAACGTTCATAATCAAGAGGTTGGTTCCAGGATCTATTTGGAAGTTTTAGTTCAATATGAGGAGGCAATTTTTTACAAGTATCGATATCCACCAGGATTCGAGCATATGTTGTATGAGTACAATCCTTGGCTTGATCATCTATGCTCAAGATATTCCTAATGTGTTTCAAGTGGAGACAAGACATGATTGGTACAAGAATTACAGCGGCAAGTGTTGTAACGCCCACTAATTTTGATGCACAAAACCGACATCAAAATTCTATTAATTTATTAGGGAAGAATTTGAGGGAATTTAAAAAAAAAATTTGTTGCAAGAGCTATAAACCTGAACTACATTTAATTAATTCCCGTTAATAATTTCTACATAATCACAAGGTAATTGTATCCAATTTAACAATTAACTATTATTATTTAATGTCTAAAATCATTACGAACTTCAATTCTCTTCCAAGGGTTCCATTAATCTTTATTTTATAACATTGGCTAATTAGTCCCTTTTTAAAAAAAAATCTATTTATCCATGCACAAATAAATTATTTTAAAAAACCCCTATAGTCAAATTCCATTTAATTATTTAATTGACCATAGTAAAAAGATTATAAGGTTCCAACATTACCTAACCCATTAGGTGGCCCCATTAACCTAATGCCTATATCCTTTTATTTAAAACTCATTCCCATGAAAATGCCACCAAATTAAAACGTTGAAGGATATATTTTCAACCCTGGGATTAAATTTATTAGAGCCCTTGGATCAAGATTTCCCTAAAAAAACTTATTGATGGCGACTCACAGCACCCTTGACTGTTTGCATTTCAAATGATTGAGATTATCAGTGTGATTACATAACATGGAGCTTTTCCAAAAGTATGAGACTTTGCAATCCGGAAATATCTCCAGATGAATGTCGGTTCCTATTCGTCTATTCTGATACACACACTCAAATCATAGAGGACCTACTCTAAAATCTACTCTAACTTGCAAAGGAGACAGGGTTAAGAAGATTACAATAACTTAAACCTAAGATAATAGATGTGATGCACCAAAGGAATGTTGAATAACTTGCCTTAAATGAAAATGAATGTGAAACAAGATTGAAGCGGATGAACATCATCATAGATCACTTTCTATGCAATGCAAGTTATTCAGCAATCCTTTGGTGTATCACCTCTATTAGCTTAGGTTTAATTTATTGTAATATTCTTAAGCTTGTCTCCTTGGTAGGTTAGACTAGATTTTAGATTACATCATCTACGATTTGAGTGTGTGTATAAGAACAGAGGAATAGGAACCATACTTCATGTGGAGAGCTTTCACGATTGTAAAGTCCCACACTTTGGGAAAAGCTCCATGTTATGAAATCACACTGATGGTTTGAATCCTTTGAATTGCAAATAGTCATGGGTGCTTTGATTCACCATCAATATTTTTGGCACGCCCAGTGGGAGGGAAAGTCATTACATGATATTTGAGGAATTTTAATGAAATTTAGTATTATAAAATTACAAATTTACAGTTTTAGACCTTTCACCTTTCAGGATGAAATCTGAAATAAATTTTCAAGGGCTTAACTTGCTCAAAACAAGTCCAAATTTCACCAGTTGATAGATCGGGGAATAATCTTCAAAAGGGTATTTTTAGTTATTGGAAATTTTTGTTTTGAAATGTTGGAGTTTTTTAAGTTTGGGTTCCAGGATTTCAGGTTTCAGGATTTCGGAGCTCTCAAAACTTTAGGTTTTTAGGTTTCATATATTCAGAGGTCTTTCACTTTTAGGTTTTCAAGACTATCATTCCAAAAAAAAATTCAACCTCCAGATTATTAAATAAATAGGTCCTTCAAATTTTTCCTTTTAATTTTGTCGAGTTTGGTATGTGGCTTGGCAAAACCCTTACCTTTTGAGTCTAATTCCCCAACACAACTGGTGACTCCCAAGGGATTGAATTCAGCAGTGTAGCAACACAGGTTACCCAAGTACATGAGAATAATCAAAACAAGGTCTGATACTAGAGAAGAAGTACTATTTGTCTATCTGTAATTATCATCAGGCAGAGGAAGGAGAGGATGAAGACTACAAAGATCACCATCTCCATCAGAGAGTACTTTGTCTACACCTCCACCTGGTAGACCTTTTCTCCAATCAGCTAGGGTTCTTAGGCCAATCATAATGGAACATCTACAACATCAACCACCACAAAATCCCTTTGTCAATTTCACAGATGGTAGTTCACTTGCCCTAAATTCTCAAAATTCAATTCCTATTGCAGCACTAAATAACATTCCCTATTTCACGGGAGAAAATCATAATAATCCAATTGATCACATCTAAGACATTGCAAATGGTTGTGCAATTCACGATATTAATGAGATGGATGTTGCGGTCAAGCTGTTAGCTTCATATTTCAAAGGTAAGGCCTTATTATAGTTTAGGAGCCTAACAAAAGGGTCTATCCAGAGTTGGAATCAACTATGTTCAGCTCTTTTTTACCAATTCAGAGAGAGGGAGAACAATTTGTCTTTATTGAAACAATTGACAACAATCAAAAGGGCTCCTAATGAGCAAATGACATATTTTAATTTTAGTTTCTAACAGACATGGGACAGGATTTCGATATCTATTAAACCAACTACCGAAGGAGCATTCCTTTACTTCTTGAAGGCTATAATTTTTTACATTGCTATAATGATCCAATCAATTGGAGGAACAATGTTGCTAGGAGCCTACGAAATAGCTATCTGAGTGGAAAACGGTTTGATTCAAGATGGTAAACTAACACCAAGACCACCAATTCCCCTCTATCAGGAAATGGGAACTCCTACAACAATTCAAACATTTGATTATAATCCCATTCCAACCCCTAGAAATAAAATTAGTAGTGAAGCTTCTACTTCTTCAGTCACTTTAAAAGAGTTACATGAGGTTATGAAAAAACTACAAAATCTAGGAAATGAGCTAGTGAATATCAAAAGACAACAAGCTCAAATTTCTAGACTATATCAACCTCAAACTCAGTATCAAGCTAGGCCCCCATATCAGAAAAATAGATCACCAGATCAGGCTATAAATAAAAATCAGAACGAGGGATAACATCACATTGCTAAGAGATTTCGATCATATGATTCAAACACATCTTAAACATCAAGGGCCTTAGTTCCAGATCAAAATAGCATAGCACAAGAGTATGAGTTGTGTTACCCCTGTAATCTACCTCCCAATAAATCAACATATTTCAATGGTGCAGACCATTAGTGTGTCCCAAGAGCTAAGTCCAGAAGGAAATAAACAGTAAGAAACCCATCAAGAGGCACCTCTAATGGAAATCACGTTGGTCAATTAGAAAACAAAATACTTCTATGGAGTTAATAACCTCCTTTCCAGGGTGTAGCTACTAATACATGATCAAAGAAGAGGAACATTGAGGAAGTACAATCGTTTAACCTTGTAGTTTCTTAGCCCAATCTTACACAACAAGGACTTAGTAGACCAAGTGTAGCCCTGAATATGGAAAATCATCCAAAGGCACTTGTTGCAACAACGTATGTGCCTATTCAGGATTCAATAAAGGTTGTGCCCACTAAAGGAAAACAAAAGGATAGTCCACCTCTTTTCAACATCATAGATCAGATGAAGAAAACACATGTGAACATTTCTATGTTGGAGTAACCGGCAATCCCATGACAGCGATATTCGTTGCAAGCTGTAATGGCCAATTGGTCTACCTCAAATGGATCAAACTAAAGACAGGATAAAGTTCTCACTAATGTATTGCAATAAGATGGGGGTCAACCAAGAAATAATTTGAAGTCTCTACGATTCTATGTATCTTTGATTGTCAAAAACCACTTGGTACACAATTGCATGATCGATTCGGGGGTAAGTAGCTTAGTGATACCAAAGAAAATAGTAGATCAATTGGGTCTAAAGTATCGACCAGTCCTTAGAGGAGTGGTGTAGCTAGATGGGACAACATTGGGAAAAATTGGGGTCATGAAATATTTAAGTCTCACACTACATGTTTATCCTAATGTCACAATATTGTAGGATGTGCTTGTAATTGACCTCTCGCCATTCTTTCCACTATGCCTATCAAGAGACTTCACCACCAAAATTGGTGGATATCTATCTACAAATTGGTCACACATGTTATTCAAAAAAGGATATGGGGCTAAAGCAACAATCAGATGAAAACCAATTTCCAATTTTCACATTGAGCCCATGTGTCAAGTCCTATCAATGTAAATTTCTTAGAGTTTGATCAAGAAGAGTGTTCAAATGATCTAGAAACCAGTACTAAGGTTGAGGGTATTCTAAATTTAACCCTAGATGAATGGGAAAACAAAAGACATGTATTTGACCCATAAAAGGAAATATATGAATTTGAATTGGGTGTATATTGTGTACACAAAGAAAATTCACCCATTCCTAAAATCACCAAGCCAAAGAATAAAAATGACAACAAAGCTTGGCAACTATTTTTCAATGGTTCAAGAAGCAAACAAGGTGCTAAAGGAGGTGTAATGTTGGTTTCACCATAGAACATCAAGTATTATTTATATTTCATATTTAAGTTTATGTGGTCAAACAACACATCCAAATATGAGGCTTTGATTCATGGATTTCATTGGGCCAGGAAAAGGGGCATAAAGAACTTACAGGTATTCTACGATAATGAGATGATTATTAACCAAGTGAGAGGACAACACGTTGCATAGAATGAACTACTCAAGATCTATAAAAATAGGGTATGGGACCTCATTGATAACTTTGAAGCATTCAACATTGAGTCCATACCCAGGAATAAGAATGAAGCTGCAGATAGGCTTGTAATAGTTGGAAATTTTTTTGATGTGGTTAGCAGTATGAAAAGAGACAAAAAACAACCACATATCCATGTGATTGTGAGGCAAGTAGTTCAAGATAACAACACAGCCTGGAAGGTGTTTGAGAATGATCAATGGATCATTAATTTCTTGCAAGAAGAGGTAGAATTCTCAGCTAGGAATCAAGATAAATTAGAGTAGTAGTACGGGGATCAGGTAGTGCAGCTGCAGACAAACAATATTCCAAAGGGTTTAGTAAGAATGGAATCAATATTCAATCCTAATGACCAGTTTCATAAATAGAAAGCCAACATAGAGGTCAAAGGAGAGGATTCAGAACCTATTTTGGTAGGGGAAGGAAAAAACTCCAAATCGGAAAGATGGACACTAAACAAGAAAGATATGAGTTCACACAAATCTTCAAAGAATTTCCAGATGTCTTTACCTAGAGCTATAAGGACCTGAAAGGATTCAATCCAAAGTTGGCACAACATAGAATTGAACTGGATCGATATGCTAAGTCGATCAGGAAAAAGCAGAGACCATTCAACCCTCATATCGAGCCTCTCATGAAAAGGGATCTAAACAAGCTGATGGAGGCAAGTATTATATTTCCAATCACACACTCAAGATGGGTTACAAACCTGGTGCTAGTCAGGAAGAAGAATGGAGAAATCAGGTTGTGTGTGGACTTATGAGTCCTAAACAGAGCATTTCTCCAAGACTAGTACACACTCCCTTCAATGGAGCAAATCTTACAGGTAGTAGCCGGTTAAGAAAGATTCTCTCACCTAGATGGATACTCAGGGTATAATCAGATAATGGTGAAATAAGACGATCAATTCAAAATGGATTTCACCACTAAATGGGGCATTTATGCCTACAGGAAAATTCCATTTGGATTGTCAAACACCGGACCCACTTTCCAAAGGGAAATGGATATGGTGTTCAATGGGTTGATAAAAGAAATAGTCTTGATATATCTTAATGATATCACTGTGTTCTCCAAAAATTCAATAGATCACCTATTTCATAAAAGACAGGTATTTCAAATGTGTAGTAGATTTCGAGTATCATTGAATACCAAAAAATGTATATTCCTGGCTCATGAAGGAAAGCTCCTAGGCAACATTATTTCAAAGGAAGGATTGACGATTGAATTGGAGAGAGGTAAAGCAATTCGAGCCTTGCCCTTACTAAGTCATAAGAAGGCTCTTCAAATATTCTTAAGAAGGATCACTATTGTCTGTAGGTTTGTACCAAACTTCTTCACTCTTGTGAAGCCAATAATGATGATGTTGAAGAAGAACATGGAATTTAAGTGGACAGTTGAGGGTAAAGAAAGTTTCGAGGTGATCAAAGAGGCTATATCTTAGGCCCCAGCTCTCATTAATATGGACTTCTCCAAGGATTTCATGCTCTATAACTTTGGTGGTGCAGACATGATTTCTCTAATCCTAGTGCAACAGAACAAAGAGGGATATGAAAAACCAATTTCCTTCTTCAGCTAGGGTTTGCAGGAATATGAAACTAGGTACTCCTTCATCGAGAAGCATGTCCTTGTGGTGATTAGGAGTTTAAAGAAGTTCAAATACCTAGTTTCAAAAAATAAAATTCAGTTGTTGGTCTCTTATGCAGGATTCAACGAATTCCTTCTAAAAAACTATTTGAATGAGAAACATGTAGGATGGATCACTCATGTCATGGAATATGACATTGAGATCAAGGTCACCAAAATAGTCTATGAAAAAGGTTTGTGTGAATACTTGTCTTCTAGTCAACATGATGAAACATGTAATGGAAAATAAACTCTCTTAACACTATAAGATGATCAAGAGCAAGAAAATGATAATGTTCCTAGTCCTTGTTGGGCTCAATACATGATACAATTCCTACAAACATGCCTATGCCCTGCAAAAATGAGAAAAATAAAGAGGAAATACTTCAGATTACAAGCCATTCCATATGTTCTTGTTGATGGTGTTTTTTCCAAGAAAGACATCAATGGTGTTCTACTAAGATGCATTATAACATGTCAAATTGAGAAGGTGTTACAGGATTTTGACGATGGAGAGGCTGGAGGAAATTTTTTCCCATGGGTAAAAACTCTCAATATAATGAAATCTAGTTATTATTGGCCAACATTATTCAGTGACTACTATAATTGGATCAAAAGGTGTAAAAAATGTGCATTCTTCATAGGTAAGGAAAGATTAGCAGCATTTCCATTGCATCCGATTTTAGTTAATCAACCCTTCATGCAGTGGGGATTGGACATCATCGAAGTAATTAATCCTAATTCAATTCAAGGCCACAAGTGATTTCTCATAGAAATGGACTATTTCACCAAGTGGATGTAGCCAGTCGCTGTAAAAGAAGCAAACGAGTTTAACATACTACACTTCTATTAATGAATAGTGACAAGATTTAGTGTACCAGTCACTATCATATCAAAAAATGCATTGGCGTTCCTAGGTTTCATGATCACAGAATGGGCTGTTAAGAACTAAATTTACTTGAGCACTTCTTCAAACTATTACCCACAGGGTAATGGATAGGAAGATTACACAAAAAATAATTTGATAAAAATTATCAGAAGGTCTCTAGATGAAAATCAAAGGACATGGCATACCAAGCTAAAGTTAGCATTGTTGGCTAACAAGATCACACCAAAGAGGTCAACAAGTAATTCTCCTTACAAGTTCCGCTAAGGGAAAGAGGCAGTGTTGCTAATATCACTTGAGTTGTCAGCATTGGAAGTCATGAATTAATTGGAATTGTCTGAGTTCGAACCTTCAGAGGCTAGGTATGCGGAACTGATGGAATTGGAAGAAATTGGAAAACATGCAATCTAAAGCATGGAAAGAAATCAGGCCTTTGTCAAGAGTTAATTTGATAAGAAAGAAAGAAAAAGGACCTTTCAAGAACGGGATCTAGTTCTCAAGTGGGATGTAGATCAGGAAAAACCAGGTAAGCATTCCAAGTTTTATTCCCTTTGGAGTCATCCCTACATGGTCACACGTTGTAAAAGAAGCAACGCCTTCCAATTGTTTACATTGGATTAAGAGGAACTTCCAATTCCACTTAACAGAATCTATATTAAAAAATTCTACTAAAAAGAAAAGGTTCCACCCTTGTAAATATTAGGCTAGGATTTTAATTCCTCTAAGTGCGTATGGACATTGTCTTGTTGTAGTGTAGGTTTTAATTTCCCTAAATGCTTAGGCATAGATTTTGTTTCTCCTAGGTTGTATCACTATGCAGTTCAGTGTGCCTCCAGTCCATTTCAGGAACATGTGAAAAGCTCCAGGTTAAGACAATTTTCTACTCTCACAAGTCTCATCTTCAATATTTTCTTATGAAAATTGAGAATGCGGGTAGTGGAGCAAGTTCAAGATCAACAGGTTGCAAGCAGATCAGGGAAAGATTCAAGTACAAGATCGGTATCAAGCTATCATTTAGGACTCCTTTCCCAATGGATGCTTCAAGGAAACTAATCTTCCCACCTAGCAGGCAAGTGATCCCATGAGTCACAAAATTGTAATCCAATTTTCCCCCTCAGGAAAAATTGAACAAACATGAACTTGTGCACTAAGAAAACATGGTTGATTTAGTCATGGGAGCTTGAATTTCGAGTTTGATAAAATATCGTTGAAGCAAGGTCAAACATTGCAGAGAATTTCAATGAAAGAAAAGGCTCCAAAGTTTGAATTTCAGACTTCAGAGGAGGAGCCTTTCGCAGGTAGGAAAAGCAATAAAAAACAAGAAAAAGACCTGAAATCCTAAAGTCTGAAAAGAATAGGGATTTTCAGGGTCAACGGTACCATAGATCGAAGTCCAAAATATGAAGTCTGAATTTCAAAGTTCGGAGGTTCGGAGGTGTAGAATTTGGAGATTCAAGGTCTTCGCTGATAAAAATGCAAAACACGCGAGCCAATGTCTGAAATCCCTAAATGCTTGAGTCCAAAAGATTCGGCATTTTTGGGGTCAAATGTGACTTCGGGGTCACCGCAACGGGAATTTTAGACTTTTAGAGGTCCTGATTTAAGACTTTCAGAGGTTGAGGTTTCACAGGTTTGGGTTTTGGAGTTTCAGAACTCTCAAGTCGACTTGAAGGATGAACATTGTCAAAGGTCCGAAAGATCAAAGGTTTGAAACTCAAATTTTGGACTTCGGGATTTCGAATGTTTAGGTTTCATAGTTTCGGAACTCTCAGGAAAAATTAGCAGATGAACAGTACCTAAACCTCCAAAGTTGAGATGCCCGAAAGTCCTAATTTTCAGATTTCGAAGGTTGTTAGGCATTTCAGAGTTTGAAGAAACAAAAACAACCATCCGCAGTTAATGCAGTATGGCACCCCAATCTTGAGATGGCCATAACTATTGACTGGGAGCTCAGATTTACACAAGAAATGACTTTTTCGAAAGATCTCAATTTCCTGTACAAAACTACAACAATGATGAAGAAAGAAACACCGCCATTCTAGAGGATGTTCCAGGTTTCTCAACTACCACAATGATGAAGGTATAGGCTTCCTTTCTTTCCCAACAAGGAATAGTACATTGGGGTATGGATTTTGTAGTGGCACCCATCATTGTTGCAGGAAAATTCAATGCATTTTAGAGTGGCTGAAGCAAGTATTTGAATTATTCTCTTTCTTTTCTCTCATTCTTTCTATATATTGTAAGGAGGGGCATTGTTCTAATGCTAGATAATGTTTCTTTGCACCCTCCCTTCTTCTCTTTTCGGTAAGTAAATTTGTGGAGTTCAAACCTCCCATCTAAACTGTAAAATGCAATCTTTCCTCTTGTCAATTGTAATGTAATGTAGCAAGTCTGTGGATAAATTTTAACCCTCTCTTATGTTCATTACTTTCATTTGATCTCTCATTGCAATCTTGGTTATATTTGCATGGTTATTGTGTTGCATATTTGATGCTTTTTTAAATGGTAAATGAATTGGTGACAAGAAACTGATTTGTGTTGATGTTCATCCTCTTCAATCTCATTTCAAATTCATTTCCATGCAAGGCAAGTTATTTAGCATTCCTTGGGTGCATCACCTCTGTTAGTTTGGGTTTAAATTATTGTAATCTTCTTAACCATGTCTCCTTAGCAAGTTAGAGTAGATTTTAGAGTAGATCCTCTACGATTTGGATGTGTACATCAGAATAGAGGACTAGGAAGTGACCTTCATTTGGAGAGCTTTCCTGATTGTAAAGTCCCACACTTTGGGAAAAGATCCATGTTATGCAATCACACTGACAGTCTCAATCCTTCGAATTGTAAATAGTCAGGGGTGTTGTGATTTCACATCAAAAATCCTTATAGGTTTCTTCATTCACATTTTTCTCAAAATTTCATTTCATTTGTTCTTGCAGGTTTGAAAGGAGGAGAGGAAGGAGGCCATGAAATTGGGAAGCTCTCATGGATATTATTTATTTGGATGGCTACAAACTAATTTTTTATGATTCTTTTACATCCGCCTCATAGGGTTTGCAAGGTGTATTGTTTTCTCTTTTTATTTTGTGGAGATTTTACCCTATTTGGGTTATGGGCATTGTTTGCCCCATTTTATTTTATTTTTGTTTCAAATCTACACATAATTACAGGTTTTGTGGGTATATATATATATATATATATATATATATATATATATATATATATATATTACTTATTATTATATTTTTTCAATGAAATTTATATGTACAAGGTTAAGGTATCTATCCTCCACCTGTAAGGTCGACCAATCCAAAACAGGAGATATATTAGGTATATATCTATGCAGTATAGAAACATGAAACACATCGTGGACATAAGACATGTTAGATTACAATGCTAATTGATACATAATTGGGCCAACCTCCTCGAGAATCTCAAATGGTAAAATTGGGGGCAATATTAGAATCTTTCCCATAACAGATTGAGACATTATTTGGATTCACTCATAAGAATACCTTGAAACCATGTGGAAACTGTTGATCTAATTTATTGGCATTGACATACTTCTTCCACTCTTGTGCTTGTTGAAGGCATTGTGTAATTTGGGCCAGCTGTCCCTCCATATTCTGCAACATGGTAGGTCCAATCACTACTTTATCCTCCAAAAGATACCAAACCGATGGAGTACTAAAGGATAGACCATACAAATCCTTGAAAGCCTCCATATCAATTATAGAAATGTGATAGTTTTTATAGGAAAACTTTACCAATTACAAGTAGCCCCCCACTTGGAATGTTGGTCCATAACATACATGTGTAACTTATCCTCTGATACCTAGTCCACCCTCTCGGTCTACCCATTTATTTTTATAAATTAAGTTGAGTGACCAATGTTTTCTACAATGTGGTCCAAAATTTTGATGTGTATAATGGGTCGTTATTTGAAATGATCTTCTATGGGATGACATTCAAGTACACAATTTCATATAGGAACACTCTTTCCACTGCAATAGCGATATAAGTCACTTTAGCGAGATAGAAATGCACTACCTTTGTCAACTTATCAATTATCACCATGATCACATCATGATAATAAGATGAATTAGCCAATCCAACTATAAATTCAATGGTGATAGTGCCCCACTTCCACTCTAGAATGTCATGTAGATATAAGATGTTTGCATGCTATTGATGCTTGGTATTCATTCTTTGACACTCAATCTAGTGTACCAAAAATTTTGCAATGCCATGGCATAAGTTTGGCCATTGATAGCATTTTTGTAGCTTTGTGTGCATCTACTTAACCCCAAAATGCACTAAATACCGGGCTTAATGAGCCTCAAATAATATCAAACTGCAAAATTCTCCTCCCTTAAGGAATTTAGATGTGCTCCTTGTACCTAAGGATCCCATCAAGCTTAAGTGCATACCTTGGAAATTTTCTTTTAAGTGAATAAACTTGATAAGACACCTAATAGTGAAAATTTTCACTAGGAAATCATGCAATTATTTTGTCCCTTAGGTTTATCATGATATTCATGGACATTAGAAATTCTTGCCATCAACTCAAGGCATCAACAACTACATTCTCCTTACCCTTCATATACTCAATATCCATATTATACTCACACATCAAATCCATCCAATGCCATGGTTGGGCCTTGAGGTGAGGTTTGGGTAAAAATGTGTTGAAGAATAAGGTGGTTGTTCATGAGTACAAAAGGGAATCCCAAGAAGAAATTTTACCAATGAAGTAAAGTAAGCACTATTGCATCTAACTCTAATTCATGTGTGGATAATTATTCTTGTAATATTTGAGCCTACAGGACCCAAATGTGATCACATGACCTTATTACATAATAAAAATACTAAGCCCTCTATGGAAGCATATGTGCATACCACAAAATACTTACCAAGTTCCATCACTGCAAGGATAGGAGCACTAGACAAGAAATTCTTGAGAATTACGAAGGTATGCTTAACTTTGTTGTCCACTTCAAATTCTTCCCTTTCCTTTGAAGGGATGTAATGGGGTTCACAGTCCGGGAGAATTTTTGCATAGTTGCAATATTAGCAATTAATCAATTGTTGATCTTCACCCGCATTCTCTGTAGCATTGTTACAACCGATGAATAGGATTTTTATGGCAAGAGGGACTTCTGAGATGAGTAAGAATGTAATACCTATAAAAATCAAATAGGAAATCCCATCTTACATTAGATTGAATACAAGTTGGGCCAAAGGTGATCCTCAAGAAATCATGAACCATCTATATTGCATCCCTCCATTCCTCACTGAGGTTATCCCCAAAGAATAGAAGGAAAACTGATGGAATGTCGGTAAATCTTGCTTCCTTTTAACCTCATGGCATACCAAAGTAGAAATTGTCACTCCTCAACAATCTGACTAGAGTCGAGAGCCATAGCAAAGAGAGAATTCTAAACTCCAATATGAAGCCCCCATTACTCGGTTCCCTAATACACAAACTACCATAGACAACAATGCATTTGGTATGTTGCAAGACAAGATTTTCACTTTTATGATATGCTGAGAGGGCACTTTCTTAACCACCCTTTAAGATCAGGCTAATCGATCGGTGGAATGACAAAATCCTACAACGCCAAAAGCATTGTAATGAGGGTCTAGCCGGGCTTAATCAACTTATCGACTTTCTATGTCATAAACTAAGTGAGCGACATCTTTTATACTCCACTTGAAGATTATTGGCAGTAAAACTTGATGGCATTTTGGAGATTGCCCCCCTCATTTTTTGTAAATATGTATCTTATTGCATACAATTAGGCACAGAAAATGTGAAGAAAATATGATTGTCTTAGCATGCTTAGTTGTAATGAAATAATCACAAGGTCAAATTCTCCTACCAGTGGATTAACTTTATATGAAAGAAATAACATCAGTAATAATAGTTATGGTGTAATCAAATGAACTCCTATAGCATGCTCAGTTATGTGCAATGTCCCCTTTTTCAAGACAATTCCATTTGAACGCCTTGACCTATTTTTCTTCCTCATGGGTCCAAGTGAACAAGCTAGAGGAAGCTAACAATGTCATCATGTGCTTAATTTTGTGTTTATTTCTTTAATTGGCATTGTATTTGTTGGTGAGCCTAGCGCCCAACGATAAATTAAAAATAAAAAGAGATTGGTGAGTATATAGGCTCCAAAAAGTAAAAAGAAGATTAATAATAAAGCAAGTCTAATTATGGTCGGCCTCATTTGAGAGCCTCAAAACTTGGCACCACCCTCTTATTATAAATAGAGGTTGTTGGCATTAGTTTAGGACATGTTTTGGAAATTATTCTTATCTTGGTGGTTATTTATCATTGCATATACACGATGGTTACATCCCACATCACCCACTGTCTTCTCAGATTTAGGAGCTCTCTATCTATCAAGGGTAGAGATTTCTTACAGACACATGTGGACATAGTGATCTGGGGATCGATAAAATGAAACATCTACTTGAACCTCTCTAAGAATGGGTTCCTCCTATACTCTTATATAATGATCCTACCGGCCCCACCCTAATAAACTATTGAGTGCGGGGTCAAAGCATACAAGTGTGTCCCACTTTGTGGCCATAAATATTTTAAAATCTGACTAGTAAATAAATAATTAAAAAATACTATAAAATTTTAAAAAATTAGGTAAATTATGGATGCCCTACACCTTGGTATTTATAGCCTCTTTAAAATGCATGTTTGGTCATTTTATATGTGTTTGGTCATGTTTTGGTTGTCATACATAGTTTGCAGAAAGTACAAAAACTACAAAAAAGTGGGACACAGTTATATGCTTTGACCCTGCGATCTAGTTGTAGTTTTGAGTACCATGTCTCCTATCTCTCGCTCGACCTCTCTGTATGCTTTGAGTCTATCTAGACCTCTGCTGGTGGTGGCCCTGATGTTTTGAATACTGCTGTGCATACTATGGATCCCTAGATACTCCTGGAGGATTCCTTAATCCTCCTCTAGGGGTGGTTTTTTACCCCGTGACTTTTGACTCTAAAATTCCTACATCTTCTCCTGATATTTGCCTTTGTTCCTCTCTTGGTTCTCCTGAGCCCTGGTCCTATTATCCTCAGCTAAGTAGGCCTTCTCTGTGGCCTTCTCAAGCATGTGAGGAAATAACATCCTAACTATCCCCACTATGTCTTCATTTTTTCCCCAAATAAACTTGTTACCCTATAATTTCACTTCTTGCAGGTAGTCCACATATTGCAAAAGATCCAAGAACCTACTCTCATACTGCGCCACTGTGCCTGACTATTGTCAAAGTATGTGAAAATCATCAATAATATTCTACATGAAATTCTTAGACATATAATGATCCCTGAAGAGCTCCTCAAATAACTCCCATGCCATTGTATCATGAGTTAGATAGAGCTAATGCTCCTTATTCCTCCACCTAATACCTACTATGTCTCGGAGGAGGTATATGGAAAACCTAGATTTGACATTGCTCTCATATGAGTGCCAAAAAAAGTTGCTATCAAGGTTGAGGATCCATGAATCAGTCCTAAAACCATCCATAATTCTAGTATACGTCGGTGGCTACAAGTGAAGTAGGTCTCTAATAATAATTCATGTATCATGATCCTGACGTTGTGGTCTAACATGTGAGTGTGGTCGTTTATCCCCAAATGGCCCCTCAAGGCTATGTGAATGACTACGATGATGCAAGGACTCCCTCTCACATTGCATAGAAGGTCTATGTGATGTATCCTATCTTGGAATATCATGCTCTAGCGAATTTTAGTGTGTGCCCTTGTCTATCGGCTAATCGTGTCCCGAATGAAAATCCTCTTCTCTCATCTCCTGAGGTGGTGGAAGATGTTGTTGTACAAAAACTATTGACTATTGAAGATCCTCCAATATGTGTGGTCCAATCTCAAGGGAAAGTGATTCGAACATAGGCGATCTACTTCCCAAGACCTTGACGGATCGGTATCTGAGACCTCATGTAGGTGGCATCCATTGTACGAAATGAGAGGGTACATTATTAAGTTGTATAATGTTGCGGAAATGGTATATGGTTTAATTAATTTTTGTTTATTACTTTCACCATTTGGAATTAATTAAGTGTTTTCACCCATAGTGTCCATGTGTGCAAACCATCGATCTGAAACCAAATGTAATGCTCTAATTTTAGATGCAAAAATATACCTTAGGGTGACTAAAATTTAGGGTAATTTTTTTTTAAAAATAACTATATTAATTCTTGTTTTGTTACCCCTTAGTTGTCTATTTAATAATTCATAACTCAACCCATAATATAAAATCGAACCCCTCAATTTTTAAATCCAAGCTCTTTTACAGGATAATGTTTATTTAAACATGGTCACTTTTATTTAAACTCTATTAAAGCCACACTAGAAATTTTATGTGCACCCTTTAATTAAATTAACCCCAAACCATTATTTTATTTTATTACATATTCCCACAAAATTTCCCAAATTCAAATTTTGTAGGGAGAGATGTGGGACAATGGATCTATCTAATCTTAGCCCTTGATGTAAAGTTGTGCTAGATTTTCCATCATCCTCACAACTAAGGCTTCCTTTATTATTTTTCTTTTCTCTTATTGCTTCCATTGTTTTTGCATGTTTTTAGGTTTGCACGGGGAGAAAGAAGGACCAATGTAATACCATTTGATACACCATTTCATTATCTATAGGGTTTTTATAGGGGATATTTCTCCTCTCCAACAATTTTCTTTAATGTTTGGTTTAACCAAGTAGGATTTCCCTATATTGAACTATTTATATTTCCCTTTTTGTTTTTGTTTTTTTAATCTCTACTAGAAAAAAATATTTTTATGGGTATACTATTTCCCCCCTTTCTTTGTTAAAACACAGTCCATTGTTATATTAAAATACCCGATCGTTATATCATTTAAGATTATATATATATATATATATATATACACCACACACACACATACATACATACATACATACATACATATACATACATACATACATACATACATACATACATAAATATATATATATATATATATATATATATATATATATATATATATATATATATATATATATATATATATATATTTATGTATGTATGTATGTATGTATGTATGTATGTATATGTATGTATGTATGTATGTATGTATGTGTGTGTGTGTGTATATATATATATATATATATATATATATATATACACACACACACATACATACATACATACATACATACATATACATACATACATACATACATACATACATACATAAATATATATATATATATATATATATATATATATATATATATACATATATATACAACAGATGGAGAAATGTGTAATATGATTTTGTGTAATAACAAATTTATAAATATAGTAGGAGTAAAAAAAATGTATATGATATTTTATATAAAAATATTCATATACAGTTTAAAACATATGAAAGTGGACTATCCATTTTTTTTAATAAAATCTGAGCAACTTACAAACTAGATAGTGTTCTCACATCAATGTAAACTATGTGAGTATTAACATAGATTTTTGATACTAATAATTTTTTTTCTTTAAAAAAAAATTATACGAAGATTTCTAAAATTTATATAGAAATAGGAATACGTTTGAATCTGGTTCCTATCAATTGTTTCATTCTACAATGCTTTGCGAAAGTAACATACATTGAAAGAATAATAATAATATTACAAGACTCCTTATTTTGCAATGAATATCAACACACATGAAGTAAGAGTTTATGATTCTTTTCAATATTGGAAATGAAATATGTAATACTACAATGCTTCTAGAACAAAAGTGAAATTTTTTACTTCATTATGAAAGACTAAAATTTTCAACACACAAAACATCCATTCAAGAGAATAAAACATATAAATTAATCCTCCCATTGCCTTTCAAATTACAAATTTTTTTCCGCATTTTACATTCAAGACTGATATACATCACAAGAAAGCTTAAGCTTGAATTTATTACAACATATGAAACAAGTTACAAGATGCCCAAAATGCACAAGATAAGACTCTACAAGGCTCCCTTTCGAGATTGAAGAAGATACACAATACTACTACAACACCTGATGGTCTTTAAGCTGAAAACATATCCCAAACATGGGGAACTTAAAAAGTAATATAAAAAATTGGGATATATATGTCCACATGATATTTAGAAGTAAGAATATCCCAAAATTGGGGAAACTATTGCCATAATTACGAAGAATACTCCAACCATATTCAATCTTTAGACTCCAAGTCTTGTACTGCACATAGTCTTCAACACAAAGAGAAAGGCTTGATTTACCACCAAACCTATAGGCATCATTACATGACTTTTTTAGTGCCCACTCCTCTTCGACACTATTTCATTATGATGTTATTACAATTGGATTGATACCTAGACATTTTTATTATTATGTCTTGATTAGTAGATGATAGACTATGCAGATATTTGGACTATTGACATATTGTGATTGCATTTTGATTATGATGCACTAGATGACACTGATGGATAGCTATATATGTTGATTTGTAGTATTATGATTTTATACCAACATATACTAATCTGGATACATTTTTTCTATTGGATGTTTTAGTAGAATTATGATTTTATGGATGTTAGAATTGAATTAATTGATATCATGATAGATGATAGAATTTATAATTTTGGATGATGATTATTGATTTCTATATGTATATTATTCTCGATGTTATTGATGTGGCCATAAGGAAATGTTATCCAAAATTCACCCAAGGGTAAATTTGATAACTTGAAGCTAGAGAAAATAGAAATGGTGATAGGTAAAAAAATAGATTTTTTGGGTATCCCTTTGTTTTTATCTAACTTCCCTCTCAAAATAAAATCCATGGAATTAGCAAAAATTGCAAAATTCTGAAAAAATGAAGTCAAGGGCCTATTTTAGTGCATTGCAAATCTGAGGGCTTCAAATGAAACCAATGTGGTTCGTACCAAGGTTTGTCGCTTTGAGTTCGGGTCTAATTTGCAAAGGAAGCAATGTATTGTCGAAAAAGAAGAAATTTTTTTCCCATGTAGCACAAGTTCATGTGGGATAGTTGGGACCCAAAAATCCAAAATGACCGCAAGTCAGTGTATTGTGGATATGGTGTGAAAAAAGTGTCTGGGACAATCGAACCCAAAAAGGCTGAAAAAACCGTAGAGAAAAAAATTACAAATCAAAGTACCACATAAATCTACGGAAGCTAGAGAAAAAAATCCATGGAAGCCACAAAACAAAGTTCATAGAAAAATTGTTAGAGAAATCCACGGAAGCTATAGAAGAAAATCCGTGGAATCCGCAGAAGAAAATCCATGAAAGCCACATAACAAAGTCCACAGAACAAGTGCCGCAGAAATCCGTCGAAGCCACAGAAAAAAAATTGTGGAAGCCACATAACAAAGTCCACATAACAAGTGCCACAGAAATCCGTGGAAACCGTAGAAAAAAATCCATGGAAGCTACAGAATAAATTCTACAGAACAAAAGTCTGTAGAACAAAAGACACTGAAAAATATGGAGAAAAAGCCACAGAACAAAATCTATAGAAAAGAACTAGATCCAAAATCAAATCCTATCAGATAGAATCAAAGGCTGGTGAAACCTCACATTGAACCTCTCATGAGGAAAGATTTGAACATCTTAATTAAATTTAGCATCATCTTCCCCATGAAACATTCAAGTTGGGTTACAAACTTGGTTTTGGTGAGAAAGAGAAGAAGAGAAATCAGAATATGTTTACACTTTCGTTATCTGAATAGAGCATCACTCAAAGATCATTATCCACTTCCTTCAATGGAGAAAATATTGCATGTTGTATCTGGTTCAGAAAGGTTCTCATTGCTATATGGCTACTCAGGATATAACCAAATAATGGTGAAAGAAGAATATCAGTTGAAGACAGCCTTCACCACAAAATGGGGCCCATATTCTTATAAGAAGATGCCATTTGGACTGCCAAACACCAGAGAAACATTTTAGCGAGCTATGGATATGGTGTTTAATGGATTAATCAACAAGATGATGCCGGTATATCTAGATGATATTAGCATCTTCTCAAAGAATGCAACACACCACCCCTTTCACCTTAGGCAAGTATTTCAACGGTGTAGAAAGTTTGGAGTGTCATTGAATCTGAAGAAGTGTGTATTCTTGGCACACAAGGGAAAATTGTTGGGACATATTGTCTCAAGATAAGCGTTGATAATTGATACTAAAATATTTCAAGCCATCTGAACACTTCCATTACCACACCACAAGAAATATCTCCAAAGCTTCTTGAGGAGGATAAAAATTTTCCATAGATTTTTGCCTTATTTTGCCACTCTCGTGAAGCCTTTAATGATAATGATGAAGAAGAGTCTTGCATTAAAATGTAAAGTAGAAGACAAAGAGAGTTTTGAGGCCATCAAGCATGCAATATCACAAGCTCCAACTCTTATCAACCCATACTTTTCAAAGGACTTGATGTTGTATGATGTAGCACCGCAAAAACGACGACGCTCACGACGACAACGAACTTGCTTTGATAAACACATAACCAAAATTACAACTATTTTTTTTTTTGATAATGTATTTGTACCTGCCCTTGACGGACATCAAAAGTTTTATATTTTACATTTGAGGTATTATATTCAATCTTTAGTTTGATTACATAAATACTATATATATATACATTTAAAATTTCAAAATAAGATATATATATATATATATATACCACCAGGTTTTTTTTTATATTATAAACCAAAAGGCATCTTATTAACTTAATCGTAACTCACTTTGCAATTTAAACAAAACAATGTTTGAATTTTCCAAGGTTCAAGGTTAAGCCAATGTGCAACTTGGCAAGTCGACGATAATCGACTCAACTATTACTACATCAGGAAAATTTTAATATAAATACATGGATGGGCCTCATAACCAATGACGAGCTACACGAGAAAATGAGTTCCAACAACATGCCACATCCACGTGGCCAAGGACCCGTTTAACTGGTAAGCAACCATACAAACTGGTTTTCACGTGGCCAAAGCCACTACGTGGAGACATATTAAAAGAATTTAGATTGGAAATTATGTTTGGGGGGGCGTGGGTAGCTCAACAAGCACCTGCCCTAGCATTTAAACCCTATCCCTTGCGTGTTGACTAACTCTTGGGCCGCATCTTTAATTATTAATTGCAAAAAGGATTCGCAATCATCTGTCCCCGCCGCTTGTTTGGTCTACCCACGGTTTCATTCGGCCTGGCCACGTAGGTTAGAAAATGGTGGTTTGATATGGAGCTACAGACCAGAGGGAAGCGTGCCCGTGGCATTAAACATATAAAATTCATCCGTTTAATTTCTTGCATGTCAGGACCAAACTACGAGATTCAGTTTATTTTTCTTACCTTTTTTAGGGGAAACATAAAGTTTTATGAATCCATAACAAAAAGGAGAGCAAGATCACGCTTAACAAATTCTAATTCAAATAGATCAGAGCCTAAATCGTTGAATGAAAGTGATGTTCTGCACTGTTCTATAACATCATGAAACGTGACAGGATTAGTCTATAGGATACTATGAATTTTATTTGCATTTACACAGTGGATTTGGAGGACTCTTCCTAAAATAGCAGGACCAAAAGTCTACAGCAGCGGCCTACACAGTATAGCAGATGCCTTCTTGGAGCGCTTCCTACAGCAGGTTGTCCAACTATGTTGCTATCTGTTCAGTATCGAATGCATTTTCAAATTCGGGACTCGCCTTCAAGGTATTTTATCAAAACCGAACAAGGACAGTGAGAGACAGTTGCGAGGAGACTTGATGGAGTTTACTACATGAATCTCTATGGAGACTTACCAGTGATACGGTGCTAGCTCGAGGAGAAAAATCTCATATAAGTGGATCTGTTTCATATCCGATTGTACAGGAGCACAGTTTTCTTTGCAATTGAAAAAAAAGACAGTTCATACGTAGGTTTGATTGCAAGCCTGTTACGGCCATGCCATAGGTTTTGTTTTAAATATACATATAATTATTAGTATACTTTGTTAATATATATAAGAATATAATTAGTATATTGGTATATTACAATTTAATAATAGTAATTCCATTAAGTTTAATAATACTTTAATATGAATTATATTTAAAATATCATTTTTCCTTATTATTGAAATATGGGTAATGAACTAAATAAGCTTAGAACTTTTACATTAAAATTTCTTTCAACATATTTTAATAGGAGCATTTGTATGGGATTTCAAATAGATTTTATTTTCTTTCACTTACTAATTTGCAAATAATTTTACAATGAGTTCTTAAATGAAGATAAACATAATAGGGCTAGAGCATAGATTTCTTTATTGGCATATTTAAAACTATTTAAAGCTTAAGTCTTTTCATCAACAAAACAAGAATGGTAAATGCTCTAGTATTCCAACTTTGCAATACATCTCCTTTGAGTAACAAAATGAGATTTAATATATGTATATTTTTAAAAAATTTCCAACTTTCCTCAAGAGGTGTTCAACAATCTTTCCATTAAGTTTTAAAGCAAGAACTACTAGCATTTCAATAAGATCAACTTATTCATAAGAGGTTCCAAGCCAAGTAAGAAGGAGAATAAATAGATTTTCTTCCTTTCAACCTTACTAATGAAGTTCAGAACAACTTTCCTTCAACATCTTGTTACAACACTTTCTACTTCATGTGGAAACAAATTTACAATAATGGAAGCTAAAATACAAAGTAATATTAAATTTTTCCTCCACTCAAGGTGGGTAAAATACATGGTGGCTTCACAATGTCATCAACAAGGCTCCAATGCTCCAAATATCAACAAGGTGGCTCCTCCATAGTTTTCTTGATTCACAAAAAAATAAGGGGAGGGGCAACACTCTCCTCCCAACCAAGATACCCAATGGAGAAGAGAAGCCATCCTCTCCATTGGCCCCCGAGCCCCAACCACATCACAATGGGAGAAAAATCCAACTCATGGCAACTACTATCTTCCACATAACTCAACATAAAATTTCACATTCATTCCATAATCCTTCAAAACAAAATCAACAACACAAAAAGAGGGAAAACAATCACAACAACAAGTCACAAGGCTTACCAAGAAATCCATAAGAGTAATACCTATGGGGAGGCCACTTATGCCTCCCAATGGGAATGGGTGCCACCTAAAAGCCTCCAATGCAAAACGCAATACCCCAACAACTCTTATGCCTCCCTCAAGTACCCCTTATCCCTCCATTCACTCTTATGCCTCCCTCAACTCTTATGGCTCCCTCAAGTAAAAACAAGAAGAAAATGCAAGCATTTCTCTTACTAGGTGGCACCCAACCCAAACTCCCTCCTCAAGCAAATGATCTCTTATGCATCCCTCAATTAAACTCCCCATAGTCTCCTCCCACTCCCAACTTAAGCATTCTACCCATTCCCAACAAGCATCTCAAACAACAATATTCAATACAACATAAATATAGATTCACATAACAAAAAGAAACATAATGCAAACAAAGGTGAAGCTCCTACCTTTCCATGGTAGAGCTTGCTCCAAGTATGAAGTCTCAATCCCTCCAAAGATCAAGCAAGCATCCACAGGCTCCAACAAAATTCCCACAAGTATCAACAAGTTCCAAAATTCCACAAACTCCTTCAAAATCCTCTCCTCTCCAAAATAAACAAGACTAAAATAAAACTTCCAACTCCGCAAAAAAACAAGAGGATCAAATAAATAGAGAAAATAGAGGGAGGGATGATGTGGCTCCAAGTAGGATGCCACCTCCTTTTCCCTCCACTCCATATCATTTGGTCAACATCAAATTCCAAAGCACCATTAATAAGTGGTTGAAAGAAAGGCAAGCACCTTACACACTCCAACTAAGCCCACTCCCCCAAAGGAAAAAATTAAATTTTGAAAGAAAGTGCAATTAATATTTTTACCCTTTTATCCCCCCAAAACACCTAAAAGTCCCTAAATTTGGCCTTCCAACCCATAGGTATGGTTGGCATGGGGTTTTAAGAGGTGTGGGACAAGTTTGACTTGTCCCACAAGCTTTGAAATTTTGCCTCCAAGGCCAAATTCGAGTTTCCCATGAGAGGTAGAGTGTGTTAAACTCAAACTCAAACACACATCAATCCACACAAAGTCCCAAGTAAATCAAATCCTAATAAATGAACTCTCTTAGGTCACATCTTTTAATTAGTTTAGGAAAATTTCAAATTAACTTAATTAACCCACTACAACCCATGGCTAACAAAGGGGTAAACTCCAATCCAAAGAATATGAATAATAGCACAAGTAAAATTTCACTTACTAAGAGCAACACATACAACATAATAAAAGGGAAAAATTAAAACAAAACAACACATGATCCCTAGGTCACAATTTTCCCTTTACCATATAATTCTAACACACACAAAATTACTTGTTGCCATGGTGACCTTAGCTAGATTCTTCTCGAATTCCGATGTGGTTATTCTCCACTCCCCAATATTGCTGTGAATATAATATACCTGCAGAACAGAGAATACCTCCTTCGGCATGTTGGCCACATTAAAACATTCATGCCAAATATACAATATAATCTAAAATAAACGAAACATGATTTACTATCATCTATGCAAGTACGATATCAGTAACACTTTCTAGCACATTTCTATTCCACATTTCATTTATGTCAAAATGATCATCACATTAGTCCAATTATCAAGTTGTACTCAAAATGATTAAACATATCACATGTCATAATTAGAGATAAATAACCCTGTCAAAAGTATACAAATATCGTCATCAAATGTCCACCAGTAAACCATATGCATCATATAAAGATCAAATCACTAACTGTCCAATGTCTATGATATCTACTAGCATGCTAAATTAAGAAGCCATAATAATCCATAAGTGAAGTAATCAGTCTTGAAAACAACAAAACAAAATGGTGTCGAAGGGAAGTGGGCACTACATCCCCCTCCGCTTAGACTCGACTTCCTCCTGGAAGTCACTAGAAAAGGTGTGGAAATTGTCCTCGTAACAAGGTAGCATCCTCCCAAGTAGCTGCAGTGTCATCATACCGGTCCGATTGGACCCGAACCTGATCAATCTCTCTATCGCGAAGGCCCAGGGTCCTGCGATCTATAATGTGCACAGTCTCCACCATCACCTGCCCCTGATCCTACACCTGTAATGCAGTCCAATCTAGCACATGAGAAGGATCATAAATATATCTCCTAAGCACAGAAAAATGAAACACATCATGGACGCGTGATAAGCTAGGTGGCAATGCTAGACGATAGGCCAAGGGACCGAGGTGCTTCAAGATCTCAAAGGGACCCACAAACCTAGGAGGAAGCTTAGAAACTTTTCCATAATGGATAGGGCTCTTATGCGGTCTGACACAAAGAAACACCTTCGTGCCCACCTCAAAACTATGATCTGTCCTATGCTGGTCTGCATACTTCTTCTGTCTATCATGCGCCTCCTGCAATCTCTTTCTGATCAAGGTAACCTACTACTCCATGTCCTGTAATAATGTTGGCCCAAGGGAAACCCTGTCCTCAATCTTATCCCAACTAAGAGGTGTCCTGCACTCCCTACCATATAATTCCTGAAAAGGAGCCATGCCTATAGAAATCTGGAAGCTATTATTGTAGGCAAACTCCACCAAATACAGATACTCCTCCCATCTTGACTGATGATCCATCACGTACATCTTGAGCATATCCTCCAAAATCTGATTCACCCTCTCTGTTTGTCCATCTATCTTAGGGTGATAAGCTGTACTGAAATTAATCATTGTCCCGAGGGCATACTGCATGGTGGTCTAGAAATGGGAGGTGTATAAAGGGTCACAGTCGTAAATGATCTTCTGCGAAATCCCATGTAATCTGACAATCTCATCAAGGTATACTCGTGCCACAGCACTTGTTGTATAGGTGGTCTTTACTGGAGAAAAATGAGCTACCTTCGTCAATTTATCCACCATGACCATGATGGCGTCGTGATGGTATCTCGACGTAGGTAATACAACGATGAAGTCCATGGAAATGGTGTCCCACTTGCACTCCTGTATGGCGTGAGGATAGAGAAGGCCAGCTGAATGCTGATGCACGGCCTTCACCCTCTGGAACTCTAAGCAGTGTGACACAAACAAAGCTACATCTCTCCGAAGTTCTCTCCAAAAATAAAACTGTCTCAGGCTGGCGTGCATCTTCTTCACCCCGGGATGGGCTGAATAAGGTGCACGATGAGCCTCTGTCAAGATGTCATGTCTCAAGCGTCCATCTATAGGAACATATATCCGACCTCTGTGTCTGAGAAGACCATCTGAATCGAATGAAAATCCATCAAATCTCCCCTCAAGGGGTCTCTGAGAGTCAATCTCTGCTCTGGCTGCTAGGTAGAAAGTATCCTGAGGAAGCTGCTGCAAGATCCTACTCCGTAAATCTGTGTCCACTGAGGTGGCCATAGCCACATGTCTCCACCTACTCAAGGCATCTGCAACCACATTCTCCTTCCCTTTCACATGCTCTATCTCCATGTCATACTGACAGAGTAATTCCATCCAACACCACTGACGAGCGTTGAGATTGGGTTACGTGAAGAGGTGGCGAAGACTCAAGTGATCAGTCCTGAGTGTAAATCTCTGGCCAAGAAGAAAATGTCTCCACCACACTAAGGCATGTACCACTGCTGCAAGCTCAAGGTCATGGGTTGGATAATTGAGCTCATAATCTATCAGTTTGCGAGACTCAAAGGCAACTACTCTACCCTCCTGCATTAACACACCTCCAAGTCCTGCCAAGGAAGCATCTGTGCAAACGTAGAACTCACCCTGAGGATCTGGCAGTGCAAGAATAGGTTCTCTCGTGAGGCATTCCTTCAGTGTACTGAAGGCCTGCTCATATCTATCTGACCATAAAAACTTCTTCCCTTTCCGCTGAAGGGAAGTGATGGGGTGCGTAATCCGAGAAAAATCCTTAACAAACCTCCTGTAATACCCTGCTAGACCCATCAACCTACGCACCTCGGTCACACTAGTGGGTGCTGGCCAATCCATGATGTCTTGAATCTTGGAAGGATCGACTACGATACCTTCCCCAGAAATGATGTGGCGCAAATACTGCACCTCAGGCTGAAAGAACGCACACTTCTCCAAGTTCCCGTAACGGCGCTGTTTGTGAAGACACTGAAGAACCTAGCGAAGGTGCTCCTCGTGCTCCTCATGTGTGCATGAGTAAACTAAAATGTCATCAAGAAAGATGAGCATGAAGCGATCGAGGAAGGTCCTGAATACCCCATTCATCAAACTCATAAATACCACCGGGGCATTCGTCAAACCGAAAGGTACTACTGTGAACTCGTAGTGGCCATATTGCATATGGAATGATGTCTTGTGAATATCCGTCTCCGCAATCTTGAGCTGATGGTACCCTGACTTAAGATCTATCTTAGAGAAAACTGTAGCCCCCTTCATCTGATCAAATAAATCATCAATACGTGGAAGGGGGTAACGATTCTTGATCATTACTTTATTCAGCTGACGGTAGTCGATACAAAACCAAAGAGATCCATCCTTCTTCTTTACGAAGATCATAGGTGCACCCCAAGGGGATACACTAGGACGGATTAGGCCTTTCTCCAGAAGGCCCTCAAGCTGCAACTTGAGCTCACATAACTCAGGAGTAGTCATCCGATAGGGTGCTCGTGAGATAAGCTCTGCGCCCAGAACTAGATCTATATGGAAGTCGATCTCACATGGGGGAGGTAACCCCAGTAGATCCTCTGGGAACACATCAGCAAACTCTGATAAGATGGGATGTTTATCGAGGGAGGGTCCTCTCGACTCATCCTCTGATCTATCACTGACCGTAATAGCAAACAACTGACATCCCTGTCGCACACACCGCTTAAGCTGCATAGCGGAGATGGTGCGAATGGATATGGCCCTCCTAACTCCTGATATCACTGAATCTACTCCGAGATCATCTATGCAAACAATAGTCTTATGGTAACAATCCATTCTAGCTCTGTGAGCAGACAACCAATCCATGCCTAAAATGATGCCATAAGATCCTAATGGAAGGATCCGAAGATCAGAAGTAGTGGTGAAGGGTCCCAAATCCACTACACACTCCTTGACTAAGGAGTCTACAGAAATTTTGGCTCCAGAAGCCATCTCAATGTCCCAACTACGGCCCTGCCTAACTTTCACCAGCCTACAACGCTCTACTAAGGATGGTGCAATAAAAGAATCAGAAGAACCATAATCAAATAATATAGAGGTGGAAATACCACCAATACTACCTGTCGTCTCAATCACAGTACTCTGATGCTCAGCCTGGCGGTTCTTGACCACTGCATAGATCCGATGACTCCATGCCATATCTCCAATAGTAGGCTCTGAGCTCTGTATCTTACCCTTGTTAGGGTTCTGTAGGCAATCTCTCCAATGATGTCCAACAACACCACAACCATAACAGCTGCCTGGTCCTCTCCAGTGGGAAGCAGCTCCAGCTGGTACTCTAGATGACTGAGATATAGATCCTGACGACCTGGCTATGGACTACTGAGGTCTCTGCTGATGAGCTCCCATTGACTGAGCTCTCGGCGCACCCTCTGTCCTGATGGGACCCCTAGGAGGAGGCCCCGTACTACATCCTCTCTGCGCATCAAATCTCTGAGGTGGTCGGTAAGGTGGGTGGGTCTGTTGCTGCTGCTGCTACTGTGGTGGCCTGAATGAAGCTTGCCCTGAACTCTGTCCACCCCGTGGAGGAGGAACTGACCCCTTCGACCTACCATCCTGCATCTGCTGGATACGGCTCTGAACTCTGTCTCTAGCCTGCTGCATCTTTTCCCGTGTCTCCTCTGCAATATAGGCCTTCTCCACGGCCTCTGCTAATGTCTGTGGGCAGTGAATGTGCACTGCACCACCTAAATCCAAGTTCAGGCCCCAGATGAACCTGTGAATCTGTACCTACTCATCCTGCATATAGTCGACATACTGGAGTAGGTCCAGAAATCAACTCTCATACTCAGCTACTGTCATCGATGCCTGACGGAGGTCACGAAACTCATCTATCTGCTGCAGTATAAATCTCCTGGGTAAATACCTGCTCCTGAAACGTTCCTCAAACAGCTCCTAGGTAATAGTCTCCGAGTCAACATGGAGCTTCTGCTCCTCGGTCCTCCACCAGACTCCTGCTCCATCCTTCAGAAGATGGATTGCAACACGAGCTTTCGTGTTGCTAGTACAAGGGCAGAGCTTGAAGCATCTGCTCAAGCTCACCAACCAGGCCTCTACCTGAAAACCACCTGTATCACCTGAATAGTGAGATGGTCGTAGCTTCAGGATCTCCCTGATATGGTCTGCAGCTGACGTATGACAAATCCTAGTTCTCTCTGCATGCTCCTCCCTCTATCTAGGGCTCCAAGACCTGTCCCTATGTCCTGAGATCCTGTCCCCATGTCCTCTCTGTGGTGACTCTGCCCAAGCCGACTCCGCATGGAAGTTCTCTACCCTGTGCTCCTCACTGTGTCGAGGGGATGCCTGGGCATCTACTGATGGCTCCAAACTATGTCTTGCAAATCGTCCTCCCAAGGGCTCTCTGCGTATAGCAGCATTGACATCTTGGAGTGTCTGCAAGATCTGAGGTAGGATGGTTGCTATGGCCTGCTCTGGAGGTGGTATATCTAGGTCTATATGAAGAGACCCCTCGCCCATTCCACGCCTCTTGCACAGATCAAGGCAAGAGTTAGTTCATCGTTCTAGGTCTTGTGCCAGTTTTCTAAATTTTTTGTTTCCTATAATTATCAACATTGTGGTTTTATATAAAAAAAATCAACTCTACACTAGGTTAAATGTTCATGTTTCGTGTTTTCTGTGTGTGCCCAAGGGTCCAAGCTTCGAACCCCCGGCTCTGATACCAAAATGTAGTGCCGTGAAAACAACGACGCTCACGACGATGACAACGACGATGACGACGAAATTGCTTTGATAAACACATAACCGAAATTACAACTATTTTTTTTTTTTGATAATGTATTTGTACCTGCCCTTGACGGACATCAAAAGTTTTATATTTTACATTTGAGGTATTATATTCAATCTTTAGTTTGATTACATAAATACTATATATATATACATTTAAAATTTCAAAAAGAGATATATATATATATATACCACCAGGTTTTTTTTTTTATGTTATAAACAAAAAGGCATCTTATTAACTTAATCGTAACTCACTTTGCAATTTAAACGAAACCATGTTTGAATTTTCCAAGGTTCAAGGTTAAGCCAATGTGCAACTTGGCAAGTCGACGATAACCGACTCAACTATTACTATAGTAGGAAAATTTTAATATAAATACATGGATGGACCTCATAACCAATGACGAGCTCCACGGAAAAATGAGTTCCAACAACATGCCACATCCACGTGGCCAAGGACCCGTTTAACTGGTAAGCGGCCATACAAACTGGTTTTCACATGGCTAAAGCCACTATGTGGAGACATATTAAAAGAATTTAGGTTGGAAATTATGTTTGGGTGGGGGGCGTGGGTAGCTCAACAAGCACCTGCCCTAACATTTAAAACCTATCCCTTGCGTGTTGACTAACTCTTGGGCCGCATGTTTAATTATTAATTGCGAAAAGGATTCGCAATCATCTGTCCCCGCCCCTTGTTTGGTCTGCCCACGGTTTCATTTGGCCTGGCCGCGCAGGTTAGAAAATGGTGGTTTAATATGGAGCTACAGACCAGAGGGAGGTGTGCCCGTGGCATTAAACATATAAAATTCATCTGTTTCATTTCTTGCATGTCAGGACCAAACCACGACATTCGGTCAATTTATCTTACCTTTTTTAGGGGAAACATAAAGTTTTATGAATCCATAGCAAAAAGGAGAGTGAGATCACGCTTAACAAATTCTAGTTCAAATAGATTAGAGCCTGAATTGCTGAATGACAGTGATGTTTTGCATTGTTCTGTAACATCGTGAAATGTGACAGGATTAGTCTACAGGATACTATGAATTTTATTTTCATTTACACAGTGGATTTGGAGGACTCTTAATGAAATAGTAGGACCAAAAGTCTACGGCAGCGGCCTGCACAGTATGGTAGATGCCTTCTTGGAGCACTTCCTATAGTAGGTTGTCCAACTATGTTGCTATCTGTTCAGTATCGAATGCATTTTTGAATTCGGGACCCACCTTCAAGGTATTTTATCAAAACCGATCAAGGACAGTAAGAGAGAGTTGCGAGGAGACTTGATGGAGTTTACTACATGACTCTCTATGGAGACTTACCAGTGATACGGTGCTAGCTCGAGGACGAAAATCTCATATTGGTGGATCTATTTCATATCCGACTGTACAGGATCGTAGTTTCCTTTGAAAAAAAAAAAAAAGATAGTTCATACGTAGGTTTGATTGCAAGCCTGTTAGGGCCATGCCGTAGGTTTTGTTTTAAATATATATATATAATTATTAGTATACTTTGTTAATATATATAAGAATATAATTATTATATTGGTATATTACAATTTACTAATAGTAATTCCATTAAGTTTAATAATACTTTAATATGAATTATATTTAAAATATCAGTTTTCCTTATTATTGAAATATGGGTAATGAACTAAATAAGCTTAGAACTTTTACATTAAAATTTCTTTCAACATATTTTAATAGGAGCATTTGTATGGGATTTCAAATAGATTTGATTTCCTTTCACTTACTAATTTGCAAATAATTTAACAATGAATTCTTAAATGAAGATAAACATAATAGGGCTAGAGCATAGATTTCTTTATTGGCATATTTAAAACTATTTAAAACTTAAGTCTTTTCATCAACAAAACAAGAATGGTAAATGCTCTAGTATTCCAACTTTGCAATACATCTCCTTTGAGTAACAAAATGGGATTTAATATATGTATATTTTTTCAAAATTTCCAACTTTCGTTAAGAGGTGTTCAACAATCTTTCCATTAAGTTTTAAAGCAAGAACTACTAGCATTTCAATAAGATCTACTTATTCATAAGAGGTTCCAAGCCAAGTAAGAAGGAGAATAAATAGATTGTCTTCCTTTCAACTTTTGATTCCATCTACATTACAACCTTACTAATGAAGTTCAAAACAACTTTCCTTCAACATCTTGTTACAACACTTTCTACTTCATGTGGAAACAAATTTACAATAATGGAAGCTAAAATAAAAAGTAATATTACATTTTTCCTCCACTCAAGGTGGGTAAAATACATGGTAGCTTCACAATGTCATCAACAAGGTTCCAATGCTCCAAATATCAACAAGGTGGCTCCTCCATAGTTTCCTTGATTCACAAAAAAATAAGGAGAGAGGCAACGCTCTCCTCCCAACCAAGATACCCAATGGAGAAGAGAAGCCATCCTCTCCATTGGCCCCCGAGCCCTAACCACATCACAATGGGAGAAAAATCCAACTCATGGCAACTACTATCTTCCACATAACTCAACATAAAATTTCACATTCATTCCATAATCCTTCAAAACAAAATCAACAACACAACAAGAGGGAAAACAATCACAACAACAAGTCACAAGGCTTGCCAAGAAATCCATAAGAGTAAGACCTATGGGGAGGCCACTTATGCCTCCCAATGGGAATGGGTGCCACCTAAAAGCCTCCAATGCAAAACACAATACCCCAACAACTCTTATCCCTCCCTCAAGTACCCCTTATCCCTCCATTCACTCTTATGCCTCCCTCAACTCTTATGGCTCCCTCAAGTAAAAATAAGAAGAAAATGCAAGCATTTCTCTTACTAGGTGGCACCCAACCCAAACTCCCTCCTCAAGCAAATGATCTCTTATGCCACCCTCAATTAAACTCCCCATAGTCTCCTCCCACTCCTAACTTAAGCATTCTACCCATTCCCAATAAGCATCTCAAACAACAATATTCAATACAACATATATATATACATTCACATAACAAAAAGGAACATAATGCAAACGAAGGTGAAGCTCCTACCTTTCCATGGTAGAGCTTGCTCCAAGTATGAAGTCTCAATCCCTCCAAAGATCAAGCAAGCATCCACAAGCTCCAACAAAATTCCCACAAGTATCAACAAGTTCCAAAATTCCACAAACTCCTTCAAAATCCTCTCCTCTCCAAAATACAAAAGACTAAAATAAAACTTCCAACCCCCAAAACAAACAAGAGGATCAAATAAATAGAGAAAATAGAGGGAGGGATGATGTGGCTCCAAGTAGGATGCCACCTCCTTTTCCTTCCACTCCACATCATTTGGTCAACATCAAATTCCAAGGCACCATTAATAAGTGGTTGAAAGAAAGGCAAGCACCTTACACACTCCAACTAAGCCCACTCCCCCAAAGGAAAAAATTAAATTTTGAAAGAAAGTGCAATTAATATTTTTACCCTTTTATCCCCCCAAAACACCTAAAAGACCCTAAATTTGGCCTTCCAACCCATAGGTAGGGTTGGCATGGGGTTTTAAGAGGTGTGGGACAAGGTTGACTTATCCCACAAGCTTTGAAATTTGGCCTCCAAGGCCAAATTCGAGTTTCCCATGAGGGGTAGAGTGTGTTACACTCAAACTCAAATACACATCAATCCACACAAAGTCCCAAGTAAATAAAATCCTAATAAATGAACTCTCTTAGGTCACATCTTTTAATTAGTTTAGGACAATTTCAAATTAACTTAATTAACCCACTACAACCCATGGCTAACAAAGGGGTAAACTCCAATCCAAAGAATATGAATAATAACAGAAGTAAAATTTCACTTACTAAGAGCAACACATACAACATAATAAAAGGGAAAAATTAAAACAAAACAACACATGATCCCTAGGTCACAATTTTCCCTTTACCAGATAATTCTAACACACACACAATTACTTGTTGCCATGGTGACCTTAGCTGGATTCTTCTCGAATTCCGATGTGGTTGGTCTCCACTCCCCAATATTGTTGTGAATATAATATACCTGCAGAACAGAGAATACCTCCTTCGGCCCTGTTGGCCGCATTAAAACATTCATGCCAAATATACAATATAATCTAAAATAAACGACACATGATTTACTATCATCTATGCAAGTATGATATCAGTAAAACTTTCTAGCTTATTTCTATTCCACATTTCATTTATGTCAAAATGATCATCACATTAGTCCAATTATCAAGTTGTACTCAAAATGATTAAACATATCACATGTCATAATTAAAGATAAATAACCTTGTCACAAGTATACAAATATCGTCATCAAATGTCCACCAGTAAACCACATGCATCATATAAAGATCAAATCACTAACAGTCCAATGTCTATGATATCTACTAGCATGCTAAATTAAGAAGCCATAATAATCCATAAGTGAAGTAATCAGTCTCGAAAACAACAAAACAAAATGGTGTCGAAGGGAAGTGGGCACTACATAATATTTGGAAGATCAAACACAATCTCAACTATCTTGTTACAAACCTAATAGAGAAGGTTCAGAGCATCCTATAGAATTCTTCATTCAAAGAGTGAAATATTATGAAGTAAAGTATTATTTCATTGAAAAGCATGTTATTTTTGTCATTAGGATCTTGAATAAGTTCAAACACTTGGTATCAAACAATAAAATTCAACTGCTAGTGTCTCATGTTGGTGTCAAGGACTTTCTCCTAAACAAGGATTTGAAAGAGAAGAGAACAGGATGGCTCACTCATGAAATGGAGTATGATATTGAAATCAAAGTGACCAAGCTGGTTCATGGAAAAGGTTTGTGTGAGAAGCTAGTTTCCAAAAAACTAGTTGAGTCAACAGATGAAGAAGAGGTTGTCTTGCTATTACTAAATGAACAAGAGAAGCCAACTAGTGATACACCCATTCCATGCTGGAATCAAGACATAGTGGATTATCTCCAAATTGGTTTGTGCACTCCAGAATGGAACAAAGAAAAGAGGAGATACTTTAGATTACATGGCATTCCATATGTTCTTATTGATGGTGTTTTTGTTCAAGAAGGACATCAACGATGTTCTATTGAGATGTATTGGAACAAGTCGAGTTGAGAAGATATTACATGATTTCCATAATGGGGAAATAGGAGGACAGTTTTCTCCACGAGTAATAGCTCTCAAAATAATGAAGGATGGTTACTATTGGCCTATGTTGTTTAATGATTGCTACTTATGGATTAAAAAAAAGCAAAAAATGTGCATTCTTCATAGGGAAGGAAAGGTTAGCATCCATGACTCTTCGTATAATTTCAGTAAATCAGCCATTCATGTAATGGGGAATGGAATTTATTGGAATAATTAAACCAAATTCAAGTCAAGGCCACAAGTGGATACTTACAACAACAAACTATTTCACCAAGTGGACTGAAGCAATGGCACTTAAGGAGGCAAATGAATCCAGTGTCTTGGATTTCTATTAAGGGATAGTCACAAGGTTTGGTGTCCCCACTACTATCATATCAGATAATGATTTTGAATTCCTTGGCACAATAATCACTAAATGGGCCGTTAAGAATGGTGTATTCCTCAACACTTCATAAAAATATTACCCTCAGGGTAATGGCCAAGCAGAATCTACAAATAAGAACCTGCTAACAATCATAAAAAGAACTCTTGATGAGAATCAGAGAACTTGGCACACAAAGCTCAAATTAGCCCTATGGAATGATACGATCACACCTAATAGGTCTAAAGGAAGCTCTTCATTCAAGCTTGTATAAGGAAAATAAGTAGTTCTACCTATATCACTTGAGTTGCCAGTATTAGAAATCATCAAATAGCTGGAACTACCTGAGTTTGAGCCCACAGAAATCAGATATGTAGATCTGATGGAACTGGAAGAAGTAAGATAACATGTAGTGTAGCACCATGGAGAAGTATCAAACATTGATCAAGAGGAGCTTTGAAAAGAAATCTAATGCTACGAAATTCCAGGTAGGAGAATTAGACCTGAAGTGGGATGTTGATCGTGGAAAGCCAGGAAAGCATTCCAACTTTTAATGCCATATGGAGTGGTCCATACATGATAACTGAATGTAATGGTAGTAATGCCTTTGGAATGGCTAAGTTGGATGGTGAAGAATTAAAAATTCCATTCAATGGAATCTATCTCAAAAATTTCTACTAAAAGTATAATTTCTCACTTTTGTACATATTAGTCTAGGATTTCCAATTCCTCCAAGTGCTTGTGCACATTTTTTCTATTATTGGGATAGGTTCCATTTCCCTAAGTTAAAGTGCACATGTTATATTTCTTCTAGTGTATGTTTTATATATAGTTCATCGCGCTTCAGGGAAAAGGGAAGTTATGAAGAGAGAGCTCATGGTTACCTGCAATATTTATAAATTTCAGATTCAAACAAATGCAGAGCAGCTAAAACTAGATGTTGAGGTAGGATTGATAGATACTCATCATTTAGCCCCCATGGATCACAGTTGTAGAAATGGATAAGATCTGGATTTCAAGAAATTATCTACTCTCAAAAACCTTGACTTAAAGATTTTCTTACAAAGGATGAGAGTACAAGAAGTGGGGAATAGTTCAAAGTTTAACGGAAGTGTTTCAATGACTTGGAGATGCAGGTTTTCAAGCTTTAGATAAGATTTTAGATCACCAAGTAGACTCCATGCCCAATGGACTGCTAAAGGAAACTGGTCCTACTTCATCTGGAAGGAAGATAACCCTATTGAGTCACCAAATTGTTATCTCGAACTCACCCCTTGAGGTAAATTTGGATAAAATGCATAATTCCTTCAAGCTCGACCAAGTATAAATGGTGAAGGGAAAATTTTTTGGATTTTAGGCTACCTCTTTGCTTTCCTCTACCTTCCCTGGCCAAGAAAAAATTTAAAGAGTTGGAAAATTTTGAAAAACTTAGAAAAAATGAATTCAAGGACTTTTTTTAATTCATTGGGGCTCTGGAGGCTGTGGATGGTACCAATGCGGATCGTACTAAGGTTTTTTGTACCTATTTTAGGGGTGAAATGCAAACGAATTACTGTATTGTGGGTTTTTCACAAAAAAGTGTCTCGGGCCGCACAAGTTCAACCGGGAGAGTTGAGATGTGAAAAGGAGAAATAACTAAAATGCAAAGGAAATAATGTATTGCGGAAAAATTAAAAAAAATTGTCCCAGGTGGTTTGCGGGACTATGGGACAGTTGGGACCCGAAAAGGTGAAATCGCAACAAAATAAAGGAATCAGAAAATGTGGAAGTTTTTGTCCCAGGCAGTCTGTGGGACACGATGGGACATTGGTACGTGTGAGACCCGCAAATATGAAATACCCATAGAAAGAAGGAATCAGGGTTTTTGGAGCAAAGAAGCCCACACAGTCTAAGTGTAGCTAGGACATGCATTCCCCGTAAAGATGAAATAGCCGCAATATAAAGGAAAAGTTGATGTCCGACCTCCGAACTTCAAACAACCACAAATTTTGACCCAGAGCTCTAATTTTCATGAAATAAAAGAAACATCTTCAGCTCCATTCAATCAAATGGTCATTCCCATTAAATGATAGAAATCCCTAGTAGACCCAAAACAACTGCCCACACCCAAAATGTCGTATCTTTTGCAATTCTAAATGAAAATTCAAAAAATTGGTATCGTTGGAATCATGGTTCTAATCCAAACACACAAAAGTCAATAAATCTAGAATCTGATGAATAATTGATGGATATTTCATTAAAAACGTGGCTAGGATCATAACAGTGTTTTAATTTGGTAGTTAGGGTGCATTAAATGAAGCATACGTAGACATTCGTCATTCCTAAAAGATATGGGATAGTATGGGGGGACCTTTTACAAGCAACACACCATTATTTAAATCCATTTATGACATCTTGCAAGTGGTGGGAAGAAAAATTTCAAGATTTTCACTCATCTCTCTTTCTCTCTCTCTTTCTCTCTCTCCTCTCAGAATTCTATAAATTGGAATGTTGGGCTCATTGTAAGGGGATATGGTTTTTTAGTAGAAAAAATCTATCAAGTTTGTTTTCTGAAGCCAATGTGATGTAGGCCCTTGTAGTGGATTCCTTGTATGGTGATCCAGGTCCTTATTCTATAATAGATTGGACTGTGCATATCAATGAAGCATTAAATACAATTTTGTGGATGTATCTTCCCATGTTGTGTTTGTTTGCATTCTCTTTTCTCCTCCAATCTCATTTCATATATATTGTTTCTATTTATTCTCTTTTTAAGGATTTATTATCATTGTGTATGTTTGAAACATTGTTGTGAATGAATTTGCTAGACTGTGGAGAACTATTATCACCCCTTCTAGTATTTACATTGCTTAAATTTTTCACACATTGGAAAACTATCCTCATTCCCTCCATGTTCCAGTGCATCACCGCTTTAGTGTAGGATTTTTTTTCATGTAATATCTCTCCCTGGTCCCTTTGAAAATTAGATTAGGAAAAGACAGTTTTTCTTGCATTAGAGTAGATTGTGGAAGTTAGTTTAGAAGAAAGAACCAATTATCTCTGGAGGTCTAAATCAAGTAGCAAGTCCCACAACTTGGACATAGTACCCATGTTATTCATTCACACTATGAGCTCAAGCATACACACTTGTGAAAACCTTAGGGTGATGTAATTCAGTGATAACATGAAGGAGAGGTGGTGAGCTGGGTTGAGAAGTTGAGTAGGTAAAGAGAGCTCAGAAAGGAAGACCATGGAAAAGAGCTCGCAGAGTGTGCCAAGTTAACGTAGCTCAGTCGGGAGGGCATCTTCAAGAGACACGTGTGGAATGGTGGTCAAGCCTATAGAAGGATGTATTCGGTTCTTTGAGATAGATAAATGCAAATCGTGTTAATGGAGCCACTCGGCACTACTAATTCGTCACTCACATAGTGGATGGATCGGATATGGAGATTGGTCGAGTATCTCGATGTCTATCTCAGTATAAAATTATAGGTAAGCTCTGGGTCAAGATATTTTAGAAGAAAAAGAATAGGTAATGCATTAAAGTGGAATAATAATTCGTGGCAATACACAATGAAGCCAGATTCAAGATGTAAACAAAGTTGATGACGTGAGCTTACAGGTGGGTAGGCCAATTTTTCCATAGCTCTACGTTTTACACACTCATGAGCATAGGGATCCATACAAATACATAAGCAACTCGATGAAGAATGAACATGCATGATATAAAAAGTACTTAAAGGCTTCGTGTTGAAAGGGAGATAACACCGGCTGCAATACAGTATCAACTCGTGACAAAAGAAAGAATCAATTTCGAATCTCACCTAAAAGAGATGGAAGTTGGGCTTGTGGGAAGATGGCATAGCCATTGAAATATTAGGGACAAATCATATGGTGAGTGACCAAGTTGTCCTGAGTTGGTTGACCTATTGTGAGATCATCTTAGGATCATGTGGAAAGTTATATTTTCGAAGTTGATCATCGATAAAGGAGTATCAATCCACCTAAGCTAATTAGGAGGACTCATGTCAATGTCAAGCTTGTTAGAGGTCAGTGAGAAGAGGGAGGAATCTCATTTAGTGATACTTCATGGTGATTCAAATGGATATCGCTTCATGCATAAGGATGAGTCTTTTGGAGATAAAGCCATATCGATCCATTGAATGTGAGCATCTCGGCGGATGGTCGTTATAAAAGAGTATATTAGGGAACTTGATCATTCCAATTCGGTGTGAAAATTCATAGAATGGCTTAGAAATTGAGGTTCTCGAGCGTGGTTTGAAGAATTAACTCAGCGGCTGAGGTAGGAAGAATAAGGGGTCTATTTGTGTGTGAATCTTGTAAGTTGAATGCATTCAAGATTTATGCAGAGTGGAACATTGAAGGGGAATCAGTGAAGTAAATGATAAGTTCACACCAAAGGGGATTCATGATCAAGTTGGAACCATTCAAGACATTTGATGCAAAGAGGTCAAGCTCCGAATTCTTGTGTTTGGGCTTGTGATGAAGGTGGCTCAGTTGGATTTAAGGCATAACTCCGAGACTGAGTCAATATTAATCAAGAAAATCACTCGATGTCTCTTCCAAAGAGCATGGTGAATATATCTCACGATGTGGGTGGCTTTACTTAATGTGTGGAACTTGGTAAAATTCATGTGAAGCTCACCAAGTCAGAGGGAAGCGAGCTCAGAAATAATGGGAAGAGTTTGGTGGAGAGTTATTTGGTGATGGTGAGCTCAGTACAAAATGGAGCTTGATTCGTAATTGGAGCTCGCTCACGTTGATGAAAAAGATCAACGTGGAATAGAAGGAGATAGGATTTTTCATGGTGAATAGCTTGATGTAGTGGTGGAAGAGCTCATCGCCCATCTCGAAGAGTTGGCTCAGTGATCCAACAACTGAGTCAGGCTCTTTTTTGGCCTTTTTATCATGATTCCCCCTTTCAGCAGAAACTGATCAATAGGGGGCCCACCAAAAAATGTAATTAAATTAATATTTTTTTTAATAATATTTATTATTATTATTATTAAAAAAATTATTTAAATATTCTTTTAATTAATTGATAAGATTAGGTCAACTGGGCATTAATGGCACATGATCGAAGCTTCTCGAATTGGTTCAACCAACTGTAATAAATACATTTTGTGGTTTCAATTTAGGAAGGGAATTTATGAATCTTTCTTTCCTCTCTCTCAAATTATTCTATAAATGTAATTTGGAAGCTCATTCCAAGGGGTTCCAACAGGTCAAACTAGTTGGATAACTAGATATCCTAGGCAAGTGCAAATTTTTCAAGAGTTCTCTCCCTTCTACAATTTGCTCTTTTACGTTGAGAGAACTTTGAAGCTTGTTTTTCAAGATTGTAATGGTAACCATTGTCTGTTTTAAATTTATGAAGCATTGTGCACATTGTTGAAGTAATAAAATTTTGATTTTTGTGACTAATCTCAGTCCTTTCATCCTTCTATACTTCTTTGTACCTTATCTCATGCTTGCAAGAACACTGTGCAAGTCTAAGTTTCTGTTGCAATTTTTTGGAGTTCTGTGCTTATCAAGTGGTGGAGTATTACATGAATTTGAGTTATGGTTCCCATTCACCCTTCTCAAGTTCATCCTTTTTCACTTGAAGACTGATAAATTGTTGTGACTGATTGAGTTTAACAAAGGGAACACATGCTTCCTAGTCTTTGGTATTCTTTCACCCTCTCTAAGTTGCAGTAGGTGAAGTTGACTTGTGGTGCACACACCCTCTTCAAATTAACCCTTCCTAAGTCTAGAAAAACCCTTTATTTGGTTCATAACCATCCCTAGTATAGTTTCATTTCTTATGAATATCTTTCCCTAAAACCCATGAAATGTTAGTATAGGTCTAGATAACCATTTTATTGGACTAGGAGTAGTACAACACTTAGTTTAGGAAGAGGAATCTGACCTTCACTAGAGGTTCACTTTGAGCCAAAGTCCCACCACTTGAGAGGAGATACCATGTGTCCCAATGACACCGGATGTCCTATTCACATTTTGGCCATTCGGAGGGTGCAGTGATTTGGCAAAAATAATTTTTCGCATGCACAATGGGATAGATTTGGTACTTCTCTTCTCACTTACACAAGTCACAGTACTTGGAAAATCTATATCTGCAGATTCAAAATCTCAGTGCGTTAACTTATATGAAGAATTCACAAAAGAGAATTTTCAAAGCAAGGAAATTATCAGCATATCAAAATTTCCTTATCTCCTCCAAAGAGAAGAAGAAGAGGCATTTCAACATAACTAGTTACAGCTTTACCTCATAGAGGTCATTCAACTCCTCCATACGAAAGGTTTCCTCCACCGAGGAATAATCAACCTCTTGCTACTATGGCACGAAACCAATTTTTTCCCCCTTTCAATGCAAGCAGTCCTCTTCCATTGGCTCAACGTGACCCTATACCTATTGTGCCACTCAAAATTTTACCGTTTTACACAGGGGAAACTCACATTACTCCAGTGGAACACATTCTTGATGTAGTCATCATTTTTGTAGTACATAATATCATAGAGGACAACGTTGGGGTTATTTGGCGAAAACAATTTTTGGCATGCTCGATGGGACAGAGTTGGTGCTTCTCTTCTCACTTACACAAGTCAAAGTACTTGGAAACTCTATATCTGTGGATTCAAAATCTCAATGTGTTAACTTATACAAATAATTTGCAAAAAAGCATTTTCAAAGCAAGGAAATTATCAGCATATCAAAATTTCCTTATCTCCTCCAAAGAGAAGAAGAAGAGGCATTTCAACATAACTAGTTACAGCTTTACGTCATAGAGTTCATTCGATTCCTCCATATGAAAGGTTTCCTCCACCAAGGAACAATCAACCTCTTGCTACTATGGAATGAAACAATTTTTTTCCCCCTTTCAATGCAAGCAGTCCTCTTCCGTTGGCTTAACGTGACCCTATACCTATTGCGACACTCAAAAGTTTACCCTTTTACACAGGGTAAACTCATGTTACTCCAGTGGAACACATTCTTGATGTAGCCATCATTTGTGTAGTAAATAATATCACAGAGCATAATGTTGCGATTAGACTTCTTGCTACCTCTTTCAAGGGAAAATCACTTCAATGGTTTTGAGGGTTAAGTGTTGGCACTATAACACCTTGGGATGAGTTAGGAGAAATTATATGTAATAGTTTAAAGAAAAGAGTGATCACCTATCACATTTGAAAAAAATCACTACCATGAAGAGAGCTCCCAAGGAATACATGAGTTATTTCAACTTCCAATTCTAGAGGACTTGGAATAGGATTCCTACACTCATAAAGCATTCTCGAAATAATGCATTCTTGTACTATTTGTGAGCCTTAATTAGAGATGTAGTAGTTATGATCTAGTCCATGGGAGGGACTACATTACCAGATGCCTATGACGTTGCTATAAGAGTGGAAAATTCCTTGATTTAGGCTGGAAAGATAGCTCCACGACTGCCAATATTGTTGTCTATGGATCTTACAAATAATTAGCCTATCATTGCTCCTATTCCAAAAGCCTATAATTAACCAGCTCATTCTACCCTTGCCGCTTCAAATGAAATGTTTGAAGTCAAGTTATGTGCAAGTATACTTTGATTAATGCTAAATCAAATGAAGCAAAAACAACCACCTAAAATAGTTCTACAATTGAGCTAAAAAAAATCATAAACACCATCAAGATAGAGAACTAAGCAAGATCTAAACTAACAGTATAACTTTGAAAACATGAGATCAAAACTATGCATGTTATTTTAACATCTCTACTCTCCTAGATTACCAACAAGAATGAATGGACCTATTTATCTCTAATGGCAATCAAAAATTGCTTTGTTTGATCCTTAAAGAATGTAAGAATATGAAGGTTTATATCTTAAAAATGGTGACCTATCAGGAAAACAAAAGGCAAGCTCTTAGTCTCTTTGCTATATGCTTTCCATTTTCTCTCTTAAGAAGTTTTAGGTGTAGGTATAAAGGTAGAAGGAGGGCTCCTTTTACAGCCCAATGGATAAAGGAAACACTTCATCCCTTTGCATGTGGGATAAAGGTAAAACATGATTAGGAATGGATAAGGTTTCTTTATTAAAGGTAACCTTACTTTAGAAGGGTTTAATTTATGCTTACCAAGTCATGGGAGTTGGGGGGTGTTTTAATTAATCAAAGGTGATTAACTAATAGGTAGATGTAAACATATAGAAGATAATTAGAGGAATATTAGTACGATTTAGGCTATTAGAAGGGGATTAAATCATTTAAATATTGATTTATTGGTTAAATTGAAGGGAAAGCTAATTAATTAATAATAATTAATTAGTCTTGGTAGAAGGGGTGATTTATTAATGAAAGGTCGTTAATTAGGGTATTTGTTGCATAGGCGACTTAATTAATTAGCTTAGTGTAATTAATTAATGATGATATAAGGGAAAATGAGTGATTTTGATGATATTTCGTTGATTTGTGAGAAAGACGATAATTAACACAATTTAAGTATTTAAATTACTTGGGCATAATTATGGGTGTCTACATTGGCCCCTCTTTCGGGTGGAATAAGTGACGCCACTTCAAAGATAGTAGACAGGTGCAATTTTGAAGAGGTAGAAGAAAAATTAGTAGAGGTGAGAGATGCCCCCTCGATTCTCGATGGGGTGATGAAAGAAGACGATCGACGACCGAAAAAGGTGAGAGATAGATAGAAGAATGGGAAGAGGCAAGATGCCCCGGTAAGATGGAAGAATAGGGGTGAGAGGAAAGTGATGTAGAATGAATATGGAGGAGGGGAGAGAAGAGCTTAGCCTCTAGCTATTGTGTATTGGAAAAATTTCGGTGTCATCATATTTCCATAAGAGCTACGTCATCGGTCCTTATGAAAAATATAAGCATACAACAAAGTAGAACGACATGAAAATCCATACTATGAATGATTGTCCATTTCTGAAAACACCAACTCCATGCAACATACAAAATGTAATGCAATACAAGAAAGTGAAAGATTTCTAACTCCATGCAACATGGGAAGAGGCAAGATGCCCTGGTAAGATGGAAGAATAGGGGTGAGAGGACAGCGATGTAGAATGAATATGGAGGAGGGGAGAGAAGAGCTTAGCCTCTAGCTACTGTGTATTGGAACAATTTCAGTGTCATCATATTTCCATAAGAGCTACATCATCGGTCCTTATGAAAAATATAAGAATATAACAAAGGAGAACGACATGAAAATCCATACTATGAATGATTTTCCATTGCCAAAAACACCAACTCCATGCAACATACAAAATGCAATGAAATACAAGAAAGTGAAAGATGCCTAACTCCATGCAACATAGAAAATGTAATGTAATACGAGAAAGTAAACAAGCTAAACTAACAGAGAAACATAATATAATGTTTTTATTATCAAGCTTCAATTAAGACCTGTGTAAATTAATGACAAGGGTTGATGATGGTGCCCCAAGCAAGGATACATGCGAGGGGAATAACGGAGGACACTTGGGTCTGATGGAAAAGAAATGTACACTACGAAATAGTACCAGGAAACTCGTTGTGCCCCAAAGTATGGATGAAGGAAGCAACCTAGCTTTTTTTGATGGAGGTAGATCGAGATGATCCACAAGTCGTACACATAAACAAGTGAGAACCAAAGAATGACGTTTTGTAGGATGATTTTCAATTTTTAGAAGTTTTCTTAAACATGTTTGAATGTTTTTGATGATTTTTCTAACATATTTGAATGTCTTGGTTGATTTTGAAATTTTTATGAAACTATGTAAAAGAATATAAGAAAGCGTGGATGCCCCTAGTGATAGATGGGATGTACAAGGGCATAAGGCCACGTGTGTATGAGAAAGGTGAAGATGCAAAAAAATTCCCGAATGATTAGGTGGGAGTATTTAAAGGTAAACTCTTCACAGGTAGAAGTGGGGACCCAAGGCCATTATGGATAGGTTCAACATGATGGTGAACGTAAACCAATGAAGTACTGGGAAGAAGCAAGGATGCCCCCAACGTAATTTGGCCTACAAGCACATGATAGAAAGGAAGGAGAAGATTATTTTTGTCGAAGGGGACAAAGGTTTCCACAAACATGGAAAACAAGTAATCTTATACACACGGATGTTCTGAATGAAGTATAAGAATGATGTGAATGATATGAATGTAGCTTATAAGCCTCGCGATGAAGAAGTGATTAGCCAAAGGCATAAATCGTGAGATGAGATATGGACTAGAGTAAGAGTCTGAACAAGGTCCAAACAAGACACTTGGTAACATAATAATGTTGTTTACTCATAGAGATCTAGTGTGTGCACGTGAATTTTATTACCTCTTGAAGTGAAGATTTAATAGACAACAAGTGAAGAGACCCTAGTCAATGTGTAGGAATGATTTATTTTGATAAGTGATTTTGTGAATGGAGGGTGAAAGGATAGCCGTACATTGCTCCGCTGAAAGCAAGGCATCCATAGCCCCGACGGAGATGTATTTGATTCTAATCACAACATTGCTCTACTGCTAGTCAAGTGTCCATTGCCTAGATAGAGATTATTGGAAATACCCCAAGAGAGAGTTATATATTAATTTGCTTTTGCTTTGTAGCTTTTAGCTTTTGAGTTTTGATTGATTTTGATTCTTTTACTTTCTGAAAACGTATTTCAGCTCTCTTATTTGACAAGGGGTTAAGAACCATTGATGGCTCGATGGAAGGAGGTGGAAGTGATTGTGATGACGACATTGGCTAGTGTCAACAAATCTGTCCAAAATTTCTTTGCCACAAGTTTATTAGATGTTTGAATGTGATAGGATCTCCATGAGGTCATTCATTCTTTAATTTACCAAGGTGATAAAAGACAAGGGGCAAACAGATACCATAGAGATAAATGTCACAAAAATGCATGCGAATAAGCTAACCAAAATATCACCGAAGGGATGAAAATTGTAGGAAGACTTGTAGAAGAATAGCAAGGAAGGGAAGAAAGAAATATCCATGTGTATGCAACACCTAATTACAATGTTTGATCTTTGTACCTTTGATTTTTGTTGTTGTTTTTTTTTCTCATGTTTTTTTTGTATTTTTGCATTGTTTTTTATTTTTAGATTTTTGAGATATATATATATATATATATATATATATATATTGAACTGTTGTTACTAACAAAGTCACTTTGTGTGATAAGATCCAACAAAGATGTTTGCGACATCCTTGATAAGGGAGACTAAGTGTGTTTGTTTATCAAGAGTCATGTTTTCCCCAATCTCGATAATCATTGTGAGTTCACACTCAACAAAGGACTGTGATTTATGCTGAAACATGGATTTTTTATGCGGGAGCTTGAGTTCCCTATCAAGAGGTTTATGCACTATGCACCATACTTGATGGTTATGTTGATGTGCGTTCTTAAATCGTGCTTGATTTACAACTTTGAGATTGTTCCATTTGTTGGGGGATTTTGAGCTCTTGGAAGTTTTGACCTGAGCTTGATAATGAACCTGTTTGGGTTTCTTATAAGTTGACGCTTGAATTTTCTAACCTCGAGAAGGATAAGAATGCAAACATTTACGATTGATGATAGGAATGATAGAAATGGTAGTGGGCTTGCCACAACCATTGATAGAAGAAATATCTGATAGATGAAAAGGATACGGTCCAAGAATTGAAGAGGATGGGCTACCAGGAGGTGAGCCACAGATAGAAGGTGAAAGGCTACTAGGATGTGGCCCAATAATAGAAGAAGAAGGGCTACTAGGACGTGACCCATAGATGTAAGATGATGGACTGCCAGGATGTTGCCCAAGAATAGAAGATGATGGAATACTCGGGGGTGATCCGTACATAGAAGATAAGGGGGCTATTTGAACGTGCCCCAATAATCAAAGATAATGGGCTAATAAAAAATGTTTCACAAATAGACGAGGGAGGGTTACTAGAAGGTGACCCACACCTAGATGAAGATGAAAGGCTACTTGGCACTGACCCCACAAAAGATTGTGATTGAGGAATTATGATAGACGAAGAGTTATTTGGTGATAAGAATATAGGCCGTGGATCTATGCAAGACGAAGGAGTTTCATCACATAATGAATAATTTGAAGATGAAAGAATAAGAGTAGGATCAAGTTTACATGATCTGAGGCTCTTCCTCTATTTCTTGATCAAAGGAATAAACCTTTTTCCTCACAATATGTAGACGCATCAAAGTCTAAAGAGAAATCCCTTTTTGTAATCTACTAAAGTAATATCTTCATATGCCCCTATAAAATGCCCTGATTGTTTCTTCATTCTGAAAGAGATCAATCAATATAAGTTGTTGATCAATGCTTAAGGTTTTATTGGAAGAAATATGTTCACTTGGTGTGGAATACTTGGAATATGTTTGATGATTATTGATAGAAGAAGATGATGTGGGGGACAAAGGATATGTGTAGCTAGATGTCTCAGGAGTAGAAGAAGGTGGTGTGGACCTACCTATACAATGGTGTGTCATATGTAAAATAGTAGTATTAAGTCCAAATTCTGTAGATTGTAATGCATGGGTCGATTCAGATGTTTGTCTGGAAGGAATTTAAGTCACACGAATCTTCATAGAAGGAAGATTCCATGGGGGTGATTGATGAAGAAGGTCCTGCAAAGAAGGGGAGGACTGTGATTCAAGAATCGCATTAGGTGAATGATGACAAGGTTCCTGTGAAGAAAGAGAGGACCATGATTCAAGAATTGTATTATACTTCGGATTGGAGGGATTTGGAGTCACGTGTATCTTCAAAGGAAGAATATGTTGTTGGGGCAACTGATAAAAGGGGTCCTGCGAAGAAAGGGAGGACTGTGACATAAGATTTGCATTAGATGATTTATGAAGAGGTTCCTTCAAAGAAAGAGAGGAGCATGAGTTAGGAGTCACATTAGATGACTTAGGAGTTGCATTAGATGACTTAGGAGTTGGATTAGATGAATCTGAGTAGTAGTTTAGATCTGAATCCTCAGAAGAGTCAGAGAAAATATTTGGATTGGAATCCTCAGAAGAAGAGGGAAATGTTTGGATTATAATTGGAAGAAGAGTGGGGGGGAACTCGAATAATAATTTGGATCAGATGTGTCTAAATCATACCACTGACTATGATATGAAGGTGGGGAATGAGTTACTTGAATGGGTTATCTAGCGTGAAGAACCAATTGAGGTTTTGTCATGATGGGCATCATTTGATGTGAATGCCAAAATTTGGATTCCTTATTGTCATAAGCATGAGAAACCACGCGATAATCAATCATCTCTTGTGTCATTTAAGCACAAATGTCTAGACCTAGATAGTGCAATCAAACTTCTTCCAAGTGAAGAAGGCTCCATGTTGATTTCGGCAGCACAATGGTAGCCAACTAGAAATTCATTATGTACGGAGATGCATGTGTGATTTTTCAAAGGGGGGCTAAGGAAAATAAACATCGTGATGATGCAATCTCGATGAGATCAAAAGGGATTGTCCTAGAAAACAAGTTTTCTCAATGAATAATCATAAAGACCAATCACAAAAGTGTGAAACACAAATCCAATCAACAAGGAACTACTCCCTATGTAAAGTGCATGTGAAAAGTGATAGTCTGATGCAAAAATGATCAACACAATGGTAATATTTACGTCAAGCTCAAAATTAACAAGGCGTAAATATTAACAAAGGGTACATGTGACTCCCAATCAAAGGATACCATGACAAGTTTAATAACCAACCAGGCCTAAATGTTAAAGGGTGAGGATTAAGAACGTAAGCCATGTAACCACACCAATTGGACACGTTAATCAATATTTATGAAGAAGCAAGATATTAGTGTCAAAGTGGTGTCAAAACGATGAAAACAAAGTAAGTGACACTCTTCAATATTTTGGACAATGTTTAAATCCAAACGAAGTCATGGTATACTGAGGATGTGTTAAAATGTGCACAGCGTAACGCCAAAATGTAGATACTTAGATCACATTTATGAAAAACATGACATAAGTATCTTAACTTTGTCGAGACAATGCACACAGGGTAACACGTTAAAGGGATATCAAATGATGAATTAATATAAACTATGATGATGATCTTGACGTGGGTATAAAGATCACAAAGGCTACCAATGATATAAATATGACTCCGCACACTTTAGATGTTTAACATACCTGGCTGCAAACATGGATGGGTGTAAACGAAAAAAAAAATGGTAGAGAAAATTGATTGGTAACACAAAGGTAGTCACTCTCCTTCTGATCAAGAAAACTTGCCAAAAGATTGTGAAGGAAAAAAATAAAAATAATGATGAAAAATGCCAGCATCACTTTGGTAGAGTTTCACCTCACCCTAAACCAAGTAAAAACTAAGTGAAAGTAATGCGCCACATGTTTCTCAATGAAAATATGATTCACAAATCAACCATGTTTTAGATTGGTAAAAGTGGGCTCCTAGCCAAAGTATATTCTCCTAGGTGGTTCTCTTGCCCTAGGTGCTACAAAGTTACCATGAGCGAGTGTGATTTACCAAAAAAGTCACATTGACTAGTTTGGGAGTATCTCAACTTTACTTTACCCCCTTCAAGAACAATAGGCAACTAGTGCGTCTAGGTGTACTATCACTGGGGTCACCATAACAGACAACTTGTAACGCTATCTCACAAAGGAATCACTATTCAAGTAGGTAGTGTGAAGCACTTCCCATTTCATCCACAAGGTTCTCTCTTACGTGGACTACTTTGGGGTTCCTGGAACCACCCCCATTGTTGTAGCTTAAGGTGTTATGCCAAAGGGGTTATGTTCCAGTTGAGCGGAGAGGGATGTACCCTTTTTCGAAACCTGTAATACAATTTTTTGAGTATGTTGTTCTTTTTATCTTGTTTAATTAGGCATGGTTTTCTTGATCACCTTTTGGCAACATGTATAACAATTGTATTAGTAGTTTTTGATTTTTTTTTTATTCCTCCTTTCTTTGACAAGTGTTTTTAGGTCTTGCACTCAAGCGTTAGTAGTTATCCAAGAAAATCACATTATTTAAATGAGGATTAAGAGTTGCTTTTGATTCTCAAGATCATCCAAGGATGCAAGAGAAGAGCATACACAACAAATAATCCAATTAAAACGTAAGGAAAATATTTTCAATCAATGAACCATACAAAATTCTTGATAAATGTTCATTCCCCTAAACCAAAAGTGAAAGATGAAGTTTCTAATTTACAAATGTTAGAAAATGTAGACTAAAGTTGCTTTTGATTCTCAAGATCACCCTAAGGTGTAAGAGAAGAGCATACACAAACTTTATCCCAACTATATAGAAATGGAAAACTTCAAATCAAAGGACCATTGAAAAATTCTTTGTAAAGGTTCATTCCCTTAAGCAAAATGAATAATCAAATTTCCAAGTTTAATCCCAATGTTAAAAAGATAGAGATCAAATTTTTTTTTTATTCTCAAGATCACAAAAAGGTGCAAGAGAATATCATACACACTTTTTGGTCTAAATCGAGTAAGCATGAAAATACAAAATTCATCAAAACATTAGACATGTTAGAAAATGACCAATTTTAAAACTAACAGAAATATCCATAATTTTTGTAAGTATAAATCCTATATTTATTTTTTCATTGCATAGTTAACTTCAATACCTTTCCAACGCTAAAAAAATGGATTCATTTCAAATTCGGGAGCAAAATTTATCGCCTTCGGAAGATGCGTTACGCATATGCTCTTATGCTCACGGGTATGCACTTGACATGCACTCAAAAAATGTCAAAAAAACGTCCCTTAATCTGCAAAATGGATAAATTTTTCCTACCAAGATTCAATTTTGACAACAATTGATCACATTAATATATTAATAGAAGACTCAATGCTATCAAACATTAACATACATGCTCAAGAATTTAAACTTTTCAAGAAAATGACAAAACTAGCATGTAGAATGGTGAAAAAGTCAACTCTAAAAATGAAAACATGATGAAATCTTAAAAATTTTCTCACCAAGATTAAATTTTGACAGCAACCCACCACATTAATATGTAAATAGAAGACTCAGTACTATCAAACACTAACCTACATGCTCAAGAATTTAAAATTTTCAAGAAATTGACAAAACTAGCATGTAGAATGTTGAAAAAGTAAGCTCTAAAAATGAAAACATGGAGAAATATTGAAATTATCTCATCAATTCCAATTTCGACAGCGCTTCACCTCCTTTATACCTACAAGGAAGACTCAACACATGCAAACTCAACAAAACAAGTTAAGAAAAACAAGTTAGATCAACATGTGTAAAAGAGGGTTAGTAACCAAAAATGAAACGTAACTACAAAAACTTGAAATTAAGTGCAAAGGACAATGGAGTAGCTCCCACTGGGTGTACCAAATGTGTGCAAGGATACTTTGCTTAATTTTAAATCAAATGAAGCAAGAACTACCACCTAAAATTGTTCTACAATTTAGCTAAAACAAAGCATAAACACCATCAAGATAGAGAACTAAGCAAGATCTAAACTAACATTATAACTTTGAAAAGATGAGATCAAAACTATGCATGCTATTTTAACATCTCTACTCTTCTAGATTACCAACAAGAATGAATGGACATATTTAGTTCCAATGGCAATCAAAAAATGCTTTGTTTCATCCTTAAAGAATGCAAGAATAAGAAGCTTTAGCTCTTAACAATGGTGACCTCTCAAGAAAACAAAAGGCAAGCTCTTAGTCTCTTTGTTATATGCTTTTCATTTTCTCTCTTAAGAAGTTTTAGGTGTAGGTATAAAGGTAGAAGGAGGGCTCATTATATAGCCCAATGGATAAATGAAACACTTCATCCATTTGCATGTGGGATAAAGGTAAAACATGATTAGGAATGGATAAGGTTGCTTTATTAAAGGTAACCTTACTTTAGAAGGGTTTAATTTATGCTTAGCAAAGTCATGGGAGTTGGGGGTGTTTTAATTAATCAAATGTGATTAACTAATATGTAGACATAAGCTTATAGAAGATAATTAGAGGAATATTAGTATGATTTAGGCTATTAGAAGGGGATTAAATCAATTAAATATTGATTTTTTGGTTATAGGGAAGGGAAAGATAATTAATTAATAATAATTAATTAGTCTAGGTAGAAGGGGTGATTTATTAACGGAAGGTCATTAATTAGGGTATTTATTGGATAGGAAACTTAATTAATTAGCTTAGTGTAATTAATTAATGATGATATGAGGGAAAATGAGTGCTTTCGATGATATGTCATTGATTTGCAAGAAAGACGATAATTAACTTAATTTAAGTATTTAAATTGCTTGGGTGTAATTATGGGTGTCTACACAAGTCATTGTTACAAACTTTTGGAAATGAGCTCGTTGCACTCAAGAGGAAACATTTTCAATATAATCATCCATACAAGCCACAAAACTAGCAGTATCAAGCTAAGTGTCCTTCTTTTCAAGGTAACAATCAACCTTAAAATCAAACTACAGGTTAACCTACAAATGTCAGGCCTTTGAATTTTTGGGACCCTCTTGCTGCTAGCTAATCTAGAGCCAGAGTACCTATCCATAATAATTTAGTTCAAGACTACAAATGGTGTTATCCTTGTTCTCAACCCCACAATCAATATATTTGTCCCATTGGATTTCTTAGTTAGGCATTTATGGTTCAAAACATATTTTCCCCTTTGTAGCTGATATAAAATCCATCTACGCAAGAAACAACAGATCAACCATAGGCACCTGAAGAAACCACTTTGCTAAATTGGAAATCAGAAAAATTTTACTATTTGGATACAAATTCCTCATCAGTAGCGGTAAACACTCATTCCAAGAAGAGATAAATGGAGCCTCAACCTTCTAAATCTGATCAAACATCCACTTCTAAGCCTCAAAAATGAGTGGTAGTTAATAAATATGTGGGAAAGATACTGTCAGAAACACCTGTTAGCCAAGTTGCAAGCCAACGAGGTTCTTCAGGCATCACAATACCCAACAAGCACTTTCTAAAAGAGCATCCTAATGCCCAAAGAAGTGTCAAAAATGTTGAAGCAATTCCTTTCAACATAGTAGAACAGATGAAGAAGACCAACTGGGGCGTTACTATGTGGGATTCACTCTCAATTCCTTCTAAAAGAATTTTTTTGTGAGAGGCACTAGATAATTTTGGTATAACCGACGGATCATAAGGTCGTGGAGAAGTAACTACTATGAGTTTGTGTCAACCAGAAAAGAAAAGTATTCCTAAAGAAAAAAAACCACCACCATTCTATATTTTCTTGATCATTGGAAACCACCTGGTGCATAATTGCATGATCGATTCTGGTACCAGTAGCTCAGTCGTGCCCAAATAAATTACAGATGTACTCGACATACAATATGTGCTGGTTGCAAGAGTATTTGTTCCGTTGGATGAAACAACTGTTAATACTATTGGAGTTATAAAGAGACTTCAAATTACCATCGATGCATGCCTGATTTTTTCATTCACCCAAGACATATGAGTCATTGATCTCCCTCCTTTATTTTCCATCTTCCTATCATGACATTTCACTGCCAAGATGGGGGGTTATCTATAAGCCAATTGGTCACATACGATTCTCATGACTCAATATAGAACAAAAGTGACTATAAGGGAGGAACCAATATGCCATAATCATTTATAACCCTACACTACTATTGCTATAAATGGGAATTACGCCATCATAGATCTAGAATAATAAGATGTTGATCATGAACCAACCACTCTTGTTGACGAAGTACCTGATACAGTGGTAGATGAAGTAAGTGGGGATCATCAGTACAATCCCTGTGCTGATGTATTGGCAGAAGAAGAAGATGGTTTTTTTCTATTGGAAGAAATGGGATTGGGTACATACTACATTCATGAAGAGGATATAATCATACTGTAATTGGTCAAACAACCAAGAAATTTTGAACAACTGTGGAAATTATTCTTCGAAGGCTCAAGAAGTAAGAATGGTTCTAGTGCTAGTGTTATGTTAATTTATTCAGAGAGAGATAAGTACTTCTCATGATTTTGGTTGCAATTCAATTGCATTAACAATGTTCTTGAATAAGAGGCCCTTGTGCAAGGAATTCAGCTAGCCCAAAAGAAGGGAATAAAATCCCTGACTATAATTGTAGATAGTGAGTTAGTTATTCATCAAGTGATGACACATAGTGCATCCAAGAATGATATTTTAAGATCATACAAGAACTGAGTCTGGGACTTGATTGAAGATTTTGAAGCTTTTAGGATCCATGTAATTCCTATTGTTATCCAAATAAATCTCTTATTGATTTTGGATAACTTAGATCCTCATCCTAACTATGATGCTTCACATTTCAGGTTTCCCACCCAAAGGCTTTCTCACTGGGCATTTTTCATAGGTTGCAGTTCTTCCACGCACCCCGCGTGATTTGTTTCCTTTGTGCCTCTATGCTCTCTTTCCTCTATATTCTGTTATCCCTTTTCATTTTTTCTTTTTTTCTTTGCACTTTCCTCTTGTGCACCTACTTTCCTTCTGAAATGGCTAAGTCCCTGGCATTCCTCTTACGTACTTGCATGACCCATTTTTTCATGTGCCCTCTTCCCTTCTGTGCACCCATGCACGCCTTCTTGCTTCTCCCTTTACATTCTGATTTCCTTTTAGTTCCCCTTTCACACCTTCCTCCCGCGTGCTCACCTTCCTTCTTATCTCCTCTCACCATCCTCGCGCGCACCTTTATTGACTTGCCTAAAATTGGCTAAGTCCATGTTCTTCCTCTTGTGCACTTGCTTGCACCCTGTTCTATCACACACCCTCTTTCCTTTCCTACCGCATTACGCCCTCCTTCAGTTGAACACCTATGTGCCTGGTTTCCATACCTTTTGAAAATATGGCTTCCTCCCGTGTGCACACCTATGCATGCACCTTATCTCGGTTTCCCTTTCATGCCTTCCCTTTTGATCCCACTTCAAAAGGCCATAACTTTTGACCAAGAGCTCCGGTTTTCACAAAATCAGACTTTTCAGAATGGGCACGACATCCTCTACACCAATCAATTAAATATATGAAAATGAAAGAAACATATCCAACTCCAATCAATTAAATACCCAGTCCCGTCAAATGACAGAAATCCCTTGCAAATCCAAAACAACTGCCTCCACTCAAAATGCCATATCTTTTGCATTTGTCAAGAAATAACACAAAATTGGTACCATTGTAATAATGGATCCAAGACCGATGCATATATATCAAAAAATTAATGATTTTGAAAACAATAGATGGTGATTTTGTAGTAAATGTGCCTAGTTAGAACAATGTTTTATTTGGTAGTTGGGATGCATTTAATAAAGCATAGGATGACATTTTTCACTGCTATAAGTTAGGGGACAGTAAATGGGGCTTTTTGAGAGAAAAATAACATCATTTCACTCCATATACTACCTTTTGCAAGTGGTTAAAGGACAAATTTCGGGATTTTCATTTTCCCTCCCTCTCTCTCTTCTACAATTTCTATAAATTGGAGTGTTTGGCTCATTGTAAAGGGTGATATTTTTGAGTAGAAAAACTCTATAAAATTTGTTTTATGAAGCCAATGTGCTATAGGCCCTTGTAGTGGACTCCTTACATGGTGATCGGACACTTATTCTATAATAGATTGAACTGTGCATATCAATGAAAGCAATAGATACAAGTTTGTGGATTTCTCTTCCACTATTGTGTTTGTTTGCATTGCTCTTGCCTCTTCAATATAATTGCATATATATTTAGTCTATATTATGTTGTCTCTAGGTATTCATTATCATTGTTTGTGTATGAGATGTTGTTGTGAATGCATTTTTCTAGACTGTGGAAAACTGTTATCACCCCTTCTAGTATGAACTTTGCCTCTATTTTTCACACATTGGAAGGTTGTTCTCATTCCTTCATTTTCAGCTGTATCACCACTTTAGTGTAGGATTTGTTTTCATGCTCTCTCTCTCTCTCTCTCTCTCTCTCTCTCTCTCTCTCTCTCTCTCTCTCCCCCTATTCCATTAGAAAGTTATATTAGGAAAAGTTAGTATTGCTTGCATTAGAGTAGATTGTGGCAGGTAGTTTAGGAGTAAGAACCAAATTTCTCTAGAGGTCTATCTCAAGTAACAAGTCCTACAACTTGGAGATATTACCCATGTTATCTAGTCACACAGTAATCTCAAACATGCATACTTGTGAAAACTAAAGGGTGTTGTGATTCAGAGATAATAGTTTTGGACATGCCCAGTGGGAGCAAGATGTCTTCATTTTAATTACAACAAGATTTATGTGCACTTGTTGTAAGTCTCTATCTTGTAAGAAGATCTGAAATTACACATCTGGAAAATCCTAAGAGGAAAAATCAACTGGTTTCAATAGTCAAAGCTTGGTAGATTTATGACAAGAATCCAGACAAGATCAATAAATAGAGAAGAGGGATTCTTTTTCTATCTACATTTATCCCTAGAAAAATAAAGAATGGAAAGAAGAGCTCAAAGGTCTCCATCTCCACTAAATAGAACCCTATCAACACCTCCACCTGGAAGGCCTTTCATTTAATCAACAAGAGTTCTCCAACCAAGTAGGATGGTGTATCCCAATCTATATGTCAATTTCATTGGCATCAGTCCACTTTCTCTCAATGTACAATATCCAGTTCTAGTTACAAGATTGAAGAACATTCCATATTTCACTAGAGAGAACCAAACAACTTTTATTGAACACATCCAAGACATTGCAAATATCTATGCAATTCATGAAATTGCTGGAATAGACATTGATGTTAAGTTGTTGACATCATCCTTTAAAGGTAAAGATTTGCAGTGGTTCAAAATTCTAACAACAAGGTCTATCCAGAATTGGGACCATTTGTGCACAGCTCTCCATAATCAATTTGGGGAAAAGTGAGATAATCTATCTTTATTGGAATAATTGACAACAATTAAGAGGGTTCCCAATGAATAGTTCACCGATTTCAACTTTAGATTTTAGAGGACATGGGATAGGATTCCATTGGTCATGAGACTAATAGCTGAAGGTGCTTTCCTATTCTTCCTTAAAGCTTTAAATTCTAATCTTTCCATGATGATTCAATCAATGGGAGGTATAAATTTTATCCAAAGCCTATAATATTGCTATTATAGCTTCAAATTGCTTAATTACAGACGATAAACTTGCACCTAGGAAACCTATTCCTCTATATCCAGAACTAGGAGCTCTAAGCATTGGTCAAGTGCCCACATTAGCTCCCATTCCTGTCCCAAGAAATCAGAATTCAAATGAAGCCTCTACTTCATATTCTAACACCTCAAATGAGCTTGAAGAAGTTATGGAGCAACTGCAAAAGTTGGTTAACAACTTAGTGACACTTAAGAGGAAGAAAGCTCAAAATTTTAGATCGTATTAGCCTCAAACTAAACCCAATAGACCTCCATATCAACCTAATAGGCCAGCCATTCAAGCTGGAAATCAGAATCAAGCCAGGCCTCCTGTTAATAGACCATTCTAGCCTTACAATCCTAATTTTGCATCCACATCTGGAGCCTTTGTACTAGTGCAAAATAACATGGGTCGGGAATATGATTGGTGCTTTCCATGCAATCAACCTCATAACCAGACAATGTGTTTCAATGGTGATTTGAATCAAGCTCTTATGGTGACAACAACGGGTGTGGAACAAGAGACAGGCCAAGAAGGAAATAAGCAACAGGAAGTAGCTCAACAAGAGGCACCTCCGAATGAGACCACACTTGTCAATTGGAAGGCAGGAGATTTATGTGGTATAAATCAAACACCTTCTCAAAGTGTAGCAACCAGTACACTATCGAAGAAAAGGAATATTGGAGAAGGAAATTCATCCAATTCAATTGACCTACCGCCTCCTATTACTCCACAAGTTTTTAGTGATCAAAGTGCAACTCTTAATTTGTAAGGTTAGCCCAAGCCAAATTCTAGACCAACTCAAGCTCCGGTTATAACATCCCATGTACAAGAGAGGAATGTGCAATGCAAGGGGCAGCAAAGAGATAGCTCATCTTCCTTCAACATCATTGAGCAGATGAAGAAAATGAATGTAAACATCTCAATGTGGGAATCATTTTCTAGCCTAAGACAAAGATACCTATTAAAAGTTGTTATGGATATTGGTCCACATCAAATCATTCACCCAATCAACAAGAAAATGTGCTCACCAATGAAGCTTAGCAAGGACAAAATAATGGAAGCCAACAAGGTAAAAATTTGAATCCCCCTCCATTCTATATCTCATTGATCATAGGAGATAAGTTGGTATATAATTGCATGATTGATTTGGGAGCAAGTAGCCCAGTCATGCTGAAATATATAGCTCATCAGCTGGATCTTCAATATGAAGTCATTTCTAAGTCTATGGTGTAATTGGATGGGACAGTAGTAAAAACGGTTGGAGTAATAAAATATTTGAACCTCACATTTCATGCATGTCCCAATGTAATAGTGTTGCAAGATGTATCAGACACAGACTTGCCACCACTCTTTGCATTGTGTTTGTCAAGAGACTTCACTGCCAAAATTAGGGGATATTTATCTACTGATTGGTGACACATGTTATTCAAAATGAGGTATGTAGCTAAGGATACAATCAGATCTGATCCCATTGCAAGCTTCCACATAGATCCTTATGTACCAAGTCCAATTAATGCAAATTGTTTAGCATTTGATCAAGCAGATTATCCAAGCACCCATGAAGAAGATAACAAAATAGGATGCATTCCGGACTTGAATCTTGATGACTGGGAAAGCAAGAGACATGCTTTTGACCCTTACAAAGAAATGGAGGAATCTGAACTAGGAGTCTATTGTTTGGATGAAGAGAATAAACCTCTTTATAGCATCACCAAGCCAGATCATGAAGTTGATAATGAAGTATGGTATTTATTCTTTGATGGTTCAAGGAATAGACAAGGTACAAGAGGAGGAGCTATGCTCATTTCACCACAATTTATGAAATATTACTTATCTTTTCATTTTCAATTTACTTGCTCAAACAAAATAGATGAGTATGAAGCCTTAATTCATAGATTGCATTAGAGCAAGAAAGAGAGGTGTTAAGAATTTGAAAGTATTTGGTGATAGTGAGCTGATTCTGAACCAAGTCAAAGGAAAAAATGCCACCAAGAATGATCTATTAAATAACTACAAGAATCAGGTATGGGATCACATTTATGATTTTGAAGCTTTCAGCATCAATTCCATCCCAAGAAAGAAGATTGAAACATCAGATAGACTAGCAACGATCGGATAAACATTTGATGTTGTAGAGAGTGTTAAAAGTGATAAAAACCAGCCTCATATCAAAGTGGTTGTAAGACTAACGTTCCCAGATAAAAACACAAGTTGGAAAATCATCAAGAATGATCAACAAATTGTAAATTTTGTATAAGAAGAAGAAGAGTTTTCTGCTAGAAACAAAAACAAATTGGAGTAGTAGTATGGATGATCAAGTGGTGCAGCTGAGAACTAACAAATTACCAAGAGGTCTTGTAACTTTGGAGTCAATCTTCAACCCAAATGATCAATTCCGAAAGGAGAAGGCATAAATTCAAGTAAGGGGTAAAGATTTAGAACCCATTTCAGTATATGAAGACAAGACATTGAAAATTTGAAAAGTAAGTACCCCACGAGAGGAATATGAATTTTTTCAACTTTGCCAAGAATTCCCATATGTATTTTCTTGGGCTTAAAAGGACTTAAGAGGTTTAAACCCAAATTTATCTTAGCATACAATTGAATTAGATCATGATGCCAAGCCCATCAGTTAGAAGAAAAGACCACGCAGAATCCAAAAAATGGAACCTACTAAGAATCATCCGAAGGACTCTTGATGAGAATCAAAGAACTTGGCATACAAAGCTTGAATCAGCTCTATGGGCTGATAGGATCACACCCAAGAGGTTTATAGTCAGCTCTCTATACAAGCTTGTATATAGAAAATAAGTAGTGTTATCACCGAATCACAGCACCCCTGGAGATATACTTGAACTCACAGTGTGATTGGATAACATGGGTACTATCTCCAAGTTGTGGGACTTGATACTTGAGATAGACCTCCAGAGAAAGTTGGTTCTTGCTCCTAAACTACCTGCCACAATCTACTCTAATGCAGGATAAACTAACTGTTCTAATCTGAATTTCCAAGGGACCAGGGAGAGAGAATGCATAAAATGAAAGCCTACACTAAAGCGGTGATACACCAGAAAAGGAGGGTGTGAGAGTAGTCTCCAAATGTGTGAAATACAGAGGGAAAGTGCACACTAGAAGAGGTGATGACAGTTCACTATAATCTAGCAAAATGCATTCACAACAATATTCCAAGCATACACAATGTTAATGGATTCCTGCAAGAACATAATAATAGACACAATATTCTTGTGGAAAGATAAAAGGGGCAAGAAGAATGCAAGAAAACATAGCAGGGGAAGATACATCCACAAACTTGTATTTTATTGCTTCCTGGTATGCACAGTTTAGTCTATTACAAGATAAGGGCCTGGATCACCATGCAAGGAGTCCACTATAAGGGCCTGCAACACACTAGCTTCACAAAGCAATTTTGGCAGAGATTTTCTACCCAAAAACTCTCTCTTTTACAATGAGCCCAACACTCCAATTTATAGAAAAAAGAGAAGGAAAAGAGAAGGGAAAATGGAAATCCTGAAATCTATCCTTCAACCACCTGTAAGAGGCATTAAATTGAGTGAAATGATTATACATTACTTGTGAAATGCTCCCCATATTGTCCCATGTGCTGCAACAGAGAAAGAAGGATCACCATGCCTCTTAAATGCACTCCTAGCTACCAAATAAAACACTGTTGTGAACCCGGCCACGTTTTCTTAAACAACTCAATCAATTTCTGATCAAATCTAGAATTTATTGATTTCTATGCATCGGGCTCGGAACCAAAATTCCAACGGTACCAATTTTGTGCGATTTCGTTGAGAAATGCAAAAGTTATGGCCTTCTGAGTGCGGGCAGCTATTTTGGGCCTAGCAGGCGTTTTCTGTCATTTGACGGGAATGAGCATTAAATGACTAGAGCCGAATATATTTCTCTTATTTTGGCGTAGAGGAAGTCGTGCTCATTCCAGAAAGTCCAATTTTGTGAAAATCGGAGCTCTGAGTCAAAGGGTATGGCCGTTTGAAGTTTCTGGACAAAATGTTGACTTTTCTTTTTCTCCTTCGGCCGCTTTGGCTTTTCGCGTCCCGCGCGTCCCTTTGTCCCAAATGTCCCAGTGCTGTGTAGGAAAAATTCTTCTGAACTGCTTGAAATGGGCTTCCATGTCCCTTTTCTGCCGGTGACACGTGGCGTGATCTGATTGGCTTTCGGCTCCTTTGGCTTTTCGCGTCCCACGCGTCCCTCTATCCCATTTAACACAGTGCTGAAATTTCCCATTTCGGCCGAACCAGCCGGTTCATGTACTCGCGTACCTTTGGCCCAACTGTTACGGGCTGCCTTGACTCATTTCGGCCGATCCAGCCGGTTCGCATACTAGTTGCCCAGATGTACCGGACTGCCTGTTTCAACAGTTAGTCAATTTTTTTCCATTTTTCGGCCAGTTCGGATTTCCGCGTCCCGCACGTCCCTTTGTCCCATGTGCTACGCAGACCACCTGGTGGCCTTTTGGACGGTTCACGTCCTTTTTTCCCAATTGTCCCGACTGTTGCGAGGACTAGGACTTAGCCATTTTTCATGATTTTTTCTGGCCCGAGCCTGTTTTTTCAATTTTTCTTACCTTTCCTCAGAACTTTCTCTCTTCTACTTAGACAGGGGAGTTAGAAAAATATGAGGGGACCCTAGAAACATGAAATTTTTTCCCTGACTCAATATATTTTCTTGGGACAAAAGAATTTGATGCATGTTATCAAAATTACCTTGAGGGGTGAATTTTGGATAACAATTTTGGCGACTCAGCGGGGTCATTTGCCTGCCAGATGAAGAACGGCCAGCTATTTGTAGCAATCCATTGGGCATGGAGTTTGTTTGATAACCTCTCAGCTGATCGGAAATTTGAAAACCTATGTCCTTAAGCCATTTGAACATTTTTTGAGCTGGTCTTCTCATGGCTGCAAATTCTTTTCCAGGAGCTTGATGAACTGCAAACATGCACATGCTAGAAGCAATAGGACATGTGCACAAGCACCTAAAGAAATAGAAACTACTCTAACAGCAGTACAATGTGCATAAGCACTTAGAGGAATGAAAATCTAATCTAATATTTACAAGGGTGAAAAGCTTTCTTTCTAATAGCAGCGTTTGAGATAGATCCCATTGACCGGAATCTGCAATTCTTCACCATCCAACTTAGCCAGTCGGAAAGCATTGCTACCTTTGCATTCAATGATCATGTATGGGCCACTCCAGATGGCATCAAACTTGGTGTGCTTTCCTGGTTTTGCACAATCAGCATCCCACTTTAGTACTAAATCTCCAGTTTGTAATATCCTGGACTTAGTTTTCTTGTCAAAACTCTTTTTGACCAATGCTTTATCCTTTTCTATGGTTTGCATTGCGTGCTCTCTTGTCTCTTCTAATTCCATCAGCTCTGCATACCTGATTTCCATAGGTTCAAACTCAGCCAGCTCCAACTGTTTCATGAGTTCCAGTGCTAGCAACTCAAGTGATATAGGTAGAACTGCTTCTTTCCCGTACACAAGCTTGTATGGAGAGCTTCCTGTAAATCTCTTGGGCGTGATCCTATCAGCCCATAGAGCTGATTTGAGCTTTACATGTCAAGTTCTCTGATTTTCATCTAGAGTCCTCCTGATGATTCTTAGTAGGTTCTTGTTCGTAGACTCGACTTGGCCATTACCTTGAGGGTAATAGTTCGATGAAGTGTTGAGATAGACACAATTCTTGATAGCCCATTCAGTGATCTTTGTGCCAAGGAATGCCAATGCATTGTCTGATATGATAGTGGCAGGGGCACCAAACCTCGTGACTATCCCTTCATAGAAATCTAAGATATTAGATTCATTTGCCTCCTTGAGTGCCACTGCTTCGGTCCACTTGGTGAAATAGTCTGTTGCTATTAGTATCCACTTGTGGCCCTGACTTGAATTGGGATTGATAACCCCAATGAAGTCCAATCCCCATTGCATGAATGGCTGATTTACTAAAATTGGATGAAGGGGCAGCGCCGCTAACCTTTCTTTCCCTGTGAAGAATGCACATTTCCTGCATTTCTTGACCCATGAATAGCAATCATTGAACACAGTAGGCCAATAGTAACCAGCTTTCATGATGTTTGAGAGCTATTACTCGTGGAGCAAAGTGGCCTCCTGCTTCCCCATCATGGAACTCGTGTAGGATCTTCTCAACTTGACCTGTTCCAATGCATCTCAATAGAACACCATTGATGTCCTTTTTAAACAAAACTCCATCAACAAGCACATATGGAATGGCTTGTAATCGGAAGTATCTCCTCTTTGCTTTGCTCACTTCTGGAGGGCACAAGCCTATCTGGAGGTAATGCACCAAGTCTTGAGTCCAACATGGGATGGGTGCATCATCAACTGGTTGTTCTTGGTCATTCTGTAGTAGCAAGACATCATCCCTCTTCACTTTTTGGCTCATCTGGGTGTTTGGAAGCGAGCTGCTCACACAAGCCTTTGCCACGAACTAGCTTGGTCACTTTGATTTCAATATCATATTCCATCACCCGAGTGATCCAACCTGCTCTCTTCTCATTTACATCCTTGTTTAGGAGGAAGTCCTTGACGCCAGCATGAGACACCAGCAGTTGAATCTTATTGTTTGAGACCAAATGTCTGAACTTCTTCAAGCTCCTGATGACAACAAGGACATGCTTTTCGATAAAAGAATACTTTATTTCGTAATCTTCCAAGGTTTGACTGAAGAATGCTATGGGCTATTCTGAACCTTCTCTATTCAGCTGTGTCAAGATAGCTGAGATTGTATCTGATCCTCCAAATGCATACAACATGAAGTCCTTTGAGAAATCTGGGTTGATAACAGTTGGACCTTGTGATAATGCATGCTTGATGTTTTCAAACTCTCTTTGCCTTCTGCTATCCATTTGAATGCCAGATTCTTCTTCAACATCATTGTTAGAGGCTTCACAAGAGTGGAAAAATTAGACACAAATCTGTGGACAAAGTTTATCCTTCCTAAGAAGCTTTGGAGAGATTTCTTGTGGTGTGGCAATGGAAGCATTCAGATGGCTTTAGCCCTTTCAGGATCAATTATTAGCCCTTCCCTAGAGACGATGTGGCCCAATAGTTTTCCTTCGTGTGCCAAGAATACACACTTCTTTGGATTCAATGACACTCCAAACCTTCTACACCTCTGAAATACTTGTCTGAGGTGAAAGATATGGTCTGCTGCATTCTTTGAGAAGACAGTGATATCATCTAGATATACCAGCACTATCTTGTTGATCAAGCCTTTGAATGCCATATCCATAGCTCGCTGAAATGTTGCTTCGGCATTTGATAGTCGAAATGGCATCTTCTTATAAGCATACGTGCCCCATTTTGTAGTGAAGGCCATTTTGAATTGATCTTCTTCTTTCACCAATATCTGATTATAGCCTGAATATCCATCTAGCAATGAAATCCTTTCTGAACCAGCTACAACCTGCAATATCTGTTCCATTGATGGAAGTGGATAATGATCTTTGAGTGATGCTCTATTTAGATCGTGAAAGTCCACACACAATCTTATTTCTCCGTTTCTCTTCCTTACCGGCACCAAGTTTGCAACCCAACTTGAGTGTTTGATGGGAAAGATGATACTAGCCTCAATGAGCTTGCTTAACTATTTTCTCATGAGAGGCTCGATATGAGGATTTACTGGCCTTTGCTTTTGCCTGACGGGCTTGGATTCCGGATCCAACTCAATAGTATGTTGTGCCAACTTTGGATTGAAACCTCTTAAATCTTTGTAAGTCCAAGCAAAGACATCTGGGAATTCTTGACAAAGCTGAACAAAATCAGATTTCTCTTGTGGAGTACTTACTTTGCCAATTTGCAATGTCTTGCCTTCTTCCACTAAAATAGGCTCTGAATCTTCACCTTTTACTTGAATGTTCGCTTTCTCCTTCCGGAACTGATCATTTGGGTTGAAGATTGACTCCAAGGTTATGAGGCCTTTTGGCAATTTTTTAGTCCTCAGTTGCACCACTTGGTCACCATACTACTGCTCCTACTTGTCTTGATTTTTGGCAGAGAACTCAACTTCTTCTTGTAGGAAATTAACAATCTGCTGATCATTCTCGAAGACTTACCAACTTGTGTTGTTATCCGGGACAGCTGGCCTCACAACCACTTTGATATGAGGTTGAGTTTTCTCACTTTTGATACTTTCTACAACATCAAACGCAGCCCCAATTGCTGCCAGTCTGTCAGCGGCTTCATTATTTTTTCTTGGGATGGAAATGATGCTAAAAGCTTCAAAATCTTCAATAAGATCCCATACCCGATTTTTGTAGTTCTTCAACAGATCATTTTTGGCAGCATTTTTTTCTTTGACTTGGTTTATGATCAGCTCACTATCACCAAATACTTGTAAATTCTTGATGCCTTTCTTCCTTGCCCAGTGCAATCCATGAATTAAGGCTTCATACTCAGCTGTGTTGTTTGAATAGGAAAACTGGAAACGGAAGGCTGAGTAATACCTTATACCTTGCGGTGAAATGAGCATAGCTCCTCCTCCTGCACCTTGTCTACTCCTTGACCCATCAAAGAACAATTGCCATACTTCATTCTTGTCTTCATGATCTGGCTTAGTGATGCTAGGAAGAGGTTGATTCTCTTCATGTAAAAAATAGAATCCCAGCTCAGATTCTTCTATTTCTTAATAGGGATCAAAAGCATGCACCTTGCTTTCCCATTCATCAAGGATCAAATCTGGGATGCTTCCAACCTTGGTGTCAGCTTCATCAGTGCTTGGATAATCTTCTTGATCAAACGCTGAACAGTTGGTATTGATTTGGCTTGGAGTGTAAGGCTCAATATGAAAGTTTGCAATAGGTTCAGATCTGATTGTGGCCTTGGTTCCATACCTTGTTCTGAACAACATGTGTGACCAATCCACCAAAAGATAGCCTCCAATCTTAGCAGTGAAGTCTCTTGACAAGCACAATGCAAAGAGTGGTGGCAGGTCTATGACTAACACATCTTGTAACACTGTTACGTTAGGACATGCGTGTAGTGTGAGGCTCAAACCTTTGATTACTCCAACCGTTGTCATTGCTGTCCCGTCTAATTGCACTACACCCTTGGAGATGACTTCATATTGGAGTCCTAACTAATAAGCTATTTGCTTGGGCATTACTGAACTACTGTCCCCAGAATCGATCATGCAATTATGCACCAGCTTATCTGCTACAATCAATGAAACATAAAATAGAGGGGGCTTCAACATTTTACCTTGCTGTCCTCCATGATTTCCTTCAGGCTGGGCGGCATTTGTGAGTACCTTCTCTTGCATCTGGACCTGTTGATTTGAAGTTGACCAGTCTTTCATGGTAGCTTGTAGCAGATCTCTTTGTCCTGGGATAGATAGTGATTCCCACATTGATATGTTTACATTTGTCTTTCTCATCTGATCAATGATGTTGAATGGAGATGAAGTATCCTTCTGGTGTCCCTTGGCCTGCGCATTCATTCCTTGCACATGGGCAGTAGCAGCTGGCATTTGAGTTGGCCTAGGGGCTGTTTTAGGTGCTCCTTGTATGTTTGGAGCTACAGTTTGTCTGCCAATGACTTGTGGAGTGGTAGAAGGTTGTGGATTACTCGACGCCAATGGCTGTTCCTCTCCCAAATTTCTCCTCTTTGACCTTGTGTTGGCTGCAACACTTTGAGAGGGTATTTGATTCATACCACAGAAATCTTCAGCCTGCCAATTGACAAGAGTAGTTTCGTTCAGAGATGTTCCTTGCTGAGGTGCCCCTTGCTACTGGTCTTCTTCGTGGCTGGACTCTTGCGACCCACCAATGGTTTGCACCATTAGAGCCTGATTTAATGCACCATTAAAGCACATTGATTGGTTATGTGACTGACTGCACGGGAAACACCAATCATATTCCTGGGCCATGTTATTTTGGACTGGCACCAAAGCTCTGGATGTAGATGCAACATTGGGGTTGTAGGGCTGAAATGGTATATTGGTAGGAGGCTTTGCTTGATTTTGATTTGTAGCTGGATTGGGTGGTCTTTGAGGTTGATATGGTTGCCTGTTAGGCTGAGCTTGAGGCTGATACGGTCTAGCACTCTGAGCTTGTTGTCTTTTGATAGTAACCAGCTCATTTTCCAAATTTTGCAATTGTTTCATGACCTCTTGGAGTTCATTTGAAGCACTAGAGGATGAAGTAGAAGTTTCATTTGAACTTTGATTTCTAGGAGTGGGAATAAGAGCTAAGACAGGCGCTTGACTAGTACTTGGGCTCTCTAAACTTGGATATAATGGCATTGGGGGCCTAGGAGCTAGCTTACCAGCTTGAATAAGACAGTTTTCAGCCCTAATGGAAATGCTATAAGCGGCAGGTAAGGTTGTGCCTCCCATAGATTGAATTAACATAGAAATATTAGAATTCAAAGCTTTAAGATAGTATAGAAAAGAACCTTCTACTGTTGGCCTGACTGCCACGGGAATCCTATCCCAAGACCTTTAAAATCTAAAGTTGAAGTCAGTCAGCTGCTCATTGGGAGCTCTCTTGATAGTTGTCAATTGTTCTAGTAGAGACAAATTGTCTCCCTTCTCTCAAAATTACTCATGGAGAACTATGCATAACTGATTCCAATTCGTGATAGAACCAGCTTCAAGGCTTCTGAACCATTGCAATGCCTTCCCTTTGAACGATGATGCCAGAAGTTTGATAGCCACATCCATTTTGTTTATCTCATGGATTGCACAGACGTTAGCAATGTCTTTGACATGATCACCAGGAGTGGTATGATTTTCTCTAGTGAAAAATGGAATGTTCTTCAACCCTGCAATTGGAACTGGATTCTATGCATTGAGGGCAAGTGGGCTACTGCTAGTGAAATTGACAAAGGGATTTAGTGGTTGCACCATTCTGATTGGCCTAAGAACCCTTGTTGATGTGAGAAAAGGTCTACTAGGTGGAGGTGTAGACAAAGTTCTATTAGGTGGAGACGCAAATCTTTGAGCTCTTCTTCCCCTTCTTTCTCTGCCTGGAGATAGATGCAGATAAACAAACAATCCTTCCTCCCTAGTTCTTGACTTGGTCTGTATTCTTCTCATAAATTTGCTAGGCTTGGACTGCAGAAACCAACAAATTATGCCTCTTTTGGAGTTGCCAGATGTGTGATTTTAAAGCTCCTTCAAAGCTGAAACTTACAACAAGTACACATCAATCTTGTTGCAATGAAAGTAAAGACCTCTAAGGTCCCACCGGGCATGCCATAATTGTTATCACCGAATCACAGCACCCATGGAGATATACTTGAACTCACAGTGTGATTGGATAACATGGGTACTATCTCCAAGTTGTGGGACTTGCTACTTGAGATAGACCTCCAGAGAAAGTTGGTTCTTGCTCCTAAACTACCTGCCACAATCTACTCTAATGCAGGATAAGCTAACTATTCTAATCTAAATTCCAAGGGACCAGGGAGAAAGAATGCATAAAATGAAAGCATACACTAAAGCGGTGATACACCAAAAAAGGAGGGTGTGAGAGTAGTCTCCAAATGTGTGAAATACAAAGGGAAAGTGCACACTAGAAGAGGTGATGACAGTTCACCATAATCTAGCAAAATGCATTCACAACAATATTCCAAGCATACACAATGTTAATGGATTCCTGCAAGAACATAATAATAGACACAATATTCTTGTGGAAAGATAAAAGGGGCAAGAAGAATGCAAGAAAACACAGCAGGGGAAGATACATCCATAAACTTGTATTTTATTGCTTCCTGGTATGCACAGTTCAGTCTATTACAAGATAAGGGCTTGGATCACCATGCAAGGAGTCCACTAAAATGGCCCGCAACACACTGGCTTCACAAAGAAATTTTGGCAGAGCTTTGCTACCAAAAAACTCTCTCTTTTACAATGAGCCCAACACTACAATTTATAGAAAAAAGAGAAGGAAAAGAGAAGGGAAAATGGAAATCCTGAAATCTGTCCTTCAACCACCTGTAAGAGGCATTAAATTGAGTGAAATGATTATAAATTACTTGCAAAAGGCTCCCCATACTGTCCCATATGCTGCAGCAGAGAAAGAAGGATGACCATGCCTCTTAAATGCACTCCCAGCTACCAAATAAAACACTATTCTGAACCCGGCCACGTTTTCTTAAAAAAATCAATCAATTTCTGATCAAATCTGGAATTTCTTGATTGTTGTGCATCGATCTCAGAACCACGATTCCAACGGTACCAATTTTGTGCGATTTCATTGAGAAATGTAAAAGTTATGGCCTTCTGAGTGCGGGCAGCTATTTTGGGCCTGGCAGGCGTTTTCTGTCATTTGACGGGAATGAGCATTAACTGACTGAAGCCGAATATATTTCTCTTATTTAAATATATCTACCCTCATCAAAAATAATAAATCCAGTTTTTTTGGTGTAGAGGAAGTCGTGCTCGTTCCAGAAAGTCCAATTTTGTGAAAATCGGAGCTCGGAGTCAAAAGTTATGGCCGTTTGAAGTTTCCGGACCAAATGTTGACTTTTCTTCTTCTCCTTCGGCCGCTTCGGCTTTTCACGTCCCACGGGTCCCTTTGTCCCAAATGTCCCAGTGATGTGTGGGACAAATTCTTCTGAATCGCCTGAAATTGGCTTCCATGTCCCTTTTCTGTCGGTGACACGTGGCGTGATCTGATTGGCTTTCGGCTCCTTCGGCTTTTCGCGTCCCACGCGTCCCTCTATCCCATTTAACACAGTGCTGAAATTTCCCATTTCGTCTGAACCGGCCGGTTTGCATACCCAACTGTTCTGGGCTGCCTTGACTCATTTCGGCTGATCCAGCCGGTTCGCTTACTAGTTGCCCAGATGTACCAGACTGCCTGTTTCAACAGTTAGTCAATTTTTTCCATTTTTCGGCCAGTTCGGATTTCGGCGTCCCGCACATCCCTTTGTCCCATGTGCTACGCAGACCGCTTGGTGGCCATTCGACCAGTTCGCGTCCTTTTGTCCCAATTGTCCCGATTGTTGCGAGGACTAGGACTAAGCCATTTTTCATGATTTTTTTTGGCCCGAGCCTGTTTTTTGCAATTTTTCTTACCTTTCCTCAGAACTTTCTCTCTTCTACTTGGATAGGGGAGTTAGAAAAATATGAGGGGACCCTAGAAACATGAAATTTTTTCCCTGACTCAATCTATTTGCTTGGGACAAAAGAATTTGATGCATGTTATCAAAATTACCTTGAGGGGTGAATTTTGGATAACAAGTAGTTCTACCTATATCTCTTGAGTTGCCAACATTGGAACTCATTAAACAGTTGCAAGGATGCAAGTCTTCATTTTTTAGATCATATTCAAGGTTACCAAGTAGAATTCATGCCCAATGGACTTCTAAGGCTACTGATCTCTTCCTCTAGTAGGAAGACGTCCCAAAACGTCGCCAAACTGTTATCCAAATAACTCTCCTAGTTTTTTTGGCTAACTTGTATGTTCATTCTAACTATGATGTTTCACATTTCAGGTTACATGCCCATAGGATTTCTCACTGGGAATTTTGCATAGGCTACAGTTCTTCTGTGCACCCCATGCACTTTGTTTCATTTGTGCCTCCCTGCTCCCTTTCCTCTATAGTATGTTATCCCTTTTCATTTTTTCTTCATACTTTCCTCTTGTGGGTCTGCTTTCTCTTTATCATGTTACACACTACTTGCATGCCCCTATCTATACTTTCCTTCTAAAATGGCTAAGTCCCTAACATTCCTCTTACGTTCTTGCATGACACGTTATGTTATGCACCCTCTTCCCTTCTATGCTCCCGTGTACGCATTCTCGCTTCTCCCTAAGTTGCATTTTTATTTCCTTCAAGTTCCTCTTTCGTGCCTTCCTCCAATGCACTCACCTTCCTTCTTATCCCCTCACGACCTCCTCACACACGGGCTCCTGCAGACTTTCCTAAAATTTGCTAAGTCCATGATCTTCCTCTTGCATGCTTCCTTGCACCATGTTCTGTCACACACCCTCTTTCCTTTCCTGCCACCACGTGCCATCCTTCAGTTGAATTCCTTCATGCTGTGTTTCTATGCCTTCTGTAGGTATTGCTTCCTCTAGTGTGCACACCCACGTGCCGGCCTTCTCTTCATTTCCCTTCCGTGCCTTATGTCTGACTCCCGCACTTCAAAAGGCCATAGCTTTTGATCCAGAGCTCTAATTTTCACAAAATTAGACTTTTCAGAATGGTCACGACATCCTCTACACATAAAGAAACATATCTATCTCTGGTTAATTAAATACCCTAGCCCGTCAAATGAAAGACATCCCTGGTAAATCCAAAACAGCTACCTCCACTCAGAATTCCATATCTTTTGCATTTCTCAACGAAATCGCACAAAATTAGTACCATTGGAATCATGGCTCAAAGACAGACACACAAATATAAATAAATTTAGGATTTCACAAAAACTTATTGGTGATTTCGTAGAAAAAGTGCCCAGTTAGTGTTGAGGAAAAAAATAGCACCCCTGAATGGCCTAGTTTTGTGTGGGGCATTCGTTGTTATCTACATAACATTAGACCATATCTTAAGCTGTGGGACTTTCAAACATGAGATAGAACTCTAGAGAAAGTTGGTTCTTATTCCTAAAATACCTTCCACAATATACTCTAATGCAACAAAAACTAACATATCCTAATCTAACCATTCAAAGGAACCAGAGAGAAAGAGATCCTACACTAAAGCGGTGATACACCAGAGAAGGAAATAGGTGAGATAATCTGCTGAGGGAGGATGAAACAGGGGAGAAAGGGGACTGGGGGAGGCTATAAAGAAGTGACACAGACCCAGATCCTAATCCACTATCAAAAATGCATGAAACACGACATCTTACATCTACAAATGTGAAATACATGCAAAGGAAGCAAACATGAAAGGGAGAGGCACAAAGAAACAACAAAATACTTCAAAGGGTTAAATAACACCACAAAAATATGATTTTATTGCTCTATAAGGTGCATAGACCATTACATTAATGCTAAAAGGCACAAATATGCTTGTAAGGCGTATGAGAAGGTTTACAACTCAAATGGTGTCAGGAAACAAATTTGACAAAGTTTCCCCACATCCCAGAATCTCTCTTCTGAAATGAGAAGTTTTTACAATATATAGAATGATGAAAACTAGAGAGAAAGAAGAAAACATAGAATTTTTTCTTACCAACTAACAAATTTCATTAAATGGTCTAGAAATGTCATGGGCACATTTGAAAATTCATTCCCCAATGCACTCAAGCTTGCTGGAGAAGAAACCAAACCATACTTCATTAAATTTCAGTGGTTGGGATGCATGGAACTACACTTTTTCTGAGATGGATACATTTTCCAATATTTTTCCCACCTAACAATGCCAAAATTCAAATTTTAGGCTTCCATGGCATAGAGGATGTTGAGATATTTCCAATGGTACCAAGTTTGTTGAATTTTAAGCAATAGATCGAAATTTATGCCCATTTGAATATTTGAATCGAATCTGTTCAAAAATGGCAAAAAACCAGTTTTACAAAACGGATCCACAAGCCCAAAATTACAAACTATGCTATTTGAAAAAGTTGCAAAATTATAAAAAATCTCTCGCAGCCCCGTAGGCCTAAAATCCACTTTAGCCAAAAATATCCGGGGGCCCAAAATTGAAATTGTGCCATTCACAAAAGTTGTGAACATTTCAAATATTTCCCCGACGGCCTGCTTCCCTACAGTTGACAAGGGCTTGACACGAGGCTTCTCTGGGCATCGGCGAAGGTGAGGCTTACTTTTATACTTTTACGACTTTTCAAAACAAAATCCAAAATTCCAAAGTTCCTCCAACATGACATGCCTTCCTGCTTTGACTTGAAACACGGCCAAGTGTCCCTTTACGGGCCTCAGGAAATTTTTTCCTTCATTTGGCACAAAAATCCTCTGCGGGCTCACGGGCCCGCAATTGTAAATTGTAATTTTTGTAAAAAGCACAAAGTGACAAGATATCTCCCTAGCCTGGCTAGTCCACAATCTCCCCAGGGAAAAAAGTCTTCCCTAGGTCCGCCAGCCCTCCTTTAGCAAAAACTCCTTATAAGGCCTGTCGCCCTACAACCTGCAAAATATGAGGAGTTAGAAGGATTTATTTATATTTATGCAAAGGGGAAGAAATTTCTGATGTAATGGAAATGCTTTCAGGGGACCTTAAGTTCTTAAAATATATAAAATTCAGATTGAAGCACAAAAGGGGGGGAAATGGTGTTAGTTGACAAAAAATAAGTGTGAGCTTATTTTGGTCAACAATTTGGTGACTCATGGGGATCACCTTCTTGCTAGGTGAAATGATCAGTTGACTTGAAGCATCCATTGGGCATGGAGTCATGTATGATAGCTTGATATTGTTCTCTAACTCTAAAATCTTATCCCTGAGCCACTTGGAACACCACTGAAACTAGAGCTGATCTCACCAAATTCCATTTTCAATGCACTGTACACGAGAAACAAAATACCACCACACAAACTATGTGCAAAACTTGAAATCATACACAGCCCATGTGGGATATGTAGAGTGTGAACAAGCACTTCTTCTGCTGAAATCAAACTTACCTACTCTATGCTAACTAGAGTGAAAGGGAACTCAAACAAATCCTACAACTAATAGGGAGAAGTAGCTTCCCTTTCTAAAAAAGGGAAGCCATGCAAATGATTTGGCATTGAATATAGCTGAGTTTATGAGTGGAAGGCTGACTGAAAATTGTTTCTCCACTCCCTCCATCAAGGTATCAAATTGAAAAAAAATAAATACCTCTTCAATATGATGCTCACTTAGTTCTAAGAGGTATTGTTGTTTATCCTTGGCACTTTGAGGCTCTCCGTCATGCTTAGAAGAAAACATGACTAGTTGTGGCTTTTCCCTTTGCTCTAATGAAGCAAAGTACCTAATTGGGTAAGGTCCAATCTGATGGGTGTGCCCTTTGTTCTGAATTTTAACTCCAGGAATGGATTATTCTTGCAGATCTTCCTGGATGGATGGTGTGAGAGGGATGATGACATCCTCTTACTCTTTTCCTTCCTCTATAGCAGGTGTATATTTTTGAAGGTCAAATTCTTCCAACTTTGATTCAAGAGGAATGCTGCAAATTGCGGGTTGTGCTTGCACGTTCTCTTCCATGGCATCAGGTTCTTCTGGTTGAAGGATGAATGATGGGGGAGAAATAGTTTGCAATTTTAACTGGCTCCTCCTTATTAAAAGATTATTTTAAGTCTTATAGGAAATCAAACTCTTTGCTCTCCTACTGTAGCAAGGTCTCTCCCTCTTGGATGGTGATCTTAAAATATTCATCATTTTCACCATATGAAGCTTCATCTCCAAACATGAATCTCGTGAGTTTCCAAAAAATCAGACTTTTGGAGAGGTTGAATGGGAGAGATATCTATAATATCTTATGGAACCGGCTCATGATTCAGTGCCTATGAATCTATTTGAGCCACCTCCATATGCTCCATTTTAACTGGACTTGGAGCTGATTTTTCTTCTTCCTCCTTGGATTCATCAATCAAATCAGGCCCTTCAAATGAAAGAAAAAAATATTCAATAATGCTTCCTTCATCAAGAGGTTTCAACTCTGATTTGATCTCTTCCAGTTGCTCCTCTTCAATATAAATTGGAGCTGATTGGTATTCTTTATTCATGGATTATTGTGCAAATTGGATTAGATCAGCATCCTCTTCAGACAAAGTGCCATTATGGAAAATACATTCAGAAAAAATAAGATTGTTGATCTTCTTGTTCTTGTTCTTGTTCTGCTGCAAACTCATCCTTAGCCACCATTGGCTCTTCCAACTTGACCTCCTCTATTAGCTTAACCATCAAGGGGATATTTGTAATCCCAAATTTTAGAGGCAAGCTTGCCAAGCTTCTAATCTTTTCTTATTTTCTTAGCTCTTCTTCTTGCTGCCCTTCGCTGGTTGTATAATTTTCATCTTCCTAAGATGGATTTGGGGATGCAAGAGGAGGAGTAGGTTGGGATTTAACCACTTTTGCTATTTTTTGTGGTGGAGAGGGAAGTGGAACTTATTTTTTGTTTAGAGGGAATGACTGACATGGAAGGGAAAAGGGCAGAAGAATTAAGATGAGATGGAAGATAAGGAGATGGATAAGGGAAAACAACATTTGGGGAAGCAGATGAGGGGCTTGACTTTTGGCACTGCTGAAATGATAAAGCTTGAGAAAGATAAAATGAAGGACAAGGAGCTGGTGAATGACTTACCCATTAACAAGGTTATCTCACACTTTACTCATATGCCTCAATATCCTCAGTCCAATGTGCAAGTTGAGGAAGCATTTCAACAATGAAGTCAAGCTTCTCCTGAGGGATGTAATGTCTTGGAAAATGGCCTTCCCATGGACAAGGTTCCCTGCAACCAATCCTGAATGCCTTTATTTGTATTTTAACCCCTTGACTAAACCATTCCAGTCTCCATCCTTTGAATCTTTTCTAGCAGATTGGCATTTTCCATGTAGCTGTTATCATTATATGCATACCCTTGTTCTTGATATGCTCCATAGCCAATTTGGTTTTGGCACTGCTCATATGGGTAAGCATGATTATTTTGGATCTAATCATAATGTTGATCTGGATGAGTTGTGAAATACATTAGACGTGGACTGCATTGTTACTCGCTGTAATTGTGAATTCCAAGATGGAAATGAAGTCATGATTGCACAACTTCATTGGATGGAATAAAATGGGAGATATGGAAAGAAGAATTGATGAAAATGGATGGAAGGAAATTTTACAACTCAGAGAATGGGTTTTTGACTAGATGGAGTCATTAGATGTTCTTTGCATGTTCCTCCAAAGGTTGAATCTCACTAAGAACACATCAACTTGATGAAATGAAGTGGTAAGGTGCTTCAAACCTGTCCCACTAGGCATGCCTTAACTATTGAGGCAAAATCATAGCACCCCCAAATGGCCTAGTTTTGTGTGGAGAATTCGGTGTGATCTGAATAACATTGGACCATCTCTCAAGCTGTGGGACTTGCAAACCTGAGATGGACCTCTAGAGAAAGTTGATTCCTGTTCCTAAACTACCTGCCACAATCTACTCTAATACAGGAAAAACTAACCTATCCCAATCTAACCATTCCAAGGAACCAGAGAGAAAGAGAGAGTGAAAGAGAGCCTACACTAAAGTGGTGATACACCAGAGAAGGAAAGAGGTGAGATACACTATTGAGGGAGGATGAAACAATGAGAGAAGGGGGAATGAGGGAGGCTAGGCATAAGTTACACAAACCTAGATCCTAATCCACTATCAAAACTCCATGAAACATGACATCTTACACTGGAAAATGTGAAATACATGTACAGGAAGCAAACATGAAATGCAGAGGCGCAAAGAAACAACAAAAGAATGCAAAGGGTTGAAGAACACCACCAAAAGAGGATTTTATTTCTCTATAAGTTGCATAGACAATTACATTAATGCTCAGAGGAACAAATATGCTTTCCATGCATAGGAGAAGGTTTAAAACTCAAATAGAGTTGGGAAAAAAATTTGACAGAGTTTCCCCACATCCCAGAATCTCTCTTCTCAAATAAGAAGTGTTTACAATATATAGAACAATGAAAACCAGAGAGAAAGAAGAAAATATGGAATTTTCTCTTACCAACCAAAAAATTTTCATTAAATAGTTTGGAAAATTCATGGGCACCTCTAAAAATATATTCCCCAATGCACTCAAGCTTGCTGGAGAAGAACACAAAACCATACTTCATTAAATTTCAGTGGTTGGGATGCGTGGAACTACAGTTTATCTAAGCAGGAGAATTTTTTAAATATTTTTCCCACCTAACCATGTCAAAATTAAAATTTTATGCCTCCATGGCATAGAGGATGTTGATATATTTCCAATGCTACAAAATTTGTTTAATTTTGAGCACTGGATCAAAAGTTATGCCCATTTGAATATTTTAATCGAATTCGTTCAAAAATGGTGAAAAACCAGTTTTTACAAAATGGATCCGTGGGCCCAAAATTACAAACTGCGCTATTTGCAAAAGTTGCAAAAGTATATAAAACCTCGAGAATCTCCGCAGCCCTGAAATCCACTTTATCCAAAATGCTAGGTGGGCCCAAAATTGAAATTACACCATTCGTAAAAGTTGTAACAAATGTCCAAAATTTCCCCGACGACCCGCTTCCCTATAGCTGACAAAATCCTGACACATGGCTTCTCTAGGCATCGGTGGATGTGTGGGTTAATTTTATACTTTTACACTTTTCAAAACAAAATCCAAAATTCCATAGTTACTTAGATAACCCACCTTACCGCTTTGACTTGAAACATGGCCACGTGTCACTTTACGGGCCTTAGGCATTTTTCCTTCATTTGGCACAAAGATCCTCCACGGGCTCACTGTCCCGCAATTGTAAATTGCACTTTTTGTAAAATGAAAAAGTTCCAAGATATATCCCCAACCCCACCAGTGTGTAATCTTCCCATGGAAAAATTTCTTCCCTAGGTCCGTCGGCCCACTTTGGGCAAAAAAACCTTCCAAGGCCCGCCGGCCCGCAACTTGCAAAATATGAGGAGTTAGAAGGATTTCTTTATATTTATGGAAAGTGGAAGAAATTTCCTATATGATGGAAATGATTTTAGGGAACCTTAAGTTCTTAAAATATATAAAATTCATATTGAAGCACAAAAAGGTGGAAAATGGTGTTAGTTGACCAAAAATAAGTGTGAGATTATTTTGGTCAACAATTAGAACAATGTTTAATTTGGTAGTTGGGATGCATTCAATGAAGCATGCGCTGACATTTCTCACTGCTGCAAGTTAGGGGGTATTATGGGGGGCCTCTTACAAGAAATAGAACATCATTTCAATCCATTTACTACCTTTTGCAAGTGGTTGAAGGACAATTTTTGGGATTTTCATTTTCCCTCTCTCTCTCTCTCTTCTCATATTTCTATAAGTTGGAGTGTTGGGCTCATTGTAAAGGGGGATAGTTTTGAGTAGAAAAACTCTGTCACATTTTTTGTGAAGCCAATGTGATCCTGGCCCTTATAGTGGACTCCATGCATGGTGATTCAGGCCCTTATTTTGTAATAGATTGAACTGTGCATATCAATTAAAGCAATAGATACAAGTTTGTGCATTTCTCTTCCCTTGTTGTGTTTGTTTGCATTACCCTTGCCCCTTCAATCTCATTGCATATATATTGTGTCTATCTTATGTTGTTTCAGGGATTCATTATCATTGTGTGTGTATGAGATGTTTTTGTGAATGATTTTTTCTAGACAGTGGAGAATTGTTATCACCCCTTATAGTATGCACTTTTCCTCTATTTTTCACACATCGTAAGGTTTTTCTCATTCCCTCCTTTTTTGGTGTATCACCGCTTTAGTGTAGGCTTTGTTTTCATGCTCTCTCTCCCCCTGGTCCCTTACAAAGTTAGATTAGGAAAAGTTAGTTTTACCTGCATTAGAGTAGATTGTGGCAGGTAGTTTAGGAGTAAGAATCAACTTTCTCTAGAGGTCTATCTCAAGTAACAAGTCCCCCAACTTGGAGATATTACCCATGTTATCTAGTCACATTGTAAGCTCAAGCACACACACTTGTGCAAACTAAAAGGTGTTGTGATTCATATATAATACCTAGAAAATCAATATGTGGATAGGCTTGCTACGATTGGTTCGCAATACGACATACCAGTTGATATCATGAAAGAAGGGAAGAAGTTTGTCAAAATAGTGGTTCAAATTGCAGTCCCTGATAATGTGAGTAGTTGGCAAGTGTTCTCTAATGACAAAAAAAATGTCCTTTTCCTACAAGAAGAGGACGAGTTTGTTGCAAGAAATCAGGATAAGTTGCAAGATTCATATGGTGATCAAATTATAAAATTGAAAAGAAACAAACTACCAAAATTATTAGTCACTATAGAATCCATTTTTAATTTAGATGATCAAGCCAAAATACAAATATCTAACATGGTGGTCAAAGAAGAATATTTTGAGGAAGTCGAGGTAGCACAAGAGAAGTTTCTAAAGATTGGAAAAGTGTGTACTTTCGAAGAGAAAGAAGATTTAATCGGAATTTTTAAAGAGTATCATGACATTTTTGCGTGGAGCTATTCATACCTATGTATTTTTGATCCGGGTCTGGCACAACATACCATTGAACTAGATCCTAATTCCAAGCCAGTTCATCAGAAACTGAGGCCAATGAATCCAAAAATCATTCCACTAATGAGAAAGGAGATAAATAAAATCATCGAGGCATTTATTAATTTTCCCATCAAGCACTCCTCTTGGGTATCCAATCGGGTTCCCGTAAGGAAGAAGAACAGATTGATTCGGTTGTACGTAGATTTGAAGGATTTGAACCTTTCCTTGTTGAAAGACCATTATCCTCTCCCATCAATGGATCAAGTTATTCAAACGGTGATAGGATCCCAAAGAATTTCTTTACTCGATGGATATTCGGGTTATAATCAAATTCTAGTCCAAGAATCAGACCAAATCAAAATGGCTTTCACTACCAAGTGAGGCATGTAAGCCTACAAAAAAATGCAATTCAGATTGTCCAATGTTGGGGCTGACTTTCCAAAGAGCCTTGGACATGGAATTTTAGGTGCATAATCAAGGATATCATCCTAGTTTATCTTAATTACATAACTGTACATTCTAAGCATGCAAAATACAACATCACACATCTATGAAAGTTTTTCCAAAGGTGTAGGGAATTTGGGGTTTCACTTAACACCAAGAAATGTATTTTTGCAGTGCACGAGGGAAAGTTGTGTGGGCATGTTGTTTCAGAAAAAATACTATCAATTGATCAAGTCAGGATTCATTCGATTATGTACTTATCTCTCCCAAGTCATAGGAAGGGCCTCCAGAGTTTTCTCGAAAACATAAATTTCATGCGGAGATTCATCCCTCAATTTGTGACATTAGATAAACCACTGAAAACCATGTTGAAGAAAAATATGCCAATCTCTTGGACAAAGTAAGGAAAGGAGAGCTTCGAAGCCATCAAAACAACCATTTCTCAAGCTCCCATGTTGGTAAACCCTAGGTTTGATAAATACTTTATCCATTATGCTTTTTCAGGTCAAGAGATCATTTCAAGGATCCTCACCCAACAAAATTATGATTTGATGGAGCAATCAATTGCTTTCTTCAGTCAATCCTTAAAATAATACGAGCTCAAATATTCATTCATTGAAAAAAAATTCTTTACAGTTATTCGAGCTTTGAAGAAATTCAAAAACATGTTGTCCAACAACAGAATTCACTTGATGGTGTCTCATCCAAGTGTCAAGGAATTTTATCTGAACAAAGGGATGAATGGAAGGCATACTAGATGGATCAAAAAGGTTATGGAATATGATGTGCACATCAAAGTCACTAAATCTGTCAGAGGTAAAGGTTTGTGTCAACAAATTGCTACAAACATGGAATCAAAAGGTGATGAGGACACGACACCCCTAAACAATAATGAGAGTGATGATCAAGTTGACTGGTTATCCAAAATGAATAATTTCCTCTTCTGAGGAGTATATCCTATGAACATGGATAAAAATAAAAGATGAAATTTCCATCTTTAGTATATTCCATATGTTCTGGTAGATAGAATTATCATTCAAAGGGATTTTAATGGTGTTCTCCTTCGGTGCATGGGACCGAAAGAGGTAAGCAAGATACTAGACAAGTTTCACAATGGCCTATCTGGAGGACATTATTCTGCATGGATAACTACTACCAAGATCATACGAGCTGGCTACTATTGGCTAGATGTTTTCAAAGCTGACCATCTCTTGGTAAGGAAATGCAAGGAATGTGACTTTTTCATGGGAAAGTAGAATTTGGTAGCTCTTCCATTGCATCCAATTAAATTGGACCAACCCTTTGTCTAATGGGGGTTGGAATTCATCGAAATGATTAATCCTCCATCCAGTGACATAAATAAATGGGTCCTTACTACAACGGACTATTTTACTCAATTGACAGAGGTGGTATCATTGAAATATATCAATCAGAAGATTGTTCCGGATTTGTTGTAAGGTATAATGACAAGGTTTGATGTTCCATTTACAATCATTTCAGAAAAATGCATTTACTTTTCTTTATATGAAGTTGAGTGAATGGGCTGTTAAAAATGGAGTCTACCTCAAGACTTCGTCCAATTACTATCCACAAGGAAATGGATTTTCTGACTCTAGTAACAAAAAAACTCTAAAGGATTATTAAGCACATGATGAAAACTAATAAGAGGACTTGGCATACACAACTTAAGACTAGTTTATGGGCATATCGGATCACACCTAAAAGGTCCATCAGAAATTCCCCTTTTGTTGTTTTATAAGGAAGAGAATCAAAACTTCTGCTCTCCTTGGAGTTACCATTTTTGGAGTTATCTTAGCAACTTAAAGTTATGGAGAATGATCCTCTAACAGTTAGGTTTGTTGAACTCATAGAGTTGGAAGAAGTATGGAAAAAGGCTATGAAGACTTTGGAGAAACATCAGGCTCAATGTAAGAAATATTTTGATAAGAAGACATCCAAAAAGAATTTTCAAGAGGAATATTTACTCCTCAAAAGGGATGAAGACAGGGTGAAACTAGGTAAGCATGACAAATTTTACGTTCTCTGTAGCAGACCATACATCATCATGAGTTGGAAAGAGGTGAATTAATTTCTTCTATCTAAGATCAACGAAGAAGAACTGCCCATTCATGTGAATGGGATACATCTCAAAACTTTCTTTTTAGATCATTCCACCCCTTATGTAGTTTAGTTAGGTGTTTTACTCCAAGTGCTTATGCACATTGTTGTTGTGTTTTCTTTTACTTTGCGTGTGTTGTTTGTTGTTGGTGCTCTTGTAAATTATAGCATCATTGGAAGGTTTCAAGGAGATAGAAGTTTCAAAGTTTATCTTCCATAAGAGTTTCATTAATATGCTTCACTCGAAATTCTGTAGTGTTCATGATGCCAAGCATTTAATAGATTCAGTATACATCATTCCTAACATTTCAGGGAGGTCCAAGATCATATTTTCTCCAGGGGATTCTGGGATGTATCATAGAAGATAAAATTACTCTCAAGATTCCAACATTGACTTCATGCCCGATGGATGAGTAAAGGCTACTGGAATCATGCTTAGTAGGCAATCATCTCCGAGAGGTCACCACAAATGTTATCCAAATTGTGCACACTTTGGCAGAAATGGACTCTGGGGGGATATATTAAACCTTGAGACCAAAAAGGACCTTCATAAGAACACTTTTATACATTTCTAGTTGTTACTATTGTTTTATGAGTATTTGAGGTGGAGCTCAATGGAGCTGGTTTCAAGGCCATATAAAGGGAGATCAGCCTCATCTTTTTTATATGATTAAAACTAGCTTATGGTGGTCCTTTTCCGCACTGATTAAGTTGTTCCACAATGGAGTTCTATGAAGTACCTACACTAAGACCGATAAGAATTACTGCATTTGGAGCTCCAATGTCAGGTATTGTATCAAGGTCATTCATGGTTTATAGAGCCATACGAGTTGAGGTATGAGCTCATTTGGTCGGAAATTTTTAAGCGAGAGAGTTGGTATATTGTTAGAAAAATAAATAAGACTGAGTTGTTGAGATAACTCAGGAACAAGCTCACCTGAAGGACTGCGTAAGCTTATCTCATAAGAAGAACTTGGGAATTGTTCTAAGGCATAGGCTGGTGGTGGTTTTATGATATGGTGGAAAAGGAATAGCTTGTTTCTACTCTTTTCATTACAATGATTTTTAGAGCCAAGGTATAAGGAATGAAAAATTAAAAATCAAATCATGAAGGTTGATACATAGGTGAACTCAGTTCTTGAAAATGATAAGGTTCAGGCTGATTAATATGGGGTCATTTTCGTACCTCAGGGCCAAATACGAAGGCGAGCTTGTCGAGGGATAACTCGCTCAATTGAGTTAAGATCATGCCTAATCATTTGTGAATTAGCAAGCTCATTCGATAGAAAACTAGGCAACTCAGTTGACCGAGTTAGGGATAGTTTAGTGAAATACCTCAGAGCTCGTGGGATATGAGGAAATCGGGAACTACAGGATGAAATGCTGAGCTATTGCGATGGGATTTCGAGCTAAGGTAAAGATTCCACAACGAGGGGATTTTGAAGACTATGACTAGGTGGAGATGTGAATGTGGAAAACCAACTTAAAAGTTATGCGAGATGGTGGAAAAGTGGATATCAAAGACTAAACAACCATGTCAAGCTTGGCAAGACATCAACTGGGTTCCTAAGCCAGAATAGCCATGATGGGGAAATTGGCAAGGAAAAATCTGGGTTGGCCAAATCATGTGCTAACGCATTCGATGATCAGTAGATGGATAAGATCATGCCGAGTTATCTGGCAAGTCATTAGTGATGTGAAGGTCACGTCTTGGTGGTATATCAAGAAGAACAAGTGAGAAAAAAACTCAAAGGAAAGAATTAATGTGTATTCTCGTGTCATCCACTGAGATGATAGTACAACAGGTGGTTATACACGGAAATGGAAACAAGAGGTATGCAATAAAATGAGTTCAATCTTGAATTAAACATGACATTGACTCGGTATGGAACCAAGTCACAAGCTACGCATGTGCCACAGAGGTTTTTGATAACTTAGAGAGAAGCTCATGTGAAATTTGTGAACATCAAATATGTTGTCATATTGTGAGGATGAATCTTGTAGAGTGGTGGGATCACTTGGAGTTAAGCTCGTGGGAACTGTGACCCCTCACAAGGGGAGAATAATGGTCGAGTTACCCATCTGGAATCATCAAGCTTGTGAAGTTAAGCAACGTGAGATCTTGGGCCTAGTGTTCGAAGTACTCTGTAGGAAATGTCTCAGTAATCCATGCATCGAATAATGGATGCATAGTCGAGTGTGGTATTTCATTTTAAATATTCGAGCTATGGCTCAATTCAGGGTAGCTGAGTCAATGTTTTTACATGGCATAGAAGAAAGGTACTCGATGTGCATGAGATGGAGAGGTTGTGAGCCAAGCTGAGAGGTTGAGTCGATAAAAGGAGCTCGGTAAGGAATACCACAACAAAGAGGTCTCATATTGGGTCGAGTTAACATAACTTGGTTTGGAGGGCATCACCAGGATACTTGCGTTAAAGGGTGGTCAGGCCTGTAGAAGGATGTATTTGGTTCTTTGAGATAGAAAAATTCAAACCATTTCAATGGAACCACTTGGCACTATGAATAATTCACTCACATAGTGGATGGCTCAGATATGGAGCTTGGTTGAGTAGCTCGATGTCGATCTCATAATATAGTTATAAGTAACATTGAGGTTGAGATATTTTACAAGACAAAGCATAGTTAATGCATTAAAGTGGAATGCTAAGTTATGGCCATACAGAATCAAGCCAGATTCAAGATGTAAACAAAGTAGATGACGTGAGCTTATAGGTGGGTAGGCCAAGTTTAACATAGCTCTTTGTTTTCCACTCTAACGAGCACATGGATCCATATAAATACACAAGTGGCTCAATGAATAAGGAACATGCATGATAGGCAGAGTACTAAGAGGATTTGTGTTGAAAGGGAGATGACACCGGCTAGGATAGACTATCGACTCATGATAAATGAAATAATCAATTTCAAAGCTCACCTAAAAGAGATGGAGGTTGATCTCATAGGAAGGTTTCCTTTCCATTGAAATATTTGCGATAAATCATATGGTGAGTGAACAAGTTGGCCTGACTTGGTCGACCTATGGCGCGATAATCTTGGGTTTATGTGGAACATTGGCTTTGCCATGTTAATCACATATAATGTAGTATTGAGCCACTTGAGCTAATGAGGAGGACTTAGGTCGATGCCAAGCTTGCTAGAGGTAGGAAAGAAGTGGGAAGAATCTCATTTAGTGATACATCATTGTGATTTGAATGGGTATCACTTCATGTATAAGGATAAGTCATTTGGAGATAAAGCCGGATCGATCCAATGAATGTGAGGATCTCAATGGATGGTCATAATAAATGAGTGTATTAGGGAACTCGATTGTTTCAATTCAGTGTGAGGATGCAAAGAATGGATCGTAAATGTAGGATCTTAGGCAGGGTTTCAATTATTAACTCTCCAGCTAAGAAATGAAATAGGCCAAGGTAAGAAGAATAAGGGGTTTATTTGTGTGTGAATGTTGTAAGTTGAATGCATTCAAGATTCATGCAGAGTGGAACATTGAAGGGATATCAGTGAAGATGAATGCATTCTAACACTCCTTTATTTGTCCCATTCCTAAGCTACACATGCATTTCATTTAAAACATATTCCCACATAATTCTCACCTAGCTTTTGTAGTGAGGAATCACAACCCTTAGATTAATTCAATGAAGGCCCTAGGATATTAGGGATTTCACACTAACCGTAATCATCTCTGTGGAGTGTTCTTATTCATTCTTTTGACTTATTTTCTCTTTTTTGTTTTGTAGGTTTTTGGGAGAGGAAAAAAAAGAGCTATGAGAACAAGAAGAGCAACCATGGAAAATTTTTAATGGTTTTAGTTGTAAATATTTCACTATTGTAATATGTCCCATTTCATTAATCTAGATATCCCACAATGGATCTGTTTTGTATTCTAATGAAAAAAAATTCTTTTTTTGAGTTCAACAATTGGGGAAAACCAAATTTCCTTTAATTTAGATATTTTGCACATTTGAATGCCATAAAAACAAGATTCGAGAGCTTTAAAACATAATTTCAACTCATTTTTAGTTGTTGTAAGTTACTGTTTAATATTTTTAGGCTTCGATTTCATTTAATTTTAAATCTAGGTTTATAGCATATGGATTGTATTATTCCGTCGAAAGTACCGATACCGCTGCCCTACGCAGGTTGACAATGTTGTGACCGTCACCCTGCCTGGGGGGTGAATCATCGACCAACGCTCTATGTTGGGTGGTGGTTCAAAAATCGCCACTTTGTATAGGTTAGCGGTTCTGTTCTCCTAAAACCGAACCTTCCAACATGCATTTTTTTATAGTTCTTCTACTTAAGTTTGTTTTTTAAGAAATAATAATTTGAACTAAGGTGTCTTTTGATCATTTGCTACTAGATGAATAACATTTCTAGTTTCATACTCAAATTTCCAAACATAAAATCATTCTCTATTCTTTTCTTCAATATAACAAGAAATGTAACCAAAATTTCACTATTTTCACTATGCTTTCATTTAAATAGAAACAAGCAATCATTTACTTTCATTCATAGTAACTAAATGCCAATTTACTTTAAGCCACAAGTATATTTTCAACATGATCATCAATATATTTTTAAATGAAATAAATCACACTTTAGAGGCAATAAAATAAACTTAGGTTGAAAGAAATTTATTTCCATTTAAATCCCATTTCAAATTTTCTACTTCATTTAACAATGCATGATTTAGTTATTTTCTTTTACAAGCACTAACACATATACAATGCAAAAATTTTCCTTCAAAAGTCTTAGTAGATTTTACAAGTTGAAGGGATTTTCAAGTAACAAATGAAACTGTCATTTCCCTATTTTCCCATACACATACATTTGAAAACTTGATACAAATCAACCAATTTACAACACATTTACAATAGATTGAAATTATTTAGAAAGTAATTTATAATCCCTCCCTTCAAATGGATACAATATGGTAAAATTTTATTTTACAAATAGGAATCTCATCTCCATTTCTTCAAGGTACTACCAAGACCAAATATTCACTTGAGCTCCACCATCTTCCCAAAGTACAAACGCAACAAATAAAATAGGGAAGTAAGGAAAACTCTCCACCCAACTAATAATCCAATGAGGAAGAGAAGCCTTCTTACTCATTGGCCCTCGAGCCCCAACAATGAAATAATGAGGGGTATAAGACAACCATTGACAACTAAACATGGCTTCGAAATTCACATTCAAACCAAACATTCAACACATCTAGAAAAATAACAAAACCACCTCAACACACACACATTTCCCAACACAAAGGCTCTAAACTCAAGCCAAGAAAGAGAAAGGAACACAGGGATCTACTTATGCCTCCCAAGGGTTTGGGTTCCCACCTTAAAACCTCCAAGAACTCACTCAAAACCCATAAAACTCTTATTCCTCCATTAAATAAACAACTCTAATTCCTCCCTCAATGAAAAACAACCCTAATTCCTGCCTCAAAGAAAAAAACAACTCTTATGCCTCCCTCACTCTTATGCCTCCCACAATAAGACAACAATATAAACAAAAATTTGACGTATCACAAGGTGGGGCACCCCAACCCAACTCCCTACTAAAATACCCAATAAAAGATATTATGCCTCCCTTCAAAACATCCCCATTTCCATATTCTCCTACATGACCTAAGGGCCATTTTGCTTCCCAAAAACACACATGCAACAACAATTCATTCACAAACATATGCACAAAAAATTAGCAAAATAAAAATCATGGGTGAAGACCCTACCTTGCCATTGCTAGAGTTTCCAATCCGCAAGAAGGTTCCAAACCTTTTTCCAAGTCCAAGTAAGAAAAATCCAACTTCAATCTCTAAACAACACTCTTAAAGCAATGTCCTCCAAAAGAAAAAGTCTCCAAAAAAACAAGTAACCCCCAAATCCTCAAACAAATTTGAATAAATAGAAAAAAAAGGAGAGAGAGAGGGTGATGTGGCTCCATATAAGATGCCACATCATATCTCCTCCATTCTACATCACAAGTTCAAACCCAATCTCCAAAGAACAATAAATTGGTGGTTGAGAGAATGACAACCCTCTTACACAATCAAACCCAAACCCACACCCCTAAAAGAAATAATTCAAGACTCTTGTAATAAATGTGCAATTAATTTCTCTTTTTCTCCATTAAAACACACAAAAAGGCCTATAATAACCCCCTCACATCATAGTTATATAGTATGGGTGACTTTAAGAGGTGTGGGACAAGCTTAACTTGTCCCACAATCCTAAAAAATTGGCTTGCAACTCAAAATCAGAAATTTTCATGCAAGGATGAGTGCACAACACTCAAAAGTAATTAAATTATTTCAAATCCAATACAAACAAAGCCTACCAACTCACATTAATTACCCCCTTTTGGCACATCCTAAATTACACTAATTAATCAAGTCTAATTAATTTAAATGGAGTACTTAACAACAATAATAAAAGTGACTCACAATACTAACAAAAAAGGGAAATCCACAGTTACCCAAGGTCACATTTGAGGGCCACCCCCCCAATGCGGACCTTCTAGCAAACTAACAACAATAACATCTTACATTTACACTAGTTTCCAAGGTGACAAGTTTCCAATACCCTAAATTCCTTCACTTTTGGTCTCCTATCCCCTTTTGTCTTTTGTGTTGCAAATGCCTAAAAAAATTAAAGAAATACCTTTCTGTCCTCATGGACATATTAACGACGTCGAGATAATAAAAGGCACACATATACAACTCGATTCACATCATCAATATTATAAAATAAAACATCGCTAAAATTAAGTAATTCACCAATTGTTCACAATTCTAATTATTTTGATTTTATCAATTTATCAATTAGAAATAAGATCACAATACCAACTAATTCATCTAGCAAAATCTATATATCAAATCCAATGTATCAATATAGTAGTAGCTCAAGATCGTCAAATACTAATATGTCGATCCATACATATAATCCATCATGTAAATCACATCATGTCATAAATCTAAAACATCCATATTGTCTATAAAATAAGCTACTAAAATATAACTATGTCCATCTATCAAAGTATAAAGATCAATTTCACAATAATGTCTATGACTATAATTCAAAATAAGAAAAATCAAAGTAATATCAATGTTGAAGAGGAGAGAGAACTACAAATAGTTTAGTTGTATGCTTACTCGTGATTGTAAATCCACTATATACTTCATCCAAAGTATGGGGCAAGACTAATGAAAATCTATGTAATCTAATGCCTAATTCAATACACTTCTCAATTAAAAAATAAATTAAAATTGTTTGACCAGTATAGATGGCCGTTAAATTCCAACCCAAGTTTGAAAATGGGAGTGTGTAAATTGTAATATATATGTACTTACATTGTTCTACCTTTAGAATAAAACAATCGAATTTTGGTAAATTTGTAATTGGTAACCGTCGGTTTATGAATTTTCTTAGCTGACAAATCTCTCAAATAATGAATCACTTTCCACTTAGAGGGATATATTATAAGGAATGTTTCGGAGTTTCAATTCAAAATATTTTTTTCTTCTTTCCTTTCATGCAGAGAGATTCATGACAAGAAGGAAGAAAAGGGTAGAGAGAAGTATTATGGCATCAACCTCAAAGTAACTTACGGTTGAGATTATTGTGAATGAACAAGGAAAAAAACCAACTCCATCTATGGTTGCTTTCACATCTGGCAAGAGACTTGTCGGAGACAGCACCAAGTTTCACGATTCCACTATTCTGACAAACAAAGTATTTGATGCCAAACGCATTATTGGAAGGCCATACACCAATCCTTTTGTGTCAATCATTATGGCCTTTCATTATCGTCTCTTTTCATAACGACATATCTATGATTGAAGTTGTTTACAAAGGTGAGAAGAAGTTATTTTGAGCAAAGGAAATATTGTCCATGGTGTTGATAAAAATGACAATGATAGATGAAAAGTATTTAAACTGTGGTGTAAGTAATGTTTTGATTACCATGCATGCTTAATCTAATGATTCACAGATAATGGCAGCCAAATATGCAGGTAGGCTTTAATGTAATGCACTTCATCAATGAACCCACAGCCACGACAATCACTTATAATATTTGTGGATGCTTTAAAGAGGGTAAACGAAACATCGTAGTTTTTGACCTTGGTGGAGGTACTTTTGATGTTTCTATTCTTAGAGTTGAGGGAAATAAAATGGAGGTGGAAGCTATGCGAGGGGATATACATTCGGTAGGGGATGATTTTGACAATAGGGTAGTCAATTTCCGCATTTAAGATCTCAATAGAAAATATGATATTGATCTGAGCGCAAGTCCCAAGGATCTTCGGAGGCTTCGTTCAAAATGTGAGAGAGAAAAAATGAGTTTTTCTACGGCAATGGAGAATATCATTGAAATTGAAATTCTTTACCAAGGAAAAGATCTTCACATGAAGTTGAGAAGAGCCAAGTTCGAAGACCTCAACGTTAAGTTATTTGAAGAGTGCATGGAAATTTTTAAGTATTTCCTGCAAGATGCCAAGATAAATAGAAACTAGATCGATTATATTATGTTAGTGGGAGGCTCATCGCGTATACCAAAGGTGCATCAATTTTTGAACGAATTATTTAATGGAAAGGAGCTGTGTAAAAGTGTTAATCCAAAAAAAGCAGTTTCTTATAGTGTGGCCATGGAGCCTTCTGTACTGAACAATGAATATTTCAACTTAGTCCTATTCCTACTCAGAAGGATTCATTTTTCACCACTATATGTGAAAATATGACGTGAGTGGATTTTGATGTCTATAAAGGAAAGAGATCTTTAACGTCACACGACACTTTTTTGGGCAAGTTTGTATTGACCATTCCAGTTTCTCCATCTGGAGTGCCAAATATTAGTGTTCTTTCTTTAAAGTGGACGCCGAGGGGATTCTAAAAGTATATACGAGAGACGAGGGAAGTGAGAACAACGATCACATTATTATTACTAATGAGCGCGAAATCCCTGTTACATTCTTGACAACATGAAGTAGCCCATCAGAGATTATTCAACTACGATGCAGGCCAAGTGGATGCTAGAGCTGCAGTGAATCCGTGAGGGCCTTCGGATTTATACATATGCTCCAAATGTTAATATTTTATAATTATATTCAGATTTGAGTCAGAATCAGCAAGTCGCACCCCCACTATGTAACACTTTATGGCGTTAAAAACAACTAATTAGGTAGGTGTGGAATTTTTTTTATTTTGTATGGAAAGTTTTTCCAAAATTCGTTGTGTTTTCAAAAATTGAGTTTTTGATAGGGTAAATTTTAAGACCCTTTAAAATAAACCATAGATATTAATTGGTAATTTATGAAAAATTACTTTTAAAATCTTGGTGAATGCCACGAATTGATTGGAAATGTCACCAACTGATAGAAAACTTAAACTAGTAGCATTATGCTACCATCTAGTACCATTATGTTGTTGGCCAATAATAAATTTTTTTATCTAGCACATAGTAAAGGTGATTTTAATATAAAAACATGGAAATTATTGTAAATGATAGGAGAATCAACCACAAATATAACAAATAAAATTTATATTGGATTTTGACAGTGATAACCCAGGTTGGATTTTTTTACTTTCATTGTCCAGGATCTTTCTCTCCTCTACTTCCACTTTTGTCATTTCCACATAAATGATTGATCTAAGACTATTCAAGTCACTTAACTTGTATAATCACCAAACCTACATTACCAATGTTTAGAGAATTTATACATTCCATAGACCTTTGAAAGATATTAAATTAGTAATATATTTCTGCATTCACATCAGATAAGGATGAATACAAGTATGTGTTTAAATATAACGAATCCCACAATTGTATTGGCATAGGGATATGCAAGAGTCTACATTTTCACATATTTGAATATAAAAATAAGGAATTGGTATGTGATATACTTGAAGTTATGTTCAAGGTAAAGTAAATGAATTAATTTCACATATTTGAATATAAAACTAGGGAATTGGTATGTGAGATACTTGAAGTTATCTTCAAGGTAAAGTAAATTAACTCAAGATACTATAGTTTGATCAAGAATTGAATTCATATTCATCTTCTGATTTTCTACCTATTGAATAATTCCTATTATTGGATAAATCAAAAATAAAATTTGGTGGTTAAGAACAAAAAAAACTGCAATAGTTTTATTCTTTCCAAAATATCATGTCTTTTTTAGATAAAGGTTAAAAAGTGGTTTTTTGGCTAGGATCCTACCCAAGAACAAATAAGGCCTAAAACCAAGATAAAACGTAAATCACAATAAGAAACAAAGGAGGAGAGCTGTCAAGGAGAAAAAATAAATAACTAGGTAGGAGAAATGTTTTTCTTGGAGAATTGTTTTCTTCATATGCACAGATTTCCAACCCTTTGAGTCTTCCTCATCAGGAAGAATAACTTGAAGATATTTAATTGGCCGATATGTATTGATGTTAAAGGAAAAGGAGGAGGAACATTTTCCTAAGCCACTTCACTTATATTTGGTTCATCGTTTTTATTTGTCTCAATTTCAATCAACATTTGTGTTTTATTTGTTTCCTTCAGTTTAAATTTATACAAGATGAGTTTCAGGAACCAAGGAAACCAAGTCCTCAAAAACCACATCAGAATTGAAAGCTCCTTTTTGAATCAAGAGAATTTTTTTAAGGGAGATCATTTTCTCACAATGTGGGTCTTTCATTCTTACACTTGACCATCCCAACATTAGCAAGAATATGTCCCAAGGTGAACAATCTTGTGAATTCACAAGGCATACCTTCATAATCAAGAGGATGGATCTAGGTTATGTTTTTAAAATTGAGTTCACCTTTGGAAGGAAGGTTCTTTGAGGTATCAAGTTCATCCAAGATTCAGGGGTAGGTTTTATTCAAGTAATATCAATTGTGTGGGAATTTAACCTTAAAATATTTCCCAAAGAATTTCCAAAGACAATAAGACAAGAATGGTCCCAAAATCATTGTGGTAGGTGTTGTAATGTAATCCAGAATAGTTTGTGTGAATCATATTTGGTGGTTGGATTAGTCAATGTGAACAAGGGCTTCATAAGAAGATAGTGAGATTGACATGCCCAAATATTTTCATCTATACTCTCCTTGTCTTCTATTGATGTAAAGACAACAATAAATGTTCCCCTTGGACAATGGTAGATGTCTAACTTTCCTTAAAGAAGAGGAGGACAATGTTTAGAGATAAATTCATGGAGAAATGGAAGGCTTTGAAAAAATGTACTGAATCTACATATGAGCGCATGATCTTGGTAATAGATCTCAGCTTCAAGCATATCCTCACTAGAAGTAATATTGGGGCTATTATCAGCAGGATCAATGGGTTTGATGGATCTATGGATCCTTCCCTATACGACCTCATTGAAGGAACTGTGCCAGGCTCTAACCATCTCTCTAAAATATTTGTATAACCCAACTCTAGACTTCAAAGGGGAAGAATGTAAGGCTTATGAGTGCATAGAGGGGTTGTGAACATCTTCATATGAGAAAACCATTGTACAAAACCTCTGCTTCCAATACGAGGTTTAGGTTTAGGGTTTGAAATGTTTTTCAAAGGATCCATTCTAGTTTTTGATAAATTATCATGTCAGGATACAATGCATTGTCTTCTACATTTTACTCCTAAATGGATTCTTTAGAATAAAATTTTAAAATTCCTTCTTTTGATCTATTATGTAAAAGGATTTCTCTCAAGGAAACTAAATTACGATAACTTAATGACTTCTTTAACCTTAATCACACACTTATGGATAATTCCTCCTAAGAGAAATGGAAATAAATACAATAATCAGATCTATAATCAAATAACCCTTCTCCTACCACATATGAGAATTCTACAACATTTAAATTTTTTTAAAGTGAAAATAAATTAAAAGAGAAGAAGGTTTATGAACACCACGTGTACTGTAGTAAAACAAATTATCTTGATTAGAAATTTTATAATAGGATTGCAACATTTGAATTGAAAAAAAGAAATATTATTATTTTTTATCCCGGTCCTAATACAAGGAAAAGAAAATCTATTTTCACTAAGGAATTTATTTTTTCCTTCGATAAATGGATTTTTTTATCTTGGGGCTTCTCATAATCTAATAAATGATTTTTCTAGTTACCCTTTGATTATAAAACATCTTAGATACTTCTGGGAAACTCTTCAAAATTTTATGTTTTTGGTTATTGCATGGTAAAAATGTAGAATGGTTGCATTAACGATGTACTCTTGGTACTATAAATATCATCTTTTGTTTAGTAAATTTATCAAATTTCTAATTTTGGATCTAGGAAAACTATTAAGTTCAATCAAAAGAGTATTTTACCTAGAGAATTGTATTATCCTTAGGGTGTATTTGTTATATATTTCATGGACCATCATTTGCATTATCATGTATTTGATAAGTTTGACACCTATAAAAAATCGTCACTTGTTGATCATGCTGATGTAATGAAAAAACAATCTTGGTCATGTATTTTAATGTACCTACAATATATATGCTTGTACAACATGGTGAAAGGGCTTCAAAAGATCCCTACTTGTGATGTTGTATTCCAAGGATGCATGCTTAGAAAATAATACTAATATCCCTTCCTAAATGGAGAATATTTTAGAGACACAACTCCAATTGAGTTAGTAAATTATCATTTCATTACTTTTCCCTTTAGTCCATTATCTGGTGATAAATATGTACTAACTTTCATTGTTGATTTCACTTAGTGGAATTTTGTGCATTGTTTGTCATATACAATTTAGATTTTCGATAACTTCAAGATATTCAAGGAGTTTTTCCAAAAGTAACTACTAAATTCATTAAAGATTCTCTTAAATGAAAATGAGGGAGAATAAATAAGTAATGTTTTTCATAATTTTTTTATTGATCATGGAATTATTCATTAGTATAAAGTCTCATACACACCTCAATAGAATGGAGTAGCAAAAAAAAAATTAAACTCTCAAAGAGATATATAATTACATGTTTAAGACTAAAAACTTAGCACCCATTTTTATGGAATTCCTTAAAATGAAGTGCAAGATAACAATCGTGAAGAAATTTAGTCAAGTGATAAAACTAATGTTTCTAGATTTCATGTATTGAGGATATAATTATTTCCATTATTACAAATGATAAATAAAATTTCATGGAGAATAAGAGACAAGATCTCATATTTGTTAATCACTACAACAACATAAAATCATATCACATTCTTGACCCTTGAAAAAAATATGTCTAGTTTACATGAGATATTATAATTGAAAGGGATCTCAAATATTTTGAAGCGAAAATTTGAGCCTTGTCCTTCATGTTATTCAGCTCTTTATAATTGAAAGGGATCTCAAATATTTTGAAGCCAAAATTTGAGCCTTGTCCTTCATGTTATTCACCTCTTTGTCCTTATAAGGAGGGTATATTTACTAATTTTGATGAAGACACGCCAGATAATCTATCTTTTCCTCCTCCCCTTGTACCAAAAAATATCAATTAGACATAATACACCTTGAAATTACTCATTTATTTCATTGGGGGATCTTTTGGTCATATTCATACCAAAAACATCTGATACCACTTTGTTGAGCCAATCCATTTCTATTATTCCAGTACCATTATCTTAGGTAGTGTAGAAATATGAGTGTGAAGGTAGCATACAAGACAAAAATTCTTCACTCATGAACACTGATACATTGTATTTAGTACCTCTACCAAAGGGAATGCAACTTATTTATTGTAAATGGGGCTATAGGACCAAATATCCAAAATATGGTTAAATTTATAAGAAAAAGGAACATTTGGTAACCAAGGGGTTTTCATCAATAAGGGGTGGATTAATGTAATAATTTTCCTCTAGTTACAAACATGAAATAGATCCATCTTGTTATATTCTTCACTTCATCACATTATTGGCTAGTCTATCGGGGTAATATGAAGATTTACTTAAAGCATGGTGATCTCCAATAAGAGATATATATGGCCTATCCTCATGGAATTTTGGAGGAATCTTTTATGGTACACACATACTTCATCATTCTCTTTATGGTTTAAAATAACTTCCTTGATATTTATATTATATTATGGATAAATTTCTACTTATTTATGAATTCTATTGATATGAATCTAATCACAATTATTACAACCAAAATTTAATTAAAAAATGTTTGTTTTTTTTTTTATGTTGATCACCTCATCCTCACATTTAGTTCAAACTTTTTGATTTGGGACATCAAGATAAAGTTTCTTGAAATATTTGACATGATAGACATGGGAGATATGTACTATTTTTAGGCTTATAGGGTAATCATTCACATAAAGGTATTTCTATTTGAAAACAAAAGTACAACACAACCTTTTTTTATCATTTTAACATGGATATTAAAGATCCCTCTCTTAGACCATATTAGTTAGGTATTGATTTAGCTATTGAAAACACATTAAAATTGGTTTATCCTACCATATATAAGTACTTAGTTGGAATTTATTTATACTTGAAATATACTCACCTTGATATCACATTTGTTATCAAATTGGTCTCTCATTTCTCCCATCATCTGTATGACAGTCACTAATAGGAATCATTATATTTTATGCTTTTTTCAAAGGAAATTTCAAATTTTTAATTCAGTATACACCACCAAGATCTTCTTATATTGATGGATTCATAGATGAAAATATGATTTGATTTTTTGATACCCAATAGTTCACTTTTCGATTTATATTTCACCATGCTTGTAGCTTTATTATATGGGCATGAATGAAATAGACTAATATTGAATTATCATTAACAAAGGAAGAACATAGATGTAGTATTAAGGATGGAGAGGAGGTTTCTTATATTTCATGCCTAAGTAGTGTGTTTGAAATTTTATGTAGGGGTATATTTTGAGTTATCCGAAACTTGCACCAAGGAGGAAACACATAAAGAATTGATGAAAAGCATGAACAGGGAAAAAAGGCATAAGTATGATATCTAATACAATCAAAAGCTTCCAAAGAGGAAGAGAAGGAAGATCAATGATGGAAATGAAAAGAAAGGAGAAATAAGAGACACCTAAATCCATAAGCAAGAGAAGCATGCATGTAAGAAATGCACATGGAGAAGGAAAGAGATCATAAAGGTAGCAATGTGCCAGGAGTCAAACAAATGACTAAGGGAAAAGAAATGAAGGAGAAATGGATAACAATGGCGCAAGGAGTTGAAAGTTTAAACCATGTCGTAGTGAAGATATGCATGCAAAATAATCAAAGGATGAATAATATAAAATAAATTTATGAAGAAAAATAGTTTATAGAGAATTAGATGTGATATCAACAGTGAAAAAAGTTCACGAGGAGGCATAAGAATGCTAAGGTGCATAGAAAATCATAAGCGAGTGGATGTCCTGAAGGAAAAGGATAAAGTAGTTAAGATGCAGTGTAACCAAATGAGAAGGAATGAGGGGAAGTAAACAAGGGTGAGGGCACACTAGATAAGAAAATAATATGGTGTTGTCGCCAAGATGAGAATAAGGGTTCATAGGAAAATTTTACAATGCCCAAAGGAAATGGTGTATGGAGGAACAATTTCATAGAGTAGTAACCAAGGGTGAAGAATAATTTAGAATTTTCAAAAGTCAAGAATAATAGTAGGACAGGGTGAAAATAAATAAGGAATGAATTTAAATATATTAGAGGATAAAATGTAAAGGAAATTTAAAGAAAAGGGCACATAGGGTGATGCATGTGTTGAAAACATGTAGTGATAGCTAGCAGAAGGATGATGGGAAACTAGTCTATGGAAGTCATCTGGATGACAGTGACTAGTAGGTAGAGCAAGTGATTAGGAAATCCAACCACTAGGATACATGACATGAAAATATTGGTTGGGAGTATATCATGCGGACGAGGGTATTAGAGAATACCAATTAAAATTAGAATCCTTTTTGGGAGAAACAAAGGAGACAACACAAGGGAGAGAGAAGCAAGATGTTATGTGCATGTAACCATAAAAGCAAGAGAAGACTACCAAGTTGGGGTTAATCGGAAGAAGTGGAATGCTCAATATTAGATACTAAGAAAGATGAATTTAAGATTGGAATCATATCTTAATGAGAAAATATTATGTATATTTTGGGCTTAGAAGGGAATAGAATTTATAAAAACCAATTAGAAAGACATTGTAAACATGATAGATTCCTATCTTTGAAATGGTTAAAACATAACTAGTTTCATTACATTATGTTGATAATGAATTTGAAAAAATCAAGGAGTACTTGGTAGAGATTTCTACAATCAGTTTGGTATTAGAGCAAGAAAATTTCTTGGAAAGATAACTATAATATGACTGAACGTGATGCCGATAAGTCAGATAAATTATGTTATCCACTATGAGAAGTGGGCAAATAATATGGAATAATATCATAATAAAATGATTGGTAGAGGGATACAAATAAAGGAGATATGCCAAACACAACAGTCATGAGGAAGAATATGGATATGATGAGAGAGATAGGTGGACTAAATTGTAACACATTAAAGAAGACCACTAGAGAAAATTGGTAATATGGCTTGAAGTATCTAGATAGAATTCTAAGAATAGGAGAGGATTGAAGAAGGGCACAAAAATGAAAGTGGGTTTAGAATGCGATAAATTCATTAGAAGAAAGAAGCATGTGTACAATACACTAGATATGTCTGAAATTGTATTGCAAACTTGAATGCGGATTTTGTTGAAGAATTTGCATTAGAAAAACCCTAGTTGAAGGATAGGGTGTAGAGGGATGTGGGAGAGGAAAAAATATGAGAAGAGGATTTGAGGATCCTGAAGATGAATATGCACATGAATATGGGATAAATATTATAGGACAATACAATAAATATAGGGATATTACGAGAGTATGTGTGAAAAATATTGTATCTAGGAAGAATATTGATGAAAATATTGAGAGGAAACATGTAGAAGACTACACAAAGGAAGAGGAACACATGAGTTGGGGAGAGTGTGATGGAAGTATGTAGAAACTATAGAAGAAATGGGTTCAAGAGAGGATAGGAATGGTTGGTTATAGATGGAATTTCCCCTAAGCTAAAAAAACTAGAGAAACTAAAGAGATGCTTTTCTACAGTGCACATTGAGAATTTTACACTAGGAAGAGAAGATGTTGGAAATTCTATCAAGGATGTGTAAGGAAAGGATATAGAAATTTTTTCACTTTTCATCTTTCATACCTATTACTAAAAATATCCTTTGTGTAGATAAGGCTAACTAATGCATATATTTCTTGAGCGGGTGCCTTAAGGGGCCTGTAAGGAATGGGAAATGGTTATTCATGTAACCATTATGGGTTAGAGACATTACACTAAGAGAGTATAACAATTTTCTATTAGCCTTAGTTATCCATGCATTATTTATACTTATCTGCATAGGTCTCATACACATTACAAACCCCACATTATACTTGTATCTCACCACATGACACCTTGTTCATCCATGTCCACAATCCATGACTCATTATTTTAACTTTTTCATGATGCATCACCTCATTTTATCATCTTTGGTTGATGCCATCACCTGTGGGTGATGTTGTTGGTGATAATTGTTTTGTCTGACAACATTTCCCATGCGTGATGGAAGTTTAGACCTCAGTAACTACCATTTTCTATACTATTTTGCACCATATTTGTATCTAATCTCTTAGTTCATTATTTATCTTGTACTTTTCCTAGATTTTATAGGAAACTCTTCTTCTTGGTTGGATTTCTTATATTATGTAGTCATCTATAGTGAGTCTAGGAAAGGAACATTGTTCCCCTTCTCCACCTAATATTGATTCTATCTCAGTGTGATGCTTCTATGGAGAAATAGATGAATTAGTGACCACCCTAAAGATACAAGTTGATTACTCTAACAATATTTCATGATTTTTCATAGATAATCCCATTTCCCTTCCCTTGTTGTTCTATGTTATCTTGGTATTACATATATTTAGATGTTAGTTACTCTTATTATTTATCAACTCCTTTACATAAATTTAATTTCAGTCATATTATGAATTCTCATATTATCTATGATATATCTATACCTATCCTCACCCAATCACAATTATCTTAGTTGGGTTATTTCCTCGATATTCACTACAGGCCTTAGAAATCATAGGTTGACATAGTATAGGGATTACTTCCCTATAGATATGGGAACCTAGCACTCGATGTAACACATTTAAATGCATCCATTATATGTTAGTTCTTGTGTGTTTCTTACTTGTTTCCTCAATATCCTTATATATTATATAATTTATGAGTGAAAGTTATTGAGAAACATTGGCCCACCATACATCTATGATGAACCCAGTGTGAATAGTACAAATTTTATATCATTTAATGTACCCATATTTAATTTTATCGCATCTAAACATCTAAAACCCTAAATATCATAAAAAAATTCCTAAAAACACACCATTTACCATGGTCTATCCTATATTTTTTAGTTTTCTCACTTCAAAACTCCTTCAGCCCCAGTGTAGACATATTTACATGGTCGATCTGGTTAATCTTGCAAGATAATATTGCATACGCCTTCAACCCCTATGTAAACTTTTCTTTACATCAAATTGTGTTTATAGCCTTAATGTTTAGACCTTTTTCTTACCTAGATAATCACTTCATCATCGATTGTTTGGGTCTGGGATGCTCTGACTCTAATGTGTAGACATTTCCTAAATCATATTATCTTGAAGCTGATTTTTCCTTTTTCATGGATGAATGAAGTGTAGGAGCACCTAGAAAGAAGTCTTATACCCATTATAATTCCATACCTCTTATCCATATTTCACCCCCGGGAAAAATATTAGATCAGCCATGACCCCACATGGAAATAATCAGAGAGAACATGTTTAAATATTGCAAACAGGTTGCAGGGCGACTCTACAATGGAATGGTGGGGCCTGCAATAATTTGAATGACTGTTTTGTGTGAATTCGTGGTCTTAAATATATTTAACAAACTCGGGGCAGACCTCTAAAATGAAAAAATAAAGGTCAGGGAAGGAGGTCGAGCAGTGTCAAAAGAACCAAACGCTGGAGGAGAAGAAGTGGCAAAGATTCAAAGTCCTCTGGCTCAAGACCGTTCAGGAAAGTGTCCAAAATCAACTAAATATGGAAGATCTAGTAGAGAGAACCACATGTCCTATCGACGCTTCTACAAAGATGAATCCATAAAGGGAGGATCAAACAAGCGTCGCATCTCCAAGTGTCCCAGGATGAGAGTGGAGACAAGGTCAAATGGTCAACATAGTCAATAGATAGCCAAGACAGGTCTAAAAATTGGCCAAGTATAAAGTGCAAGCAGAGGTTGCCAAGTGTCAGCTCAGCACATCTCTAAGAGTTAGTCCAAAGGTGGGGACTCAAATTCATGCCAGATTGCAACGTAGCCCCGGACCCAAAAAGGATAAGAGGGACCGTTGAAAATTCCATAGACCTACGGAGGCTGCCAGTGTGTCAAATTAATGCTCCTTCAAAGGAAAATTTTGAATCAGGTTTTTCAAGAGAGCGCAGTGCCTCCACATGTCCAGTCACAAAAGGGGATAGATTCGGTTGAATTAGTTAATGGATGGGGCATGGCTGGCGGAGGCTACCAAGTGTCTAAATGGCACTAATTCAAGGATTGAATAGAGAAAGGGTTTCCAAACAAGCGCCAGACTGCCACATGTCCCATTTCAAAGTGGGCCGTTGGGTGGAAAGTTTGTTTTTTTTCCCCTTGTTATTCCAAAGGTGTAAAAGTTGCTAAAATGGGCCGTAACTCTGCCCAAGGAAAAAAGTTAGCATTTGAGCCCAAGTCAAGCCAAAGCGGGGAGTCAGAGGAAAAGGTGAAATTTTTCCTTTTGAAAAAAAGGCACAGAGGGAAAAATTGAAGTGCATTCTCCCCAGCCAACCAAAGGGTACCACATGTCCAGGTGTAGCTTTGGGGCCACGTGGGTGTTTTCTGAAGTTTTCATTTTGTAATAAATGAAAAAGATAAATTATGGGACCCGCAAAGCTGATTTTTGCTTTAATCTGGCTGCCACGTGCCCCATATCAGAAAAGTGGGGACCTGATTTTTTGAACTATTTTACCACCCATTTGTACGGACCCGGATACAAACTTTGAAGTGGCACATCTTTTGACTCAGGGCTTGAAATATTACAAATATGACACCGTTTGAAGCGTCTTGATGCCCTCTACACCATGGAAACATAAAAAACTATTTTATTTACAGTCCCTAGTAGGTAAAAATGAAGAAAAGTCTTCCAAACCATTGACGCAGAATGAAATCTCTTCAATTACCATATTTGATCCAATTCGATCCGATGGGGAACTAGAAGTGAATTATTGTGGGTGGATTTTCAGAAGGCATTGATATCTAGTGGTTGAACTTTAAAAGTAGGATTTGATGCATATCTCATGGTGGTTGGATTAGGTTTCAACTTTTCCCTCTCTCTCTCTCTCTTATTCTTTCTATATATTGTAACACTTCTTTTTGAAGAAGAGGGGACATTCTAGGCATAGAGGAAACTCTGTCAAATTTGTTTATCGATGCCATTTTTGAGTAGAGAACCTTACTCCTACACCTGGAAAATGCATCTATGTGCCTCTATTCCAGAAATGTAATGGTCTGTGCACTTTCCAAAGCAATAAAGATGTGTTTTCTGGTGTTCTTCAACCCTTTGAATCGTTTTTGTTGTTACTTTGTGCCTCTCCCTTTTAGATTTTCTTTTTAGTGCATGTATTTTACATTTGTAGGTGCAGAATGTTGTGTTTCATGGAGTTTAATGGCGAATTTGAAGACCTGGGCCTTGATACTTATGTCTGACCTCCCTTATCTCCATTTTCTGTGTTTCATTTCTCCCTCAACAGATTATCTGGTTTTCTTTGCTGGTGTATCATCTCTTTAGTGTAGGCTCTATTTTTTCCCCCTTTCTCTCTCCTTTGGTTCCTTGGAATAGTTAGATTAGGATTACATTAACTTGCTTGGACTAGAATATCTTGTGGGCAGGTAGTTTAGGAAGAGGAACCAACCTTCTCTGGAGAGATTTTCCATTTTTCAAGGTCCCACACCTTGTGGAAAGTTCAATGTTATGCGATCACACCAAATGACTCTGCCTTACAAAAGTAAATTTGTAGAACTCATTTGGGGGTGGAGTGATTTTGCACTAATAGTTTTGGCATGCCTGATGGGTCCAGAGGTCTTCACATTATTTCATCAAGTCTGATGTGTTCTTGGAGGGATTCAGCCTTTTGAGGCACATGCAAGCACATCTGGTGACTCCATTTGGTCAAATACCCATTCTCTGAGTTGCAGACATTTTCTATCCATTTCCACTCATTTTCATCCATTTTCTTCTTCCATCTTCTTTCATTTTCTCCCATTCCATGATGTTGTGACAATCATGAATTCATTCCATCATGTGGAACTCACACATAGAGAAATGCAATCCACCTCCAATGTATTTCCCCAACTCCTCCAAATAAGCACAATAATCAGATCCAGGACCATTATGCTTACCTATATGAGAAAGGTAAAAGTCAGTTTGGCCATGGAGCTTATCAAGAACAAGGGCACACATATAATGGTGAAAAAATATGTGGAGAATGCTGGTTTGTTGGAGAAGATCCAAAAAATGGAGGCTGACATGGTTCAGTTAAGGGGCATAGCACAAATGAATGCATTCAAGATTGGTTACAGGGCACCTTGTCTATGGGAAGACCCCTTTCCAAGACATTACAACCCTCAAGAGAAGTTTGAATTCATGGTTGAAATGCTACCCCCAACTTGCACAATGGACTAAGGAGATCGGGGCTTATGAGTTAGAGTAAAGAAAACCTCATCAATGGGTAAGTCCAAAATATCATAGATTTTCTTTTTCTCTTTCTGAAGCAAGCACCATCTCAATCCAATATCCAATTTCCAAGCTTCCCAATTGCCTGCCCCAAGCATTGATTCAATTTTTCCATTCCCTAGTCTTCCACCCCCTTTAAAATTCTTCTCCCCTTTCCTTTCCCAAGCAGTCATTCCCTTTAAAGAAACAAGAAGTTTCATCTCCTCCCCCCACACCACGAATAATTACAAATCTGGTTGAACCCCAACCTGCCACATCGCTTTTTCTCTCCCAAGTCCATTGGGAAAAGACTTAAGAATCCAATCAAGGAGGAACAAACAAGAAGAGGAGCCCAACAGTGAAGAAATGACAGACAATCTGAAGAGTTGGGCTACCAAATTTGGGTTTACAAATATACCTTTGAATGGTAAAACCAATAGAGGAGGTCAAGGTTGAAGAGCCAGTGGTGGGTGAGGCTGAGTTAGCAATAGGAGAAGAGAAAGAACAAGAGAAAGAAGCGACCAGTCATCAGTTTTCTCAGAATGTAGTGTCCGTGTTGGCACTATATTTGAAAAAAGTACTGATCCAATTCAAGTTACAAAATCAGCCATGTAAGAAGATGAACAACGAGATCGAAGTCCCAGTGAAGAGGAGAAGATGGAATAAATCAAATCAGAGTTTGTGGCTGAAGAAGGAGAAAGCATCATTGGAGATTCATTTCTTTCATTCTAAGGGCCTGATTTGGTTGATGAATCCATCATGGAGGAAAACTCTAAAAGAAATCATGCAAGTCCCAAATAGTCCTCTAGAGCAGTAGGTTGAAGAGTTTGACTTATCAAACTTCATGCTAGAGGAAGAGATAACTCAAGGGAAATATTTTCTTCAAGTAGTAGAGAAAATAAAATCTTCTACAAATCCAAAAAAAGAGAACTACATTCCAGCTATGAAGGAAAGAAATTGCATATCCAGAAGCTTTGAGCATAAAACAGGGCATAAAAGAACCTTTAGTTCTTCCTCTCACCTCATCTCTCTCGAAATATAATGTTGAAGAAAAGTTTGATCTTTCAAACTCAATGTTGGAGGACGAAGGAAAACATGGTGAAAAAATTGAAGGTCAAGAAGACACCATGAAGGAGGTTGAGCATTTGTGGCAGGACGACTATGAGGCAATGTATTTGTCTGTTTTGGAGGACTGTTTTGATAGAGAAGAACTGGTTGAGTTTATATTGTTTTCCCCTTAATCATCCACCTTCCAAGCACATGATCCTATTGTCATGGAGGAGAACTATTCAATTGCAATAGACCTACATATTATGGAAGCTCTTTGGAATCAATTTTGGGAGATTTAAAACTGTCCATGATATTCAGAGAAAAAAGAAGAGAAAGGGGAAAAAATTTCCACCATTTCTTCCACACCATCCATTCAAGAAGGTCTATAGGAAGACTCCATTCTTGGAATAGAAATTCATAGTTATGGGCACATCTAAAGGATCAGACCTCACCCAATCAGATACTTGGCTTCATTAGAGCCAAGGGAGAAGAAAAAACAAGTCATTCCTACTCCATGGCATGAGGATGAGAATCAACGTACCAAGGGTCATCATCAACAGCTCCAGAAGTCCGATTACAAGTCATCGTGAGGAGGTATTTACCATTAATGTTGATTCCTTAATGATTTGGGTGGACGACAAGGTTAGAGTCAGTTTTTCACTCATACTGGCATCTATATTTAGTGTCATATCATTTACATGGCTGCCTCTCTCAAGAAAAGGAAGCTACTTCTCTATGTCTAGTTGTAGGATTTGTTTAGCATTCTTTCTCTCTAGTTAGTTTAGGACTAGGAGTAGATTTTTCTTTCAGAAGAAGAAGTGCTTATGCACACTTTGACATGTCTCATTGAGGCATGTATGATTTGGTCTCTGTATATAAGTTTTTTTCGCATGTCCCCAAAGGTTGCATAAAGCCAAGCTCTTCAGTATTCATAGCAGTAAAACTCATAGGTACCTGTAATAGTTACCGTATTAAAAAGAAAATAAATGAAGTGAAACTAAAGTCATTTCAAAATAGTCCAGTTTAGGGATAGATGAACGCCCCAGAGTTGAAACAAATTTATACTCTCAGAAATTCCATTTCCAAGATTTTCTTATGAAAATTGAGAGTGTCGACTCAGGGTTAGAAAAAACATAGAAAAGGCATACAGTTAGGCTTACAGTGGCTTAGGGGTTAGATATTCAAATTTCAGATCAATTTCATGTTTATCAAGTAGACTCCATGCCCAATGGATTCTTCAATGCCAATGGTTTCTTCATCCAATAGGAAGATGTCACCGTGAGTCGCCAAATTGTTATCCATATTTCTCCCCCGGGGTAAAATATTGGATCAGTCACAAGCCCACATGGAAAGAATCAGAGAAAAAAAAATTAAATATTGTAAACAGGTTCTCTACAATGGAATGGAAGGGCCTGTAAAATTTTAAATGACCCTGTGTGAGAAGAAAGAGAAGAAATGGATCTGTCACGCGAATCTATTTTTAAACCTATTTGATAGACTCGGGAAGACTCTAAAATGAAAAAATAAAGGTCATGGAAGGAGGTCGAGTAGTTTTTGAGGAACCAAAGGCTTGAGGAGAAGAAGCGGTGAAGATTCAAAGTCCTCGAGCTCAAGAACATTCAGGAAAGTTTCCAAAAATTGACTAAGTATGGAAGAGGCAACAAAGAGAACCACGTGTCCTAATGACATTTCTCCAAAGATGAATCCATAAAGGGAGGCTCAAATAAGTGCTGCATCTTTACGTGTCCTAGGATAGAGTGGAGAAAGAGTCAAATGGTCACTAGATTCAAAAAATACCCAAGGAAGGTTTAAAAATTGGCCGAGTATAAAGTGCAAGTGGAGGTCACCAAGTGTCATCTCAGCGCATCTCCAAGAGTTAGTCAAAAGGCGGGAACTCAATTTTTTTGCCAGTTTAGCATGTAGCCTCAGGCCCAAAAAGGATAAGAGGGACCATTGAAAAGTCCATAGACCTATGGAGGTTTCCAAGTGTCAACTTGACCCTCCTTTAAAGGAAAATTTTGAATTGGGCTTTCAAGTGAGCGCGGTGCCTCCACATGTCTAGTCTCAAAAAGGGGCAGAGTCGGTTGAATAGTCAATGGATGGGGCAGGCTTGTGGAGGTTGCCATGTGTCTAAATGGCACTGATTTAAGGATTTAATAGAGAAAGGGTTTCCAAATGAGAAGTAGACTTTCACGTGTCCCAATTCAAAGCGGTCCATCAGGAGGAAAGTTGGTTTTTTTCCCCTTGTTATTCCAAAGGTGGAAAAAGTTACAAAATGGGCCACAACTCTTCCCAAGGGAAAAATTCAGTGTTTGAGCCTGATTCAAGCCAAAGCGGGGAGCTGGAGGAAAAGGTGAAAATTTTCCTTTTGACAGAAAGGCACAAAGGGAAAAATTGAAGCGCGTCTCCCCATCCAACCAAAGGGTGCCATGTGCCTAGGTGGAGCTTCGGGGCTGTGGGTTGTTTATGAAGTTTACATTTTGTGAAAAAGAGAAAAGATAAATTACGGACCCGCAAGCCTGATTTTTAATCTAATATGGCTGCAACGTACCCCATATCAAAAAGGGGCCCCCATTTTTTTCAAACTATTTTCCTGCCCATTTTGTACGAACCCGATACAAACTTTCGAAGGGGCAATATCTTTCAAGTCAGGGCTCAAAATATTTCAAATCTGACGCTGTTGGAAGAATTTTGACACCCTCTACACCATGGAAACATAAACCATTTTTTTACAGGCCCTGATAGGTAAAAAAAGAATAAAAGTCTTCCAAAACATTGACACAGAATACAATCTCTTCAACTACAAGATCTAATCCAATTCGATCCGTTGGGGAACTAGAAGTGAATTATTGTGGGTGGGTTTTCAGAAGGTGTTTATATCTAGTGGTTGAAATTTCAAAGCAGGATTCGATGTGTATCTCATGGTGGTTGGAGCAGGTTTCAACTTTTCCCTCTTCTCTCTCTCTTATTCTTTCTGTATATTGTAACACTTCTTTTTGAAGAAGAGAGACATTCTGGGCATAGAGAAACTCTATCAAATTTGTTTCTCGGTGCCATTTTTGAGTAGTAAAACTTCTCCTACACCTAGAAAATGCATTTGTGCCTCTATTCTAGAAATGTAATGGTTTTGTACACCTTCTAGAGTAATAAAGACATGTTTTGTGGTGTTCTTCAACCCTTTGCATCATTTTGTTGTTACTCTGGGCCTCTCCCTTTTAGATTTTCTTTTTTGTGCATGTATTTCACATTTGTAGGTGTAAGATGTTATGTTTCATGGATTTTAATGGAAAATTTTAAGACCTAGGCCATGTTACTTCTGTCTGACCCCCCCCATATCCATTTTCTCTATTTCTTTCTCCTACAACAGAATATCTCACTTCCTTTACTGGTGTATCATCGCTTTAGTGTAGGCTCTATTTTTTCCCTATTTCCCTCTCCTTGGTTCCTTGGAATAGTTAGATTAGGATTATATTAGCTTGCATTCACTAGAATAGCTTGTGGTAGGTAGTTTAGGAAGAGGAAACAACCTTCTCTAGAAATATTTTCCATTTTTCAAGGTCCCACACCTTGTGGATAGTTTAATGTTATGCGATCACACCAAATGAATCTACCTTAGAAAAGCAGATCTGTAGAAATCATTTGGGGGTGTTGTGATTTCACACTAACAATACCTATAGATGAAGTAGAAGTAAATCAAAACATTGAAATTATAAGTCATCGTTCTGAGATAAACAAATTTCTACCTTACTCTACTTAGTACAAAAATGAATCAGAATAAATGTTTAGTAACCACCTCCTTGATTTTGTTTCTGATCAACTTGATCATAGTTTTATAAAAGGGGAAAGCTACTGAAGTAGACTAATCTTAAAATTCCTCTAACTATGAACGTACTAATCTAATTCTCTAACTTATTTATAGGACAAGCCAACAACAATCTACAACTATTACTCAATTCCTCAAAATGTAAGCCGACATGGATCACATAGTCAACCACTCTATAACGGGTTATTAGGGTACCAAACCCACTACTCTGCCAAATGGTTCTAATGGGTTATCCACCAACTAACCCCTATTGAAATTTTTTTTTGAGAGAAGTCCAAAAAATCCATTATCACCTTACATTACTAGTGTGTATATTACTAGCATTAATCCTTCTATCTCTTAAGATGGGTCTACTGATCCCACCCTTCATATCAGGTCCTTTTGTAATATTTACAAGGAATTGACCAGAATTAATTCATACACTTCCACCAAAATCCTAAATAATCAACTTAATGAGAGATGTTTCAGATTCATCCCATACATTGCGTCCTAATTCCATAGTTAAACTAGACTCCCTAGTAAAATCCCTGGTGATCAAATTCTAATATCATAATTTACCCAAGAACAATATAAATTATTTCATCAATTGCCAATTATCTTAAAATGAGTTGGCACAAGATTTCATCAAGCATTAGAAGACCCTATCCATACGAGTAAAACATAATATCCTTACTAATAACCTATACCAACATCTCTTATAATCCTTTGAACCTCACCTTCAATATAAGGTGATGTCCTTTTCTCCCATATCCAAAGATAAGGCCTTTGAAAGAGCCAAAATGAAATACTATCTCATGAGGGCATTTTAGAAATCTCCTTGTATGACACAAACTAACAAAAAAGTGAAAATCCTTAATGTTCTAAGAACAAGAACACGATAGACCAAGGAGTCTCTGATACTCTTCCTGTTGTCACTTCTTCAAATAGGAAAGTTTTTAACATTGTCCAAAAACCTAATAAGAATAAATAAAATCCTAAATATCATCAACCATTCAGGAAGGAAGAGTTTAAACATCACTTACCAAATCCATTTTATGATGTTCATGGATCCTTCTCAACCTATTCCTCATTGACATGACGAGAGTAGTTTTTTTTGGTGGAATGATAATTGGGGTCACTCCCATGAAATTTATCATTCACTACAAATGGATTCCATCTTCTTCTACTCAGGTCACCACTTTGAAAATGATGTTATCACTCACAAATGTTTGATTGAATTCGTCAAAAAAATAAATATCTTCTTTAATCCTATTTCTTATCATGATATCAATAAAATTTATAACAAGTAAAAAAATGTTACAACCAATGTACTTGAAACAAATTATCCTCCCAAAAATATAGTCTTAATAAATGACGTAAAACAATTCATAGCCTATGTAGGACCATAAAACCCTATAAAATTCCAACATTAGACTCACATGGTCATATATCCCTTTGTACCTCAAAACCAAGCTCCTCAAAGCAAGAACTTGCTTTGAATATATGTCGTTAGCCCCTATAGAAATTATCATGTAGGTCTGATGGTTTCTAAATCTATTTTATGGCCACATACACCATCGGACTTTATGTAAAGTAAGGTTGGAGGGCTGATGGTATAAGAACTAAGAAAAAATAATTTTAAACAATTTTCTTAATCACCCATTCTCTTTCTGGATCTATTTCTAAGCATTCCCATCACTCTTATCCTATTGTAAAGTTGAATCATGACAAGTATGATAATCTTGAAGAACTTCCCTGAATTCTAGGTCCAGTCCATTTCTTAGAACTCATGGGCATGTTGCCTCACCATCATGAGTGTCTCGTGACTATGCTCCTTGACATAAGCATTCATTTTCCTCCCTTTTTACAAAATAGTACCTCATTGTATGGCTTGGAGGAAATAATTCAACGTCAATGTGAGGAACTCTGCAGTCATATTTATATCACTATGGATGCTCATTCTTATAATCATTTTCCTTGATTTAACAAAAATATATTTTTGCTAAACCCTAATTACAAAGTGACTGATAGAAGAAATGAAGTACATATTCTATGATGTAATATGAAGCAAACAATAAGATAATAAAATATGAAAATCTGAGTGCAAAAGAGAGAGAGGAATGGACTTATCTTATTTGTGCTTGATCCGAGACTGATGCAAACTTGGAAAATTGCTAAACAAAAACTTAAATCTATTGTAACAGATCTCTCTAAATTTTGGAGCCCACGGATATGGTTGGACTAGGGTGCCTAGAGTAGGACTAGGGCACCTAGATTATAGATACCTCTATTAGGTGCTCATGACTATTCAGATGGTCATAATCTAATTGTTATAGTTTCACACAAGTGTCATTTATCTTCAATGTTTTTTTCCAGTATGTCGTACCTTTTTCACGGAGTGTACCTGTAACTTGGAAAATATTTTTTCACCCGTAAAACCCACAAAATTGCATCAAATCCAAAATAATGCAATATGGGGATTCAGAATGACCCTGATAGTCACTTAGTAGGTTGAGCTTACTACCAAGTGTTACACTACATCTAAGACTCCATGTAGTTCTTTTGAGTTTGTGTAAGAATGGTTCCTTAGGATTCCCTTGTGCAAGATGCACTAGATAATGGGCTACATTTGCTGAAAGATGCAAATGTGTGTATGAAATAGATTTAATTTCCCCTTCCTATCCAATGGATGAAAAAAAAATAGTCTCTTGTCCCTTGAATGGATGTTACATGGATGTATATTTGTGCTTTGAATGCCTTTCGATGAAAGCTTAGGTGATAATAAGTATGATTAGACCTTTGTCCTTTATTTTGAACCCATAACAATTAATTTATATTATTCCCTATTTTTGATTTTGTAATTGACAAATGGAAGGCTGAACCATAAGAAAATAAGATGCTTGAAAGATTAAAAAAGGCCCAAAAATATTCAGTTGGATGGAAAGAGGTCAGGGGCACCCAGAGGGGATGAGGGAACCTGACCAATGATATCATCATTGGGAGCTAGTGTATAAAGGTATAAAATATAAATAATTAATTTTTTACTATGTTATAGGGTGTCTGGGATCAGAAAGAAAATAAGAAACAAAAGACAAGAGGATACAAATATCTATCAATTATTAGTTTTGTATGTTAGAAATCATGTAAATACTAGTATTCTTTTAGAACTTGGAAATTATCAAAGTGCGTGATTTTCTATATAGAGTTTCCCCCTATTTATGTTGTTGAGTGAATAATCAATAACATAAAGTAGTTAGAAAATGGGTAACTTTTTTCTTGTAGAGAGTGATGGAAATAGTGTGTGAAAGAGATGATTGAAGCATAAAGTGAGCTTAAAATCAAGTGTGGAATCTAAAAAGGAAAAGTGACCATAGCCGTAAAGTACGTGTGTTGGTTTTTACTTTTTTTTGTCCTTCAATTTTCGATGTAGGGTTAATTCTTGTTGTGTAATAAGGATAAAACTGAAAAATAAAAGAGAAAGAGTAGTCAAAGTCATGTATTATGAAAAATAAGTAAAAGTATATAATAGTGTGTGAAAGTGTGTAAAAAAAAGTAAAAGGAATGTGGGAACCTAATGTGAAAGATTGTAAAGGATAGAAAGATGTCTTTAAATGATGTGCAGAGAAAGTTTTTTCAGCGATCTAACTCTAAGAGTGATGTTTTTTAGAAATATCATACCAAGAATGAGTTTTTTTAGATATCTCATGCCGAGAACGAGTTTTTTTGTTGATCTCATGCCGAAGATGAGTTTTTTGAGTGATCTCATGCCATGATAGAATATTTTTAGAGACATAGGTCTAGTTTTTATCTCTTTCCTTGACTACTTCCCAAATAAGCACTACTGCATATGGTACATCCATGTATTGTTCTTTCTATCCCAATTGATCTGAATTAGTTTTGATGTGTATTGATTACTCTAATTTAAATGGATATTGCTTGAATTTTGTTGCTTGAGGACTTTGTGTGATATTATAAAAATTCACTGAAGGCTTCTGTAGACTGTGTTGACTTGATAAGGAAACTGTGTGTGCCTTTAGGACATAGGTGCCTAGTGGAGGATACAGATGCCCAGGCACTACTCTATGATACTAGGTGTTGGTGTCTATGTTATACTAAGGACCCAAGTTAGATTTTGGGCCACTCTACAATTGTATGACTGTTATGTTCCTATACTCTGTAAACTTGTACTTTTTCTCTTAGATTTTGTATGGGGTGAATGATTCACCAAATGTATTCCCCACTCACTTGGGTTTTGTGTGACTTTAGTAATAGTATGTGTCCCAAAGAGAGGACTCAATTCTGATATGAAATTTATTCGTGCAGGGGGAGGGATGGTAGATACAAAGGAACATACAAATAAGATGGACAGAAACATGTGTTAGTGAAATCCAAAAAAGTATGAAAGTAGAAGAAAATTTAATGAAGCAAGTTTGTAAATAAAGTGGACCACGAAATTTGGGTTTTAAACATGAGACATAAATCATAATGTCATAAGACAATCAAGGGAAAATCAGACAAAATCATATAGGACATGGGGCATATCCTGTAAACAATAACATACAATGGAAAATAATGTGAACAAAAGTGTGGAAGACAACCATGTTGGGATATAGTCCTACGATGAAAATGCTACACATGAATCATGCATTAAAATTTTATAAATATAAAAATTATGTCAAACCATGTATAAATCAATGGAAATTAGTGTTGTAAATAATAAAAGTAGTGAATGGTGAAACAATAACACCTGTGATATGTAGAAGGTAGAGTTCGAGGAATCATTATTGCTTGTAAGTACCTATAAGATCTACACTCAAAACTACAGACCAAGTAAACACACATGTGTATATAAAAAGATAATGATATACATAATATCTTATTAACATAGTTCGAAAAGTGTGTCATGTAAGTAGCATAACTAAACCAAAATAATTACATCATAGATATGAAAATGCAGTGAATGAGTGGAATGGAATGATATTTAATGTTTGAGTGTGGTTGTAAGAGAAGTTTTCTGCCCATGGATGTGTATGAGGTGTGGTTCATTTAAAAATACCCTCAACAGTAAATAATGAACCACAGAACAAGAGTACGTCATCGTGAATGTTTTCAAAATATAGATGCTAGAAAGATGTATCAAGAAGCACAAATCATGAAGAGTGAATAATGTGATATTTATTTCAAATTTAGACCCTCAATAGTTGATTATGAACTTTGGAGCTAGAGTTTTTCTTAGGGTAGTGACCATACAAGATGTGTATCAAGTTTCGTAACATGGCTTAGAAATAAGAAGTATGAAGCACAAAGACTAAAAAAATGATAAGAACATGATGATGTTAGAATGGGGGGGAAGTAATCATGATGCCCCCCAAGTGTATGATGTGTATAAGAATCAAATAAAATAATATAGGAGGTCAGGATCAAACCCAATTAGAGTTGCATCAGAGACTTGGTAAGTAATAGTGTGAGGTTGATCAGATAGAGATCCTGCAAGGCATAAATTGTATATGCCCATTACATATTATTCATATCTGATATGTGGTTGTGGAGATTCATGTCCATACCAACAATAAAGATTATGGTTATATCTGAGGAATGACTCATATAAAATAGAGATTTGGCCAAAAGACGTGGGAAATTTTATATCACTATTATTAGGATCAAAAGTGTATCTAGTGTAGTTAAGAAAATATTTCCCAAGTCTGAGTGGAGAGGTATGAGACATGCTTACAAGGAAGACTGATAAATGGAAGATTTCAAGCTGATAATTAAGAGTGATGCATACATATACTTGATAAATGTAAGGATACTTACACAGAGGGAGGAGATCAACAAGTGTGAATCCTAACTGAGAAAAACCATTATGCATAAAAACAGTGTGAAAAAAGTAGAATAAAAATTAATTTTAGGCCAATAAATGTTATGTATGAGGAAATCGTATGTAAAAGGAAGGAGTTTGTTGACATAGAAAACTCTTGGAGAGTAAGTGGTATATTGTCCAATGCATATATAGTTCCTTGGAAAGGAGGCATGTCTGTGGTAGAGGCATGATGTTTTTTGAGTTGGTAATCATGAATGAGATTTTTGTGAGTATTAAAGTTAGGTGTAAGGGTGACAGAAGTAGGTGTATAATGTTGACCGACATTATGGTATTGAATTAGACTAGGCAGTGCAATGATTGGGTCTAGGTTGAAATATTTGAATGGGTCACGGTTAGAAAAAAAATTGTATTTTCATAGCCATCATGTAGGAATATGATGCACTCATGAACTATAGAAGGTACTTACTACATAGCATGAATTAATGGCCAACTAAGAAATAAAGTGAACTAGATTATGGCATCAATAAAGAAGAATACAATAGGAATGGTTTTAGGCATGACTGTGAGAGGTAAAGTGTATAGTTTCCATCCACGGAATTTTAGATGAATCATACACATAGAGAGAAATGGATGACGGGATAACATCGTGCTAAGGAAAGGATAAGATATTTAAGGAATGCTACATTACAATGATTGAGCTCATATCCATTATCGAATCATGTTCGATTAATGCCACTATTAAAGATACGATCCTGGATATAAAGGGGAGGATAATTTTCATAAACAGAGAGAGTTGTAGCAACATCAGATTGGAAAGTTTTTTTTGGGGAAAACGCAGATACGAACTATTTATATACATGTACCAGAGGATTATTAGAAGAAATGTAAGAATTATATGGGAAATAGTTTATTTTAGTCTTACAATCAAGTGGAGCTTGCGAAAAATCTCTGATGGAGATATCTATGGTGAGAGGATCCTAAGATACTGATGCTGGGAATAAATGAGGATCTAAAAGTGTGTTATCTCTCAAAAGTGCACCGTGGTTGAGGGATAATAGTACGGGATTCTAAGATTTCTTCTCTCCCCCACTTCTGCATATATAATGGAAACACCTCAGGTTTGTGTGTATCCCTATTTTTGATGTGAGTCTTCGGTATCAAGGCCGGTTCCTTATTGATGTATCCTGAACTATATTTTTGGGTTTTTGGAGTTTTAAGGGTAAAAAAAATTGTCTAACTGAATTTAAAAAGGGGTGATACACCTAAATGATTAAGATCTTTGACTGAGTACATGCACAATACTTGACAAACAAATTATAGAAGGACTAACCAATGGGTTTCAGAAAAATTCTACGGAAAATACTTATGTGTTGAGGGATAAATGAAAAAAACACATCAAGCTAGCATGCACACTGGTACTATGCAGAAAACACCAAATTTGCAAAAAGGTAATATAATTAATTCAGGGAATTAACATTCACCTAAGCTAGTAAAAATATACACACCATTGCAAATAATTGAAAAGGAACTAACTGGGTCTCATTCAAGCGGCAAAAATCACAATTGTTTTTGCTTCAACGCTCATACATAAAAAAATTCCTCCTTTGCGTTTCCAATGCACACACTTGATATATAGAAAAATAATTCACTCAACACCTCCTAAAGATAGGTTGTAGTCTGAAATCTCCCATGTATGATAATTTTAACCTTTATCATGAATAGATAAAGGAATAAAAATAACCATACTTTTTACAATGAGGCAAAAATAGAATTAGTTCCAAAAATACACTTTAGTCAAAGTGCAATTGAATTCTTTAATTATAAAATAATAAGTAAACCTGAGTAAATATTTTAACTAATAATATCCCTTTCTTGATGTGCAAGTATTCTTTTGCAAATGCATGATCTTTGTCTTTTCCTGCATGATGTGACACCTGTGATATTCATCCACTTTCAATGATAAATTTTTCTTTATCTATGATTTTTCCTCTAGCTATGAAATGCAAAAATTAAATTCTGTGCAAGAAAAATAATTCTTTTAAGCTCTAATAGTTAGCAAAAATAGCTCCACCCACTGTGGGGACCAATTATGAACACATGTTGAAATAAAATCTTCATCCTTCGCTAATAATAAGGTCTTTTATAAAAATTAAGGTAATTCCAAGATTGTCTCTTTCATTGATCCATGTGACACAATGATGTTGACCTTCTTCCATGCATTTTCTTCCCTTATGGGGACAACTTAAATCATCTATGATAGGACCCTCTTTTGACTTAGCCATGATGTATAGTTTATGTTTGACAATTGCTCCATTCAAATACATTGCTTTGGTCTCTTATGATTATTTGCAAATGTTATAATCATTGCTCTATTATTTGTTTGAAAAATCTTCCGCCTCCTTTTTGTAATCATGGATATCCTTGTGTATAGTTTAGGGAATATACATTAAATAGTTTTCAGACCTTAAACAAGGTCAAATACAATAATCATTGTTTGGGACAAATTCCCCCTCCACGATGATCAAACCCTTCACTAGGTCATTAGAATTTTGACTCAACACTAAACCTACCATTTTTAGGGTTTACTATATGCATGACACGTTGGTACTGTATGCTAAAAAATGGCTTAGATGACAGAGTTACACCAGAGTTTGCATTGGAAAAGGTAATTGAATCCAGAACCATTGATCTCTGTACGTTTGTATCTATGTCATTGATTTCCTTGACATGTGGTAGCATGGAGGTTTACTTGTTACTTAGGGTTGCTGACCATTGATTTTGCACCATTTGATCTACACCATTGAGTGTTGACTAATGTTTCTTGGGCTATGTAAAAATTCAAACCCTAATCATTTTCTTCATTCATTGAGCTCTATTCGAGGTAGAAAAGCTCTGTAAAAAAAAATTCTTTCATTGTTGAATTAATCTTTTGAGCTCCTTTCATGAGCTACATGATTCTGTTTTTTGGATTCTATGGCTCTAATCGGTATTTTGTTATTTATTATGATCTCATATTAAACAATGGCCTTTATTTTTGATATCTATGTTGCCTTGCCATTGTTCCATTTGATGATGGAGGCCACCATTTCTAAAATTTGTGCTCTTGTACTATGGGTTTTGTTCTATGGACACCATTTTTTGAAGGTAAGATTCTAGATCTAGTTTGAAGTTTTGAATCATGTGATCTCTTATGGTAAGTATTTGTGCATTCATTTTAGTTGGGTATCTATGGCCATTACTTAATATTTGTTGCATTGTTTTATTTTTTCATCTATTGCCACCAATATTCATATTTCAGTGCTCTAATATTTAATCTGTCATCTCTTGCCCATCGTTTTCAAGAGCTTCAAGGCTTTTAACTTGACATCTATGAACATTTTGGTTGTTGATTCACTTTAAGAAGGTAAAAAATGGTCTCCACAACTCTCTATCTCATTTTCATGATCTTCTCAAGATTATGTTTCTATATCATTACCCTTTGAAAACCATGATGGTTTCTATTAGTATTTTGTACCGTAATGTTTATGTGAGCTTGAAGAAGCTTCAGGGTATTTCTCAAATTTTGACTATTGGATTGAGCTCTTTTTTACTGACCTTTGGATTTTTATTTCTGATCTTGCTGAGGGTTTGGAACTTGGACACTTTTCCTGAAAGATGGCTTCCCTTTCTTTTCCCATGGATGTCATTATATGGTATTTGAAGTTCTGGGTTTTGATATTTTAGATTTATTGGTGTTTGTACTTATTTTGATGTATTAGATTCCATCTGGGTCAAGCTCTTTTTTTCTTTGATGCTCTCTTGATAAGTCTGTATCCTTTCATGCTTACTTTGAAGACTCAAAATCCTTGCTAAATATTAATCTAGATGTAGTTTGAGAGCATATAAATCTTCCATTATTTAAGTTGAAGTATCTTGAGAGAATTGTCACATCTCTCTCACAAGTTGTATTAAATTTGTCTGTGAAATATGAAAGTGTGAATCATACACCATTTTGAGTAGTTAATTATTCCTAGAATCAGTTGATTTATACCCCTGTAAATTTATCTACCTCATATAGTTATGATTCGATGTTTATAACATTATGCTTTATGTTGAGCTCTGAAACACCTATACCTAAAATATGTGAGTTGTTTCTTTAGGTGTTGATCTGTTTTTTTTTCTTAAACCTTTATCTTTCACTATAGATATATCCCTGCAAGTTGTATCTGTAAATTGATCTTCATTACAAGTTGCAGATGTCACATGTGTTTTACTCACTCTTGCGCAAGATTTGTAATACCTAGATAGATACATACAAGTATGACCAAATGTGAAATTGGTTTTCTTTTATCACCTTGCTTGTACAAAAAATTACATGATTGTACTTTGTGACTTTGGTAACAACTTATACTTACATTAGTTGTATATTGTGATCTCTTAAAATGGAAATTGATCACAAAACTAGTAATTTTCAATTTAAAACTGTACTCTCTTTCATACGTCATTTCAATTGTTGCAACATGATTTTATCTCGTTTGATGAAATTTCTATTTTGTACCTTGTACGAATACCATAATTGTAGTTTTTTTAATGCATGCTTCTCTGAAGTTTGAAATATACGGACTTGAATCAAACCTTGAGCTCAATATAGACAACCTTCTCTCTTTCTTTTCCTCAAGGACTCTCATGCAGTTTGCGGAGGACAGCTTGGAGAAACAACTTAGAAATTAAAGGAAACCTCTTCAAGGAAATGTCGAATTTCCTTTACATCATTATACTTTAAATTTCATAAGCACATGCATTCCTTTTTATTGAAGAAAACATAAGTTACATCCCATGAATTGTGTGGGAAACATTGAATTTCCTCATGTATAAATTATTTTATTTCTATAATTGAGTTGTGCACTTCCTTTTACTTTCAACTCTTATGATATGTAATGATTGTATAATGAATTAAAAAACTCAAGAACATACTGAACAAAAATTAATCATAAGAAAAGATCAAATTAAAAATACCTGTAACTTAATAATGATGACCTACAATGAACAACTCTATTTTCCTCTATGGTATGTAGAATCCCACATATCCTGTGATTCCCACCTTCATTAAGGCAATGCATTGGTCCTTTGGGGCTTTTGTGTTTCCTTCCTGAAGATGAAAATAGAATGGAAACATATGTGAGGTGTTACATTTTGTAATAACATAGATACCTATAGATTGCATGTTGTTAATTGATTACTCCAACTGAAAACATAATGAAAACTTTATGGCTTCCCCCTAGTTAGGTCCATCTCATTAATTCCTTCCATATGAAATGAAGTTTTGACTTGAAATTTTTCATGGGGGTGTGAGAAATGTAAACATTTCTAGTGATCCTATGGGGAAATATTCCTACTAGCTTTAAGTTCAGTTCCTTACTCTTGTCAATTAGGGATAGAGTAAAAAAATATATAACCAAAATCTTCCCTTTTCTAAGAACCTGACCTTTCTAAAAAATAAACTAAAGCTAGGAAAGTATTTGGTAAATAATATAATGTGCATGAATACACTTATTGAATTGGAACACATTGCAATATGCATGAATGGCAATAATTGAAAGGGAAATCCTACTCTAACCAATACTGTAATATTTTAAATAATAATGTTTTAGAAATATACCATTCACAGGAATGGGAAGTTCCTCTCCATTCAACCTTGAAATATGAAATGCATTGTGTTCTTTGTAAGACGAAATCATATAAGGACCACTCAAGATTGTATTGAAATTCATGTGGTTTCCTAGATTTGCACGATCAACATCCCATTTCAGCCCAATGTTTTCTTCGTTAAAAATACTAAATTTAGAATTTTTTTGAAACGTGTTCTTGATCTGATTCTATGACCTCCTTTTCAATACTAAGCACATTTTGGGACTATTTTTTAATTTTTTTTGTTTCTTCAAACTATTGTAGTGTTTCCTAAAAATTATTTTTATCGTCTAAAAGTTGCTCAGAAAAAATTTCATCTTTTTCAGGTTATTTTTTATCATCTTTAAGCTACTCTATCATAACTGTTATGACTGTTTTAAGTTGTAATGTCATATCATTTTATTTTATCCATATTCATGATGCATATCAAAGATTCAGGTTCATCCCTCATGAAATTTTTCTACTCTTGGTTGCTTGAATTGTCATTTGACAATTTTTGTGCATCACTGCAAATCTCTAATAATGTAGTAATCTCCATGCATGACGCACAATAATGGTCTTCACACTCATCTTCTTGGTCATAGTGAAATTGTTTTTCCTTAATCTCCTCATGATTGAAATATGATAAGCTACAAACATGTTTCTCATTCTCTAAATCTGTTGTTTTATCCTCACGCCTAATTTGCAAACCCTCTTCAAGTTTTTGAAACTATGATGTATCAGTAGTCTATATGAGTATGGTGGACTTCATGCACACTATAATTGTAATATGAAGACTATGATCATATTTAATTTGCTGCAAAATCAGACTGTGCCATTTGAATGGGTTTGCTTCTCTAACTCTTGAATATGATAGAAACAAAAATTAAAAAAACCCATTGCTGTATGCTCTGAAAAAAATCCAACCTATTGTTCTCTTCGGTTCCTTACCCCTCCTGGATGATATTCTCATTTTATCCTTCATGAACTGGTAATACAGTTAAAACAAGAGGAATGGGAAAGGTTTCAACTGGAACTGGAAATTTTTTAACAAAGGTCTGGGGTACAAAGTCTTTATTTGGGATATCAGTAGAATGAAATCTTAGAAACGGGTATTTCCTTTCAGTATATGGTTGTGGAATATAACGGGTAGAAATTGCAACATCCTGAAAACTCTAGATTTTATAAATGGCCTGATTTCATTGGCAAGGAAATTTTGTAAGCACTAGATTATGATGGGGAAGGTAAGTTGGAACATCCCATTGACAGGGTTTCTAAACTTGATGCCTATCATTCTTCATTGCTTTTGATTTCTCATATTGTTTCTTGATAGCTAAATGTTATTGCTCCAGTTTATGTAATTGAAATTGAATCTCTCTCCACCATTCATAATCATCATAACCATCTTCATAATCTTAATTTTGAGTAGCATAAACATCATCATATTGACAGTGATATTGATTAGCAAAGTTTAGTTCATAAGGGCATTCATTTTGATGGGGATAATAATATTGATCTGAAGGGGGGAAAAAAAAGGGGTTGTTGATATGACTGGTAATACTATTGAAAATGGGGATTTAAAAATATAAAAATATGAAAAATAGGTTTGTTGCTCATGAAAACAAACTAATAAAAGCAAAATAATAGATCTGATTTTCTTTTAAAATACCTGAAAAACTAAAGTTGAGAAATTTGATGATGTTGAAAAGTTTTTTATTGATATGAAATTAGATTTACAGAGTCACCAGATGAGTTCTCCTTTGAATCTTCAATTGTCATTATGCATCAGTAGTAGTTCTTGTCCCACCTGGGCGTGCCAAAAAATTGTTATCTCTAAGAACTACACACTAGTTAAGGGATAATAACAAGGGTTCTAATATTTCTTCTCTCCATCACTTCTGCAGATACAATGGAAACACATCAAGTCTGTGGGTACACCTATTGTTGAAGTGATTCTTCTGTATCAAGGCCAGTTCCTTATTGAAGTATCATAAACTAATTTTTTGGGTTTTTTTAGATTTTTAAGGGTAAAAAAGATTGTTGTAGCTGAATTTAAAGTGGGGTGATACACTAGAATGATTGAAGGATTTGAATGAGTACGTAAACAATACTTGAGAAACAAATTACATAAGAATGAATAAATGGGGTTCAACAAAATTCTATGGAAAAACACTTATGTGTTGAGGGATAAATCAACAACAACACAACAAGCTAACATGCACACTGGTACCATGCAGAAAGCACCAAATTTGTAGAAAGGTAAGATAATTAATTCAAAGGAATTTAAAATTCACGAGATATAATAAGAAAATACACACCACTGTAAATAATTTAAAGATCCAATAACTATTTCTCATTCAAGAGTAAAAATGGTAAAAAACTTTTCTTCAACACTCATACATCCAAAATGTCCTCATGTCCCTTGTCAATGAACACAATATATAGAATAAATAATTCACCTAACCCCTCCTAAAAATAGGTTGTACTCTGAACTCACCTATGCATACTAAATTTAACCTTTATTATGAATAAATAAAGAAATAAAAATAAAAATTCTTTTTAAAATGAGGAAATAATAGCCTTAGTTCTAAAAATACACTTTAGTCAAAGTGCGGTTGAATTCTTTAATTATGAAATAATAAATAAACCTAGGTGAATATTTTCGCTAATAATAGCTATTGCTTGATGGGAAAGTCTTCTTTTACAAGTGCATGATCTTTTCCTTTTTCTGTATGATGCGACACCTGTGATATTCATCCATTTGCATCAATAAATTTGTCTTTATCTTTGATCCATCCTCTAGTGATGAGATGTAAAAAATTAAATTATGTGCAATCAAACAAATGCTTTTAAGATCCATTACTTAGTAAAAATAACTTCATCCACTTTGGGGAGCACTTGTGAACACGTGTGTAAATAACATCTTCATCCTTTGCAAATAATAAGTTTTTTATTAAAAAATAACGGTGTTGGTGCTCAATTTGATCTCGCCCTATTTGTCTATGAAATTCTTCACTTTGTGAGATCTGTCATCTTTTCTATCTCCCCGTATTGATGCATGAAAACTCTGTCCTCCATTTGGTTTCCATGATCAGTCCATTCCTTTGGTTGAGGATAACTTTTAAGTACATAAATTTTTTTGTTCCTCTATCCATGTGAAAAGAATCTATAACTTGGGGAAAAAAATTGGGGTTTTTCCCTTCCTTCCCATTTACCACAGTCATGTTTTGTTTTCCCTGTCATTTTTGTCCCAAATATATGTGGAAATGTGATTGGATATGGCTCGGAAGATCATATTTGGGCCCTTATATCATTTCCAAATTCTTTTTCCTTGAAGAAAGATTCATTTCCGGGTGCAAATGGTGATTTTTCCTACATTTTACAGTTTGACGGGTGTGTTTTTCCCATCAAATTTCCATCTTAGCATTTGTGGAAAACTTGGCTCTTTCTGGTTGGATGTGGATTGGTTGGGCACTTTGAAAACTCTAAGGCTCGATTCAACTCAAAACTAGTCCATGTGGGAGAGCCTCCACTCATCTAAATATTCACCTTTTTTGTTTGGCCTTAGAGTTGCACCAGGGAGACACGTGGAGGTTTCTGATGCCTTTCCAAGACCTTAGAATTTTTTTTCATAGGACCTGTATAGCTCTGGAAAAGCATGGACACATGGAGGGCCGACACTCATTTGAGCTGCCTCAGGGTCCCACCTTAATAGTTGCGTCGAAGAGACACATGGAGGCTTCTGTCGGCTCTGCTTTATACATAAAATTTTCAAAGAAATTTTCTAAAGCCGGGTGTTGGTGCTCAAATTGGTCCTCCGCCCAAATTTTTCCTTAAAATTCTCCAGTTTGTGGGCTCTATCATTTTTAAGTGTCCACGTGGAGGGTCAATGCTCATTTGAAGATTCAACTTTTGGTTTGGCCTTCAAATTGTGCCGGGGAGACATATGGTGGTATTCTCTATCTTGCCCAGACTTAGAAAAAATTTCTTGCAGCCGGTACAGTTTTGGCAGACCATGGACACGTGGAGGGATGGCAATTCACTTTAGGATCCTCCTTAGGGTCCCACCTTAATGATTGTGATAGGGAGACATGTGGAGGCTTCCACTGGCTCCAATCTGTACTTAAACTCTTCAAAGTAATTTTGAAAGGCCTGGGACACGTTGAGGGACCGAGCCTATTTGGGGACCGACCCCTAAGTTATACTTTTAAAGTTGCGCCATGAAAGACACGTAGAGGTTTCTAACGCGTCTTCCCATTTTTAGACTTTTTAAGAAACTTTCTAAAGGCTTGGGACATGATGAGGTACCACACCTATTTGGGGACCGACCCCTAAGTTTTATTTTGAAGAAGCTCTAGGAGGACACTTGGAGGCTTTCACTCAGTCTTCCCTTTGCTTGGACCTTTACAACGGACCAAATAAAATTGTCTCGAACCCTAGACACATGGCACCTTCCACTGAACTTTCAACTTTTTCAAAAAAACACTGCTTGAATGAGAAACGTGTTAAGGCCCACACTTGTTTAGGGTCTTTGCTTTTGGGGACCATCTCAAAACGCACCATTGAGACACGTGGAGGCCACCAACTAGCTCCCTTTTCACTGCGGACTTTTCAAAGGCCAAAAGGCATTTTTCTTGGGCCCAGGGCAAGTTGGAAGGCCCACTCTTGTTTGGGTCTTTCCTCTGTGCTTCTCCTTTGGATTTGTGCCAAGGAAATAGGTGGACGGCTATGATATAAAGTGGAAAAGGGTGAAAAATTAACAGTTTTTGTGTATTACATCTGTTTTTCCACCATTTTTTCTTCAAGACTCCTAGAGACATGAATACGCACTACTTTTCATCATTCCTTGATGAAATTCCTAGTCATCTCTGTTTGTAAAGTGCCATTTTATGGATTTCAGAACTTAATTTGTGAGTCTAAGGATCGTTAAGGTTGAATATTTTGAAGTTGGAATTTTTTAGGCACTTGAAAAAATGGGAATTGCCAAAGAAGTTGTATGCAGGGTAGAATTTCAGAGGAAATAGAGGGAAAAGGGATGAAATTGATGAAAGTGCATGTGTAAAAGATGAAAAAGGTGTTGCGTCGAGAGAAAAAAGGATTACCTGTCATATCCAACTGTGCAAAGTACCTTTGGAAAATGATTAAAAAGGGGATTTATCACTTGACAGAATCAGAATGATTAGAAGGATTGCATAAAAATTATGGCATGACATGCTAATCATTAGTCGAGGGTCCAAGAAACATGATCAGTTTCACAATTGGTCCACCTAGCAGCTTTTCAGAACTAAGTTTGTTAAATGCCACTGTCTGAAACAAATTGGTAAGAAGCAAAAGGTTGCTCAAATATTCTTCTCTTTTGGGGGGGAAAAATTGAGTGAGCAAAATGTATAAATGCAAGGAGATTACTCTTGTAAATGGTCGGGGGTTGAATTCTTAAGAGAGAAAATTAAAGAAAGTTGTCTTCTTGAGAGACCAAGCCGAGATAAATGGTTATTTTCTTCTGTGTTATATATTCTAACATGTCAAATTGGTTTTCATATGTATAGCCATTAATGAGCACTGATATTTTCTCTGCAAGATTTCCCTTGCTGAGGAATTTAAGATTTTTTTTTGAAATTAATTTGTCTCTAATCTCTAATAAATTTGTGTTCTTCATTCCTATTGCAATCTTACATTGAAATATTTGTGAAATCAAATAGGATCTCATCCTTGTGATAGTTTTAATGGTATTTTGTAATTTCATTTCAAGAAGAATTTTCATCTTGGATGAGATAAACAAATTTAAAATCAATTCACTGTCATTTGTTGATAAATGTTTTCTTAATTGAGTCTTCCATTTTGAGGCCTTCATGTTAGAGTCTCAAGATGATGTGAAAATTTGATGATCTGGGCCTCCATTGAAGCAAACCTTTTGTTTGAAGGAACATCTTAACTTTTCTGAAGCTTTCTGTTATTGAAGTTGTTCATTGTTTTGAATTCCCTTCAAAGATTGGGTATAAAAAACTTTATTCTACTTCATCTCCCACCAAAATTATTCAAAAAAACCATGAATCCACCCTGAACTACCCCTATTTCCTTGTGTATCAACAAAGGAACAAAATCTATTTACTAAAATATGCGGAACAATAAGGATTTCTTAATGTCTTAAGTAACCTTAGCCTTGTGTTGAAAGTATCTCCATCATTTAGAAGTGATAACTCTTAAGAGTTAAATCATGGAGTATTGACTATATTTTCCCAAGGTTATCTTCATCCAAGAGAAGGATATCTCCAACTCCTTCATCAAACAGAGGTTACACTAAGGGTCCTCTCACCCTGGTCAAAGAGGCATGGCCTAAATTAGTGAGGACGGGTCAAATCCTCTTAAAGGTGTTAACCATCTCTCCATAAATCTGAGTAACAAAGGGATAGTTAGATCTCATCCCCGACTACAAAACAACACACTATGATCTATCTATCTCTAAGCTCCATGTACAATATTTTTTTTTCTCGGCTTGAAAGGGAGAACACATTTGGATACCAACACTCATGGTGTCATTGTCGAGGACTATTTAGCATTCTTGGGGACCTGATTTGGGTTTCTAGGGACTATTTGAACAAATGTGTACACGTAAATACCCTAGTAATACTTCTTACACATGTTGTATGCTAATACATTTCTTGAAACATCATTCTCTTTTCATATTTGTAAGAATTGTTCAAAGTTGTGAGTTCTGAGTGCAATATTTCCAACTTATATAGTTATTACACAAAATTTTGTATCATCATTGATAAATTTGGGTAAAATAAGAGTACAAATTGTAATATTTGAATGAATCTGGTATTTATAAACATTTGATAGGTCTTTCACAGTGAATTTGTACAAACTAAACTGAAAATCCTTAGTGGCGACTCTATGTTGTTTAAATTATTTATAAATACCAGTGTCTTAACATATATCAAGTAAGATTTGTCATTAATATCTACAAATATGGAAGGAAGAAGATATTTATTCACCAAGGACTTGATTAGAAGGTTGTTTTTAGGTTGGGAAAGTTTGTTTCGGAAGGAAGAAGAATTTGGAAGGTTGTTGGAGATCAACATCAAGAAAAGAGATCTCCATTAGTGAAACTGATTAGCCTGTGATTGAAGATTGTAATATTTCCTCAAGTACTTATGAGTCAGATAGCCTCTCTGTTGAATTGAATTCTCCATCTGAAGATGGTCTTTCATCTATATTTGAAAAATTTTCTTCTCATCTACCCCTGTAATTTCAAAATCTAATAGAGTTTTCAAAGAGGCAGAGCATTTATAGGGCAGTCATTCTAAAAATTGCATCCCTGTAGCACATAGATCCCTCACTCCTCATCATTCTATTTCTCTTGTAATATCACCTCCTCCAAATAATATGGCTCAGTCTCCACCTAGACATCCATTTATTGTTAATACGTTTGGTCCCATCAATTTTAGAGGTATGATTGGCTATCCAAATGTTGTGCCACAGGATGTAAGAAACATATTTCCTAAGTTTCAAGGAAATAATGCAACAACTTGTGATCAACACTTGAAACTCTTTATCAATATGATGGAGGAATTTGAAATAGAGTTTGAGGATGTATACATTGAATTATTTATCCATAATCTAGAATAAGATGTAAGGGACTGGTATAAATCTCTGCATGATAATTCCATCGACTCTTGGACAAAGATGAAGAATTCTTTTAGAATGCAATATGGTGATAAAATAGACCGTAGGTTTCTTTTATTAGAGTTTGAAAATATAAAAAAGAATCCTATTGAATCAGTGCATGATTTCTATCTTATATTTAAAAAAACATTGAGAAGACTTCTTGTTAATTTGAAGCCGTGTGATGAATCATGTATGACAAAGTATTTAGATGCATTTGATAAGAATTTTTCTTATTGTTTGAGGGATAAGAACTCAACAAATTTTAGGAAAGCCTTTACCATGGCTCTGCAAATTGAGAACAACATTAAAGTAATTAGAAAACATCCTAAAATAAAGGGTGTAAAACTGATCAAACCTAAGAGGCCTCAATCAAGTAATGTTTTGGATCTTGAGGAAGTTGTAAACACTTTTCCCAGAGCTGTCAAACAAATATCTTACAAGCTGGCTATGAAAGAGAATGGAATTGGACAAGGTTCTCAGGGTCAGCATAGGCAACAAGGACAAGACAAACTTGCAAATCATCCTAGAAATGATCAGAGTTATGATGACAGAGGTAAAGGGCCCATAGGAGCTAGGGAAAATAGAGTAGTGCATGATCCTCTAAGTGCCAGAGTTGCTGATGTTGAAGAGATAAATCAAATGGATTGGTGTGACAAATTGTTCTTACCCCACCCGCTATGTGAAATAGATCAGAAAGTTGAAGAAGATGATGATGATGATAACACTAATGATGATGCATGCGTGGTGGAATGCTCTACAAGCTCAACAAGGAACAACTTCAATTGAGGTAATAATTGCAAGAACTACTACAAAATTTTGGGACTGCATCCATTGGGTAACTCTTCTTCATCCCTCTCATGCTTTAGAAATAGATAAGGTGCAAGAATTTGAACTTCCTAATAATGATTTTGAGTACCTAAGAGATCTAGTGCTTAATAAGTACAATGGAGGAATCCCATCAAAAGAGGATAGAAATCTACTAGTGAATGTTGTTGTGGCCCAAGAAAAGGAGTATAACACAAGAAGTAAATTTTTCAAAGGGTTAGGGCCTCAAGCCAAACTAAAGACCCCAGTGGTCACCAATTTCCCAAAAGAGCCTCCAAAGAAAGATGCATCTGGAGAAGGCCCTGTTGTCTTAAGTAGAATTGGTGGTCCCATCCATGCCCAAAATGCTAAAAACCTTGTACCATCTTATGAGTTTGTCAACCTTTCTCCAAATTTTTCTTTCCCCAAATACATTCTTTATGACATTTCCCAAGTCTTAAGTTAGATCAAGATTTATGTCCCAATTTTTGAACAGCTTAGGATTCTTGAGCACAAGAAGAGGGCCTTTGAGTATTTTGGGTTGGAAGAAGATAGGAGTGCCCAAGGCAGAAATATAAATAATGTAAACACTCCTTCAATTATTCCAAACCTAGAAAAACCACTAGCATTAGAGGAGATAGGTGAACCACCTGAAGTTTACTTGGGAACATGTTTAATTGAGTCTCAGTTAAATGTTGATCCATTTTTTACAACACTGATTATTAAAGACGAAATGTTGTACAATTTCATGTTTGATTATAGAGGATCATGCAATGTTATGGCTCTGGAAGTTATGAATGAATTGAACATTAATGTGATAGCAGCTTATGGTAAGTGTACTGGAATGGATTCTAGAGAGGTTCCTATTGTAGGATGTGTAAAAGGTTTGGTGGTACAACTTTCAGCTTATCCGAGTAAGAAATTGAAACTTGTTGTTGTTATTGTTGTTTTCCCTGCCAAATGGGGCATGCTATTATCAAGAAAGTTGCCTGCAAGTGTTGGTGGAAGTGTTCAGACGGACATTCCTTTTTCCACCATTTCAATTGAAGGAACCCTTGTAAAGCTAGATGGATAGAAGAAGATGTTGCACCTTATTGAAGATCCCAATAATGCTTCTTATGAAGTGTCGTATGTTGATGTAGATGCAGATAAATTTGTGGGGTTTTCTGATGGCAAAGAACATAAGATTGATGGATCCTATTCCAATTTTGGAAAAGGTGCTAGCATTGTTATGATTTCTCTAAGCCAAAAAGAGTTTGTCTTTTCTTTCAAAGTTAACTTTGAATGCAGTAACAACATTGCTGAATATGAAACATTGTTATTAGGCTTGAGAACTACATGGAAATATGAAATAAAGGATATCATTGTCAAAGGGGATTTATAATTGATTGTCAAGCAAATTAGAAAACTCTATTCTACTAAAAATCAAATAATGAAACAATACAAGCATGCAGTCTGGGATTTGATTGAAATGTTGCACTCTTTTAATATTGTGCATCATGATAGAAATTTTAATGTTCTTGTAGACAAGTTAGTATTTCTAGGATCCAGATTTGGGAATTAAACAGTGTCTCCATTTTGTGAGTATGATGTTGAAAAACTAACAAGGCCATATGTCCCTAATAACATTAAAAATTGGCAAGTGTTTGATGATGATCCCCAAGTGAAACAGTTTTTGGAGAACCAAGGCAAGTTTTCTAACCAAAATATAGATTGGGAACCAATGGTATGTGTTGCTGAAGGAAAGGAAACCTTATTTGATAGAGACATCATCCATCTAAAGACAAACATGATTCCTAGAGGTTTGGTGGAACTTGAGTCAAAATTTTATCATGTTAATTACATTATTAAAAGGAGTATGTTAGTTTTCAGAGATGTGGAAGAGCATGACTTGGGTACAAAGGAAAAACCATGTAAAATCTATTTAGGAAGCAATCTTAGCAATGAAGAGAAGTAGTCCTGTGTTTAATTGTTGAAGAAATTTCAAGACTTCCTATCTTGGTCTTACTTTGAGTTGAAGGCATATAGGGAAGATTTTTTCCTACATGAGATTCCTCTTGAATCTAATGCCAAGCCTTTCAAGAAAAAACAAAGGACCATCAATATGCTCCTTTCTTTGAATATGCAAGAAGAAATGAAGAAGGTGAGGGATGGAGGGATCATTCAGCCCACAAGGTATGCATCTTTGGTTACAAACCTAGTGCTTGTCAGAAAAAAGAATGGTGATATAAGGTTATGCGTAGAATTCAAGAACCTGAATAAATCATCATTGAAATATAATTACCCTCTTCCAAACATGGAATATATACTACAATTGGTAATAGGCTCTGAATTTTTATCCACTCTAGATGGTTTCTCTCACCATAATTAAGTTGTTTTGAAAGAGTCAGAAAGAATAAAGACTACCTTTACCACTCCTTGGGGAACTTATGTCTATGTCAGGATTCCTTTTGGCTTGATGAATGTTGGAGAAACTTTCCATAGAGCAAGGGTTGTAACATTTTTGGTTATATCAATGATTTCATTGTTGTTTATAAATATGATGTAACTTTGTTTTCCAAAAATAGAAATGATCACTTGCAACACTTGGAGAGAATGTTGATAAGGTGTAGAGAGTATGGCATATCATTGAATCACAAGAAGTGACACTTTGGAGTACAAGGGGTGAAGTTTCTTTGTCATATTGTATGAAAGGAAGGGGTCATGATTGATCATGAGAGAGTGGAAGCCATCATAAAGGTTCCAATTCTAAGAACTAAGAAGGTAATTCAATCCTTCTTTGGACAAACAAACTTTATCAGAAGGTTCATGTACAACTTTGCTGACTTGACCATCCCCATTACTAGCATGTTGTAGAAGGACCAAGTTATCAAATGGGATTAAAGAATAACTAAAGCATGCCCCTATTTTGGCAGCCCCAAATTACAAGAAACCGTTTTAAGTGTTTCCTTTTGCTGCAGAAAATATCATTGCATCTATTTTGTTGCAAAAGGATGATGAAGGGGCTGAGAGACCAATTACCTTTTTCAGTAAGGAATTGCAGGGAGCTGAGTTGAAGTACACTATCATGGAGAAGCAAGAAGTTTCCTTGGTGAAAGAAAAAAATATTTTTAGACCCTACATCTAGAGCTCTAAAGTTTTTGCTTATATTCCCTACACCATGGTGAAAGATATTTTATCTGAGATGGAGGTCTCAACTAAGAGATGGAGATGGGTGAACAAGCTGTAGGATTTTGACATGGATATCCAAACCATGAAATTGGTAAGAGGTTTCAGCCTAGCTAAGCTTATGGTTGAGAGCAACTTACAAAATATTGAGGTGATTGAAGTAGAAGGAGAAAGGGTGGATGTCCTTGAAAATTTGGTGAGTTCTTAATGGTACAAGGATATAATATTTTATCTCAAACATCTATAATGCCCTAAATATTTGAGTAAAAATTAGAAAATAGCTCTTAAGTTATCCTCTCAAAAGTATTTCATTACTGATTTTGGGTTAGCTTAGAAAAGCCCCAAGGGAGTCCTCTTGAGATGCATTACTGATGATGAGCCCCCCAAAGTAATTTATGATCTCGATGGAGGAGTTTGTGGGGTAATTTTTTCTAGAACGGTTACAACACAAAGTCTTGAGGGTTGGTTATTGGTGGACAGACTCTCTTCAAGGATAAAAATCTATTGGTTAGAAAATGTGAAAGTTGCCAGCATTTTTCTAGAAGAATGAAAGCTTCAGGCTCCCTTGCTTTGCAGGTCCGTGTTAGTTGAAGCCCCATTTAAGCAATGGGGAACGGATTTCATTGGAGAAATCTATGATCCATCCAGTGCTATTCATAAATGGATTCTTGTAGCCACTGATTATTTCACTAAGTGGGTGGTGGAAGAAATCCCCACCAAGAAGGCAACACACCAAGTTATCCTCGAACTTCATGCTGAATCAAATCATATGTAGATTTGGAGTACTAGTTAATATTGTTACTAATAATGCCATGAGTTTCAGAGCCAAACATTTTGGTGGCAATGTGCACAGAGTATGGAATGAATTTAACATATGCTTCTAACTACAATCCCCAAGGAAATTGACAAGCTGAGTCCAACAATAAAAACTTGTTGAGGATCATTAGAAGAACCTTGGAGTCTGAACAAAAAAGTGGGGTGAGAAACTGAAGTTTACTATTTGGGATGATAGAATCACTGTTAAGAGAGCCACTGGTAAAAGCCCATTTGATTTGGTATATGGAAATCAAGCTTTGTTTCCCCTTAATTTGCAATTGTCTTCATTTCAGTTTGTTCAAAAAAATTGAAGATCAAGAAGTTAGTCCATATGATGCTTGAATCAATTAGATTATTGAGTTGGATGAAGAAAGAAGGGCATCCCATCAACGGCATGTAAAGTTTCAGAGAAAAGTTGAAGAAGTTATTTTACAAGAAGGTAACTACCAAATATTTTAGCATTGGGGATCTTGTGCTTTTATGGGATAACATGCATGAAGATAAGGGAAAGCATTGTAAATTTTATGCATTATGGATGGGCCCTTTTTCAATTTATATTCGAATTGGTGAAAATATCTTCTTCCTAAAAGACTTAGATGGGGAACTGCTTGAATTTCCTGTTAATGACAGGCATTTGAAACATTTCCTTGTTTGATTTCTCAGAATCAAGGTATACCTCCATTGTATAGTGTATAGTTCTTTGTTTTCATTCTTCTTTTTTTTTTTTGTTCATTCTAGTCCTTGGTGACCTTGTTTTGTTGGTTCTTCTCAGTTCATTTTTTGGAAGATGGTTGTGGTTCTCTCTACTCTGCAAGCTTATTTTTTGACTACTATTACCCAATAGTCTATTTTTGGCACTTGTTCTACTATTTGTTCTTGTGGCACTCACAGGGAGTGCCCATCCTTGATTTAGAGCTGATGTTGGTGCTCAATTTTGTCTCGCCCCCATTTTTCCTTAAATTTCTCCATTTTTTTGGGCTCCTGTCATTTTTTCTATCTTCCCATGTATTGATGCTTAAAGACACTATCCTCCATTTGTTTTCCATGATCAGTACCTTCCGTAGTCGAGGATCACTTAAAAATCCATGAATTTGTTTTTTTCGTTCCTGTTGTCTATGTGAAAGAGTCTGTAACTTGGGTATAAAACTCAAGTTTCTCCTTTCCATTAGTTTTCCATAGTCACAGTTTTGTTGTGACCCGTAATTTTTGTCCCAAATACCTGTGGAAACTTGATTGGATGTATCTCGAAGGATCATATTTGAGCCTTATAACATTTCTAAAATTCTCTTTACTTGAAGAAAGATTCATTTCTAGGGCTCAAATGATGATTTTCCTGCATTTTACGGTTTGACGGGTGTATTTTTCCTGGTCAAATTTACTTTCTTAGCATCAGTGGAAATGTGGCCCTTTTTGGTTTGGATGCGGTTCAATGGGGAACTTTGAAAATTATAAGGTCTAACTTTCAGACTCAAATCTTGGGCCATGTGGGAGTGTCAGTGGTCATTTAACTATTCACCTTGCGGTTTTCCCTTGGAGTTGTTCTGGGGAGACACATGGACGTCTTCGCTTCCTTTCCCAGACTTAGAATTTTTTTTCATTTAGCAGGTATAGTTTTGGTGGACCATGGACATGTGGAGGGCTTATGTTCATTTAAGGATCTGGCTCAAGAGTCCCACCTTAATGATTGCTACAGGGAGACACGTGGAGGCCTTTCGTCAGCTCTGCTTTGTACTTAAACTCTTCAAACTAATTTTGAAAGGCTTGGGACACGTGGAGGGACATATCCTGTTTGGGGGATCGACCCCTAATTTTTATTTTGAAGTTGCACCATGAAGACACTTAGATGGTTTCCGTATGGGTCTTCCCATACTTAGACTTTTCAAGAAACTTTCTAAAGGCTTGGGACACGTAGAGGGACCGATGCTTGTTTGGGGACTGACCCCTAAGTTTTATTTTGAAGAAGTGCTAGGAGGACACTTGGAAGCTTCCGTTCACTCTGCCCTTTTCTTGGACTTTTCAATGGACCAAAAAAATTTCTTGAACCCTAGACACATGACGCCTTCCATTGAACCTTTCAATTTTTAAAAAACACTATGCTGGACTAAGACACTTGTTGAGCCTGCACTAGTTTGGGGTATCTGCTTTTGAGGAACCCATCTCAAAATGTGCCATTAAGACATGTGGAGGATCTTGCTAGATTCCTTTTTGCTGAGAATTTTCAAAGGCCAAAAGCAATTTTTCTTGGTCCCAGGGCACATGGAACGCTCACGCTTGTTTGGGACTTACCTATGTGATTCTCCTTTGCATTTTTGCCAAGGAAACATGTGGACGGCTATGATATAAAGTGGAAAAGGGGAAGAATCAATGGTTTCTATGGATTGTGTTTGTCTTTTCTTTGCCATTTTTGTTCCAAGACTCCTAAAGACGCGGATACACATTGTTTTTCATCGGTCTTTGATGAAATTCCTTGTCGTCTCTGTTTGTAAAGTGCCATTTGATGGATTCAGAACTTAATTTGTGAGTCCAAGGATTGCTGAGGTCAATATTTTGAAGTTGGAATTGTCAGGAACTTGCAAAAAATAGGGAATTACTAGAGAAGATGATATGCGAGACAGATTTACAGAGGAAATAAAGGGAAAAAGGATGAAATAATGAAAGTGCAGGTGCAAAAGATGAAAACGGTGTTGCCTCAAGAGTGAAAAGGATTACCTGTCATATCCAGCTGTGCAAAGCCTCCAGAAAATGATTAAAAAGGGGATTTCTCACATGCAAGAATCAGAATGATTATAAGGAATCCAAAAAAAAGTTGTGGCATGGCATTCTAGTCATTAATCGAGGGCCCAAGAAATGTGATTAGTTCACAATTGGTCCACCTGGTAGTTTTCAGATCTGAATTTGTTAAACATCATTTTCTGAAACAAATTGGTAACAAGAAAAGGTCCCTCAAATATTTTTCTCTTTCGGGGGTAAAATTGAGTGAGAAAAATGTATAAATGCAATGAGAATACTCTTGCAAATGGTTGGAGGTTGAATTCTTAAGAGAAAATTTGAGAAATTCATCTTCTTGAGAGACCAAGTCAAGATAACCTGCTATTTTCTTTTGTGTTATATTTTCTATCGTGTCAAGTTGGTTACAGATGTATAGCCATTGACGAGCACTTTTATTTATCTTGAAGCTTTCCCCTGCTAATGAATCTAAGAAATTTTGAAATTAATTTGTGCCCAATCTCTAGCAATTTGTGTATGCTTTGTTTCTGAATGTCTGTAAATAGTTTATTTCATTCCTATTGCAATCTTATGTTGAAATCTTTGTGAAATCACATAGGATCTCATCCTTGTGAAAATTTCATGGTATTTACAATTTCATTTCAAGAATAACCTTCATCTTGGATGAGATAAACAAATTTAAAATCAATTCACTATCGTTTGTTGATAAAGATTTTCTGTAAGTCTTTGAGTGTACCTTAGGCATGATTGATAAGAGACTTTGATGTTTAATTGAGTCTTTCAATTCGATCCTTCATGTTAGAGTCTAAAAGATTATGTGAAAACATGCTAATATGGGCCTCCATTTAAGCACACCTTTTGTTGAAGGAACGTCTTAAATGTTCTGAAGCTTTTTGTTGTCGATTTGTTCATTATTGTGAAGTCCCTTCAAATATCTTGTATAATTAACTTTATCCTGCTTCATCTCCCACCAAAATTATTTAAAAACCACAAATCCACCCTGAACTACCCTTGTTTTCCCTGTGTATCAACAAAGGAACAAAATCTACTTACTAAAATATACACAATAATAAGGATTTCTTAATGTCTTCAGTAACCTTAGCCTTGTGTTGAAAGTATCTCCATCCTTTAGAAGTGACAACTCTTAAGAGTTAAATTATGGAGTATTGACCGTATTTTCCTAAGGTTTTCTTCATAAAAATTTTCTAGAAGAAGGATATCTCCATCTCCTTCATCAAACAGAGGTTACACTAAGGGTCCTCTCACCCTGGTCAAAGAGGCATGTCCTAAAGTAGTGAAGACAGGTCAAATCCTCTTAGAGGTGCTATCCATCTCTCCACAAATTTGAGTAACAAATGTCCAGTTAGATCTCATCCCCGGCTACAAAATGACACACACTATGATTTATCTACTTCTAAGCTCCACGCCTAATTTGTGTTGCTGCTCAGCTTGGAAGGGAGAACAATTTCGGATACTAACACTAGTGGCGCCGTTTTTGGGGAATCTTTGAAGTATTTTACAAAGGCGTACACGTACAGACCCTAGTAATATTTTTTACAGATTTTAAAGTGCAAATATATTGCTGAAACATCGTTATCTATTTAGATCTGTAAGAATTGTTCAAAGTTGTTTTTAGAGTAGGTATTTACCTTAGCTCATGTTCACCTAGGTACTTTATTTACCTTTATTGTTTTTATCCTCACCCACTTATGTGTGTGGATATTTCTTGTATCTTATTTAGATATTAGGAGATATTATCTAGTTGTTAGGGATAGTTCTTTCCTTTATCTATGGTATTGACTAGATCCTTGATGTCTAGTTCTCTCCTAAATCTATGGTCTTGACTAGTTATTTCATGACTAGTTATTTCCTTGATTTATGTCTTGATCTACAACCTTGACTGGTTCTTAGATTGTTATTCCTTGCCTATTTAAGAAAGGCCCATTCTCAATGTATTGCATCGAGTTCCATAATAATATATGATATTGCTACTCATTTGTTTGCAAAGGTTTATGTAAAGTTATTCTAGTGAATTGCTTTCATCTTATTGATCGTGATGTTTGATTAGCATCTGTGTTCTTGGCTTGGCATGATCTAGTTATCATTCCTTTTATGGTATCAAAGCTACATGACTTGCCGTCACACCAAAAAGCTCAAACTAATGGTGGAGAGGGATCTTATCGTGTTAATTAGTTGCTACACCAATACCCTCCTACACGATGGAGCTAGGTATACACCCAATCAAGCCCAACAGCATTAGGAGGAAGTTGCACTAGGAATTTGCTGAGAGGTTACCCATCCCAAAACTACTCTGGGGGCGGCACGCTTAACTACCTGGTATCAGAGCTACATGACTTGCCGTCACACCAAAAGCTCAAACTTTTGGTGGAGAGGGATCTCATCATGTTAATCAGTTGCTACACCAATACCATCCCACATGATGGAGCCGAGTATACACCCATGACAGGCCCAACAACATTAGGAGGCAGTGACACTGGGAATTTCCTGGGAGGTCACCATCCCAGCAATACTCTGGGACTAGCGCGCTTAACTGGATAGTATCAAAGATACACGACTTGCTGTCACACCAAAAGCTTGAACTAATGGTGGAGAGGGATCTCATCGTGTTAAACAGTTGCTACACCAATACCCTTCCGCACGATGGAGCCGAGTATACACCCAATCAGGCCCAACAGCATTAGGAGGAAGTGACACCAGGAATTTCTTGGGAGGTCACCCATCCCAGAACTACTTTGGGGGTGGCATGCTTAACTACCTGGTATCAGAGCTACACGACTTGCTGTCACACCAAAAGCTCTAACTTTTGGTGGAGAGGGATCTAATCATGCTAGCACCAAGTCATATGGAGGCATCTTCTTCATCCATCCTTGTTGATTTGGGGTGGATATCTAATCACTTGTGGAGGCAACATAGGAATTCGTTAAAAGGAGTCTACAGGAATGGATCCTCCACCATTGCTGATGAATCTTGATCCAATTTCTAGTTACCTTGTGTCAATCTTGGTGATTTGCTTCTTTTGTTTGAGAATTTCTTTAGTAGGTGTAGTGTATCTCTCTTTGCAATGTTGTAGGTTAGATTTTGAGAATATCTATATTTTCGACACTTTTGGCATGTTGACAGTCTCTCATTGTCAAGGGGAGCCTATCATCTAGTGATGAGCCCAGTGTTAAAGTTACTTTAGTGTTCGAGTAGTTGTTTTGACAACTCATACAGATTTGTAGCGCCACTCCACCCATTCGAGTAGTATGGGAGGGTGTGGTGCAGGGATATTTGCTTCTTCAGGTTTTGTGTCCTTAGCTCGATTGTTACCTTGGCTTAAATTCTTGGAGATTGTGTGACACTCGTAGATGGATTTGGTCCTTGCCATTGTATGCTTTAGTTATTGTTCTTGGATCGAAGGCACACCTATCTTACAGCTAGTTGATCGAATTATGCTTTGGCATATTTTTTAGCTCTTTCGACATTGACTCCATTGACAGTCTCTCTTGTATGGTAGCTATTCTGGTAGAGCTCAGTGTCAGTTTTTTTGAGTTTTGTGATTGAGCAGTGGATTTATTCACAGTGCAAACCATGAATCCATCATTGAACTACCCCTATTTTTCCCTGTAGGATCCACAAAGGAGTTTTTTGAGCTGACTTTAATCTATTTACTTTGTTGTTACTAGAACAATTTGGGTACCTTGCAATGTCTCTTCAGTAACCTTAGCCTTATTATGACATGAGTACCTCATTAGGCCTAGTTGTTAGGACTGACATACTATGGATTATTGCCACATCATAATTTGGCCCGTAGCTTCACTTGAGGGGGGTGTTGCAAGAGTATGGTATTTACCATTAGCTTCATGTTCAAACCTAGGTTACATTTATTTACCTTTATTGCTATTTATTCTCACCCACCTTATGTGTGTGGATATTTCTTTTATCTTATTTAGAGTATTAGGAGATCTCTCCACAAATCTGAGTTATTAGGGCCAGTTATTTCTCATCCTTGATCTATGGTATTGACTAGATCCTTGATGATCTAGTTCTCTCCTAAGATCTATGGTCAAATATGACTAGTTCTTCTCATCTTGAAAAGGAGAACTAGTTATGATTCCTTGATTTATGGCTTGCCGCTACCGACCTTGATTAGTTCTTAGATTGTTATTCCTGTGCGGCTATTTAAGCAAGGCCCATTCTCAATGGTATTGTTGAGTTCCAGGGAATAATATATGATATTGTTGCCCATTTGTTTGCAAAGGTTTATGTAAATTTATTCATGGTGAATTGCTTTCATCTTATTGATGTGCTGATGTTTGATGAAGCATTCATGTTATTGGCTATGGCACGATTTGGTTATCGTTCATTTCAAAGTTGTGAGTTCTGAGTGTAATATTTCCAACTTATACAGTTATTGCACTAAATTTTGTATCATCATTGATAAATTTAGGTAAAAGAAGAGTAGATATTTTAAGCTTTGCATGAATATGGTATTAAGAGACATTTGATAGGTATTTCATAGTGCATTTTCATAAACTAAGGTGAAAATCCTTAGTGGTGACTCTGTGATATTTAAATTCTTTATAAATACCAGTGTCTTAACATATATCAAGTAAGATCTGTCATTAATATCTACAAAGCTGGAAGGAAGAATATCTTTCTTCACCAAGGACCCTGAGTAGAAGGTTGTTCCAAGAGCTCGGGAAAGTCTAATTCAAAAGGAATAATAATTTGGAAGACTGTTGGAGATCAAGTATCAATAAAAGATATCTCCATTGGTGAAACTGATCACCCTGTGATTGAATATTGACAATACTTCCTCAAGTGACTTCTGAATTAGGTAGTCTTTTTGTTGAATTGAATTCTTCATCTGGAGAGGGTCCTTCATCTATATTTGAAACATTTACTTCTCAATCTTACCCTGTATTTTCAAAATCTAATAGAGTTTTCCAAGAGACAAAGCCTTTAAAGGGCAGTCATTCTAAAAATTACATCCCTGTACCACACAGACCCCTCACTCCTCATCATTATGTTTCTCCTGTAAGATCACCTCCTAAGAATAATATGGCTTAACCTCCACCCAAACCTCCATTTGTTGTTAATAATTTTTGTCCCATCATTTTTAGAGGTATGGCTAGTTATCCAAATGTTGTGTCACAAGATGTAAGAAACATGATTGCCTAAGTTTCAAGTAAATAATGCAATCACTGGTGATCAACACTTGAAACTCTTTGTCAATATGATGGAGGAATTTGAAATAGCTTTTGAGGATGTATACATTAATATTATTTATCCATACTCTGGAAGAAGATGCAAGGGACTAGTATAAATATCTGCCAGATAATTCCATTGACTCCTAGACAAAGATGAAGAATGCTTTTAGATTATGCATTATGGATGATAAAACAGACCCTAGGTTTCTTTTATCAGAGTTTGAAAATATAAAAAAGAATCCTAATGAATCATTGCATGATTTCAATACTAGATTAAAGAAAACATTGAGAAGACTTGCATGTTAATTTGAGGCCATGTGATGAATCATGTTTGATAAAGTATTTAGATACATTTGATAAGAATTTTTCTTACTATTTGAGGGATAAGAACCCTGGGACTTTGAGGTGGGCCTTTACCATGGCTCTGCAAATTGAGAACAATATTAAAGTAGTTGGAAAACCTCCTAAGAGGGAGGGTGTTAAACTGATCAACCCATGAGAAGCCTCAATCAAATAAGGTTGTGGATTTTGAGAAAGTTGTAAAGACTTTGGCCGAGGCTATCAAAGAAATCTCTTACAAGCTGGTCAGGGTAGATAAAGGAATTGGACAATGTTTCTCAGGGTCAACATAGGCAACAAGGAGCAAGAAAGACTTGTAAATCATCCTAGAAATGATCATAGGTTTGATGAAAGAGGTAAAGGACCCATGGGAGCTAGACAACCCCAAGCTAGGGAAAATAGAGTAGTTCCCTGATCCTCTAGATGCCAGAGTTGATGTTGTTGAAGAGACAAATAAAATGGATTGGTGTGAAAAATGCTTCTTACCCCACCCGCCATGTGAAATAGATCAACAATTTGAAGAAGTTGATGATGATGATAACATTGATGATGAGACATGCACGGTGGACTGCTCTACAAGCTCACAAGCAAGGAGCAACTTCAACTGAGGTCATAAGTGCAAGAACTACTGTAATTTTTTTGGGACTGCATTCACCGGGTACCTCTTCTTCCTCCCTCTCATGCTTTAGAAATAGATATGGTACAAGCATTTGAACTTCCTAATAATGATTTTGAGTACCTAAGAGCTCTAATGATTAAGAAGTATGATGGATGAATCCCATCAAAAGAGGATAGAAAACTACTAATGAATGTTGTTGTGGCCCAAGAAAACAAGTATAACTTAAGAAGTAAATTTTTTAAAGGGGCAGGGCCTCAAGCTAAACCAAAGACCCCAGTTCTCACTAATGTCACAAAAGAGGCTCCAAAGAAAGATGCATCTGGAAAATTCCCTACTGTCTCAAGTAGAACTGGTGTTCCCACCCATGCCCAAAATGTGAAAAATCTTGTGCCATTTGATGAGTTTGTAAATCTTTCTCCAAATACTGTTTTTCCCAAATACATTCCCTATGACATTGCCCAAGTCTTGAGTCAGATCGAGATTTCTTTTCCAATCATGGAAATGCTTAGAATTCTTTATCTCAAGAAGATGACTTTTGAGTATTTCATATTGGAGGAAGATATGAATGCCCAAGGCAGAAATATAAATAATGTAAACACTCCTCCTCCAACCATTGTAGACATAGAAAAACCACCAGCATTAGAGGAGATAGGTGAACCACCTGAAGTTTACTTAGGTACATCTATGGTTAAGTCTCAATTAAAATTTAATCCTTTTTTTACAACACTGATTATTAAGATAGAATGTTGCACAATTGTATGTTTGATTCTGGAGCATCATGCAATGTTATGCCTCTAGAAGTCATGAATGAATTGAACATTAAAGTGACAACATCCTATGGAAAGTGTACTGTAGTGGATTCTAGAGAGGCGCATGTTGTAGGATGTGTAAAATGTTTGGTGGTACAACTTACATCTTATCCAGGTAAGAACCTGAAACTTAATGTTGTCATTATTGATTGCCATGCCAAATGGGGCATGTTGTTATCAAGAAAGTGAGCTGAAATTATTGGTGGAAGTGTTCAAATGAATATGTATTTTTCCACCATTCTAATTGAAGGAAGCCTTGTAAAGTTGTATGGAGAGAAGAAGATGTTGCACCTTATTGAAGATCCAAGTAATGCTTCTTATGAAGTGTTGTATGCTGATGTAGATGTAGATAAATTTGTAGGGTTTGCTAATGGCAAGGAGCACAAGATTGATCAGAGTAAATGTCTTGAACAAGTGGGTTTACCTTGGACCTTGTTATTCGATGGAGCTTGTTCCAAGTTTGGAAATGGTGCTAGCATTGTTCTGATTTCTCTAGGCCAAGAAGGGTTTGTCTTTTCTGTCAAATTTAACTTTGAATGCATTAACAAATTTTTTAAATATGAAGCATTGTTATTAGGTTTGCGAATTACATGGAAATATGATATAAAGGATATCATTGTCAAAGGGGATTCAAAATTGATTATCAAGAAAATTAGAAAATTATATGCTACTAAAAATCAGAGAATGGAACAATACAAGCATGCAGTCTAGAATTTGATTGAAATGTTTGTCTCTTTTAATATTGTGCACCATGATAGAAATTGTAATGTTGTTACAGACAACTTAGCAGTGCTAGGATCCAGATTTGTGAATTGTACAATGTCTCCATTTTGTGAGTATGATGTTGAAATACAGACAAGGTAATCTGTCCCTGATAACGTTAAAAATTGGCAAGATTTTGATGATGATGATGCCCAGGTGAAACTATTTCTATAGAACCAAGGTGAGTTTTCTGACCAAAATATAGATTGGGAACCAATGGTGTGTGTTGTTGAAGGAAAGGAAACTTTATTTGGCAAAGACGTCATCCAACTGAAGACAAACATGATTCCCAGACGTTTGGTGGCTCTTGAATCAAACTTTGATAATGTTGATTGCATTATTAAAAGAAGTATGTCAGTTTCAAGAGATGTGGAAGAGCACGGCCTAGGAACAAAGGAAAAACCACATAAAATCTTGTTAGGAAGCAATCTCAAGCAAGGAAGAGAAGCATTCCTATGTTTCAATTGTTGAAGAAATATCAAGACTGCTTAGCTTGGTCTTACTCTAAGTTAAAGGCATACATGGAAGATTTGTTCTAACCTGAAATTCCTCTTGAATCTAATGCCAAGCCTTTCAGGAAAAAACAAAGACCCATCAATCTGCTCCTTTCTTTTAAGATGCAAGAAGAACTGAAGAAGTTGAGGGATGGAGGGATCATTCATCCCACAAGGTACTCTTCTTGGGTTACAAACCTAGTTCCTGTTAGAAAAAAGAATGGTGATATAAGGCTATGCGTAGGAGTCAGGAGCCTGAATATAGCATCATTGAAATATAATTACCATCTGCCAAACATAGAGAATATGCTACAATTGGTAACTGGTTATGAATTTTTATCCACTTTGGATGGTTTCTCTGGCTATAATCAAGTTGTTATGAAGGAGTCAAAAAGAATAAAGACTACCTTTACTACTCCTTGGGGAACTTATGTCTATGTCAGGATGCCTTTTGGCTTGATGAATGCTAGAGAAACTTTCCAAAGAGTAATGGATGTAGCATTTGATGATTATATTAATGACTTCATTGTTGTTTATCAAGATGATGTAACTATGTTTTCCAGAAATAGAAATGATCACTTACAACACTTGGAGAGAATGTTGTTAAGGTGTAGAGAGTATGTCATATCATTGAATCCCAAGAAGTATCATTTTGGAGTGCAAAAGGAAAAGTTGCTTGGTCACATTGTGTCCAAAGAAGGGGTCATGATAGATCTAGAGAGAGAGGAAGCCATCAGCAAGGTTCCAATTCCAAGAACTAAGAAGGGAATTTGATCCTTCTTTGGACAAATAAACTTTATCAAAAGATTTGTGTCTAATTTTGCGGAGCTAACTATCCCCATTACTAGCATACTAAAAAAAGACCAAGTTATCAAATGGGAAGAAGCTTCCATTCAAGCTTTCAATGGGATCAAAGAATCACTAAAGTATGCCCCTATTTTGGCAGCCCCAAATTACAAGAAGCTTTTTCAAGTGTTTTCTTTTTCTTTCGAAAACACCATTGCATCTATTCTGTTATAGAAGGATGATGAAGGGGCTAAGAGACCAATTTATTTTTTCAGTATGGCATTGCAAGGAGCTAAGTTGAAATACACCACCATGGAGAAGCAAGCATTTTCCTTAGTGAAAGCAGAAAAGGTTTTCAGACCCTACATCTTGATCTCTAAAGTTTTTGCTTATGTTCCCCACGCCATGGTGAAAGACATCTTATCAGAGATGGAGGTCTCAAGTAAAAGATGCAGATGGGTGAACAAGTTATAGAAGTATGACATGGATATCCAAACCATGAAATTAGTAAGAGGTTTGGGTCTCGCTAAGCTTATGGCTGAGAGAAACTTACAAACTATTGAAGTGAATGAAGTAGAAGGAGAAAGGGTGGATGTCCTTTAAAGGTTGGTAAGCTCTGAATGGTACAAAGATATAATCTTTTATCTCAGATATTTATGCTTCCCTGAACATTTGAGTAAAAATTAGAAAAGATATCTTAAGTTAGCCTCTCATAAATATGTCATTACTGATTTTGGGTTAGCTTGGAAGAACCCAGAGGGAGTGCTCTTAAGATGCATTGTTGAGGATGAAGCCCCAAAGGTAATTGCTGATCTCCATGGAGGAGTTTTTGGGGGAAATTTTGCTGGAAGAGTTACAACACATAAAATCTTGAGGGTCGGTTATTGGTGGCAAACTCTCTTCATGTTAAATTTGTGCTAACCAAAATAAGCTCCCTCTTATTTTGGTTTAACTTACTCCTCTTTGTGCCTAGTAAAAATTTCACAGTTTTAGGAACTCAAAGATTTTTGGAAAATGCTCCATTAGATATAGAATTTATTCCCCTTTCTAGAAAGGTAAAGAATTCTTTCTAACTCCTTTTATTTTTTGAGTTATGGCTCAGCAGAGTTAGAAGGGAAAATTTTCCCAATGCGGACTTGCGGAGCTTGGGAGATTTTTTTCCAAAGGAACTCAGACTAGTGGGGGACATCGAAGGAAAAAGCGAAAAATTGCCTTTTCTTCCAAAAGGCATAAAATCAATTTGCGACCCACGGCCCCCATCAAAAAGCTAATGCGGGGATGTGTGAATTCGGAGGTAAATTGGATTTTTTGACTTTTTGTCAAAAAATGTAAAATGGAAAAAAGGAAGCCCCTACCTTCGCTGACCCCAATGGATGCCACGTGATCAGTGGATTTGCGGGGAAAAATGTTCAAAATTTTCCTGAAGCCAAATTTGTAGGAAATGTAAGGAAAAAACATAGAAGGCCATATCCTTTGATCCAGAGCTCCATTTTTGAAAATCTTGGTACTAATGGAAAGATCTAGAAATTATATTCATCATGGAGTCTTGAATTTTTGATTTCGGTAGAGATTTGTGGGAGAAAATTTCAAAACGTGATTTGTCATGGAAAAAATGTAGAACCAGTTTTCAACCACCAAATTTAATGAAATATGGGTCTTTTCTCCCTTGAGCAGACAAAATGAATTTGGGAATGGAATTTGTAGATGGAGCCTTGATTTTTCAACCAAATTTATGAATGTTGTTGGTGGTTGGAGTCGAGAATTATATTTTCTCATGTTTTTCCCTCTCTTTCCACATTTTCTCTATATTGTATCAGAGGCACGTTTTCAAGAAGTTAGTTCATGGTTGTTCACTCTTCTTCTCTACCTCCCTCTTATTTTTTTCCCCAGGGTAAAAAATGGAGTTGGAACCTCCTCCCCTACTCTGTAATGGCATTTTGTTTTCCTCTTTCCTATGAAATAATGCACTGTGTAAATTTGGAACAATAAAAATATTCTTTTGTGATGCATTTGTCCATCCTTTTCTCATTTGTTTCTTCTTGCCTATCATTGTTCTAGGGCATCTTTGCATGTTTGAATGTCATTTGTAGATTTTGGAGCTGTGCTTTTATGGATTTTGGAACATTTTCTATGTGAATTCCATCTTTGGTCTATGATGCACTTGTCCATCCTCTCCATTTCTCACCTCTCTTTGTTTCCATGGTAGTTTTGATAGATGATCAATATTTTCCTTCTCTGGTGTATCACTGTTTTAGTGCAGGCTCTATTTTTTCCAGTTTTCTTTCTCTCCTTGTCTCCTTGGAAGTTGGATTAGGCTTAGATTAGCTTTCCTACATTGGAATATATTATGGAAGGTAGTTTAGGAAGTGGAACCAACCTTCTCTGGAGGATCAATCCCATTTGCAAGTCCCATAGCTTGGGGAATGATCTGATGTTATGCAAATCACACCAAATGACCTTGCCATAGAAAAGTAAATCCATAACTCATTTGGGGGTGGTGTGATTTCACACTAACAAGTTGCCAGAAATTTTCTGGAAGAATGAAAGCTTTAGGATCCCTTCTTTTACATCTTGTGTCAATTGAAGCCCCATTTAAGTAATGGGGAATGGATTTTATTGGTGAGATTTCAGATCCTTCTAGTGCTGGTCATAAATGGATTCTTGTAGCCACTGATTATTTCACTAAGTGGTTGGAATAAATCCCCACTAAGAAAGGAACACACCAAGTCATCATGAACTTCATGCTGAATCAAATCATATGCAAATTTTGAGTGCCAGTTAAGATTGTTACTGATAATTCCATGAGTTTCAGAGCCAAAACTTTGGTGGCAATTTGCAAAGAATATGGAATCAATTTGACATATGCTTCTAACTACAATCCCTAAGGAAATGGAAAAATTGAGTCCAACAATAAAAACTTGTTGAAGATGATTAGAAGAACCTTGGAGCTGAACAAAAAGAAGTGGGGTGAGCAACTAAAGTTTATTGTTTGGGCTGACAGAATCACTGCTAAAAGAGCTACTGGTAAAATCCCATTTGAGTTGGTATATAGAACTCAAGCTTTTCTGCCCCTTCATTTCAGTTTGTTCAAAAAAGTGAAGATCAAGAAGTTAGTCTATATGATGAATGAATCAATCAGATTATTGAGTTAGATGAAGAAATAAGGGCATACCATCAGTGGCATGTGAAGTTCAGAGAAAATTTGAAGAATTTATTTGACAAGAAGGTGACTCCAAGAGCTTTTAGCATTGGGGATCTTGTGTTGTTAGGGGATAGCAGGCATGAAGATAAGGGCAAGCATGGTAAATTGGATGCATTGTGGATGGGACCTTATTCAATTGTTATTAGAATTGGTGAAAATAACCTTCTTCCTAAAATATTTAGATGGGGAACTTCTTAAATTGCCTGTTAATGGAAGGAATTTGAAATATTTCCTTGATTGAGTTCTCAAAATCAAGGTATACTCCATTGTACAATGTATAGTATTTTGGTTTCTTTCTGTTTTCATGTTTTTCTATTTTTGTTTTTCTTGGTCCTTGGCAGCCATTTTTTTGGTTTCTCAGCTCATCCTTAGTGGAGTTGGTTATTATTATTTTTCTCTGCAAGCTTGTTCTTTGAATTCGTTACCTAATGGTTTTTTTTTGGCACTTGGTTTGCTATTTGTTCTTATGGAACTCACAGTGAGTGCCCATCCTTGAGTCGAGGATGATCTTGGTGCTCAATTTTATCTCACCTTGTTTGTCCTTGAAATTCTTCATTTTGCGGGATTTGTCATCTTTTTTATCTCCCCGTATTGATGCATGAAAACTATGTCCTCCATTTGGTATTCATGATCAGTCCCTTCCTTTAGTCGAGGGTGAATTTAAGTCCAGATTTTTTTCCTCATTCCTCTATCCATGTGAAAATAATCTGTAACTTAAGTGAAAACTCGGGTTTTTTCCTTCCTTTCATTTTCCACATTCACGTTTTGTTGTCCCTTTCATTTTTGTCACAAATATCTATGGAAACATGATTAGATGTAGCTCAGAAGATCTTATTTTGGCCTTACAACATTTCCAAAATCTCTGTCCTTGAAGAAAGATTCATTTCTGGGCACAAATGGTGATTTTCCTACATTTTACGGTTTAAGGGTTGTGCTTTGCTTTTCAAATTTACATCTCAGCATTTGTGGAAATGAGGCCCTTACTAGTTCGATGTGGCTTGGTGGGGCACTTTGAAAAATCTAAGGCTCACTTCAACTCAAAACTTTTCCACGTGGAGGGTCGACACTCATTTGAAAATTTTCCTTTTGGTTTTGCCTTGGAGTTGCACCAAGGAGACACGTAGAGGTTTCCAATGCCTTTCCCAGAGTTAGGATTTTTTTTCATATGGTCAGTACAGTTTTAGTAGACCATGGACACATGGATGGCTGCTGCTCATTTAAGGATCCAACTTAAGATCCCACCTTAACAGTTACATTGGAGAGACACATGGAGGCTTCCGCTGACTCCGCTCTATACTTAAAATTTTCAAAGTTATTTACTAAATCTAGGGATATGTGGAGGGAATACACCTGTTTCGGAAGCGGACCCTAAATTTTATTTAGAAAAAGCACCAAGAGGACACTTGGAGGCTTCCGCTCACTTTTCCCTTGCTTGCACTTTTCAACGGCCAAGGAAAAACTATCTCGAACCCTAGACACATGGCGCCTTCCGCTAATCCTTTAATTTTTTTAACAACTCTTCCAGATTGAGACATGTGGTGAGCCCGTGCTTGTTTGGGGTCTCTGCTTTTAGGGACCATGTCAAAATGTGCCATTGAGACATGTGGAGGCTTCCGTTGGCTCCCTTTTTACAGAGACTTTTTCAAAGGATAAAAGTCATTTTTCTTGGGCCTAGGGCACGTGGAATTCCTGGGCTTATTTTGAAACTTGCTTGTTGTCAATTTCACCTAGACAGCTATAAAATAAAGTACATAAGGGGTAGAATCAATGCTTGTTGTGCATTTCACCTATTTTTTCTACCATTTTTGCTCTAAGCCTCTTGGAGATACGAATACGCACTATTTTTCATCATTTTTGATGAAATTCCTTGTCATTTTTGTCTGCAAAGTGCCATTGAATGGATTTAGAACTTAATTTTTGAGTCCAAGGAATGTTAAGGTTGATATTTTGAAATTGGAATTGCTCAAGAACTTGCAAAAATGTGAATTACCAGATAATATGGATGTGGGGTAGAGTTACAAAGGAAAGAGAGGGAAAAGGATGAAATGATGGATGTTATAGGCGTAAAAGATGAACAAGGTGTTTTCCTCGAGAGTGAAAAGGATTACCTATAAGATCCATCTATGCAGAGCCTCCAGAGAATGATTAAAATGGGGATTTATTGCATGAAAAAATTAGAATGATTAAAAGGAATGTCAAAAGGTTTGTGGCATGGAATATTAGTCATTAGTTGAGGGCCTGATAAATGTGATTAGTTTATAATTGGTCCACCTAGAAGCTTTCGGATCTGAATTTGTTAAACGCTACTTTCTAAGGAAAATTGGTAAAAATAAAAGGTCCCTTGAATATTCTTCATTTTGGGGGGAAAATTTAGGATGAATGAATAAGTGAAATTTATAAATGCAATGATAATACTCTTTTAAAGGGGTGGTGTTTGAGTTAATAAGAGAAAATTTAAGACAACCCGTCTTCCTGAGAGACCAATCTCAGATACCTGGTTAATTTCTTCTGTGTTAGATTTTCTATCATGTCAAGTTGGTCTCAGATGTATAGCCATTGACAAGTTCTAAGATTACTCTAGAAACTTTCCCTTGCTGATGAATCTAATCAATTTTGAGTTAAGTTGTGTTAATCTTGGAGCAATTTGTGCCTACTTTGTTTTAGAATGTCTGCAAGTAGTTTTTCTTATTCCTATTGCAATCTTGTGTTAAAGTCCCTCTGAATCACACGAGGTCTTGTCCCTATGACAATTTAGTATCATTTGGAATTTCATTTCAACAAGAGCCTTCATCTTGTGATGAGATAAACAATTTAAAATCACCTCACTTTCATTTGTTGATAAATATTGTCTATAAGCCTTCGAGTTTATCTTAGGCGTGAGGAACCAGGGGTCTTTGATGTTTTATTGAGTCTTTTTATCTCATGAATTTGTGTTAATTTATTGGAGAATGTGTGAAACCGTGTGGATTTGGGCCTCCATTGATGCACACCTTCTAGTTGAAGGAATCTCTTAACTATTCTGAAGCTTTCTATTGTTGAGTTATCCATTATTGTGAAGTCTCTCAAATATCTGGTATAATCAAATCTATCTTGCTTAATCTCCCACCAAAATTATTCAAACCATGAATCCATCCTGAACTACCCCTGTTTTGCTCTATATATCCACAAAGGAACAAAATTATTTACTAAAATATGTAATATAATTAGGATTTCATAATGTCTTCAGTAACCTTAGCCTTGTTTTGAAAGTATCTCCATCTTTTAGAAGTGAAAAAATCTTGAGAGTTAAATTATGGAGTATTGATCATAATTTCCCAAGGTTTTCTTCTTAAAATTTTTGAAAAAGAAGGATGTCTCCATCTCCATCATCAAAAAAAGGTTACACTAAGGGACCTCTCACCCTGGTCGAAAGGCACGACTTAAAGTAGCGAGGATAGATCAAATCCTCTTGAAGATGCTATCCATCTCTCCACAAATCTGAGTGAAAAAGGGCCAGTTAGATCTCATCCCTGGATACAAAATGAGATACATTATGACCTATCTTTCTCTAAGCTCCATGTCAAATATTTGAAGCTTCTCAGCTTGAAAAGGAGAACAAATTTGGATACCAACATATGGTAATTCAAAAACATTGTCTTTCACTGATCCATGTGACACAATGATGTTGGCCTCCTTTCATACATTATGTTCCCTTATGGGGACCACTTCATTCATCCATAGTGGGACCCTCTTTTGAATTGGGCATGGTGTATACTCTATGTTTGAAACTTTCTCCATTTGAATACATTTCTTTGGTCTCCTATAATTATTTGTAAATACTATAATCATTAATCTATCATTTGTTTGAAAAATCTTCAGGTCTCTTTTCGTAATCATTGATCTCATTTTGTATAGTTTAGGGCATATAAATTATATTTTTCAGACTTGAAACAAGGTCAAATGCAATACTCAGTATTTGGGAAATAATTCTCCTCCATGATGATCAAACCATTCATGAGGTCGGTTGCATTTTGAGTCAACACCAAACCTACCCTGGTTAGGATTTGTTGTATGCATGACACGTTGGTACTATACGTTGAACCATGGTTTCGATGAGGGGTTACACCAGAGTTTTCATTGGAAAGGGTAATCAGATCTGAACCATTGATCCATGTAGTTTTGTAACTTTGTCGATGATTTCCTTGACATGTGGTAGCATGGAGGTTTAGTGGTGAGTTAGCATTGTTGGCCGTTGATTTTACACCATTTCATTTGTACCATTGATAGTTAACTGAGGTTGGTGGGGCATATAAAAATTTAAACCCTAATCATTTAATTCATTATTTGATATCTATTTGAGCTAGCGAAGCTCTACAAAAAATTTTGTCCACCATTTTTGAATGAATATTTTGAGCTAGTTTCATGAGCTACTTGAGTTATTTATTGGCTTTTATGGATCCACTCACTATTTTTCGATTCATTCCAAGCTTTTACTCAATAATGCCTACTATTTTTCAGATCTGTGTTGCCTCTTTGTTGTTCCCTTCGACCATGGAGGCCATCATTTCTGAAATCTATGATCTAGTAATGTGGGTTTTGTTCTATGGTCACCATTTTTGAAGGTAAGCTTCTAGCTCCGATCTGAGTTTTTAAGCATGTGATCTCTTACAGTATGGATCTCTTCATTGATTTTAGTTGGGTTTCCATGGCTATTATTTCATATTTGGTGGTTTTTTGTCTTTTTCAATATACTGCCGCCATTATTCATTTTTCAGAGCTCTAATATTTGGTCAGTCCTCTCTTTCCCGTCATTTTCAAGAGCTTCAAGGCCTGTAACTTTGCATCTATGTAACTTTTGGTTGGGTATTCTCTTTGAAAAGGTTCAACCTGGTTTAGAAAACTTTGTACATTATTTTTCATGATATTCTTGAACTTTCGACATGATATTCTTGAGTTTTCATTTCTGTATAATTACCATTTTGAAACCCTGATGGTTTCTGTTGTTATTTAGTCCTATGATATTTATGTGAGTTCGAAGAAGATTCTGGGTATTTCTCCATTTTTGACGACTGGGTCGAGCTCCTTTTTCCTGACTTCTAGTTTTCTATGTTTGTTCTTACTAAGGGTTTTGAATTTGGACATTATTCCTTGACGATGACCTCCTATTCTTTTCCCATGGACATCATTATAAGTTATTTGAAGCTCTAGGTTTTGACATTTTAATGTTATTAGCATTTTTATACTTTTACTATATTATATTCCATCTCGGTCGAGCTCATTTTTCCTTGATGCCCTCTTGATATTTTTTATCCTTTCATGCTTACTTTGAAGGCACAAAATCCTTGCAAAATCTTAATACAAATGTAGTTTGAGAGAGTAAAAATATTCCATTATTTTAGTTGAAGTATCTTGAGCATTTTTCACATCTTTCTCACATGTTGTACTCTATTCTTTTGTTAAATATGTAAGTTTAAATAATACGTCATTATGAGTGGTTAATTGTTGCTAGGATCATTAGATTTATACCCCTATGAAATTCTCTAACTCATGCAGTAACGATTCGATGTTTACAACATTATACTTCATCATAGTTATTTCATTTGAATGCAAAAACCTCATTTCACTTCAAAATTTTACATGGTTGCTAGTATTGATTGTGGCATTCATAAATTTGATTCTTCATTTTAAATGATGCAATATTTTATGATTTTTGAGATGTACCTTTTAATATGCACTTATCGACTGTGATTCTTGAAGTTTGTATGGCTATAGTTGTCTGTAACTAAAAACTTGCTAGCCACCTTGTATGGAAGATACAAATAATGTTTGAAACAAAGAAATCTGAATATACATTATGATATCCCATACTTTATGTTGATCTCTTAAACACCTATAGCCAGAATCTGTGAGTTTTTTATGTATATTGTGATGTATTTGTGGTCTTAAAACATTTATCTTTCACTGTAGATGTATCCTTGTAAGATGTATCTGTAAATTACTCTTCATTACAAGTTACAGATGTCACTTTTTTTTAATCACTCTTGGGAAATATTTTTAATACCTAGATAGCTACATACAATTATGAAAAAATGTTAAATTGGTTTTCTTTGATCATATTCCTTGTACATAAAATTGCATGATTGTAATTTGTGACTTTGTTGACAACTCTTTCTTACATTATTTGTATACTGTGATGTCTAAAAATGAAAATCGATCACAAAATTGGTAATTTGTAAACTAAAACCGTACTCTCTTTCATACATCATTTGAATTTATGAAACATAATTCTATCTCTTTTGATGAAATTGCTATTCTATACCTTGTATGAATACCATAATAATACTTCTTTTGATGCATTATTTTTTTAAGTTGGAAAGATGATGAGTTTAATCAAACAATAAAATCAATATTGAAAACCTTCTCTCTTTCGTTTCCTCAAGTACACTGATGCAGTTTGCGGAGGATAGCTTGGATAAATAACTAAGAAAGAAAGGAAAACATCTTCAAGGAAATGAATAGTTTCCTTTACCTAATTCTACTTTCAATTTCATAAGCACATACATTCCTTTTCTATTCAAGTAAACATTAGTTACATTCCATGGCTTGTGTGGGAAACATTGAATTTCCTCATGAATAAATGATATTATTTCTGTAATTGAGTTGTGTACTTCCTTTTACTTTAATCTCTTATGATATGTAATGATTTTACAATGAATTAAATAACTAAATAACATACTTAACAACACTTAATCATAGGAAATGATCAAATTGATAATACATGTAACTTAATAACAAACACTTGCAATCAACAACTCTGTTTTCCGCTATGGGATGTAAAATCCCACATACCCTATGATTCCTTGCCTTAATCAAGGAAATAAATTGCTCCTTCTGGGGGTTTTGTCTTTCCTTGCTGAAGGCGAACATCGAATGGAACCATTTGTGAGGTGTTACATTCTATAACAGAATGCATAGCTACAAATTGCATGTTGTTAATCAATTACTACAACCAAAAACATAATGAAAACTATCTGAATTCCCCCTAGTTAGGTCCATATCATCATTTCATTCCATCTGAAATGAATTTTTGAGTTTCCCTTTCACAGGGGGTGTGAGAAATATCAAAAGAGTGTTTTAAGTCGAGTTTACAAAATGATTCAACAAAAAATATATTTATGTTAAACCCTAATTGTAAAGTAACTGATAGAAAGAATGAAGTGCATATGATATGATGTAATATGAAAAAATAAATAAGGTAATAAAATATGAAACCCTAAGTGCAACAAGGAGAGGAATGGACTTAGCTTATTTTTGCTTGATTCGGGACTGATGTAGACTAGGAAAACTATTGAGAAGGAAGTGAATTGTGTTGTAATAGTCCTATATAAATTATAGAGATAGATAATGATGGACTAGGGTTGCCTAGACTATGGAAAGCATGCTTGGGCACTAAAGACCTCTACTGGGCAACCATGATTGTGTAGATTGTCATTATAATATTTTTACAGTGTCGTACAAGTGTCTATGATATTTTTTATATGTCACTTCTATTTTGGACATTGATTGTTGAGTATACTTGTAACCTACAAAATAGATATTCACATGCAAAACCCAAAAAACCAACATTTGTGCTTGATTTAGAGAAAAAAATGGAGATTCATGTTTTGATGCAGGGACATGTTCAAGAACCTAAAAATTAGAAAACCATAATTATAATTATAGTTTTGGGTGTAAAAAGATTGCATGGAAGTGTGATGTAAGCATGAGAGACAAAGAACAATGTGGTCATTTAATTCAAATATAAAATTTGGCAATTCCGTCTAAAATGTTTTCAAAATTGTAAAAGGAATGTAAAAGGGACTTTTCATGAATGTGAGGGCATATTGATGTTTAATAATGTTATAAAAATCCTAATGGTTGATTAGGGGTTGAAATTATCTTTTTATGTTGTAGGTTGTGTGGTGAGTCTTATTGAAGTGCTTAAATTAATGTAAAATGATAGTTATGTGTCTAGAAGATGTATGGAAGCCCAAAGGTAACAAAATGACAGTTATGAACAAACTAGGAGTAGCTACATGCAAGAAAGAATTCAAATATGTAGGAGTTAGTTAGGGTGTGAGAGGGGATTCCTCATGTGGAGGAGGAAGAAAAGGTTTTAGTGAAGTAGGATTAAGCATTTTGTATGAAGATTTATAGTTGAATATATATATCCCTATTTTATGTGGAAATAGAATGTGTTGTGTTTATTTTCATTCTCACCAACTCTACCTTTATTTTAAATTGATCTTGTGTCGGTTAGATTCCTTATTGAAATATTTTTAAGAAGGATTATTAACGTGATTTTTGAATCTATCATATTTTGTATATGAAGATGCTTATGTTAGTTACAAACACAATCATGGAAGAATGATACTCTTCCTCATCAATTTTGATTATCTTTATTTAAAAGTGTGTGTGATAACTTATCCCTTACCTTGGTATTTATTTCAGGTGCAAAGATACACAAGTGTCAAGAATAATTGCGAAGCCATTAAATGGCCTTGAGGATGGAATTCCTTGGTATATTTCATTATATACTTGAGAAGGATTATGTTGATATGTTAAAGTCAATCTGAGAAACATGATTGATAGGGAATGTGATAGGAATGGAATTCATGTTTTCTCCTTAAGATTCAATAATATTGTGTCTGAGAAAAATTAAAAAACCTTTAATATATTAGATTCAAGCTTCTTGAGATAATATTTAAGTTTTATACCCTGACTCACATTTGCATGCAAGAAAATTTTACTTATGGATGTTGCGTATATTATCATGGAACCTCACTGGTAGCACAAGACCCAATAAGAGGTTAAGACAATAGTGGTATATAAGTTTTAAGTTTTGAATGTAAGATCAAGAGGATATATTGAGTTTCTTGGCTTCTTGGGCCTGAACGATCATGCCCAGCTAGAGTTTCAAGAATAATTTCCCTAGAACCTTTAATGCTTGGAATTTCCTTTATAAACTTGGAAGATACCATCCTAAAATCCTAGAAAAATATTATGAAGGAATTTTTTTATTTTGTGGGATAACCCTAGAGATCTTTTTGACAATTTGGTGTAGGGTAATTAAACATATTCAAAAGCCTAATTCGATGGGTACCTTTAAAAAGGGATTAGGATTTGTAAGTAGATCTAGAACTTGTAACTTTTGGCATATAATGAAGACAAAAATGGCTACTCAAAAATGAATGGATTATACCTTGAAACTACAATAAGACATAGCTAGTAGGAGAATTGTGAGCTAAAAGTGAGAAAGTAAGATAAAAGGAGTTAGTAAAAATATTTTGTGTATAGGTTTTGACATACATATTAGGGGTCATGAAAGATGGATAATTTATTTTACATATTCTTCTGAGTATCCATAGAAATATCCCACTATGGATGACCCAAATATATTGTCTTAAGGGAAAAAAGAGGACAACATTTAAAAAGGAGAGTATTTTTCTATCCTTAGTTGTTTTGAGTTCATTGTGTGATCAATATATCAATGTTATACATTGGAAAAGAAAGGAATATAAGTGGATGAACCATAAGGAGGCTAGAAATAAAGGTTTCAAAAGTTGGGGCTTGAGGATAGTGAAGCACGAGAACCAGGGAAGCTTTACCTAAATGAGTAAGTATGATATTTTTTTAGTCCTAAAATATTAACGAAGATAGTGTTAGCATAGAGTAAGTTCATGTTTGTAGGTTATGATAGTGATGACTCCATTCATGATGATAATTGTAAATTTTCAAGTTTATAAGCCATTCTAGTCATGTGTGTTATCCTATTTTATAGAGCTAAGTTGATGTTGTTATTGGAAACTCTTTTTTTGGTGAATGTATTAATAAATAAAGAAGTTGATGAAGGAGATCAGTGAGGAAAAATAAAGAAAGAGAAAAGAATAAAAGAAGAGATAGATGGAAATAAAAAAAGAGTTGTGTATTGAGCAATAACTCAAGTAGCTCAAGAGAGATGTGGAGGTATTATGGGAGTTGATAAAATCTAAAAGCATGGAGAAAGAAATGAATTTACTTATCATTGAGATGAAGAGAGGTGTAAAGTGGCCTATAAAGTTTCATATACAAAAGAGACAAAAGGTGAAGCTAAGAAAGATGATAAAAATGGATGATAAAGAGATTAAGAAAATGGAGAGAAGGATGAGAAAACAAGAGCAAGAAGTGGTCAAGGAAGTTGTACATGAATAAACTAAGAATTTAGATGAAGAATATGTTATTACAATATTCGTAGATTATCTTGAAGAAGAACAAGGAAGTGAAATAGCAGAGAAGAAGAATAAAAAAGGAAAGGATCTCATTTTTGGAGCTTTTCATGAGAATTAAAGGCCTCCAAGTTTTAAATCTAATAGTTTCTTTAAATGTGTGATTGCAAGTACTCAAAGTGAACAAGAAGAGCCAAGAAATGATGCCTTGGATAAATATATAGAGAAAAAGAATGAAGAAATGTAAAAAGATGAAGTTTGTGAGAAAGTGTAAGCTCATTATGGATCAGTTAAGAGTGAAAGTGCAGAATTCAGTCTGATGAAGGTATCATGGAAGGATCTCACAAGCATGTGGTGCTAGATAAGTGGAGAAGATGAGGTAAAGAATAACGAAAATGGTAGATAAATTACGGCGAGTGAAGCGTGTAATGAAGATGGAAACATGATGGAGATTCTGGATGAGAAAAAAGTCAAGAACATAATTAATTGAGCAAGAAATTGCTCTTAGTAGATAAAGTGTAGAAAGTGAATCAAGATAGAAAGTATAAAAGAAGATAATAAAAGGAAGGGAGAATTAGGAGGAAGAACATGACATGGATGATGAAAAGGCAGATGAACCCATGAGGAACAAGTTAAACCAGAACTTGAGTAAGATATGAAATGAAGGAGATAAAAAAGAACTCAATTTCTTGAGACAAAAAGTGAAATAAAAAAATGAATGAGTGAATAAGAAAATCTAAGCGAGAGAATACAAGAAACATAATTGGAAGAAAAAAAAATAAGATAGAGCTCATAATTTCTCAGCCCTAGGAGTATGATGTAGGGGCAAGAAATTTATGATTGTGACTCTCAAGTTTGAGTATGAAATAAAGAGTAGAAATTTGAATATTGGTATAGTTACCATCCAAAATGAATTGCAAAGAATGATATAAAAAGATCATGAAAAGGTATCTTAAAGAATGTTATAAGGTCCTAAATTAAGGGTTGAAAGGAGTAGGTTGTGTTGAGTCCTAAGTCTAGGGTAAAATATGCATGTAAACTATTCCAAGAATTTACATAATGGCTATGAATCTTGAGGATAGAGTTTACATTTTTCTAGGTGGAAAATGAGTGTGACACGGATGAAAAAGGTAAAGAAGGATTAAACACAGTGTGTGTGTGTGTGAAGATATATATATATATACTATTTTGTCATGTTTTGTGTTTTTTCATTCTCATAAACTCTTAAAAATTAAAGTCAATGTTTGAACCAAATGTAGTTATCACAATGAAGGAAGGATGATCACTCTGCCTCATGATTTTTGATTATCATATCAAAAGTTTGTGTGTGTTTGTGTGTGTGTGTGTGTGTGTGTGTGTGTGTGTGTGTGTGTGTGTGTGTGTGTGTGTGTGTGTGTGTGTGTGTGTGTGTGTGTGTGTGTGTGTGTGTGTGTTCGTGATAAATTAAACCATCCCTTTTCCTTGGTATTTTATGAATGGTGAAGAGATACATAAGTGTCTAGATGATGAACAGTTTGATTGAATTTGAGTCCATCTTACCTACCTGAGAAGGAATTGTTATAAAATCCAAGAGACGTGATTTACTAGGGACTATGTAATAGGAATGGAATGCATGTTTTATCCTTAATACAATGTTCTTGTGTCTCAGAAAAATGAAGATAACTTCTAAGCTTAGAGAAAAATAGATAAATTATAATCAGTAAGTGCATAAAGAAAATGGATATTGTGGATCTTACCATGGACTAGTATCAACATTACCCAATAGATGAGGTTGAAAGTCATGGTGAAGTTTTGAATGCAAGATTCAAGAGTAGATATTGAGCTTTGTGGCTTCTCGAGACTTGCACTATCATGCCCATCTAGGGTTTTCAAGAATAAAATCTCATACAATTTTAATTATAACATCCTAAAAAACACTAGTAAAGAGATTATGAAGGAATTTTGTTATTTTGTTAAGATATTCTTGACAAGTTTGTGTGTCTTTAGACATGTCAAAAGTGGATAGGTACCTTTACAAAGGGTAGTATTTGGAAGTGTTCGTGTAGGCTTTAAATGGTTACTCATGGATTATACATTGAAACCTTAGAATGGTGAAGGTATATGCTTGAACAGTACCTTGAGATTCCTAGGGCATTGTGATTTTAGTAGAAATGGTGTAGTTATAGAAAGATAGTTTTGGCACAAAGGGTCATGAAAAGGAATAATTCTGTTTAAAACTTCCCCTAAAATTATCCCACCATGGATAACCCAAATACATTGTTTTAAGGGAAAAAAGATCACATGTTTGAAAAAGGAGAGGATATTTGTGTCTTTGGTTGTTTTCAATTCATTATGAGATCAATATAAACATATTATGAGGTGGATAAGAAGTGCATATAAGTGGAAGAAGTATAAGGATTCTTTAAAGTAAGGTTGCATGAGTTGAGGCAAGAGGATAGTGAAGCATGAGCACAAGGGAATTTTGACCTAAATGGAGTAGGTTTGATATTTATTTGGTTTTGAACCATTGATGAAGATAGTGTTATCATGGAGTAAGGTCATTTTTACAAGATATGATAGTGATGATGTCATTCATGATGATAATTGTAAATTTTTCAAGTTTATAATCCATTTTAGGCTTGTATGTGATCCTCTTTTGTAGAGCTAAGTTCATGTTGTTGTTTGAAACTCTTTGTTGGATGAACATATTAAAAATAATATGTATTTATTTGTATCATGTTCTCAAAATTGAACCCCAAGACATGCCAAATAATATTGTTTATCCGATAGTAGTATTTTTCATTTTTTGGGTTGATATCTTGAGAAAGGGTATAAATCATGTGTCTACTTTCGCCATGTCATTTGATCGTTTAATTGATCTCATGGTCATTTTTTGTCACAAAGGGAAGTTATTTATCACTACATCTATCGGGATTTGTTTATATTCTTGTTTTGAGATTGTTAGTGTGGGTTAGGATAGGTTTATTTTCTACAGAATAAGTGTTTCCGCACACTCTATATGTTATACTTGTAACGTCCATGATTTTCCAACAAGTTGTAGGAGGTTTTTCTTTCCTCTAATTGCATTTTTGCACATGTTTTTTTTCTTAGTTTTAATGGAGTATTTTTAGTCTTTATCATTTTTGTTCAACATCGTACATAGATGGTCAAGTTTATAGGATACTTTCAGATTGTTTCCATTGTTGAAAGTTAGGAGATTCAAGCATTCTTAATAAGCAACAAGAAATTAGTTTCGAAGATTTTTCAAAGAGGTTGACCATGTTATGTCACCATGGAGTAGGGTTATAATTTTTGTTTAGGTTTCTCAAGTTTAGTAGAAAGTTGAGGAACACATAAGTAGTAAGAATAGAAGAATTATTTCCCATAATGGTAAATCCTGACATAGGAGGCCTTTACAACTATTTTCTTTGTTAGGATCATGCAACAACTACTCATGACTGCTACATGGTCTTGAAAAGGATAGGAAAGGAATCATACATTATTAATGAGAAACAAAGAATAACAAGTTTTCAGTTAAATGCAAAAGAGTCTGAAGTGTTAAACAAGGTTTCAAGTTACAAGGAGTGACCACTTCATCTTTTAAGTTTAGTATCAAATATCCAGAAAAGGTAGAAGAAAGCTGTTAATAATTTGTTATTATATGTAAAAAAAATTTGTATATTGAGTTTTATATGTTCATTTTAGTTATGCAACTAAAAATAAATAGAAGGAATGAACCATTAAAACTCATTACATCAGAAACTATGTTTATATCTATAAGCAATTGTACAAGTTTCTCACACAAGCTGTGAGAAATAAATAAAATAAAAGAATGAATATAAATGAAAATTTGAAAATAAATGGAAAGAAGGGACCCATTATTTCTTGAAGACTAGATCCCCTATCATGCTACTGTGGCTCGACCCTTTTCCACTGCTACTCTATACTTGAAAGAGAGATAATATTTTATTGGAGCTTGGGGTGACGTTAAATGCATTATATTTTAAGATTATGATGTATATGAAGGATAAAAGGAACAAGTATTGCATAAGTGAATAAGAATCATACTCAAGAGAATGAAGAAGTAAACTTCAAGTGAATGGTAAAAGATCCAAAATTGCATCCATTAAGAATAGATCAGTTTTTTCCATCAAGTGTCAAGGTCTCCACATCAGGTACTCATTTTCAAAAAGTAAAAAATTCCAGTAGTAAGGACAACCATTCAAGAAATATTAAGTACGTATATGAGTTTTAGAATGTCATGGGCTTCAAAGTATGCATTATCAATTAACAAATTATATATTACAAATCCAAAAAGGGATGAAGAAAACGGTAGAAAGATAAAGTCCAAATAGAATCCATTCGAGCATATTGCAATTAGAAATTTCATCAAAAGATCTAGAAATTATTTGCAAAGCAAAATTTCAAAATCACATGATTCTAATTTCAAGTTCCAATAGAGCTATAAGCATCAACCAAGATAAATATGCATGAATAAAATATATTTGGTAGGTTCAAAAAGATTCGTAGTGAGAATTTTCAATCAATGTAAAGTTAGAATATGCATAACAATACAAATATGCATATTTTCCAAGGGTACAAGAAGAGTTTCATTTACATCGTGAAAAATACAAGATCTTCAAAGGACATATTTTCATGTAGATGAAGTGCTACTGCATCACAACACTCATGAAAAGAAGAAAATCAATGATAAGGTAAAAATTTTCATTAGAATCTTCTCAGGATAATTAATTTCCAATTCACGACATTCATCAAAATTTAAAAGATACATGTAAAACCATGAAGTATAGTTTAAAGAAAAATCATAAGAAGTGAAAGGTTCTTATCGGTTAATAGGAAAGTATGTATGAACATATGAAACATTGTAGATTTGAAACACATATATGGGTATCATTTCTAAGGGAAAATATATTTTTTATCAGTTGAGAAAGTTAATTTCAAGTTATAGTATGTCAGATTGTTGCAAATAATAAGCTCAAAAGACAACATAAAGTATATTTTTTTCTCATTATACAAAGAAAAGATATTCAAAACATATATTTAGATTGAACTGAAAATTGCAAAGCTTGATAGATGCATAACTTTATACGAAAAAATACTTAGAGTAGGCCCCAACAACATTGGAAAGTGCTTTAGGTGAGATTGAACGTTGAAGGGAAATATTTTAATTAGTAATATCTAAACATGTCCTTTATATCTAAGATATTTTATGGAATTCATATATAGAGTTTGAAATATCAGAAGGTGAATATGAAAATGGAGAGACAACTCTATAACAAATACATTGGATTTTTTGAGGATTATATAAATTACTAGCTTGAGATGACTGAAAGACATGCTCCTAGAATGACCATAATCCTGAAATTACTTACTCCATTCCATAATTTTCATAGACTATGTATTTATTATAATGGAGAGGGATTTTGTTTGGTTTAAAATGCAAATTTGCATCGATAAGATGAGAAGTATTTACATCTTATTGAGACGATAGTCCTCTAAGATATTTAAGGGCTTATCATTATTCTTTACACTTGTATGTAGAACTATTGTACTTGTGTACCTTATTGAGGAAAAAATTATTGTTCTTCCTCTAATTTATAGCTTGTGAAGTGTGTTAAAGCAGCTGTGTGGTATGTTTTAGTGATTTATTGCTTTCCTTTACATGCTCATAACATCACAACACATTCGTTAAGTAATTCTGTAAGTTTTGCAAGTCATGTCAGTATATCCTAATGCCTTATTTCAATGAAAAATATGTCAAAATTTATTTGTAGTAATTCTTATCATATATTTTACAATTAATTAAGTGTGTTTTTTTAAAGTAGAGGCCCCAAAAAATTGTTGTATCACCTTATTTTTCAACTTTAATTAATTTTGTGGTGTTTTATATCCCTCAACTCCCTAGAAAATTAGCTTAGGTGATCCACTAAGGAACCATCTTACTGTGGATGTTCTCCTCAGCTTGGAGGAGATCCCATTATACCAGCCAAAGTCAGAAGTTAGATTACTTTCCCTCATCAAATTGTTTCCTTCAGATCGATAATAGTATTCAAGTGTGTGATTTTTTCTCTCTATTCATATCACTTAACAGATACCAGAGGATTTATTTTTGTATGTAGATGATCCACCTCTCTTCATTTTAGTTCAAATCGGTCAAAATATGGTCACGTGTTCTCTCATTGATGATAGAGCATCCATGTGTGTGTGGCATCATTAGAATTTGTTCAGTTCCTTTGTTATTCTAACGATAACCTAAAATCTATATGAACCACTTGTCAAGGATATCACCTCTGAAAGATTCTACCTATGGGGTGTATATGGTTACCCATCATCGTCCCCCCTAATAATTTCTGTGTAAAATTCATAGTCATTAATTTTCCTCTATCGTATAATATTCTCATAGGCCACCCTTTGACTCCCCACATGCACTCCATTTCTTCTTCAGCATGTCAGTGTGTAAAGTTCACTCAGCAAGGAGATATTTATAATATTCAAGAGGAAAGTGATCCTTAGAACTATGATATGCTTCAAAAAAATGATACATAAAAACTCCCCACACTTGATAACTAATCTCCTATCCCCTTTCAAGAATATAAAGCATTTAACTAGCCAATAAATTCTCATTGAGGAAATTCCTTTCATTCTGAGTTGGTCGGGCGCATGCATCCAAATATCTTAGAGGCAGATGATTACTAGCCTCATAAATTCACACTTACAATCAATACCTCACATCTATATGTAGTTATTGTATCTCATCTACCCCATTCCTTGTGCCCTTGAAAGAAGGAACCTTTGACTCCCATAGTCATCTAACATACACTTCAACCCCCATTGAACATGTGGTTTGACTTGATACGATAGTTTATTCTTATGTACAGTTAATGCTTTAACAGCTGAATTTGATGAATTTTATATCTTAGGTGACCCTCACTTGTATTTTTACACTCATATTCATAATTGGGAATACCTACATTACCAAGAAACCATTTTGCATCAAATTCACTCATGACGTAATTGTCATCCTAATACAAGAGGAGTCTTAAAATACAATTAAATCTTATTCTTAACTTGTTCCTCGAGCCTAATTCTAGTCCACAAACTACACCTTAACACACTACAATCACCCTCATTGACCCATTTTAAATTACATGAAGTAGATGATTAGGTCACTAGTTTTGACTACGAAGATGATGATCTCTTGGGTGATGATCCTATCTATTGTCCCTTGATGTTTGGGTGACAAACTACTCCAACAAGACCATCTTCACCCATTTCATTAGTTTCATAATTATATATTCTCACTATAACTCTATAGCATATGATACCACTTTCCATACCTCTTGCACTTATGGATTCTTAATCCTCTAGGATTGAGTTTAATTGCTAATGGTACAAGACTCTAGGACACGATGTTTTTGACTATAAATCCTATCAAAATCTCATGAAGAATATTGAAGCTTGAGGTAAAACATGATAAGATAAAAAATTCTACACATCCTTTTTCTTTATTTCCCTTAATTTTCTATCATCAGGGGTATTATGTGCACACACCGACGCCAAATTTGGGGTTCTGCCTTACAAGTGTCCCATTAATGATACCTCTTCTTATAATGAGAATCATGGAGATAATTCCTCTTGGAACTAACTACCTTCCCCTAAACTAATTATACCAAAACCTACCTATGGAAAACCACCTCACTCTCATCCTCATCTAAATTTAGATGATGTTTGGTGTGATATTATCACCTAGATAGAGGATCAAGATTTATGACACCCTATTCACCAAGTGGTCTAAAGTTCATTTGAAATTCACTATTACAAAACATTCCATTGAGAACCAAATGAATCGTACTAGAAGTCACATTTTTAGACAAAAAATTATTCACTTAAGTAAATTTCTAGTTCTATAAACAAATATTATCATTCATATGATTCCTAAGCAAGATAACTAAAAATTGACAATTTTCTTTTAGCTTTTCTCTTTTTTTCTATTATCTATCTGGCCTTGCACACCATAAAACCCAATAAGAAACTTTTTCTTCCTTATCTTCTATCACTCCAGATACCATCTCATACCTAGAAAACCGCTTCCTAGGTTCCCTCATCCCCACTGGGCGCCTTTGACATATTTCCAACTTACTAACTCCTTTTGGGCATATTTTATCTTTCAGGCATATTATTTTCCTATTGGCCAGCCTTGCAATTTTTAATTACGAAATTCAAATCAAGAAAATCATATAAATACATAATTATGTGACCAAAATAAAGGACCAATATCTAAGCATCATTACTATCACTTAATCTTGCACTCAAAAAGCACCTAAAGCACTTCAAAGCATCCATCTTTTCATTCAACCAAGGTATAGTGGATTTCATTTCCTACATACACAACCTATGAAAGGGAAGTTCATTATTCCATACACACATCTATCTACATTGTTACATTTAGTTGCAACCTGCTAACAAGTGAACTTGTAAAACAACATCCTAGGGCACACTTTCTTTCACACACTCACCAGAACTACATAGAGTCATAGATGCGGTGTAATGATTCATTTTAAGCTCACTCTCTCAAGTGAAAATCAGGTTTATTCCAACTCCTCATACTATATCTTTATTTTTTTGTATTTGATGTGGTATTTTGGGTTTGGTAGGTGATTCTTTGTCTTGCAGGTAACCAATACATCGACGATCTTATTACGAAACATTGGAGATCAAAAGTGAAGACTTGGGACACTTGTGACAACAATGCATAAATTAGGTTATGACCATTTTCATGCAATCACAGGCTCCCAATAGAGGTCGTCATCACCTAGGTGCCCCTGTCCTCCTATGGGCTTCTATGGCTAGCCTATTTTTTGATAACATAATATATTTGGCGTAACAATGAAACAAATCATTTCATGTTCAGTATTTTTCATAGTCTTGCATCATTCCCAGATCAAGTGTAAATCATATAATTCCATTACTCCCTCTCTTTCACTTAGCGATACATATTCTATTGGCTTATTTCTTGTGTCAAATATGTATTTTAGTATTTTTTATCATACTTGACTCTTGCTATTAGGGTTTTACAAAAATGTTATTTTGGTTAAATCATTTGGTTAAAACCACTCATGATTAAACATTAACATCCTTATCTTTCTTATTCTATATGATATTATTTCACAGCTCCTTAAGTTTCCTTGCATCACTTTTCTTCAAATGCATACACCTTGTTAACATATTATCCAAAAATCCCTATACACTATGTATCTCCCTCCCAATACACCACCTACTCAAGTAATTTACATTTTTGACCGTCTATCTTATGACTCTATCATTCCTAATCCTCCATCCAATAAACTCACATAAGAGTCAATTCAAGTTTTACCTTGTTTATTTCAAAACAAAATTCAAGCTATGGAAACAATGATTACATCTCTTAAATTTTAAATCCAACATATCAAGGATTCTTCTCAAGCCAATACAATTTCTCCTTCTACATTTAATTCCACTTCTCTTTCTATTAGTTGTTCTCATGTAAGGGAAACCTAAGTCTTACTATTCCCCATGAATCTCAAGTTTGATCTATTAGTACCCAAATTGATTAGCCTTCAAAGTCTGATTAGCATCATAGGTTTAACAGGAATCTTAGAGATAGATAGATCATGATGAGTCATTTTGTAGCTGGGGATGGGATCTAACTAGCCCTTAATCACTCAGATGTGGAGAAATGGATAGCACCCTCAAGAGGATTTGATCTATCCTCACTATTTTAGGTTTTTCCTTTCAACTAAGGTAAGAGAACCCTTTTGTAGCCTGTTATTTATGAAGGAGATGGATATATCCTTCCTAATGAAGTTGTGAAGGAGACATTGAATAAAATATGATCAATGCAACAAAATCTAGCTCTCACAAGTTTTCACTCTAGATAGTGGATATATTCTCTAGGCAAGATTCAGGCTACTAAATACATTTGGAATCCTGATTATTTCTACATGTTTTGGTAGTAAAATATGTGCATTGTATACACACATGAAAAATAGGGGTAGTATGGGTAGGATTAGTTGTTTTGAGTGAATTAGGATAAAGTTGATTATACCTACTCTTTGAGAACTTTTGTAAAATGGAAAAATAAACCAACAAAATGCCACATAACAGCTAAAATGATTCTTTAACCAGAATATGTGCTCCAATGGAGGCCTAGATTAGCACTATTTCATACAATCTATGAGATTATAACATGAAGGATTGAGTTGGAAAACCCAAAAAAACATCAAGATCTGAGCCCAATCACACCTGAGGTACACCCAGAAACTTACAGAAAATCTCTATCAACAGATGAGAGAAAAGTGATTTTAAATCATTTATTTCACTCCCAAATGAAATATATTCTAAGAAATGAAATTATAGATGCCTCTAAACTATCACAAGGATTGAGACCTATGTGATTGAGATAGATTTTGAGAAAAAAATTGCAATAAGAACACAAATAACAATTTGTAGACATTCAAAAGTAAAGCCACACATTTTTCATAAGATCCACTTAGAATAACTTGAATTTGATTAAATTTATCAACAAGGGAAAGTTTCTAGAACAATCTCAAAGCTTGTCAATGTCTATAAACTCGCAACCACCTTGAAATGATCAAATTTAATAAAAAAGAGATATACAGGCTTCTTAATCAGATTCTAAAAAAGGATGGGCTTTATCAAGACTTTTTTTATTAGGAAAATCATTCTCGACCCCTGACACTCCAACCATTTACACGATAAATTTGTGCCATTTATAAAATTTTACAATAGAGCCTTTTCCCCCTAAAAATCTAGACATTGAGTGCCACAAGTGCTTTCCATGATCATGATCATGATTCCCAAAATCAGATCTACAAAAAGTCATCAAGTTCTTAGGGAGAATATCTCTTCAAAATATCCCGCATTCAACTCCTTCCTCTAGAAAATCACTCTTCCTTCTATTCACCAACCACTTCTGCCCCTAATCTGTCAAATCTGGTTCCTTGGGTGCTCAGGAGAAGAAAAATGGAAATTTAGATCGAGCCAAATAGTCAGACCATTTTAATGGTGAAATACGTCTCCAAATCTCTCCCAACAAAATTATATATCAAAATTTACTCCCCTCCCTACTTGGCGTGTAGGAAATACCAAGAAATCATGAAGACTCACACCTCAAGGAGCTTTTCAGTAAAATGGGAGGAAAATCATATTCAAACACACAACTATCGTTGATCTTCACTTTGAATTTGGGCCATGTGGAAGATTCAATTTTAAAATAGGCCCAGGGGTTTCCTTTAACTTTTTACAACAACTCTTTGAAACAATGTAAAAGTTATCCATTTTGTTCCACACCTCCGCCCTTGAGAAATGAGCTTGACGTGTGTCCTGAGGTGGGTCCCAAAGGAACCATGGCCAAAATCTAATATTTCACCTCCTTTTTGGAAAAGGAAAAAATTCCAAGTTTCCCCTGCATCTCCTCCCTTCCACTTCTAGTCTCTCACGTGGGTCCCAGTGGAACCCCACTCACCTTTTCACTTTTAACTCCTTTTCCCACAAATGGAAAATTTCCCACTTTTCCTCCGAAGGTCCACATCTCCGTCATTGACTGGAGTAAGCTTTTGACCTTTCCTCTATCGGGCTTATCATCCATTTTGATGTTTTAATAATTTTGGCAACAAGAGGGAAAAAATCCAAGTTGCCTCTGATGGTTCGCTTCCCTACCCCTTTCAGTTTTCAAACTGTTACGTGTCATAATGACACATCTTGAGATGTTCCCACAAAATTTGAGATTCTAAATGAGCGCAGGATCACCACTTGTCTTGGACCAGTAAAATTTGTTTCAAGGATTGAAGCTAATTGGAACGCACTATGTGTCAAAGTCTGAGGCAATCTCCTTTGGCTGGTAAAAATTCCAAGAAAAATGCAAATTCAACAGTGGCCTCCAAGTTTCCTCATGGCACTTCTTTAAAATTAAACTCAAGGTCCAGTCCCCAAACATGCACGGTTGCTCCACATGTCCCAGACCTTCCAACACCTTTTGAAAAAATACAAAGTATTAGAGGACCCAACGAAAGCCTCCACGTGTCTCCAAGGGACAATTTCAAAATGGAGCCCAAGTTTGAGACCCTGAATGAGCCTAGGCTTACCACATGTACCTGTCCCACCAAACAATATTAGCTACATAAAAATTTGTCTACGTCAAAGTGGATCAGTGAAGACTTCGATGTGTCCTCCTGGTGCTACTCTTAGGCCAAACCAAAAAATAAATATTCAAATGAGCACCACTCCTCCACATGGAAAAATTTCTAAGTGGAGGAAATTCATAAATTTTTTGAAATACCCTTCTGAGCCGCATCCAACAAAAAGAGGTGACGTTCCTTCTCAATGCAAGGATGCAAATTTTACTGGGAGAAACAACCATCAAACTGTAAAATGTATAAAAAATGACCATTTGATCCCGGAGATGAAATTTTTTCCAAAGACAGAGGATTTAGAAATATTATAAGGCTCAAATACGCTCCTCAGAGCTACATACATTCATTTTCCTTCAAGTATTCAAGGTTAAAATGACAAGGATAGTAAATCTTGACTATAAAAAATGGAAAGAACAGGAGGGCTTTATTTTTATATAAACAGAGAACTGGAGACCCAAATTATAGACCACTTCAGAGGAACAGAGAGACAAGGAAACATAAATGGACTCATACATGAACTTCGACCCAGGAACAAATCAATTGTTGCAACAATAAAGAAAGCAAAGACCTCCCACCCACAACACGGGGGAAGAATATATGGTAGAGGCCGTAAATCGATAGTTTTCAGAGGCAAAATGGGGTTAGACTATTTTGAGCACCAACATGATCCAAATGATAAACAACATTATATTCTTCTCAGGTTCCTTAATCACTAATTCATCAACTTTCCAACTACTCACTATTATCCTCCTTATCATCTTTTTTAATTTTTATTTTTATTTTTTAATCCTCCTTATCATCTTGCAAACTATATTGGTCTCCCATTTCTCAATTATCAAACACTTAATGGGAATCATGAGGATGATTTTTGTGCTAAAAAAATAATAATTAAGAACATTGAGCATCAAGGTTTTAATTCATTTTCTTCACAAAATCTTGGTACATATTCAATTGTTAAATCCCAATGGGCTCCTAAATCAATTTCTTCCATGTCTTATGACCATAGTTACTAATGTTCCTCCTTTGGTCACTCAAGAGCCACATATACAACTCATTCAAACTAAGAAACATCCTCCAAAATTCAGCCCATCAACTCCTCTTCTCAAGCCTTTTAAATTATTACCAATTCCAACTAAGAAACCTTATGTAAAAATCAGCCTATCCCCTCCTCATCTCAATCCTTCTATGATGTTACCAATTCAAACTAAACAACCTCCTATAAACAATAGTACATCCCGTCCTCTTATAAAGTCTTATATAGATTTATCAATATCAAATAATATAGCACCATTCAAGATCCCTCTCCACCCTACTGTGCTTCAGTGTCCAATTCTTTTTTCCAGAAAATATAATCCTTACATTGATGGCCGAGACACATTTCAAATTCCGTCACCATGACATGGTCCTTATAATATCACCACATCTATCTCCATCACTTAAACACTTGGGGTACATCATAAGTTTTATATAGTATCTATTGTCATGCTTCGTGCTTCACATTTCATTTTTATCACTACTCTTATGAATCTAGATACACACCTTGTATTATCAGTACCCTATGATGCACTCTAGTTTCATGGTTCATACTCGATTACTATATGTCTAAATCTAGAATGAACCTCAAATCCACCACACATTTCACGCTCAAATTTTTATGATACCCACTTTCTAGCACATGACAAAATTATTTCCCAATGATGCAATCTTATTCTATGTTTCATTATTGACTTCTAAGAGGTCTTTTAAAAATTAACCTCATCTCATACTAATCCACATAGCTAGGGTCCACACTTCTCCTATAAAAATCATATTGCATACCATTCCATCACACTCCATCACACATATTGCATGTTACATATCTTGGTTACACTTATTTGTGCTTGTGTATGCTCTTTATATGTTGCACCTAACTTACTATGTTATCCATATATCTAGTATTTCAATATCTTTATTATATGCATAATTCTTACAAATACCTACACACCTTATTGATGCTTGGAATCATACCTCTTAAAAATTGTTTCAAATATTGAAGCTTAGTGGAAAGCACACTGTGTCAGAGTCTGAGGCAATCTCCTTTGGCCACTGAAAAGTCCAAGAAAAATGCAAAGTCAACAGTGGCCTCCAAGTGTCCTCGTGGCACTTCTTTAAAATTAAACTCAAGGGCCAATCCCCAAACATGCACGATTCCTCCACATGTCCCAAACCTTCCAACACCTTTTGAAAAAATACCAAGTATTGTAGGACCCAACGAAAGCCTCCACGTGTCTCCAGGGGACAATTTCAAAATGGAGCCCAAGTTTGAGACCCTGAATGAGCCTAGGCTTACCACATGTACCTGTCCCACCAAACTGTATTAGCTACATGAAAATTTGTCTAAGTCAAAGTGGAGCTGCAAAGACTTCCACGTGTCCTCCTAGTGCTACTCCAGGGCCAAACCAAAAAGTAAATATTCAAATGAGTGCCACTCCACATGGACAAATTTCTAAGTGGAGGCAATTCCTAAAATTTCTGAAAGTACCCTATCGAGCCACATCTAACCAAAAAAGACCATGTTCCCTATCTTAATGCAAGGATGCAAATTTTACCGGGAGAAACACCCGTCAAACTGTAAAATGTATAAAAATGACCATTTGATCCTCGGAGATGAAATTTTTTCCAAGGACAAAGGATTTAGAAATATTACAAGGCTCAAATACACTCCTCGGAGCTACATACATTCATTTTCCTTCAAGTATTCAAGGTAAAAATGACAAGGACGGTAAATCTTGAATGTAAAAAATGGAAAGAACAGGAGGGCTTGAGTTGTAGATAAACAGAGAACTAGAGACCCAAATTATAGACCACTTCAGAGGAACAGAGAGACAAGGAAACATAAATGGACCCATACGTGAACTTTGACCTAGGAATAAATGAATTATGGCAACAAAAAAAAAAGCAAAGACCTTCCAAGAACAACACGGGGGAATAATATATGGCAGAGGCTGTAAATCGATAGTTTTCAGAGGCAAAATGGGGTCGAGACTATTTTGAGCACCAACATGATCCAAATGCTAAACAACCTTATATTCTTCTCACGTTCCTTAATCACTAATTCATCAACTTTCCAACTACTCATTGTTATCCTCCTTATCATCTTTTTTAATTTTAATTTTAATTTTTTTATCCTCCTTATTATCTTGCAAACTATATTGGTCTCCCATTTCTCAATTATCAAAGACTTAATGGGCATCATGAGGATTATTTTTGTGCTAAAAAAATAATAATTAAGAACCTTGAGCATCAAGGTTTTATTTCATTTTCTTCACAAAATCTTGCTACATATTCAATTGTTAAATCCCAATGGGCTCCTGAATCAATTCCTTCCATGTCTTATGACCATCATTCCATAATTACTAATTTTCCTCCTTTGGTCACTCAAGAGCCACATATACAACTCATTCAAACTAAGAAACATCCTCTAAAACTCAGCCCATCAACTCCTCTTATCAAGCCTTTTAAATTATTACCAATTCTAACTAAGAAACCTTATGTAAAAATCAGGCATATCCTGTCCTCATCTCAATCCTTCTATAATGTTACCAATTCAAAACTAAAGAACCTCCTATAAACAATAGTACATCCCCTCCTCCTGTAAAGTCTTATATAGCTTTATGAATCCCAAATAAGATAGCACCATTAAACATCCCTCTCCACCCTACTCTTCTTCAGTGTCCAATTCTTTTTTCCAAAAAATCTAATCCTTACATTGATGGCCGAGACACATTTAAAATTCCGTCACAATGGCATGGTCCTTATAATATCACCACATATATCTCCATCACATAAACACTTGGGGTGCATCATACTTTCTTCTTCCCCCCTCCTAGCATCATAAGTTTTGTATAGTATCTACTATCATGATTCGTGCTTCACACATCATTCTTCATCACTACTCTTATGAATCTAGATACACACCTTGTATTATCAGTACCCTATGATGCACTCTAGTTTCATGGTTCATACTCAATTACTACATGTCTAAATCTGGAATGAACCTCAAATCCACCACACATTTCAAGCTCAAATTTTCATGATACCCACTTTCTAGCACATGACAAAATTATTTCCCAATGATGCAATCTTGTTCTATGTTTCATTATTGTCTTCTAAGTGGTCTTTCAAAAATTAACCTCATCTCATACTAATCCACATTGCTAGGGTCCACACTTCTCCTATAAAAATCATATTGCATACCATTCCATCACACTCCATCACACACATTGCATGTTACATATCTTGGTTACACTTATCCATGCTTGTGTATGCTCGTTATATGTTGCACTTAACTTACTATGTTATCAATATATCTAGCATGTCAATATATTTATTATATTCATAATTCTTACAAATACCTACACACCTTATTGAAGCTTGGAATTGTACCTCTTACCAGTCCCATCGAGGCTCTTGGAGGAATGTACTCTCTCACACACTACAGGTGTAATTGTTTCATTCAATACTACTTCACATTCTTACTAGCACATTACTTTACATTAATACATACACGCTTTGGCATACATCATATCTTTAAAACATGATAACAAGTACTTATTGCGTATAATTTTCCTTGAAAGAAATATTTTCGACCATAGTCATATGTTACACTTTTTTTTCTATTACTTTATACTTATATGTTATTGTTTACGAGCTTATGCCATATGTCTTATTTGATCACTGATTGTATGCTCTTGGTTACTTCATCCCTAATTGTCTTATGAAATTGTAAGAAATTTACAATGTTGGAAACCCACTTTTCACAGTCCATATTATACACACACTTTCTTATTACACTATTTTCTATGACATGTTTGCTATTTTTCCTACTAGGACGTGATTATTATCCATCTTGTTTTCATGTGACTTGGTTTCTACCATGCACCTTACCCCCTGCAGGGATACAATTTAATACCACATCATGGCCTCAATTTTGGGCCACACACTCCTAACAATGTCGCATGTACCACAAATGAGGGGAGCATACATTTGGGTAATCAGTAACCCCATACATCAACTCAAAGCTATAGTACATGTTTACATTTTTCAGGAACAAAAACTTCATACAGTCACCGAATGACCTTGAATCTGACTTGGGCCTCAGTATAACATAGAAAAAATTTAATCACCTTAGAAAAGAGTGCATCGATTCCTCTTTCATCCCCTATGTGATAATGTCTTCAGGGCACACAAAAAATCATCTCAAATCAACATAGTTCACAAAAATTCCCATAAGTGGTTTTCACAGTAATGACATACTCCTCCAGCAAGAAGAATGCATTATATCTCCATTTTCAACCAAAATAAACAATACATTTAGAATAAATCAAGGTGAAAAAGTACAAAACATGATCATGCCATCTCCAATGGTTTATAATCAGGGAAGATTCATTAAAGGAGAGTAACACTAGACATCTCTCCCAAACACTTTCTCTTTAGCGTGATATTTCCCTAAAAATGTGCAATTGGTATGAGATCTCCAAAAAAAATCGTACTTGCTATGAGATCACCTAAAAATCTCACCCTTCTACAAAATTTTAGGACATTCTCGATCTTATTCACTCTTTTCAAATTATGTGAAAACTTTCCATTTATTACTTTTACATACTTTCACATGCTTTACATATATATGAAAAATTTTCATATACACATCTTTGACGACTTCTTTTTTGTTCTTTTACGGGCCTGTCCTTAATATGTAACAAGAAGTGGCCTTCAATAGGATAAAACAACATGTAAAACATAGTACTCCACATTTGTAAACACCCCTAGGGTAACTTTCCTTTCCATGTTTCCACGCTCTATTTTTTCATCATTCCATATTTTAGTTGTTCTTTTGACACTCTTCTCACCGCACATTCTACATGATTATTAGATACACATATCTTATTTACTTTAAATTATCAAGTATTCACTCAACATGATAAATTCGTGGATAATGTAGACACAAAATTATCTACTTGCGTACATTTCTAGGTCCATAAGCACATTCTATAATTCATATGATTCCTAAGCAAGAAACATAGTATTTAATGACTCTCTTTGGAATTTTGTTGCTTTTTTCTGATGTCTATCTTGTCTTACGCAACTGAAATCCGAGTTATAACTTTGAATTTTTATCTTATATTACTTTGGACACCAAAATCTAGCAAAGATGCTAGAATCTATGTGCCCTTGTCTATTCTAGGTGCCCCTGACATATTTTTAATTTACTTTCTCCTTTTGGGCCTCTTTTATCATTTGGGCATATTATTTTCTTATGGGTCAGCCTTCTAGTTGTCAATTAAAAACTTCAAACATGGGACTCAAATAAATACATAGTTATGTGACTAAAATAAATGATCAAGCTCTAAGCATCATTACTATCACTAAATATTACACATAAAATGTACCAAAATCACTTCAAAGCATCCAGTTGGCATCCAATCAAGGTACAAGGGACTTCATTTTCCACATAAACAACAAATGAAGGGGAATTTCATTATTACATTCACAGATCTATCTAAATTGTTACATCTAGCTCCATCCAACTATCAAGTGTTCTTGCACAATGATGTCATAGCGAATGATGTTTTTCAAACAATCACCACAACTACATGGATTATAAGATGTAGTGTAGTACCTAGTTATAATCTAACTCTATCGGGTGACATTCATGTTCAGTCCAACACCCCGTATTGTATATTTCATTTTTTTGGATTTGATCTGGTATTGTGGGTTTTATAGTTGAATCTTGGTATTGCATGTAACATGTACCTTGATGATCTTACAATGACACAAAATAGATAAAAATATGATACTTGCAAAACTTGTGCGACACTCTATAAATAAGGTTCTAACCATTTTCTAATTCATAGTCACCTAGTAAAGGTCTTCATTGCCCATGTGTCATTGTCTTGCCATGTGCACTTGTGTCTAGCCTATTTGGTGATCTACAAAAATTTATTCCGTGCAATAACAACATAGATCACTTCATGTTAAATAGTTATCGCAGTCTACATCTATCACAAATTAAGTGTAAATCATCTTTAATTCCATTGCTTTCTCTCTCAAAATTAGGGTTTCATATTCTGTTATATTATTACTTGTGTGGGAACTATATTTTAGTACTTATTTATCATATATAACCATGCAATAAGGATTTTATTATTTTTTTATTTTTTTAAGTAAACATTTTGAATCAAACGGATGATATTATTACTAATACACTACGAATGTTTACCTCTCATCGATAATTATCTATAATATCTTGATTTCATCTTATTCTCCTTCATTATTCTTATCCCTAGCTTCTTCTTGGGCTCTTGGCCCTGATATGGGTTTTACACACTACCTCTTTTCTACACATGGGCACTTGAACCCCCTGGTTTTTTCACACTATCATAAATACCTAGTTACATCCTTTCATCTGTTTTTTTCTATGCTACAATTTATCAACACGTATGCCTCGGTTTCACGTAGCATTAGAGTGTGTTGGTAATGAATTCACCTATTTTTTTCCTTGATTTGATCTGATTTTTCCTATTCATCGCATTGGTATTATTTTCATCCTTTTATAGGCCTATGTCCTTGCTTGAATTTATACCTAATAACACCCCAACATCCTACTGTCAGATGTGTAAGATTTATTTCCCCTATTGGATTCTTCACATCACCTGGTATAGGATATCCTATAAATCTCCTTCTCATCAGATTTACCTTTCTAATCACATTATTGTTGTTGTTTAGTACCGTGGTATATTTACATACACACATGCAAGAAGAAGGAAAATGATAAGAAAATCAAAAAATAGATACCAAATATCAAAATACCCAAATACCATAAGAAATCATATATATATCAAATTTTTTATATACATGGAAAAAATCATAAAAAAAAATTGTGTCTCATCTATAATATGGATCAATAACCCTCACAAAGTGTGGGTGTCTTAGGATGCTTTGTGTTGATGGGGTCGTACTAGTTGCTTTGTTTGTGTGGGATAGAGACTTTTCCCTAGATCAGGATCCAAAAGTATCTCCATGTTTTATTGCTAGCTCAGTTTCCAATAAGGTAATCCCCTCCATGCCTCTTTACGTATTTAAGAGGTGAGGTTCCTACTCTTGTACAAACAATGCTTGGACCTACAATAATATCTACAATATGGCATCTCTACTTCTAGCATGGCTTCCAAAGACTACACATATCAATATCTCGAGAACGTCCTGGATGCCTCTCCCACAAGAAAAAATGCACTAACTAAATCCCCTAATTATTATGATGTTGGATCCACCATCATTGTAGTATCCTTAAGATAAAAACTAGATCTTAGATATCAAAGTGGGAAATATCAATTAGAGAGTTCCACCCCTCCACCGTGTGCCTCTATAAAATTATAAAAATGACATATATCACTCACAATAATAATATGGCACAAACCCATCTATTGAAAATCATGTAAATAACATCATATTAAAAATGTCTTGCCTACCCATCTTCTCCCTAATTGTCTCATTATCTTCACATATACCAAATACCCTCTCTTTCTATTCATCAAGATGAGGTATGGATCCAATGTACTATGCTCACCTATCTTGGGGCACCAATATCATATCACCTCTGTGTTGTGGTGTATACCTATATTTAAAATGCAAAACCATATAAATCCTTATCGACGTTATAAATCCTCCTCTTGGACATCACAACCTATGTTATCTAAGCCATGGTGGCGGTTGTTTGGATCCTCATCCATTGGTACTCAGGATAAAATTTTCTTGACCCTGCAAGTTTTATAGTTGTCTCTATAGATCCTTCCTTTTAAACCACTCACTGCTATGATCTATGGTTAGCACTAGGCATCATAGCCATGCTGAAGTTTCCTCTAACCATGTGTACCCTTTACCTATTTCATGTGTGGTCCAAGTTATAGTACCCTAACCTCTACTTCTACACTCTCTCTAAAATAATGGCACTTTTAGGGTAGAAATGGTGGTATCAACATGGGTGGTGTTCATCCAAAATGTCTTGGTATCCTACTCACTACATCAATCTCAACCCAATAAACATAGTGCCATGTTACCTCTATGATAATTTCCAAGAAATATACTCTAGACCAGCTGGGTAAACTGATCCACATTCCTTATGTATGGAGACCATATAACATCACTTTGACCCACCTTTACTAGTGGTCAAAATGTTCCAAGTGACCTCTACTACTAACCCTTATGCCCACTAAAGATATCTTGGGCCATATGTGACTACTATTTTAGTGTCCCCATTGGCCTATACATAGGGAACCTCACATATATCTAGATTTTCAATAAAATAAAGTTTCTCATAACCCTCTATCCTCTGTGCCAAAAACCTGTAAAGATCATGAACCAACTACATCAATATGTTTGTGCCCCATCTTATAAGTACACCACGATATGAAATATCTCTGTATACTGCAATGAAGAACAATGTGATTGCTCCATCTTCCTTGTGGCACACTATCTGTGCCACAAAATAACCCATCACTACCTTCTAAATATCTAAAATCCCTATTTCTTGCATGAATCTTAGTGAAACACATAACATGCTGCTCGTGTCATATGTGCCACTTCCAGTATACCATATGGCTAATTCTCATCACTTTGTATCTTCTAAAATCATATCTCAATACATGTAGGTGTCACCAATCAGCAACCGTAAAATACCATGTACCTTCATAAAAATAAACTTCATCTCGATGGTCTCCTATCCTATTCATCTTTGAAAGATGTTATAGATGGTATCCCATGCAGCCAAAAAACATCTGTAGCAATTCCAGCGCCAATTGTATCATCGACATATTTATGATTGCCCCAAAAACCCCAACCTTGAAACTGGGTAACCTCATCCTACTCCAAATTGTAAATTAATGCACTTAACTATGATACGTCTACACTCTTCCATAAATAGATCCTATAAACTACTTGCATCAAAAAAATCCTAGCAAGCTAGAATTATAACTCTTAAATATCATTTTGGAGTGAAATTTCATAGCATATAACCAATATCATTAAAACTCTTATGCCATAAGCCCCCTAAAAGATGTTGGTTTCCCTTGGAAAACTTTACTCTAAACCATAGACCCTATGGCAGCCACCATTTTCCCCTACCTCAAAATTCCCCCCCATCCCAACGCCATCGTCCCTCATGTTGCAAATGGGTCACTGGCATCTAGCCAAAACGTGGTCATGAATTCTAAAAATTTAATTTTAAATAACATCAAAATGATAAAATAAAAATTTAAACCCTCCTAAAACCACTTGCATTTTTTCTTAACATGCCTAATGATGGAAGTTTCAACAAAAAATGGCAGGCTAATGACTTAAAAAAAAATGGATAACTAAATAACACCTAATATACTGAACTAAATTAATTACAATGGCTTACCCATGGTCAGGCCCTACCACGTCCACTTCCTTGTTATGCTGCATCACCAAATCATAATCATGTTGTGAAGGAAAAATGCACAAAAAATTGGAATTACAGAGCTGATATCTCTCAAATAAACTTTATATTCATATTTGATTTGTGATCATTCTAAATCTTTAAACGATCATCATTTTCATTCCCAAACTATGAAACATGCACCTTTATTAAAATTTTGTATTATAATCTCATTCATTTTATTTCAACCTACTACACACCTACTTTCGACGATCTTTGATTTTTTTCTTATTTTTGGATACCACTACAACATCATGACATCTGCACACTATGACATGACATCCATCCCATATGCCCATAAATATATTATTTGAATGTCTTATTTTATTTATTATCCTATAGTTTTTCCTTTCAAATTTGTTTCTCAAGTGTTATTGCTCCATTGATTTCTCTCTCAAGTGGTAGGACGAGTGACACTATCATGTATGCATTGATGGGTATTGTTATCCAATTTTTCTCATCGTGAAAAATTAAACAAATAAGAACTTACATCCAGAGGAAATGGAGGAAGCATCGAACTTTTCAGTTTTTGCATTTTTGGCACTTCAGAGAAAAATAGTGCAAAAAATGAACAAGCAATGTTTCAAACCTGAAACCCCAAAAGTTTGAAATTTCAGAATTTCAGGCTTCCAAAAACTCTCAGGCACAAAGTTGGAAAATCATCTCCCAAAGTCTAAAAATCTCGAAGTCTGAAATTCAAAAATTTGGAGTTTAAGGATTTTAGGGTTTCGTACACCTCAAGAATCGTGCCAGAAATGAAGCGGAAATGTCCTAAATCCCGAAGTCTGAAAGTCCAAAAATTTAGAATTTCAGGGTTTTGGGAATTTTAGGAATCGTGCCAAAAGAGTAGTGAGAAAAATCCTGAAATCCCAAAAATCCAAAGTCTGAAATTTCAGACTTCATACTTTTGGGGTTTCAGACTTTGGAGTTTCGGAAATCTCAAGCCCCAAGAGAAAAAATCTCAACTCAATGTCCAAAATCCTGACTGAATTCCAAAATTCTGAATCTTTAGACTTTAGACTTTCGGGTTTTGGTGTTTCGGAACTCTCAGTTCCCCATTGTTGTAGAATTACACCTCAAACTTCAAATGGCCATAACATTTGATTGGGAGCTCAAATTTGCACAAGAAAGGATTTTCTGGAAAGATCTCTACATCTTCTACACAACTGTGACAAGATATCTTTAAATTAGTGGGACTCAATTATTAAAAATGAAAAATTAAGTTCACCATTTTTTGAGGTGTCCCAGGTTTCTCACCCACCACCATAATGAAGTATGGACTTCCTTTGTTTCCCAAAAATAAAGAGTACTTTGGAGGCATGGCATTTTTCATAGAACCAATAATTAATTTTAGAAGAATTCAATGCAATTTTGGGCGGTTAAAGCAATAATTTGAATTCTTCTCTTCCCCCCTTTCTTTAATTTCCTATATATTATAAGGAGGGTAATTTTCTAAAGGGTTGGATATTATGCCTTACACCCTCCCTTCCTCTCTGATCTACAAGTGAATTTGTGGAGTTAAAACCTCCCATTTCAAACTGTAATTCATGTTTATGCCTATTAGCCATTGTAATGGACTATATCAAATTCTTGGAGTAATAAAGATAGGTTTTTGGATGATTTCAACCCTCTCTTATGTTCATTTTATTGTCTTGATCTCTCTTTGCAATCCTAGTTATCTATGCATTGTGGTTTTATTACACTTTTAATGGTTTGTGTTTAATTATAAATAAGGTGTTCAACATTCCTTTTTGTGCATCACCTCTATTAATTTAGGTTTATGTTCTGGCATCTTCTTAACCATGTCTCCTTGGAAAGTTAGAGTAGGTTTTAGAGTGGATCCTTTGCAAATTGTATGTGTGCACCTGAACAAAGGAATAGGAACCGAACTTCATCTATAGAGATATTCCAATTGAAAATTCCCACACTTTCAGAGAAGGTCTATGTTATGCAATCACGCAAAGATTTTCAACCCATCGAGTCATGGACATTAAAGGGTGTTGTGATTACGCATCAATAGGTGTATTTAATTTTATCTAGTCATTTCATAATTAGTTTTAGTATTTAATTTTAGTATTGATGTTACTGACTGTTTTATTCCATCAACCACCACATGTTTCACTATTGTGACATGCGGTGATCAATGCCTAGTGCATATGTATACACCTAAATAATCACTTTTCATCTTTCATAACCGTTACTAAAAATTTCCTTTATGTAGATGAGGGTCACTGATGTATCTATTCCTTAATTTGGTTCTTTAAGGTGCCTTCTAAGAATGTCAAATGGATATTCACATAATCATTAGGGGTTATAGAAAGAAAATAGAGAGAGTGTCTCTATTTGTCAGTATCCTTATTTTTCCCTACAATTGTTATCCTTATCTTCATATGTCTCATAAAGATTGCATTCCCCACATTTGGCTTGTATCTCACCACTTCACACCTTTTTCATCCATGTCCGTGATCCATGACTCCTTATTTTAAAATTTCATGATATATCAACTTATTTTACCAGCTTTTTCCGATGCCATCGCTCGTGGGAAATGGTGTCAATGTTATTTTTTTATTGTCTGATGTAATCACCCACAAGGAAAGGAATCCCTATGTATAATTGTAACACATTTGAAATTCCCATAGAAAGGAAGTTTGGAACTTAGGAAATGCCATCTGCTCTATTATTTTTTCAACATCTTCACTTTATTATTTCTTTGGTTTTTCTTCATTTTGTACTTTGGTCTGATTTGATTCAACAACCTTCTTTTTCTTTTGATTGTTTACATCAGTCGATCCTCTACACTAAGCCAAGGACATGAAAAATGTTCCCATTATTCATCAAATAATGATTCTCTCTTGGTGTGTTGCTTATCTGGAGAGATAGAAGCACAAGTGGCAACAATACAAGTACAAGCTAAGTGTTATAATCATCCCTTATAAGTTTTCATAGATTAGTTCATTTTCCTTCCTTCATTATTCTATGTTATTTTAGGCATATGTTTGAATGCTAGTTCACGTAGTACTCTTATTCATGATCACCACAGTATCTTTACATCACATTAATTTCATTCATATTATGCATTATTGTCTTATATATCATTCTTCTATACATCTCCTCACCCAATGACCAATATCTTAGTAGTTTTATCTCCTTTATCTTCACTACATACCTTAGGAACCTTTTGTTGAACTAGTATAGGGATTAATTCCCTCTAGATATAAGACCCTAGCATTAATTTTAGCCCCTTTAAATCTATTCATTGTATGCCTATTCTTGTGTGATTCTTACTCATTATCTTAATACCCTTTTATAATAGATGATGTAGGATTTCATGTTATTGAGACACATTATACTATCGTATAGAAAATATGCCCCAAAAAATTAGGGCATAAAAATAATAATAAAATTTGGTAAAGAAATATTTCCATAGAAATAGGAATAATAAAGTGGACATCATTAGCTAGAGTGGAGTCTAACATAGCCTAAGAGGTGGAGGACAAGAGAAATCCTCAAAAACACCTCAGAAAAGGAAAAAGAGATAGTACAAGAAAGTTACATCACGAAGAACATGTGATTGGATGGATTCGCTAGAGGTGGAGAAGTGAATGCTTGTGGTTAAAAGGTGTCTAAGAAAATAAGAATGATAGTGAATTCACGGAACACAAGAGAGGCCCAATGAAAGGATGGAAAAGGTGAGAAGCAAAAAATAAGATAAAAGACTACAGAAAAGTAGAGTCATGTAGAAAAGATGCAGAAGAGAAGGGAAGAGACACTATTGAAAAATCAATAGGAGAGAAAAATAATTCAAAAGAAAATTAGACAATTACATGGAGGAAGAGTGGGAATAAACTCACTAAGGATCAAGGGAAAAATTTCATCTAAAGTAGAAAATTTTACGTGGAGAAGAATCTCACAGAAGCATATGAGGTAGTGTAGGAGATTCATGGAGAAGTGGCTAAGGAATAGAGGAGACAGTAGTTAAATCACATAGGAAGGAGGGTGGTTTTCAGATAAAGGATTTGGTATTATTTTCTTACATATTCCAAAGGGTGATTCTATCACTTAATTGATCTGCTTAAGGAGGACCTCAAGTTTTATGTAGCCAAAACCTTTGATGATGGGGAATCTTAGGACTTGGTCAATACCTACACTAAAAAGGAAGAATAAATTTTTTTGAGGGAACAAAGGGAGGGGAAATAGAAGGCATAAGTAAGGTACATGATAGAATGAGAAGCTACCAAAGAGGAAGGGACAAAGGATAGTGGAAGGAAGTGATAAGAAAGGAGAAACAAGAGTGGCCTAAAGACATAGAATGAAGAAGCATGTATGGATGAGATGTATAGGGAGAAAAAAAGAGGGAGTAAGCATAGAAATGCACCACAAAATAAGAGGAAAAATACTTGCAAAGGGAAAATATGTTGAGGATAAATGAAAAAGAAGGACATAAAGAGTTGAAAACGTGATGTGGAGGTGAGTGAAGAATTATATATCTAGTACTAAAGTGGTATAAATACATGATAAGGAAAAATAAGGATAAGGTGTGTAGGGAAGCATTAGTGAGTGGAGAAAGTAAAGGATAAGGCTAAGCATATAGAAGATAGAGTAAAGCCAGAACTGATGAAACCAAAAAAAATGTGTAAAGGTTTGGGTACACCAGAGAAGAAAATATGATGGCATGGAAGTAATGATGAGAAGAAGGGAACATGGAAAATAATTATGGTTCATAATGAAAAGGCATGTGGAGGAGTAGTTTTCTAGAGTGGTAACAAAGGGTGAATAAGTATGAAGAATTTTAAGAATTATGGAATAAAGGTAGAATATGGTAAAATGAAATGATGAAAGTGCACAAAGATCTCAAAGGATCCAATGTAAAGGAAATTACATGAAAGAATTGCTGAACATGAGACCTAAGTTTATAATACATTGTGAAAATGGTGGAAGTAGTATGGGAGATTGGTATGCGAAAGTCACATGCCTAATAATTACTTATTGATGGATAAACTATTTTCGGAATCCAATCATGAGGAGATGTGGTAAGTAAATATTGTCTGGGTAAGATGAGGAAATTTTAGAATCCTTATTAAAATTTATAATTCGGAGGGGAGAAGAATGAGATTCTTCATAAAGGACAAAGAATTAGCAATGTGAGTGTTGTAATCACTCTGAAGTGCACCTTCGATGAAGAAGTGTAAGTAACCCTTCACTTATGTTGATAAAATGGGGTATTCTCTTAGTTATGGGTGACTTGACTTGAGGATAACCTCCAAAGAGGTTTGGTTCCTTGGATCAATCACCTAAACTAGTTCTCTAGCAACGGTTTAGGGAGAGAAACAAACATAACTTAACGAAAAGCATGTAAAAGTTAGTTGATACAAAACATTATGGAGACTTATGGCTGCACAAGACACACTAATTGACACTTTAAGACCTCTAAAGTTCACTTTAATTATTAGTTGACTTACTTCCACAATCACAAAATGCATGCACAAGCTTTCAATTTAGCATGGGAGGGTAGATATGGGTCTTTTCCACTTCCAAGCTGATTAATAAACTAAATCTACACTTAATATGAATTGTGAAAATATTCAAAAATCTAATGGAGGTGTTGGAACAGCTAATAAGATGTAAATTAAAAAAATAATCCACTAAAACATAAAAATACACTGTTGTAACACACTTTAACAAGCTGCTAATGGAGGAAATCAGTCTTTATTGCTACACGTAGGTGTTGTAGTACAACAATGGCATAACTTAGGCATGACAAGATCAAAATACCCCCTTTTTATTTCAAAACGAAGGTACATATAGAAAAAAGGAAAGAGGATTTGACTAATGTCATTCTAAAAATAGAAGTTCTTACATCATCTCAACACCTAGTTTGGTAATTGGATATAAATCCAATATGAGCCATTATGAAATTCTCATGCATGATTTGACTTCTCCACAAATAAACCTATATTTTTTTATAATAGCATAACTTAATTTATGTGCATGAGTTTTACATGGTAATTTATATTTTAGTATGGACATTTTTTATCTTTTGTTGACTCAGATGACTTGGACAAACTTATCTATTTGCAAAAACTTAGGTAAGTGTAGGACCAATTTGAAAGGATTAAGGTAATTTTTTCTTTTGGCATACATGGATGGGTAATAATTGGCTAATGCTTACTTGGATTTTGCACATGTGCATTGAGTAGCTAATTATTGTTTAATTTGAATAATGAAAATACATGATTGATCACCCCACAAGATGCAAAAGGGGATCTTTCTTAAAACATTTGAAAATACCAATCCTCATGGAATTTGGAAAGGAAAACTATGTTTCAAAAAGGTGAATGTTTTTTAACCATGCTAAAATTGACCATAGTTAAAAAAAATTGATGATGCCATTAGGGTTGGAAAACCTAACTTATTTAGCATTTGTGATTTTTGGAAACTTCTACTCTTTGTGAGGGAGCTATTCCTAATTTCTTTCAGCCATTTGTTTCTTCCTCATATCATTTCTTGTATTCATATATATTTTATTCTGGGTAATGCTTCAAAGGATCTGTTTTCTCTTATAGACTATTCATTCCTTTGTTTGGGTATCAAGATCATCTGGTTTTTCATTCGTTTGGATTGTGCATTCATGCCAGTTATTTTCCATGCATCTGAGCTACTCGAGTTGTAGGTTTTGTTTCATTTTTCTTCGAGTTGGGCTCATATGCTCTAGGATGGGTTTGGTTGGGCTTTAGTTTTAGAGAGATTTTTTTTAGTGCGCAACTCTTGTTCTTATTTTCATGGTGATTTTTATGCTACCATTGTTTTGCATCAACCATCTATCTTGTTTTACAATATGACTTGTCATTTATTTGCATTGGGTCTCGAGGGTTTCATTTTATTTTGGTTGTTGGGTTTTACAATATCATATCGATTCGAGCTCAATTCTCTATTGCTATGGTATGGATCACCCATTTTATTTCTCTAATAACTCTTCTGTTGTTTTTTCATATGGGTTAGGTCATGATCACGTGTTTTTATCTCGTTATGGTGCTCAGATCTTCCGTAACATTTCTCGATGTTTGCAACATTTTAAATGAGCTCTATTTGGTGTAACTTGATATCACCATGAAAATCATGCAGCGATCTCATTGGCTCATGGTGGATTTATCATGCTTGAATTGGCATGAATAGGAAAATCTTGTAGTGCCCACATTTTTATAGCCTCAATTATCTATTGAATTCTTTATTCATAGACATGACTTGATAGGGATTTGATATATTTTGGATAGTATGTTATGATATTTTATCTTCTTGGACATGTATTGTGATTTGGACGCATAGCGCCAATTTGACATGATTAGTATGTTGACACCTTTCATTAGATGTTGTGGATACTAACTTATTGCGATGTGTTTTGGACCTAATTGACATATGTTGGATACTTAGTTTAGTCGCATGTCTTGATTATATGTATTTATGTCATTTATATTTATCTCTATGACTAACTCATGGTAAAATTGTGTGTAATTTTTTATGTTTTTACAATTACAATTCCATGATGATGTTATGATATCATAGATTTCATTGATATCTTATTGATTAGTTTATTTAGATTGTACCAAACATGTGTGTTTAATGTGTGCAATTAGTGTGCATGTGACAAGTCATAGGCGAACGTGGGTTTTAGGGTGGCTACAAAAATTGTGCACAAGTGGCCCACAGGGCTATGTACTAACCATGTTAGCTGTATAAGGCGTTAGTATTAGATTTCATTATTTTCGGCACCATGAGTGACCCTCATTTTTAATGTAGTTTGTCATGTAGATTTAATTGTAATTAGGTTGTTTATTTTGTTAAGTAAATTAGGTTTGCGGACTTAATGGTCCCCACATGCATTAAGATTTATATTTGGGTAAGTATGGGTTAACTAGAGAGGATTAGGGTCTCATGTGTACCCTTGAGTTGGGCCCAAATCTTCTACACTTGTGCCCAAATGTGTCAAACCTGAAATTGGGCTATTTATTGCATTTTAAGTGACCCCTTTTAGTTTTGGGAGTTCACTTAGATGAAAATAATCCCTTGGACCCTATCTAATAGGTAGGGGGCTTAATTTCAAGGCATAGAGGGAATTTCCCTCCTATGTTTCCTCTCTTTGGTCACCATATATGTAAGATGGATTGGTATGTGTGTTTTGTAAAAAATTGCAAAAACTTGTTTTATTTGAATTTTGGGCAATTTGGGAGAAGAGTGTTAAAGTGAATTTATATTTTCTTCTTTTTTATTTTGGGAATCTTTGACTTGGATGGAAGAGAGGTGTGACAGATGTCACCCCCCTCATTGGTGAGGAAATTTGATGGATTCTCTTCAAATTATTTCCCATGCGGGAGAAAGATAATTTTTTTGTTGGAGTTTTTGCTTTGTGCTTGGAGAATTTTAGAGATAGAATTTTCTAGGATAAAGAAGTGGGAAAAGCTAGAGTGTTGGATAAAATTTTTAGGTAGGATCTTGATTTATCTCTATTGGATATTTTTCATGATATATCTTAGATTTTTAAATGGTTGTATGTTTTTTTTATTGCTTGTATTGTTTATTTATTAAGTATGTGTTTGTATTTATTTTCCCCATCTATCAGATTGCTTGATGGATTTTTGAGTTATATGGGGGAAGAGGGTGGGAGTTTCACTCCCCTCATGTGGTTTAAGGTTGGGAAGTGGTTCATATGGTTTTAACCCCTTCCCCATTCTTGGAGAGGAAACCCAATGGGTTTTAAAATCCTCCCAAGAAGGATTTAGGCGAAGGGGTGGAGCAATAAGGAGGGTTTGTTGACTTGGAGGAATAATGAGGCTATTGAAGAAATTTTAGTGTGCATCCCATGCTTGGAACAAACATTTGACACTTTTTTATATCTCATCTTCTCTTCCTCATTTGTGAGGATGGATATGGTTATTCTCCTCCTTTGTTTTTTTTTCTTAATGTAGTGTTATATTTTGTGCATGGGCTTGTCTTTCATGTGAATGTGTTGTTGTTTATGTCTCCCTAAACCTTATGCACATTTTTGAAAGCTATCTCTCTCTTACATGGGCTTAGGGGAGGATAGCATGTCTTTAAACCTTTGGAAAGACATTTAATGATGCCTATAGGTTGGGTGGTACAACAAGCCTCTCTCTAGGTATTGGTCTCTTGGAAATGCATTTAGGGTTGGAGCTCAGATTTGGAAGATGTTTGGAGGATCATATCACCATGGTTCTTCATTTTTTTCTCCCATTTTTTACGAACATTACTCCCATTGTAAATTTGGAGATATGGCCTCTTTAGAGGTTCTCTTTTCTTTGTAAAGTTCATGTTTTTGAGTTGGAATTTTCTCGTTATTTAGTGTTGTATTAGTTTGTGCCTTTCCCATTAAATTTTGGAAGAATATTTTAATGTGGTTTCTTGAGTATTTTAAATCCTGTTGGAAATATGGAATTTGAGAGCTTAAGCTCTTTGGGAAAGAAATGTTGTAAAATGAATGATTCCTTTAGTATGAAATTGATGGAAATACATTTTGAAAAGAAAGTTGGTTTATTGGACATATAGTTAGCCTTGTACTAGGTCTCTTTCTTGCAAAGTTTGGTAGCATTATAAAAAGAAATGAAATCATTTTTTTACTCCCTTTTTCATGAGAAACCGTAATAGATGATTGTATAAAAAAAGTTAAAAAAAAAATCAATTTTGAATATGTATTCCTTTTTGTAAAATTTTAGACATATTTCAAGTTCCCTCCTACTTGAACTATTTTAATACATTCTTCTTCTATCACTTAAATGAGTAAATCATTTTAATATAGACATATTGCAAACCATTGAGTTTCATATTTCTCAAGGTTAATAACAAAAAAAAATGATAATAGCCCCTTTATTTTACGAATTGTAATAATTTTATCCTCATATGATATAAGTTCATATTAAAATATAATTCGTATAGTTACCTTTTCAAATGTAACTATACAATTTATTTACAAGATATTCATTATTTAATATATTATTTTAGTTACTTATTTTTAATTTTAATATTCTAAAATTGTATTATATCTATTATTATATTATATATATATATACTAAAAATATAATATCAAATATCAAATAATAATAAAAATAAAAATATATAGTATTATATATATATATATATTAATAAGTATAAATTTAAAAGTAAAATAAAATAAAATTTATGTACCAAACAAACGTTACAGTGGAAATGTTTAATTTTTCAAAACAAAAAAAACCAAACAATACTACATTGAAAAAAATTGCAATGAAGTTTTAAGCAAAAAAAAAGGATGAGTATTGGGGAGAGCCAAATCCTCTCCACACCCTGCGAAGCCACAACTGTAGACTCTAGCACCAACCTCCTTCCCAACATAGCTCCACACCATATCCCCACTCCCCACTCCACACTCCACACAATCCTTAGCCCCTTCCACTGTAACCCCCACAAAAATATGTGACCTTTCTTCTTTTACTTCCAGTTTTTGCAGATGGATTTAGAATTTATTAATGTCTAACATTATATCAATCCTCTCTCTCTCTGTCTGTGTGTGTGTGTGTGTGTGTGTGTGTGTGTGTGTGTGTGTGTGTGTGTGTGTGTGTGTGTGTGTGTGATATGGAATAATGAGATTTTTCATCAAAATATCCATTAATTGGAAACTCCATAGCTCCTCAACCTGCACAAAAAAATAAAACCAAATGAAAAAAAAATAGACAGAAAAGTAAAGATAAAGAGGGTTTAGGGCAACTTTAGGGAAAATTTGAAATCAAGTGTCCAGATGTAATTGATCCTAGGGTTCCTATTTAATCCTACACACTCTTAAGTCATGGTAATTTTATGGGAATGTGAAATAATTTATAGGAAGGGGTGTGGGAAAATTAATTAAAAAGGGGGAAAATTAATTAAGTTATAAACTAGTGTAGCCTTTTATTTGTGACCCTAGTAAACTTAATAGAATAAAAAAATTAAGTTGCATTGGGCTAGTGTTTATTTAATTTTGGGTAGATTAAATTAATATAAATTAATTATTAACGGGAAATGGTGTAGAAAGTGTTAGTATTTATCTTTTACTTCTAAAAAAAATTTACCCTTAAATTTTTAGTTACATTTTGGTGTGGTTTTTTGTTGTCCTGAGGAAGGGCACTAAAAATTTCTGCATGCATCAATCAAGGGGACTCACCTCTGACTTTCTTTCATTTTCTTGGCTTCATGGGTGATGTTAGCCCATGCATTAGATTGATCCATCTTGGCTCTATTTTATAGAGAGTGAAGTTTGTTTTCATCTTCTTGGTTTTTTTCCTTCAACATTGGGTTTGTGTTGACTATTGTGTTTATTGGGCTATGTTTTTTACATAGTTTGGTTGGATAAGTGTTTGAATCATCATGGAATCCTACCAAATTTTTTTTTTGAGATTGTTCTATGTGTTTTTCATTTTTGGTTCTCCGTGATAGTCTATGTGGCTTGGTCACAAGTAGCTCGACATATATCTCTGCTAGATTTTTTTATTTTCTTGGTGTGTTAAGTTAACTCAGCCCCGATTGTAAAAGGCATCCTTGTATTCAACCATGAGCTCTGTCTTTGTCCAACTCGGACATTTCACAACCTAGCCCACAACTTTTTGGCTTTAGTTCATTGTTACCTTCTTCAATAAGGTCAAAAGATTAATCTCCTATTTGGATTAGGCTTGTTGGGTGTATCTCTTCTTCACTTACTATGGTCTTTATCTTGAGAGTGTTAATTCTGTAGCTCACTATATGGGTTGAGCTTGTCACTCGTGCTTCTGGATCATAATGCTTCAAGGTAAGCAATGTTTTACACTTCTATGTTGTGAACATGTTGAATTACATAAAAAACGATGTCTAGATGTTATCATATAACTTTAATTCTATCCATTAATGCAAAAGAAACCATTTTATATGGTAAAATTTGTTCTTTTGTACCATTATTTTCTACTTTTCTTTATGAAAAATGGGAGGGAATCGGTATTTCATATTATATGGGTGGCTACTTTGTAGATCAGATTTTGTTTTATTTTTTGAAAAGAGAAAACCCCTTAACATCCTTAAATTTGTGCATTCTTGAACCTGCCCTCATAAAATATGTATTTTTGAAAATGGGGGAATTTTTTTTTACATGGATGATTCCCTTTTTAGATATAAACCTATGCATTTCCATCATTCTATCTTTGAAATATTTTATTTCTATAAACAACATGGTTATCTGCAAACCTACAAATTTTATTTTCTTGTACCTATTCTTCTGGAAAAGAAAATTTGTTTACAAAATGTATGGCTTGTGAGATGGGTGCAATCTTGCATCTAATCATTCTAATCCCGAGGATTTACTTTTTCAAATATGAAATGAATACTTGATTGAGAGTTTGATGGATATTAATAATCTTTAACCTTATTCTAGGGTTTGTGCTATGAAAAATGAAGGAAATTTATTTTCTATAAGCTGTCATTCCGTAAAATGAATGAAACCATTATGAAGCTTTATTTACTTTATAATTTTGTCTCATTCTATAAATCTGTACTTGAAAGTTTTTCGTTTCCAATTGAATGTAACATTGTTTCACTTCTACAATAATTGTTCATGAGTGCATAAATGTTCAAAGATGAAAATATTATGAAGTTAAGGCTCCCCGAGATATAACATCTCATTCGTGTCTTCATTCATGTACATTGAAGGAACCAATGATAAACCTGCAACAATAATTTGTAAGGGGGGTCTTGTCTACTAGGAAATGATGGGTCCCCTTTCTTCTTTACATTTCATGTTTTAAATTTTTCTGCAATATTTAATTTTTAGTTATATCCCATGGCTTGTGTTGGTAATTTGTATAATTTCCTTTATGAATATATACAATTATTTTATGTAATGATTTTTATGGTGCTTCCTTTTTGTTTCTTTTCAGTTGCATATTTTAAAATGAACATTTGGAAACTAAATAATTAAACAAAATACATATAATTATAAGGAATAAAAATCAATTTCTTATACCTTTTCCGATTAATTAAAACTAAAAAATTAATGAATGAATGACTGATCATCCCTTGCAAATGCAACATGCTTCCTTGCACTTAAAATTTTTCCAATATTCAATTTGAATCCTTGCTACTTGATCTAAAAATATTAAGCAAAATTACAACATTCACAAAAAAATTCTTATACAAAACTTTGTTTTGAATTAAAATCGACATTATAAATTTTTTGTATTTTGAATTAAAATTAAAAAACTGTGAGCACTGTGTAAATTAGAGAATTAACCAAGAAAATTTTATGAGATGTAGACATCGTAAGTGATAACTGAGTTTGACACTTATGTCCTACATCTTAGGGTAAAATTGAAGGGAACTATCTATTAAAATCATACTAAATAATAATGAAAATTAATATTACATGATTTTTATCTTCTCATTTCATTTCACCTGTAAAAATATCCCTAGTCCACCTTGGAATTTTTCCCAAATTCTTCTCCTAGCTCTCACAATATCCCTTCAAACAAATACATAATATGTTGTTAACTTCCTTTATATGCCACAGAGCACATTTTATATCATTGTATCTTGGCTTGAACCAATGGTTATCCATATCTTTTACAACCAATAAGAGAAGACTTTGGGTCCCTTATCCCATTCAAATGCTTTGTATTTGTTTTTGTGGGAAATATAAAACATGGTCCATGCAATAGGGAAGGATATGGTTTAACTATGGGGTAGTGGAAATTTTGGATTGGGTGTGGGGTAAGTGCAGGAAGTTGATGGACAAATATAGGGTCATCCGTGGACGTCATATTGCAAAAAACAGTGAAATCTCAACTTGTAGGGATTATTAGCTATACATGCGCTCTAAATTAGAAAAATTTATATAAATATGAATCGTAGAATTCGGAATGTAGTTTCTAAAATACTAATTTTTGTAAAAAACGGACAAGTTTAGCTATATTAAACACTTAAAATTATATGACTTACTTTTTTTTTTTTGAAAAAACTTATAAGATTGTAGTCCGTTTGCCCGCATTTTGGATGACCAAATCTTGTTTTTTTTTTTTTCCTTTGGTGAAAAGTTAGATGTAGTTGTCTATCTTGGGATGGATTTTATTTTGTATTTTTTTTAGCAATATTTTTTTTTAATGATTTTTTCCGTGAAAGTTGTCTGAAAATATTTAGAAAATGGAGCGCTTTCCGTTTGCCCGCCATAACTATATCAAAAAATATCGAAATCAAAATTTTTTTTTTTAAGGTGCATAGAATTTGCCCACGATTGGGATGGTATAATTTTTATCATATTTTGATAAGCAAAACAAAAATTACAGTCTTAAACGTAAACATGAACATTCACGGGAAAAAATGTCTTAAGGACCTATTGTTAGTAATAAATTATAAAATGATATTTATCTTATTCTATTCACTTTAAAAACGATATTTTTACAAAGCTAAGAGTCTACCCTATGTGATGGCACCATTTTTGTGAAATGTTTTCAGTTTTTTAGCATGGTTGAAGTCTTTGGAAGAGTAGATTTGAGGTTTTTTGATCTTTTGCACTTCATAATGACCTTCCATAGCTTTGGTTGGGGAAAAACAAAGATTTTCCGAGGCTAAGGTTCGGAAAATAGCTCCGCGATCGTGGTTTTTTGTAAAAATACTGTGAACGCCGTTTATAAAGCGTGCTCGCGGTTTATAAAGCGCGTTCGCGATTTATAAAGCGCGCTCGCGGTTTATAAAGCGCGCTCGCGGTTTATAAAGCGCGCTCGCGCTTTATAAAACATATTTACACACATCCCAACGTCCGAATTACCATGTGATTTTTACTGTCTGACCTTACCGTATGAATTACTGCGAAATTCTGTCTTTTTTCTAGGCACGTTTTTTTATCACCGAAAGCAAAACATCATGGGAGACAAAAAACGAAGTAAAAAAGGGAAGTCATTAAGTAAAAAAACACCAGACGAATTAGAGGCCAACAAAATTGAAAATGCTGAGCGAATGCGGAAACTTCATGAATCTAGAAGAGGTTCATCTTCAATCTCAACTAATGTAAGCAATGAAGAACTAGGTAATGTTTCTACTGTCAATGTTGAAGTTGAATTGAATACTCGTGATGAAGAAGTTTTTACTGTCAATGTTGAAGAAGAATTAAATACTCATGATGTAGCAAATGTTGAAATTGAAGGAGACAATGAAAATGTGAATAAGGAAATTCATGTTGAAACTGTAGACAAACAAAATTTGACAAAAACACCTCCTAGAATTTTACATAAGAAACCTAATTTTTTGATTGAAATTGATGAAAACATTTTGAAACCAATGTCTGACAAACTTTCTGAACGACAAATCAGAAGAAAAGCTAGTGAAATTTGGGATAATTATTTTAAAATTTTAAATGATTCCCAAAATGAGACCTACATTAAACACCTTAGGATTGACAACATCTAACATACGTGGTCAAACCTCTACAATTGTTGAAAACCTTCATGATGCATATCACACTGTTGGTGTCAAGAGACGCACTAGGGATAGTAATATTGTGCGTCGTGTACTTGCTACTAGTGTTGTAAGTGAATCAATAAAAAAACAACGTTTGATTACGCAAACAAGTCAAATGTTGCAAGTTAATCGAAAAACTCTAATGAAAGCAATTGAAAGACATAATATCCTTCAGTCACTCAATAATGTCGACTTTTGGGCATTTTCTGCTAGAGCACTGCGTAAGGACAAAAATAATTCTGATGCTATAAGAGAAGTTGTTATTAAATTTTGGCATGATAACACTAGAGTTTCACCTAATACAAGAGATGTTATAAAACAGAGAGTTGGTTCTACTAATCGTGAACCACATCCAAAGCATTTCTTAGATATGACTCAAACTCAATTTTTTCATAAGTTTGAACAAGAGAATCTGGAAATTAAAATTAGTCAACGTTTTTTTGAAATGTTGAAACCATTCTATGTGAAAATCAACCATGCTCGCACCACTTGTTGTTGTAGGCAACATGTTCAATTTGCAATGCATTATGCTAAATTTTTACGTATTCGTTCTATTTTTCATTCTGAAACTATGTTATCTGAATGTGGTGTTCAAGTTCCACCAATATCTTCTAGGTATTTCATTCCTACTATATTTTTTGAAAAAGAAGTTGGACAATTTTTTTATAGTCAGGATTGTTTAGATGGAAGTTGTAGTACATGCGGCGGATTACCTAAATTGGAAAGTTGCATCCATGAGAAAATGGAAGGTACAATAGGACATAATTTAGTTGAATTTGATAAATATAAATCAGTTGCATACCAGTTGAAAGATGGAAAAGAGTCGAAACGGTGTGAGCTAGTTACAGAACAAATGCCCATTTTTCAATTTATGAGAAAATTTAAGGATGAAATTGTTTATGAGTATGCGAGGCATACACATAGAGCTCGATGGTTGGATGAACAATTCAAGATATGCAAAGACACATTTCCTATTGGTACTATTGTTTCAGTGGTCAATTTTACAGAGAATTACACATTGCAACCACAAATGGAGGTTCAATCGCAATATTACAACTCAGTACAAGTTGCCATTTTTGTGCATATAGCATTTCTACATTCTCCTGACAGTACAGAGAATGATCGAAAATTTTTAAGAGAGTACCACTTTTATATCAGTGATGATCGTACTCATTCTACTGAATTTGTGCAAGGGTGTTTCCAGTTGTTTTATGGAAACTTGTCTGATAGGGACATCCACTTCAAACAACATTATATATGGTTAGATAATTGCACATCTCAGTTTAAGAATGCACGAATGTTTTATTGGATGAGTAGAATTCATGTCAAGATGGGTGTGCAACATATTTGGAGTTTCACTGAGGCTGGACATGGAAAAGGAGAGCATGACAGTGCAGGGGCATGTGTGAAAAGAGCTCTTGTAAGAGAAGAGTTGAAGTACAAAGATGGTGCTAAATTAAAAGATGTAAAGAGCATAGTGGAATGGTGTACTGACAACATGACCCGAGGTTCTCAAGAAAATTCCACAGTTTGCAGATATTTTTGGTTGATAGAGGGAAAACATATTGCTAACTACGAGGATTGTATGACACTCATTGGGTCCAGTGATATGCACTCATTTTGTAGCTCAGACGCTACTTCGTGGGCCGTATGGACAAGAAAGTTGACATGTTTTTGTGCATCTTGTATCGAATTTGTCACTGCTGAGTGTGATTCACAAGAATGGGTGGAAGGATGGATTTGTAGGCCTCTAACTCTGCTTCCTAGTTATCAACCTCCACAAGCATTACAACTTGTTTCTGCAGATGAAGTTACAACATCCAAGGACTTTGACGAAATTTCGATTTTGGTGCGACAAGGTATTTATCCAGTTATTTATTTAATTTTTGTATTGAGTTATGTCCATTGAAATTTTAATATGTAATTTAAATTTGAGTTTTTCAACCTTGGTTATTTTTTTGTAGGACATGTGTTTGCAGTAATTGCGACAGAAGACAATGAAGAAGGAACAGACTATTTCTTATGTCGTTGCATCGAGGAAAGAAAGAAGTTGACTTCTCCTATTATAGATGGCGAAGAGATTGAGTATCCTACAGGGTGAGTGGTAGTTACTGGAACTTGGCTTCGATGGTATCCATTAAAAAACTCCTCTATTTGGGTGTTTGAAGACTTTGAGACACACAGGAAAATACTCTTATATTCACATCTAGTTCTAGCGAAAAATATTCAGTTGTATAGATATCGAGGAAGACCTAATAACAAGATTCTTTGGAAGGTTCGAGAGTCAGATCATGAAGCAATCTTGTCTGCTATTCAGAGTAGATCCGATCCTGATGGTTCATTGGAATGAATTTACAATGCTCACATGTCTGGTATATATTTAATTTCAAGTTTCAATTTATATAGCGTATATATATATATATATATATATATATTATTTTTTTAGTTTAAAGATCTAGATTTAAGTTTGAATATATTTTATTTTAAATTTGTGTATTTTGTGTCATGTATATAGATCTAGTATATGGTTTTGATTTGAAACTTAAATTTCTTTGACTAACAATTTTATGTTTAGGTTAGTGGTGCCTGAAAAGCTTCCACCTTCACGTGGTTGGTATCGTTAGTAGAGAATTTTAAATTCTCGAAGCTAAGAGAAGCTTGAACATTGTTTGAAAAATTTGTAAATTTTGAAAAGTCAAGTTTGTAAATTTTGAAAATATTGTAAATTTTGAAAATGTTGTAAATTTTGAAAAAGTTGCAAATTTTGAAAAAGTTGTAAATTTTGAAAATGTTGTAAATTTTGAAAAAGTTCTAAATTTTGAAAAATTTGTAAATTTTGAAAACGACTCCTCTAGGTGCCACGGAGTCCGAGTAGTCACCCGTCGAATTTGAACGATATTTTGGTCTCAGGGCTCTTAAGGGACTAAGCCTGAACGAAGTAGCCCGGAAGCAACGACCCTTTCACGCACCGAAACACCGCCCCCTCTAGCGTTCACTTGGCCACCTGGACGTGCCGGCGTAGGCGGTTCGGTGCCACGGCCCACCGTTTGCAAAATACAGCGTTTGGCAACCTTAAACTGGCTCCAACTGCACTATTTCGCGCGTTTACAAACATTAGGACAACGAGAGCACCGAAATGAGAAGGAAAAAAATGAGAGAGGTTATTGTAGAGGGTCCGTATGCCGAGGTGCCAGATCATACGAGGCCTCTCTAGGTGCCACGGAGTCCAAGTAGTCACCCGTCGAATTTGAACGATATTTTGGTCTCAGGGCTCTTAAGGGACTAAGCCCGAACGAAGTAGCCCGGAAGCAACGACCCTTTAGCGCACCGAAACACCACCTCCTCTAGCGTTCACCTGGCCACCTGGATGTGTCGGCATAGGTGGTTCAGTGCCACGGCCCACCGTTTGCAAAATACAGCGTTTGGCAACCTTACACTGGCTCCAACTGCACTATTTCGCGCGTTTGCAAACATTAGGACAGCGAGAGCACCGAAATGAGAAAGAAAAAAATGAGAGAGGCTATTGTAGAGGGTTTGTATGCCAAGGTGTCGGATCAGACGAGGCCTCTCTAGGTGCCACGGAGTCTGAGTAGTCACCCGTCGAATTTGAACGATATTTTGGTCTCAGGGCTCTTAAGGGACTAAGCCCGAACGAAGTAGCCGGAAGCAACGACCCTTTCGCGTACCGAAACACCGCCTCCTCTAGCGTTCACCTGGCCACCCAGACGTGTCGGCACAGGCAGTTCGGTGCCACGGCCCACCGTTTGCAAAATACAGCATTTGGCAACCTTACACTGGCTCCAACTGCACTATTTCGCGCGTTTGCAAACATTAGGACAGCGAGAGCACCGAAATGAGAAGGAAAAAAATGAGCGTGGCTATTGTAGAGGGTCTGTATGCTGAGGTGTCGGATCAGACGAGGCCTCTCTAGGTGCCACGGAGTCTGAGTAGTCACCCGTCGAATTTGAACGATATTTTGGTCTCAGGGCTCTTAAGGGACTAAGCCCGAACAAAGTAGCCCAGAAGCAACGACCCTTTCGCGCACCGAAACACCACCTCCTCTAGCGTTCACTTGGCCACCTGGACGTGCCGGCGTAGGTGGTTCGGTGCCACGGCCCACCGTTTGCAAAATACAGCGTTTGACAACCTTACACTGGCTCCAACTGCACTATTTCGCGCGTTTGCAAACATTAGGACAGCGAGAGCACCGAAATGAGAAGGAAAAAAATGAGAGAGGCTATTTTAGAGGGTTCGTATGCCGAGGTGTCAGATCATACGAGGGCTCTCTAGGTGCCACGGAGTCTGAGTAGTCACCCGTCGAATTTGAACGATATTTTGGTTTCAGGGCTCTTAAGGGACTAAGCCCGAACGAAGTAGCCCGGAAGCAACGACCCTTTCCCGCACCAAAACAACCCCTCCTCTAGCATTCACCTAGCCACCCAGACATGGCGGCGCAGGTGGTTTGGTGCCACGGCCCACCCTTTGCAAAATACAACGTTTGACAACCTTACACTGGCTCCAATTGCACTATTCTGCGCGTTTGCAAACATTAGGACAGCGAGAGCACCGAAATTAGAAAGAAAAAAATGAGAGAGGCTATTGTAGAGAATCCGTATGTGGAGGTTCCAGATCAGACGAGGCCTCTCTAGGTGGTACGGAGTCTGATTACTCACACGTCGAATTTGAACGATATTTTGGTCTCAGGGCTCTTAAGGGACTACGCCCGAATGAACCTCTGACTCTTCCATTTATTTGTCCTCTTCACCTTAAGTCACATGAAAACCTTGTACTTTCCTAGTTGACGAATTTTCAGGGCATTCATAAGACCTATGAGTTACATATTTATTGCATCTAAAACACTTAACCCAAGAATTTTCCTCTTACTCTTTGATAAGGTCTTATAGTCTATAATGCCCTGGAAATTTTACCCCCTCAAATAATGACATATCATTTTCAACCATGGATATTATAAAATACTAAGATTACAAATAATAGATTAATAAAATTAAAATTAATTTAATGGGGGAAGTAATTGTGTACAGTTTGGTGCGTGGTTGAAATGGAAGAGGAAAATAATGGCTCGGGAAGTGGAGTGTGGCAGGTCTATGGTAGGGGTTGGTATGGGGTAGTGTGAAGGCATGGGATTTCCTGGAATCATATATGAGAATCCTCCCATCATTTCTGACATGGCATTTTCCTTGCATAATAATACAAATAATTCATTCGAGATAAAGAGGCGTTAACCATGGAAAAACCTAAGTTAATGTTGTAGATTTAACAATAATTGGATAGTTGCAACAAGTACAAAAGAAGAGCACTATTTTATTAAAAATGGTAAAGTAGGGGTTCTGTGCTCCCATAATTTAATAAATATTTTTTGTATGTGGAAAATAAGTAGAAGATTTAGAATTAGGGGGTGTACAATGTCCAACTATATTGAGTTTTCTTCGTCCACGCACTTATGTTGCATGCACTGTAAAATTTGCAACATCATTCTTAGGGAGGACAACTACAACCTCATTTCATGTTATTTATATTTCAATTCAAGTAGTTTTTGTATTGATTAATACAATGAAATTTCCCTTTCCTGTTATCCGACATATGTCTCTGCAAGATTTGTCTCTTTCGCCTTTTCCTACGCCAAGTGGGAGATTGAAACTGCTATGGAATTCATGCAATGGAGAAATATTGTTGAAGACATGGGTATCCTCATAAAGATGGCCCTTGATTCTTCACCAAATATAACCAACAGGTTCCCATGGGACCGTTTCACCTTCGATAGCATATTGATTCGATACCACTTTTTTGTTAACATAGTAATATAAAACTGGTTCATTGAGCATCCATATATAAATAAGGTGTGGAAGTTATGGAATCAATATAATAATTCATATTTTTAGAAGTGACATGTAAAACAAAATAAAAAACTAGAGAAAATAATGAGAAAAATAAAAAGTAATCAACCTACAAAAAATATCCATCTTTCTCACTCCCAAATTCTAAGTCCCGCCATTTCATTACTTTGTCTCATGTAAATTGGTACCTCAAGAATCAATGCACGTTATACATAGCACATCTCTATTACTAATACTTAAGTTGGCTTGATATAGAGCTAACAATATTGTTTTAGGTTTGAAAAATAAAAATTCAAAATGCCCATGGCAACGAAATATACCACAAATAATAATCAGAAAGATACTAGAAAATATATAACTAGAAGTAATACACTAAATCCACCGAACAAAGATCAAAACCGACTTGCTCAGAGGTTAGCAATAATACAAAATAACCAAATTTATAGCCTTATTTAACCACACACATGGATTATATATATATATATATATATAAGAATCAATAAGAGTGTGGCTCCAGATGCGCACGTCTCGTGAAAATATATATGTACATGTATAAGTTCATAATGGTAGATGTATAAAGATCTCGAACTAAGCACGTGCCATAATGTACATATGGGACCACATGCGGGCGCAAAAGGCTAGATATATAGACAATGGACTGTGAATAGATGTACTCATGACCACATATATGTGGCATCCAAGTGGACTATAATCTACTCATGAAACATCTTCCCTATCTTCGCCCTGCTAGAAGTAGCACGTCCACGACCTGGGGGATGTAGTGGAGGGAGATGCCACACGATTTCATCCGTGTGGTCCTAGGTGTCTCTAAGCATGCCTGCAACCTAACTTGCACATTCATAAACAACAAGTTTTTAAACACCCAAATTTTAAAATACCTTCAAAATTAGAAACTTGTACAATTTAGTTAAAATGCATGGCAATCTTACCCGGAATGTCATGATCCCTATCGATTTGTATGTACCTTACTCTCCCACCATATGAGTGTTGTGCCACCCATTTGAACAGTTTCCAAATGAATTCTTCATTCATCATTAACAATTTTTTAAACCCTGTAATATCTCTCAATTTACGTGATAAATTTATCTAATTTCTCTGCATTAATCTCTCCATTATACATTAGAAATTAAAAATTAATATCTAATTTTGATGAAGGAAGAAAATAATATTTTTTAGTTTCACCTTTAGGAATATTAGAAGTAGAGATTTCTTCTTTTTTACCTTATCTAGTTTATTTTTCCCTCTATCTGTTTTGGTATAATTCTTCCACCATTTATTTTATCTAAAGGAATGATTGATCAATCTCTAATTCTTCTCGTTCCTCCATGGATGGAATTTGAGATATTCTTGTTCCAATTTTAGAATCCTCTTCTACTAATTCTCCTTCACCATTCTTAGACTAGGACCTTGTTAACATTCAACACAAAATTTGTAATAAAAAACTATGAGTTTGATCATAAACCAACCTTGATACAAGTGATATATAAATATTAAGAAAAATTAAAACATTAATCAAAAGCTTATCTTATAAAAATATTTATTTTGAATTAAAATTAACATCATCACTTTCTTATATTTTTACTAATATTAAAAATACTCCGAGAACTATGTAAATCGGATAATTAAGAAGGGAAAATTTGACAAGAGTTTGACACCATATGTGATAAGAAAGTTCAACATTTATGGCCTATGTCTCTAGGTCCATTTAAAAGGACCAATCTATTAAAATCATACCAACTAATACATAAACTTAGTTTTACATGATTTTAATCTTGTCATTGTGTTTATCCTGGAAAAACACCACTAGTCTCCTTCTGTTGTTTTCTTGAATTATTCTCCTAGCTCTACAAATAGCCCCTCAAAAATATACAAAGTCTATTGTTAACTTCCTTTACCTAGAACATAACACATTTTATGTAATTGTCTCTTGGCTTAACCCAATGGTTAGCCATACCTTTTATAACACACAAGTTAAGGTTTCGAATAACTTATCCCCCATCCAATGCTTTATATTTCTTTTTATGGGAAATATGCCACATGGCACATGATATAGGAAAGGATATGGTTTAAGAATGGGGTGATGGACATTTTATATTTGATGTGGAGCCTATTATCCAAATAACTCTCCCATTTATTCGGATGAATTTTAAATTCACTCTAGCTCTGATGCTTCACATTTCAGGTTGTGTTCCCACATGCTTGCTCATTTGGCACTTTGCAGAGGCTGTAGTCCTTCCACACAAGCCCCATGCCATGTAATTCTTCCACGCACCCCTTCATAGACACCTTCAGAATCAGCTAAGTTCTGGGACATCTTGTCACATGCTCTGGTTTCTTTCTGCCTCCGCGCGCCCTTCCTTAATTGCATATTTGTGCCCTACTTCCATAATTTTCTTTTGTAAGCATGTGTTCTTTTCAGCTGCATGTGCATCCATGCGTATTTTTTCCCTCTACTTCCCTTTCATGAATTTAAATCTTTCCACGCACCTTTGTGCACCTTATTATTTCTTCCTTCACATTTTTCTCCCATTCCATTTCCTCCCTTTACGCCTTTCATTTCTCAACCCTCTGCAAAGCGAGTCGACTCAAAGAAAAGTATTGGTATGGAAAATATTGGCGGAACATGCCATGTATCAGCTTAACGTACCTTCAACATGTGTGACAAAAGTGAGGACCCTAGGGATGTGCTTGGCCTCCACGTGCCTCATCAGCACAACTTCAAAGATAAAATCCAAAGGAAGGTCTCTTAACGAGCGCGAGCCCTCCACATGTCTAGGGTCCAACAAATTTGCTCCTAAAAAGAAGGGACTTAGCCAAAACATAAAGAAAGTAGCTCAGGCTCATGGACGATGCCAAGTATCCAACCATCACAACTTCAAGAGTGAAAGGCGGCAATAAATTCTTGGAATCCCGAAGGGTTTCCATGTGGAGCTAACTACAAAGGTCCCACCCGAAAATGGGGTTTTGACATTATATATGGTGGGGCCCTTTACTCACCCAAGGGAATGAAGTAGCATGTTCGTGGAAGGTACCAAGTGTCGGCATGTCACACTCCTAGGACCCTAAAAGGTAGTAAAAATATTAAGAATGTGTGGGGCTTCCATGTGGATCTTTCATAGATAGTCTCCAAACCAAAAGTAGTTTGGAAAACATTGGCAGAAGGTCAATTCAATGAAAGATGAATCATGAAGCCCACCAAGAATTTTAAATGATTAGATCTTTTAAAATATTGTGAGATCCCACGTGGAATGCCTGACCCTAACCTTTAGATGATCATAACTTTAGAATGATACAGTTTGTCATTTTGAGGCTGTCAGGATTCTCACCTACAACCATAATGAAGTATGGGCTTCCTTTCTTTCCCAAAAAGGAACAACACATAGAGGAATGGATTTTGTAGTGGAACCCATCATTTTTTTAGGTGAATTCAATGAATTTTCTTGGGTGGTTGGAGTAGGATTTCGAAAAAAAAATCATCTCCTTTTCTAATTCTTCCTATATATTATAAGGAGGGACATTTTTCTAAAGGTTGGTCATTTTTTATATCCTGCCCCCTCTCTCTTCCTTTCATAGGGTTGAATGTGGAACTTAAGCCTCCTCTCTTTACTTGGTAATTGAATTTTCTTTCCCTTTTCCCACTAATGATGTACTGTGTGAACTCATGGAGCAATAAAATTTGTTTCGTGATGCATTTTTTCCATCATTTACTTATTTTATTGTCTCTTCTTTCCTCTCACCATTCTAGGGTATATTGTGCATGCATATAATGTCTAATGTAGGTTTGGGATCTGTGTTTAATGGGTTTGAAGTGTTGTTCTGTGTGAAATTTATCTTTGGTCTGTGATGCATCTTGTTCATCCTCTCCTTTTCTCACCCCTCTTCACTTTAGGAAGTTGAGGTTGTGATCAACAACCCTCCTTTTCTGGTGTATCACCGCTTTATTGTAGGTTTTGTTTTCATGTAGTTTCTCTCACTGGTCCCTTAGAAAGTTACTTTAAGATTAGATAGTTTGCTTGCATTAGAGTAGATTGTGGAAGGTAGTTTATGAGCAGGAACCAACCTTCTCTGGAGTATCATCTCAAGCCCACAAGTCCAATAGCTTGAGAGATGATTCAATGTTTCCCAAAAACACCATGAAATCAAGCACACACACTTGTGCAAATCAGATGGTGCTCTATTTTTGTATGGACAATTCTGCCACACCTGGTGGGATAGGTCTGAAGCACCTTACCACTTCATTTCATCAAGTTGATGTGATGTTGGTGATATTTCAGCGTTTGGAGGCATTTTCAAGCACATCTGACGACTCGATGTAGTCAACAAACCATTCTCTAATTTGTAGACCTTCTCCTCATCCATTTTATTTCATCTCTTTCATTCTCTCTCATGCTATGATGTTGTGCAATGATGACTTCATTCCCCTCATGCAATTCACACTTATAGCAGGTCATCAAAGAGTTGGATTTCCTATAAGACTTGGATAAATGTTTTGATGAGGAGAGACCCATAGAAATTATAAATTTCACTACCCCATCATTCATCCTTCAACTGCAAGAACTTTCCATCATGGAGAAGCCAAAATTGGTCATGCTCACTACAAGGCATTAGGATGATATACAGAGCACCAAGGGTCACCATCAACACCTCAAGGAGTCCAAAGCCAATCATCTTAAGGAGGTATTTTTGATTGATGTTGATAATTTGGTTATTTGGGTGGAGGATCAACCTCTTGTCATTTTTCCACTCATAATAACAACCATGTTTAGCACCAAATCATATACATGGATGTCTATTTTGAGAAAGGGAAGCTACTTCTCCCTGCCAGTTGTAGGATTTGTTTGAGTTCCCTTTACTTTTGGTTAGCGTAGAGTAGGTAGGTTTTCTTTCAGAAGAAGAAGTGATTTTACATGCTTTGCATGTTCCAATTGGGGGATGTATTTCTTTCTCTTTTATACATAGTGTGTTGTGGTGTTTTGTTTCTCATGCACAGTCCATTGAAGGTAGCGCTTGGGAAGATCATCCCCAATTCTGATAATTTTTTAGGTGGATTAGGGACAAGATTTTATAGATTCAGATCAAAATTATGTTTATCAGGATTGACTCCATGCCCAATAAACTTCCAAGGCTTATGGTCTCTTCATCTTGTAGGTAAATGGCCCTGAAAGTTGTAAATTTTTTATGTAAATAACTCTCCGAGCTATTTGGATGACTTTTACTTTCACTCTAGCTCTAATGCTTCACATTTCAAGTTATACGCCTGCAAGCTTTCTCATTTGGCACTTTGCATTGGCTGTAGTCCTTCCGTGCACTCCCCACACCATGTAATTCTTCTGTGCACCCCTCCACATGTGCTTTCCAAATCGGCTAAGTTCCAGGACTTCCGTTCGCATGCCCTCTTTTCTTTCTACCACCGTGTGCCCTTCTTGAAATGGATATTCGTGCCCTGCTTCCATACTTTTCTTTCAAAATCATGCATTCTTTTCTGCTACGCACACATCCATGCACGTGCTTTTTGTCAACTTCCCTTTCACGCATTTTCATCTTGCCACATGCCTTACTTCCTTGTTTCCTTATTTCCACTTGCCTTTGCACACCTTCTTGTTTCTTCCTTTGCATTTTTCTCCCCTTCCATTTCCCCTTTTGTGCCTTGCATTTCGTGACCCTATGTAAAGTGAGTCGACTCGAAGCAAAGAAACATTTTGGAAATATTGGCGAAAGGTGCCATGTGTTAGCTCAGCATACCTTCAAAAGGTGTGACAAAACCGGGGACCCTAGGGATGTGCTTGGCCTCCATGTGCCTCATCAGTGAAACTTCAACAGTAAAATCCAAAGGTAGGTCCCCAAACAAGTGCAGGCCCTCCACATGGTCAAAGCCTAAGAAAGTTACACCAGCCGTTGAAAATTCTAAACATGGGAAGAGCTAGCAGAAGCCTCCATGTGCCTCATTATCGTAACTTCAAAGGTAAAATCCCAAGGCAGGTCCCCAAATGAGTGAAGGCTCTCCACATTCTAGGGTCCAACAAAGTTACTCCTACACAGAAGGGACTTAGCTAATATAAAAAGAAAGCAAAGTAGGCTTGCAGAAGATGCCAAGTGTCCAACCATCCTAACTTCAAGAATGAAAGGATGGGATAAATTATTGGAATACGGCAGGGTTTCCATGCGGAGCTAACTACAAAGGTACCACCCGAAAAGGGGTTTTGACATTATATATAGTGGGGCCCTTTACTCACCCAAGTGAACAAAGAAGCATATTGATAGATGGTGACAAGTATCAGCATGTCACACTCCCAGGACCCTAAAAGGTAGCAAAAAAATTAAGAATGCGTGGAGCTTCGACATGGATCTTACATGGATAGAATCCAAACCCAAAGGAGTTTGGAAAATATTGGAAGAAGGTCAATTAAATGAAATATGAATCATGAAGCCCACCAAGAAGTTTAAATGCTTAGATATTTTAAAATATTGTGAGAGTCGGCATCCAACACCTGACCCTAAGATTTAGATGATCATAACTTTCGACTGATACAGTACGACATTTTGAGATTTTTAGGCTTCTCACCTACCACGATAATGAAGTATGGGCTTCATTTATTTCCCAACAAGAAACAACACATGGAGGAATGGGTTTTGCAGTGGAACCCATCATTTTTACAGGTGAATTCAATGCATTTTATTGGGTGGTTAGAGTAGGATTTTGAAATTCTTCTCATCTCCTTTTCTAATTCTTCCTAAATATTATACGGAGGGGCATTTTTCTATAGGTTGGTCATTTTTTCTCCACGGCCCTCTCTCTCTTTCTTCCCTAGGGTTGAATGTGGAGCTTAAGCCTCCTCTCTTTGCTTTGTAATTTAATTTTCTTACCTCTTTCCCACTAATGATGTACTGTGTGAACTCACGGAGCAATAAAATTTGTTTCATGATGCATTTGTCCATCGTTTTCTTATTTTATATCCTCTTTTTACCTCTCAACATTACAGGGTATATTATGCATATATTTGATGTCTATTGCAAGTTTGGGATCTATTTTTAATGGGTTTGAAGTGTTGTTCTGTGTGAACTTTATCTTTGGTCTGTGATGCATCTTGTCCATCCTCTCCATTTCTCACCCCTATTCACTTCATGCAATTGAGATTGTGATCAACAACCCTCCTTTTCTGGTGTATCACCACTTTAGTGTAGGTTTTGTTTTCATGCACTTTTTCTCCCTGGTCCCTTGGAAAGTTAGATTAGGATTAGATATTTTTCCTACATTAGAGTAGATTGTGGCAAGTAGTTTAGGAGTAGGAACTGGTCTTCTCTGGAGGATCATCTCAAGCCCGCAAGTCCCACATCTTGAGAGATTATTCAATGTTGCCCAAAAACACCGTGAGATCAAGCAAACATACTTGTTCAAATCAGAGGGTGGTGTTGTTTGGTATCAACAGAGCCATTTTCTAGCCAACATTTTTATGGTCAATTTTATTGAGCTAAGTTACGTGCAATGAGTTAATAATAAATGTGTCTGTATGGAGGTTAAGCGCTTAGTTAGTGAGCTAAGGGAGATATGCACTAAGTTGTGGGGAGATATGATGGTTGAGGAGATAAGGTATTTTAGGAAGTATGCCTGGTAGAAATAAGAAATGAGATGGGAAGTTAACGTGTTATATAGGTGAGGTTAGTGGTTAGGTCAACTCGGTCAACCGAGTCATCTCGGCTCACCGAGTTTGGCTGTCCACCAAGCCACTAATGCAAAGTATTTATAATGCAATAAAAATAATGCCACATATATCCTATAATTAAAATTAAGAGAATGTATACATAGAATCTCTACAATACTAATATGCAAAAATGGAGGGCAAGGCACCCCTCCACAATTGAGTGTATCAAACCTAGCTGAGGCCGCCCAGCAAGCAAGAAGTTGATCCCACCTATCCATCACTGAGTGTCAAAGACTGGCATTAAAACCAAATTTTTACTTCATATCCATTTTCAACATGTCGTAATTTTATTGGTCCACTTAGAAAATGTGAACATTTCTAAGTAACTTGTGTGGAGTCCATATTTTTACCAGTTGTCCAAAAATTTCAGCGGGTCATAACTTCTTCATACATTTTCCATTTTCTATAAAGAAAATACCACTAGAAAGCTCTAATGTTTCTCTACACAATGCAACTTCATGTAAATTATTGTGAGAATATTATAGACCAATTTTTCTTAATGAGGATCCTCTTCTACTCTATAATGTTGATTTATGATGTATGATGTTTTCTCGTCTTTATCAGGACCTTGGAAAAATCTTCAATGGTTGATTCATGATCTTGATGAAGTCAAAAATGGGAAAGACCTTTTATGTGAGGAATTACCATCATAGAAAAAAATTCCTAGTGAATTATTACCTGTGTACTTTCCCAATTACCCAATAATAATTCGTAATCTGGAAGTTTTTGTACCCTTGGGCCATTCTCCATGGTGACCAAAAATTGTCGAAATATTTGGTGGTTTACTGGACCGGTTTCTTGAATCATAAAAAATCCTATGAATTTATCTCTTTCAGCCATGAAAACCACTTGAACCCTTCATGCAATCTTGACCAAAATTCCCAAGATGAAGAAGATTTTCTAAAAAATGAAATTTCTCCAAAAATTGAAAAACAACACTACAACATGTGCAAAAATGCACTTGGAAGAAAGATAAAACTCATATCAAGGATAAAAAAACATACACTCTCATAGGGGAAGAAAATACAACGTGCACAAGTACTTATTTAGTAGTAAAAAACCTACACTAACCTAATCTAAATAATTGAAACGAGAAGCTAAGCAAATACTAATACATGCAAAGAGAAGTAACTTCCCTTTCTCAGAACGTGTTACCATGATATCATCTTGTCAAATAGATCACATAGAAAAAGTGAAAACATGATTTAAACCTTTTGTTCTCTCAAAATATCAATCCAAAAGATGATAAATACCTCTATTGGATCCGCATTCTACTTTTGGAGGTATTAGCGATGACTTTTGAGAACATGAAACTCTTTCTTGTTCTCTAATTTAAGAATAATTGATGGCATGATGAATTTTATTCCAAACTAGCTAAGTAACTTATTAGACAAGGCCTTATTCTTCTAAATTTTCCATATCCTTTTCCTCTAAATCAAATATTTGAGATGATAAACACATTTTCTTCATTCTTGAGTATGTTTGTATACTGATAGGAAATATGGTTTTCTTCTTTAAATTTCTCTATCTCTTCTATGATGACTGGTTTAGCAATGATGTCATCATTTTCTTCTTCTTTTTATCCACCATTAAGTTTGAAATATACAAATCATCTTCTTGCTACTCATGAGGAATGATCTTGGCAATATGATCCTTTTTTATGTCCTTCTCTATGATAGGTTCATACAAAAACATGTTCAATCGATTAAAATGAAGAACAATATGAATTTTTACTTTTAAAAGGAAGTAAGAATCTTCCTATGATTACTTATTCTTAAAAAAAAAAAATCTTTTCCAAGGCCTCAGGAACTGATTTTTTATCCTCCATTGCTGACTATTGTAAGAAAAAATTAACAACCTCATCGATTATGGTACCAATATACACACTGCACTCAAAAGAGAGAGATTTCTTATCATCCTCTTCTACTTTTTCTGAACACACGTCCTTTTCCCTCACATATTCACTATCAACCTCTAATTAATGTTTAACTAGCTATGGTATCTGATTAAAATCAAACTCTATACTCCAAACCTTCATATTTTTTAAATATTACTCTCTATTGGTTTCTTTAGTAAGATTCCCTCCTTGATTGATTTTATTTTTGTCTCCTTCCCCAATTGTGTTTGGGAATGAGATATGAGGAGTGGGATCTTTTTCAACTTGATTTTCCACTGTTTTAATAAATGGGAAGGGTGTAAAATGTTCATGTGGAGGAGAGAGGTGAAAATAGTAGCATTGAAAAAACTTTGAATCTGATAATTGGGGTGAGATGGTTGACAAGTAATGTGCACCTGATTCTTATAGGAAATGTTAGTTAGAACATTGCATTGACATTGATCCTTAACCTTATGCTCATTAGCCTCTAATGGTTGAAAATAATTAATATAATTAAGTAGTTGAGGGAAAGAGTGACTTATTACCTCAAGTCTCTATTGTGAGATAAACAAAATAGGTATATGACCTCCCTTTAGACAGGGATACTCTAAACCAAGTTGTTTAGCATGCAAAATTTGTACCTTCTCATTTGCAACCATCATCATCTACTCCTATTTTTGAACACCACATTCAAAATATTCTTCTAGTGAGGAATTTCTTCCATAACCTACTTATTGGTGTTCTTAAACATCACAATGATTATAAGGATAAAAATGATAATCTCTATTTATTGGATGATGGGAATATTCATTCTGATATAGATTATAATATTGATCTGGAGGGGGATGATTTTTAAAAGAATGTAGATTTGAATGGTAAACCTTATGGAAATGTAAAAACATGATTGTATGACCTCATAAAATATAGAAAAAATAGGAGAAATGGTCTGTTGATTAGAAAAGTGGGATGTTTTCATCAACAGAATGTCCAGTTATGTTTCAAAATATCTTCCTCTAAAGGTTGGAATTTTACCATGAACACAAAAAATATTTATAGAATTAAAGGTAGACCAGGATGTTATAGAACACCAAAAAACTTTATCAGTTCAATTCTCCCACCGGGTGTCTCAAAAAATTTTATCACTCTAAAGTGCACCCTAGATGATGAAGTGCAAGAAACTCTACACTTCAGTTGATACAATGGAACCTCTATTTTGTTATGGGTGACTCAAACTGATGAGAACCTCTAGAGTGAGTTGGTTCCCTGTATCAATCACCTAAACTAGTTCTCGAGCGATGTTTGAGGAAGAGTAAAAAACACAACTTAACAAAAAACATGTAAAATTTAGGTCATAAATTTAGTTTTGGATACTTATGGATACATAGGACATACTATTTGACACTTTAAGACATACAAATTTGACTTCAATTTCTATTTGACTTACTTCCAAACTCACAAAAGGCGTGCACAAGCTTTAAATTGAGCATGGGAGTTTATATCTAGGTATTTTAACCTTCCAAGATTATTAATAAACTAAATCTTCACTTAATATGAATCGTGAAAAGATTCAGAAATTTTAATGGAGGTGTTGGAACAATTAATAACAAGTAAACAAAAGAAATCATTAACTAAATCATACCAATAACATGTTGTAACACACTTCAACAAGTTACAAATGGAGAAAATCAATCTTTATTAATTCAAGTAGGTGTTATAGTACACCAAAGACATAGCATAGGCATGACCAAATCACAATTCCACCTTTTTTATTTTAAAAACAACGCACATATATCCAAAAGGGAAGAACAGTTGAATAAACTCACTCAAAAAATAGGAGCTCTTACATCAGTACAACACCCAGTTTGCTAATTGGAGACAATTCCAATATTAGCAATTATTAAATTCTCATCCATAATTAGACCTCTCCACAAATAAATACAATGTTTCTTAATAATACAAAAACTAATTTTTTTTACATGAGGTTTGCAAGGTAATTGATGGGATTTCATGGTCTATTGATTTCTTTTTTTGAATCATTTGTCTCAATCAATCTTCTTTATTTATAGAAAAAAAGGTCAGTGCATGGTGAATTTGAAAGGATTAAGGTTATTTTTGCTTTCAGCATACATGCATGAGTAATAATTGATTTATCCTTTCTTGGAGTTGTCACATGTGCACATGTTTGTTGATTGTTGTTTAATTTGACTAAGGAAAATACATTATTGATCATCGACATGTGTGAAAATGTAAGTGTTATTTTACCTTGTTCAAATTAAACATGATTAAAAAATACTTTGATTGTTCCTTTAGGGTTGGAAACCCTAACTCATTTTGAATTTGTCATTTCTGGAAACTTTTGTGGTTGGTGAGGGAGATTTGCAAAATGTTCTTGTGGCCATTTTTACTACTTCCTGAGTTGGTTTCTTGCATTCAAAGATTTTTTATTCTAGGTAATTCTTCAAAGGATATGTTTTCTCTTATGGAGTCTCCATTGCTTTATCTAAGTATCAAGCTTGTCTAGTTTTTCATAATTTTAGACTGTGCATTAGTGCCAATTATTTTCCATACATCTGATCTTCTTGAAATGGGGGAACTCTTTCATTTTTCTTTGAAGTGGGCTTGTATGCTATGCGATGGGTTTTTTGGGAATTATTTATGGAGATCTATTTTTTTCGCAAATCTTGTTCTAATTTTCATGGCGAGGTCTGTGATGCCATTATTGTTTATAAAACCTATGTCATTTTTTACAATGTGACCTATTTTCTATTTACATTGGTTCTCAAGGGTTTGATTATAGCTCACCCATTCTGTTCTAAAATATCATATTGATTCAAGATCAGTGTTCTATTTCTATGGCTTGGATTTTCCTATGTGCCTTCTTTAAAAACTCAAAAGTTGTCGTTTTTATCTGGGTCAAGTCATGTGTAGACATATAATCACACACTTTGGATAATTATCTAGTCATGATCACATAATACTATTCATATGATTGCTAAGTAAGATAAATACTAATTAAGTGAATTCTTTGGCCACCTTTATTTACTTCTTGTTGTTACTTTTATCCTTTCACCCTTACTTGTTAGGTCATCCTTTTTACTCTTAGAACTTTTTCATCTTGCACACTAGTGCCTAGCTAGGACGTCGGCACCAGGTGCCTTCATCCCCTCTCTTTTCCTTTGTCCTCTTTGTACTTTACTCATACTTTTTATGTCCTTTCAAACCATTTGAGAAAATTATTATTTTGGTATTCAGAATTTTCGATGTTAATTATGAAATTCAAGCAAGGGAATCATATAAATATAAAGATATGTGATACTTATAAAGGAACAAGCACTAAGCACTATTTATCACCATCTAAAGATGCATCCATCTAGCTCCATTACAAGGGACACAAGTGCCAGTTTTCTACCTCACACTTCATAAGAGGGAATTACATTCTATTCCATGCACACATTTACTACATTATACTTCTAGTTACTTTCTTGTTATTACAAGTGTGAGACACATAAGAGCAACCTAGGCCAAAATTTTGCACACATACACATCTAACTATATTAGGTCTAGGATGTAGTGTAATACTCAGTTGGTAGTCAACCATTGTGGCGGTTGAGGACAATCTCACCCTCAATTCTACATCTTTCTTTTTTTAGGATTTGATGTCTATTTGAGAGTTTTTTAGGGTCTATTCTTTATCGTAGGTTTCTAACAACCTCGTTGATCTTGGTGCAACCTCGGAGTGACCAAAGGTGATTACAAGTGAACACATTATGATTCCTTAAAATATTTTTTCTAAGAATTTCCATATACCAAGGATCCCAAAAACATGTCTATAGTGCCCATGTGCATCCTTATCCCTCTCCATTTCCCCTAATCTAGCATAATCTCTTGGATCTATGTTTTTCTATGCTCTAGTCAGACAATTTTTGCTTCCTCTTTTCTAGTCTTCCAAGTTTGTTCACTTTCCATAACTCTACGAATAAACAAAGGTTTCTCACCCTCTTTATAATTAGAATTTTCATTATTTATGTTTTAATTCTTACATCTATTTTAGTACTTCATTATTCATTTATTTACTACAATATTGCATTCAGACTAGTTATATAAATTACATTTTATCTTAATCATTTTGGTGAACCCATGTCTGAATACTCTTGGCACCTTCTTTTTCTTATATTACGGCTAATAATGTCTCCAAAGTCTCATTTCTTCAATTTCATAAAATGTACCCATCATGTAAAGATTGTCTGAAGAAATTGTTAGACACTATGTATCTTCCTATCAACATGTTTATTGCTCAGGTCAATGCTATCTTTGATCATCTTTCTGATGACTCTCTTCCTTTCAATTTAAATCAATCTATTTACAAATGTATTGAAGCTTTACATTATTTATTTCAATACAAATTATAGGCTATGGAATATATGATTACATCTCTTAAAATTTAAATCCAACATCTTAAGGATGCTTCTCAGGATAATGCTAGTTATTCTTCTCATCCCAACTACGTGTCTTTTACATGTGCCCATCTCACTAAGCCTTAATTCTTACCATTACCAGAGCCTCTCACATTTCATCATGATAATAAGAAACATGACATTTTTAATGAGATCCTTAGTCATCAATTGATCAGTTTTCCAACTACTCATTCCTACCCTCCTTATTAGATGGTCAAATAACAAGGTCTCCAATTTTATGATTATCATCTAATTAATTTACATAATCACAATGACTTTTATGCTTCACAATGAAGAATAAAACATCATGAGAATCAAGGTATTATGTCATTCAATGCCCAACATTTTATTTAGTCGTCCTCTTTAATTGTTACACCTCAATTGGTTCCTAAATTTTCTTTGTCTTTTTCTAATAAACATCATGTTATTATTTATAAGTTTCCTTCTACATAAATTCAAGCACCACTTAAGAAACTACCTCTCAAAATAGATATCAAACCTCCTCCTCTGAATTCATCTACAACATCCAAAATTCAAAATATGTAACCGCCTATAAAAATCAGTCCATCTTTTTCTCCTATCATGTCATGTGTAACTTTATAACTACCACCCAAGCTACCACAATTCAAGATTCATCCACATATTACTTCAATTACATTTCCAATTCATTTTGTTAAAGAAATTCATCCTTCTTATGATGGGAGCAACACATTTCTAACTCCACTACCATCACATGGTCCTAATGTTGATTCAGCGTACCATTTTGTTGATCCTCTATCTTATAATGACACATGAAGTGCTCTCCCACAATGGCATGGAATCTCTCGCATCACTGCATAGATCTCCATCATCATAGTAAACTTGGGGAAATTTTACTTATTTCTCGCTACAATCGACACGCATCTTATCTAAAATCATTTCACATATAAACTTTAACATATACATCTGCATCCACACTCTAGAATCTTCATTAACCTATGATGCAATCTTGTGTTATGGTTCATACTTGAATTTTGAGGGCATCATGTACACATGAACATTACAAAATCTATAGTATATATTACACATTACACCCCTTTACATGCCACAAACCAATGACATATTCCTAACAAAATCTACTACACATACTACACATATTTCTTATCCACTTATGCACGTTGCACTTATTACTTGATGATGCACTCTAGTCTAATGGTTCATACTCAACTGATGAGGGTCTAAATCAAAATTGAAACTCACCTCATCAGACTTACATCATTCTATATTTTGATCTTCATAATAAATCAATCGACCTTTTTTATCATACAATTTGACACACCTACCTAGTGGCTTCTTCACACATATCATGATACACAATTTTAGGCTAAATCATCACCCCCTTCTAACTTTATAATTCCATCATTTCATGAAATATGGTTTGTGATATATAATCACATGTTTCTGTCAATTTCAATACATACATTTCATGATATAAACTTTGTGCTACATCATCATGTTTTCTACCATCATCACTTTCATCTATCTTGTGATATACACCTTCTGCTACTTCATCATGAGTATTTGAATTTTACTTGCACATGTAGTGATATATGCTTAAGGGTAAACAATAAAAAATTCTACAACACTCATCCCTATGTCACATTCAATATCATTTATACATCATCATTCTACTTTCAACCATGCATGTTTATGTCAGTTGTTGTGGGTGTTGTAGAGCCCTCGTTAGTGTTGGAGGAGGCTAGAATCCACCTCTAGGGGGTGGTGTTGTACCCTGTGACCTATGACTCTGAAAGGCATGTATATTCTCTTAAAATTTTCTCTTATTCCTATGTCGATTTTTTTGTTCCCTTGTCATATTCTCCTCAGCTAAGTAGGTCATCTCAACCAACTTCTCAAGAGTGGGAGGAGATAACATCCTAACTGCTCTAGCTATGTCTACATTTAGAACCCTAAAAAATGTGTTAACCTGTAATTTTTCATCTTACAGGTAATCCACATACTACAAAAAATCCAGGAACCTGTTGTCATACTATTCCACTATGTCAGAGCCATGTCGTAAGTCATGAAACTCATCAATCCTCTTCTACACGAAACTCTCTGACATATAACGAGCCATGAAATTCTCCTCGAACAATATCGAAGTCATTGTATCTCAAGTCAAATACAACTTTCGATCCTCATTCCTCCACCAAATGTTTGTTGTGTCTTGGAGGAGGTGTATGGAAAACCTGGCTTTGACATTGATCTCATAAGAGTGAAATACAAAGAAGCTATCAAGGATGAGGAGCCATGACTCAGCCCCAAAGTCGTTCATAGTGCCAGTGTATGTAGGTGGCTACAAGTGAAGAAGATATCTAATCACAATGCATGTATAATGAACCTAACACTACCATCCAACAGGTGAATGGGGTCACCTATCCATAAATGGTCCCTCAAACTTGTGTGAATGGATATGACAGTGCGAGGCCAACCTTTCATGGTGAATGGAAGGGCTATGCAACATCTCCTACCTCAAAGTATCGTGATCCGGTGGCTCCGAGTGTGTGTCCTTGCTTATCAGCTCCTCATCTCCTAATTGAACATCCTCATCTCTCATCTCCTGTGGTGATGGAAGGTGTTGTTGCACAACACCTATCAAATGTCATATATCCTCTAAGATCTAAGGTCTGAACTCGGGTGCCTACGGCTCAGGCGTAGGTGATCTACGTACCAATTCCCTAACTGATCGATGTCTTGTGGGTGCCATCTTGTGCACAAGGTAAGAAAAATTATTATTAAGTTGTTAAAAGGTTGTGGAAATGTTTCAACTTTTTTTTAATGTTATTAAAATATTATTATCTAATTAGTTATTTACCTAAATTATCTGCATGTGTGAACCATCGCTCTGATACCAAATGTAGTGCCCTAGCTCGGGACATCAGAAACCACACCAAAAAGTAACTAAACATTTATGTAATTTTCTTTTAAAGTATAAAAACTTACTAAACTTACCCGATTCCCATTTTTAATTATTTTACATTAATTCAATTTACCCAAATAAATTAACTACAAGTCCAAACCCGATTTTAATTATTTATTTCTACTACCTTGGTTTACCCTACTAAATATTTTCTAAAGTTGCAATGGGAATTTTACACCCCCTTTATAATTATATAGCCCCCGCTCACATTTATTTTATTTTATTCCCCACTCCCATCGAATTCCTATGACTTAATAGTTGTGTAGGGTTTAATGCGGGCCTTAAAATCAATCTAATCTTGGTCGTAGATTTAAAATTTTCCCTAAAGTTGCCCTAGCTCACTTTTTGTTTTCTTTTCCTCTCTTTTCCTCTTCTCATTTCTTACATTTTGTTTCTTTCATGTGCAGGTTGAGGAAAATCCATGGAGTTTTGGATTCATGGAGTTTTTTATGGATACTATCGTTATTATTATATATTTATTTATTTAATTTAAATGGTGAATACTTAATTTTATTTATAGATCCCATATAAGAAAAAAAATAAATGTAGGTTTTAATAAGGTTGTGGGTTTGGAGAATGTAGTATGTGACACAGAGGGGTGAAGGTACTACATGGATGTGTTGGGGAGCGAGATTCATGGTAGAAGGGTTTGGGGATGACGGGTGTTTGGAGAAAGGGATGCATGTGGAGAGTTAGGATGGGAAGTGGGCTGTAGGGTTTGGCGTTGCTTGGGGAAGGCTCAGCCCCTCCCCCATTTCTTTTGTTTTGTGCTTTAAAACCCAAATAGTTTCAACAAAACTTTTCATTTGTATTTTTTTTGTTTAAATTATATTCATTAAAATATTATTATATAATATTATATATATATATAGTTATAATACATATTATATAATAATTTTTCAATTTATATTATATTATATATGTGTGTGTATATATATAATATATTTTAGAATATTACATTTAAAATATATACTATAATAATCCTTATTAAATAATGTATAACTATGTAAGAACATATTATAGTTATGTTTCATAATATAACTATTTCAAATATATTTAAATATATTTATATAATATTCTATATGAAGTAAATTATTACAAGTTGTGAAATAATAGAATTTGTTTTGTTACCTATGTGAAATATGCAACTTAATATTTTTTTTAATCAATCTAAATTAAAATGATTTATATATTTCTATGATAAAAAGGAATGTAGCAAAGTGTTTCAAATAGAAGAGAGGCTTAAAAAAAAAATTAAAACTTAGTGAAGGAGGAGATACAATAAAACTTGATTCACTAATAAAACCATTTTGTTAAGTTAACAAGGAAGAGAGTAAAACTGATTTTTTTCCATTCACTATGTTGCAAAAATTTACAAGAAGAGATGTATTTCAAGAATGGTAATTTATTTCAATTCAATAATGCTACAAAATTTGACAAGAAGGATATCCCACTATTTTCTTCTTAAACATATTACCATACTAATAAGGATATAAAAATAGCACTGTTATATTATTATTATTTTAAATAACATATAATAATCAACTCTTTTATTTGCAAAGGAGAAACTCCAACCTTAAAATAAGATCTTAACAAGAGTAACCCTCAATCAATTTCTTGTGTTGCTTTACAAAGTTTAAGTCTTTTACAACATCTATCATACAAGAAAAGTTTACATTCCTATGGAACTTATGCTCACAATTTTCATATTTCCATCATACTTAAGATGCAAAAAGGAAAACATTATGAGGGTTCATTCCAAGATTCAAGGGAGGTTAACCCATATAAATGAAATGCTAGTTTACAAGCAATCCCAAATCCCAAAATGGGAACTTTACAAGACAAAGAAACTTTCCAAATAGCCATATCCATAAGGTTACAATGAGAGTAGTCTTTACAAAAATTTGAGAAAATAATGAGAAATCGTGATGACAAGAAATTCCGACCATCTTCCAAACTTGAGCTCCAACTTTGAATGCTTTCTAAATAAACCAATACATAGAGAAAGGCTTGTGTTACCACCCAACCTATATGCCTCATTACATGCCTTTCCAGAGCTTGGAATACATGATTACCTCCCCCAAGCCCATAGGAGAGAGAGCTAGATTCCACAAATGTGCGCAATAATTAGGTAGACATAAATAACAACATTTCACATACAAGGAAATTCCATGCACTCAAAAAACACATCATTTAGCAAATAAAGGAAAGGAGAAGAAAACCATATTCATCCTCACAAATGGGGAAGAGTATATGAGATATCCAAAAGTGCCAAAAGATGTGGTCCAACCATAGGATGCCCACTAACAATTTCTTCACAAAACCTCATTATCCCTCCAAACAATAATCCCTCCTTATTGCTACAATCATTCTCCTATAATCCTCCTTGGCAGGATTTTCAAACCCATTGGGTTTCCTCTCCTGGAATGGGGAAGGGAGGTCAAACCATATGAACCACCTTCCACATCTCAAACCATATTAGGGGAGTTAAGAAAACCTACATGGCTTGCCCATCAAGTCATGAGTTTTGGAGAGGGAAAATCCCTCCCTTTTCCCCCATAAAACTCCAAAATCCATCAAGCCATATGATGGATGGAGAAAATAATACAAAAAACATACTCAACCAATATATAATACAAGAAACAAAAGATAATATACAACCATAAAAAACTCTAAGATCTATCATGTAAAATAACATATAGTGATAAATCAAGAGGCTACCTGTAAAATCTCTCCCACACCTCTAATATTTTCCCACGTCCTTACCAAAGAAAACTATATCTCCAAAAATTCTCCAAGCACCAAGCAAGATCTCCCGAATTATTTTTTCTCTTTCTCCCAGGTAAGGGAGTATTTGAATAAAAGAAAACAAATTTCATCACCAATGAGGGGGGTGACATGTGTCAACCCTCTCTTCTCTCCAAGTAAAATATCCTTAAAATAAAAAAGAAGAAAATATAAACTTCACTTTTAACACACTTATCCCAAATTTCCCAAAAAGAAAATAAAACAAGTTTGTGTAATGTTTTACAACACACATATTTCAATCCATCTTATATGGATGGTGACAAAAGAGAGGAATAATAGGAGGTAAAAATTTTCTATGCCTTGAAAATTAATACCCATCTACCTAATAGGTAGGGTCCAAGGGCTTATTTCCATGTTAAGTGAACTCTCAAAACTAAAAAGGGGTCACTTAAAATGACTCTTAAATAGCCCAATTTCGAGTTTGGCACATTTGGGCACAAGTGTAGAGGATGTGGGTCCCACTCTATGGGTGAACATGTGACCCCAAACTTCTCTAATAAACACACACTTACCCAAATGCAAATCTTAATGCAAGTGGGGATCATTAAGTCCCCAAACCTACATTACTTAATAAAATAAATAACCTAATCACATTTTATTTTATATGACATGCAATATTGCAAATAAGGGTCACTCATGGTGCCCAAACAATGAAATAAAACACTAAGGCCTCATACAACTTGCATAGCCACCTTGAAACCAACGTTCTCCTATGACCTATCCCTTGCACACTCAATTCACACATTATAATGCATGTGTCCAATACAAGTGTAAATCAACTACTAAATAAATGATCAATTCCACACATGCTAAATCTATGATATCACATATATCAACATTGGAATCTTCAATGAGAATTCATCATGTGTTAGCCATCGAAGTACATGTAAATGACATACACCCATGTTATCATGTGTACTCATAAAAAAATTGAATAATCTATATCATCTAGATTTGCGACTAAGCTAAGTATCCATTATATATCAATTGGGTGCAAATATCATAGTAATATGTTAGTTATCCACAACTTCTAATAAAATGTGCCAACATATTATTCAAAGGCTAAATTGTCGTTACGCATCCAAATCACCATTACATGTCTATGAAGATAAAATAACATAACATAATGTCAAAAATATATCAAATCATATCTATGAGTAAAGAAGTCTAAAGATAACTGAGGCTATAAAATGTGGGCACTACATCCCCCTCTCATAAAATTAGACTTTCCTTTTAGAAGTCACTAAAAGAGATAGGGATATATATCCCTCAATGGTGTAGCATTCTCCCAGATAATTGACGTATCATCATATCTGTCCCACTATACTCTAACCTGGTCGAAGTCTCAACCCTGAAGGGTCAACCTCTAGTGATCAGGTATGTATATAGGCTGCAGCCTCCAGTGTCCTCCGTCCTCCACCCTTAATGATGACGAATCAAAAACATGAGAATCATTAGGTACATTTATGCATAGTACAAAAACATGAAATACATCTTATTCTCATGTAAGGCATGGTGGAAAAAGTAGGTGATAGGAAACTAGACTGATCACCTCTAAAATATCAAAAGGCCCCAAAAAATGAAGCAATAGATTAGAACCATTTCCATAGTGGATTGGGATATTATGCTGATGAACTCTCAAGAATATTTTGTCATCCACTACGAAGTGATGATCAATTCCTCTTGGTGTCTGCATATGCCTTTTGGCATGCTCTAGCATGCTCAAGATGTTTCTTAATTAGATAAGCTTGCTTCTCTAATTCCTATAGTTAAGTTGGCCTCAGAATGATCTTATCATCTAGCCTTTCCCAACTCAGTGCTGTCCTAAAAGGTCGACCATAAAAAATCCCTAGTTGGGAGCCATACCAATGGAAATTTGATAGTTGTTTTTGAAGGAAAACTCAACTAAATATAGGTAAACTTGTCACTTCTTCTGCTGGTCCATAACAAACATCCTCAACATGTACTCCAAAAACTGGATTAACCATCTATGTCTGTCCATCTATCTTTGGATGATATGTTGAGCTAAAAGTAATCTATGTACCGAGAATGGTTGTAAAGGAATTCCATAAGATTGATGTGGTAAATGGTAATCCCCTTTCATTAATGATGGTCTTCAAAATCCCATGAAATCTAACAATTTTCTCCATAAATACTTTGGTGATGTCTTGTTGCATTATAGGAGACCTTGGTTGGCAAGAAATGTGCAACCTTGATCAACTCTATCCACATTGAACATAATGAGATCATGATGATAAAAATACATAGGGAGTCCTACTATGAAATCCATGGAGATCACATCCCATTTCCACTTAGGAATATCATGAGGATGTAAAAGTTCTATGGGATGAGAAGGCTCTGCCTAGACCCTCTGGCAGTCAAGGCAACGTGCTACAAATTTTTCTATGTCCCAGTCGAAGACCACGCTAATATTATAACTCTCTTAGATTGGTGTGCATTATCTTCACTCCCATATGTGCTTCATATAGATCTCTATGAGCCTCTATAATGATGAAGCTACGCAAATCACCTATCTTAGGCACATTAATGTGCCTATGGAACCAAAGTAAACCATTTTTCTCTAAAATGCACCTTAAATATCTGCCCTCTAATGAAACCTATAACTCCAACATCTATCTAGCACCCACATAAAAACTATCCTCTAGTAGTTGCTGAAGAATCTTTCCTCTCAAGTGTAACTGCAATGTCAAAAGATGCAAGCACATTTCATTATCTACTAATACCATCTAGAATGACATTTTCCCTTTCCTTAGATATACTGCACCTCCATGTCATACACACATAGAAACTCCATCCAATGTCAATGACAAACATTAAGGTTTGGTCGTGAGAATATATGTTGCAAGCTATGATGATTTTACCTCAAAATGAATGACCTACCCAAAAGGAAAATGATGCCAATGCACAACACAATGAATGATTGTTGTAAGCTATAAGTCATGAGTAGGATAGTTAAGCTCGTAAGATTTTAGTTTACGTGAATTGAAGGTAATAACCCAACACTCCTACATAATAAATGCTCCCATAACCTCTAGTGATGCATTAGTAAAAAACAAAAAAATCCTCTGTTGGGGTCAACAACTACTAATTTAGGTGTTGTGGTTAACCTTTCCTTAAGAAACTCGAAGTCCTTCTCACACTTCTCTGATGAATCAAATTTCTTCTAGTTATCACCAAATCAACAGCACCCTTCTAAGGTTTATACAAGTGTATATACTTGAACTCACGATGTGATTGGATAACATGGGTACTATCTCTAAGTTGTGGGACTTGCTACTTGAGATAGACCTCCAGAGAAAGCTGGTTCTTGCTCCTAAACTACCTGCCACAATCTACTCTAATGCAGGGGGAACTAAATATTCTAATCTAAATTTCAAAGGCACTAGGGAGAGATAATTCATAAAATGAAAAACCTACACTAAAGTGGTGATACACCAGAAAAGGAGGGTGTGAGAGTAGTCTCCCAATGCGTGAGATAAAGAAGCAAAATGCACATTAGAAGGGGTGATGACAGTTCTCCACAATCTAGCAAAATGCATTCACAACAATATTTCAAACATACACAATGATAATGGATCCCTGCAAGAACATAATAAATAGAAAAAATATTCTTGTAAATAAGATTGGAGGGGAAAGAAGAATGCAAGAAAAAACAGCAGGGGAAGATACATCCACAAACTTGTATTTTATTGCTTCATGATATGCACAGTTCAATCTATTACAAAAAAGGGGGCCTGGATCACCCATGCAAGGAGTCCCACTACAAGGGCCTGCAAACACATTGGTTTCACAAAGCAATTTTTGTAGAGCTTTGCTACAAGAACTACCCTCCCTTTATAAAGGAGCCCAACACTCCAATTTATAGAAAAATGAGAAGGGAAAGAGAAGGGAAAAACCGGAAATCCCAAAATCTGTCCTTCAACCACCTATAAGAGGCATTAAATGGAGTAAAATGATTATATATTACTTGCAAAAGGCTCACCATACTGTCCCATGTGCTGCAGCAGAGAAAGAATAATGACCGTAGCCTCTTAATTGCACTCCCAACTACCAAATAAAACACTGTTATAAACCCGGCCACGTTTTTATAAAAAATCTCTATTGATATCTCACCAAATCCAGAATTTATTGATTTTTTTTACATCAGGCTCGGATCCATGATTCCAATGGTATCAATTTTGTGTGATTTCGTTGAGAAATACAAAAGTTATGGGCCTTCTGAGTGCGGGAAGCTATTTTGGGTCTGGCAGGCGTTTTCTGTCATTTGATGGGAATGAGCATTAACTGACTAGAGCCGAATATGTTTCTTTTATTTAATTATATATACCATTGTTAAAAATAAGAAATCTAGTTTTTTTGGCATAGAGGATGTCGTGCTCATTCGAGAGAAAGTCCAATTTTGTGAAAATCAGAGCTCGGAGTCAAAAGTTATGGCCCGTTTTAAAAGTTTCACGGGGTCAAACGTTGACTTTTCTTTTTTGCCTTCGGCCCGCTTCGGCTTTTCACGTCTATCGGTGTCCCCGTGCGTAATTTTGGCCCAGATGGTCCCCAGATGAAAATCTCCTAGTTAGGCCGATTCTGGCTTCCTTGTCCCTGTTTGAGGTGAAGACACATGGCGAGATTCCATTCGTTGGCGGCTCTTTCGGCTTTTCACATCCCACGCATACTTTTGGCCCAACTGTCCCAGATGAAAGTCCCCTGTTTGGGCCGAATCAGCCGGGTTCGGTGTCCTCTGCGTACATTTGGCCCAGATGTCTCAAATTGTCTGGGACAAATATCTCCGAAACACCCGAAATGGACCGACTTGCGCCAAACCGGCCGATCTGCGTCCCGCACGTACTTTTGGCCCAGCCATCCCAAACCGCGTGAAACAAAATACTTAGGCAATTTTTTCCCTCTTTCGACTGATTTGGCTTTTCACGTCCCACGCATCCCGACGTCCTAACTGTCCCGCAGACCACCTGGACTAGGACTTAGCTGATTTTCTTCATTTTTTCAGCCCCCCAAGTTTGGTACAACAAACCTCAGTACGACCCGAACCCTTCAGACCGAAAATGCCTTTAACATAGTCTTGCAACCTTATTTTTTACATTTTTTTCCATTTTCTCAACCTATTGGGATTTCTTCTTGGATGGGGAGAGTTAGAAAAAGGCCGAGGGGACCCCAAAAAACATGATTTTTGGGCTTCGAAATCAATCTACTTGCTCGGGACTAAATAATTTGATGCATGTTATCAAAATTACCTTAAGGGGTGAATTTTGGATAACAATCTTGGTGACTTAGAGGGGTCATCTACCTGGTAGATGAAGAATGGCCAGCTGCTTGTAAGCAATCCATTGGGCATGGAGTCTGTTTGATAATCTCTCAGTTGATTTGAAATTTGAAAACCTTGTATCTTTGAGCCATTGAAACATTTATTGAGCTGGTTCTCCTATGGCTGCAAATTCTTTTCCAGGAGCTTGATGAACTGCCAACATGCACATACTAGAAGCAATAGGGACATGTGCACAAGCACTTAGGGAGATAAAAACTACTCTAACAGCAGTACAATGTGCATAAGCACTTAGAGGAATGGAAATTCTAACTTAATATTTACAAGGGTGAAAAGTTTTCTTTCTAGTAGCAATGTTTGAGATAGATTCCGTTGACTAGAATCTATAATTCTTTTACCATCCAACTTAGCCAGTCAGAAGGCATTGCTACCTTTGCACTCAATGATCATGTATGGGCCACTCCAGATGGCATACAAACTTGGAATGCTTTCCCGGCTTTTGCATGATCTTCATCCCATTTCAACACTAGATCTTCAATTCGGAAGGTTCTAGGCTTGGCTTTCCTATATAAAGTCTTCTTGATCAAGGCTTGATCCTTCTCTATTGCTTGGGCTGCATGCTCTCTAGTTTCTTGGAGCTCCATTAATTTTGCATATCTAACCTCCATGGGTTTAAACTCAGCTAGTTCCAATTGTTTCATCAGTTCCAATGCTGGCAACTCGAGTGATATAGGTAGAACTGCTTCTTTCCCGTACACAAGCTTGTATGGAGAGCTTCCTGTAGACCTATTGGGTGTGATCCTATCAGCCCCATAGGGATGATTTGAGCTTTGCAATGCCAAGTCCTTTGGTTCTCATCAAGATTTCTTCTAATGATTCTTAGTAGATTCTTGTTCGTAGACTTGGCTTGGCCATTACCCCGGAGGGTAATAATTTGATGAAGTGTTGAGATACACACAATTCTTCACAGCCCATTCAGTGATCTTTGTGCCAAGAAATGCCAACACATTGTCCGATATGATAGTGGTGGGGGGAACCAAACCTCGTGACTATCCCTTCATAGAAATCTAAGATATTAGATTCATTTGCCTCCTTGAGTGCCACTGCTTCGGTCCACTTGGTGAAATAATCTGTTGCTTGTAAGTATCCACATGTGGCCTTGACTCGAATTGGGATTGATAAACCCCAATGAAGTCCAATCCCCATTACATGAATGGCTGATCCACTAAAATTGGATGAAGGGGCAGCGCTGGCTAAACCTTTCTTTCCCTGTGAAGAATGCACATTTCATGCATTTTTTGACCCAAGATTAGCAATCATTGAACACATTTGGCCAATAATAACCAGCTTTCATGATTTTAAGAGCTGTTACTCGTGGAGAAAAATGGCCTCCTGCTTCCTCATCATGTAACTCGTGTAAGATCTCCTCAAACTTGACCTGTTCCAATGCATCTTAATAGAACACCATGGATGTCTTTCTTGAACAAGGCAGCATTAATGAGTACATACGGGATAGCTTGTAATCTAAAGTATCTCCTCTTTGCCTTGCTCACTTCTGAAGGGAAAAAGCTTGTTTGGAGGTAATGCACCAAGTCTTGAGTCCAACATGGAAATGAGTGCATCATCAGCTGGTTGGTCTTGATCGTTCTGTAGTAGCAGGACATCATCTTCTTCACCTTCTGACCCATCTAGTTGTTTGGAAGAGAGCTGCTCACACAAACCTTTGCCACGAACTAGCTTGGTCACTTTGATCTTGATATCATATTCCATCACCCGAGTTATCCAACCTGCTCTCTTCTCGTTTAAATTCTTGTTTAAGAGAAATTCCTTGACACCAACATGAGACACTAGCAGTTGAATCTTATTGTTTGAGACCAAATGTCTGAACTTCTTCAAGCTCCTGATGATGGCAAGGACATGCTTTTTGATTAAAGAATAATTTATTTCGTAATCTTCCAAGGTTTGACTGAAGAATGCTATGGGCTGTTCTTAACCTTCTCTATTCAGCTATGTCAAGATAGCTGAGATTGTTTCTGATCCTCCTAACGCATACAACATGAAGTCCTTTGAAAAGTCTGGGTTGATAAGAGTTGGAGCTTGTGATATTACATGCTTGATGTTTTCAAAACTCTCTTTGCCTTCTGTTGTCCATTTGAATGTCAGACTCTTCTTCAACATCATTGTTAAAGGCTTCACAAGAGTGGAAAAATTAGGCACAAATCTACGGACAAAGTTTATCCTTCCTAAGAAGCTTTGGAGAGATTTCTTGTGGTGTGGCAATGGGAGTGTTTGGATGGCTTCAACCCTTTCAGGATCAATTGTTAGCCCTTCCCTAAAGACAATGTGGCCCAAGAATTTTCCCTCGTGTGCCAAGAATATACATTTCTTTGGATTCAACGACACTCCGAACCTTCTACAACTCTGAAACACTTGTCTGAGGTGAAAGAGATGGTCTGCTACATTCTTTGAGAAGACAGTGATATCATCTAGGTATACCAACACTATATTGTTGATTAAGCCTTTGAATGCCATATCCATAGCTCGCTGAAATGTTGCTCCGGCATTTGACTGTCCAAATGACATCTTCTTGTAAGCATACGTGCCCCATTTTGTAGTGAAGGCCATCTTGAATTGATCTTCTTCTTTCACCATTATTTGATTATAGCCTGAATATCCATCTAGCAATGAAAACCTTTCTGAACCAGCTACAACCTACAATATTTGTTCCATTGATGGAAGCGGATAATGGTCCTTGAGTGATGCTCTATTTAGATCGCGAAAGTCCACACACAATCTTATTTCTCCATTTCTCTTTCTTACTGGCACCACGTTTACAACCCAACTTGAGTGTTTGATGGGGAAGATGTTATTGGCCTCAATAAGCTTGCTTAACTCTTTTCTCATGAGAGGTTCGATATGAGGATTCACTGGCCTTTGCTTTTGCCTAACAGGCTTGGATTCCGGATCCAACTCAATAGTATGTTGTGCCAACTTTGGATTGAAACCTCTTAAATCTTTGTAAGTCCAAACGAAGACATCTGGGAACTCTTGACAAAGCTAAACAAAATCAGATTTCTCTTGTGGAGTACTTACTTTGCCAATTTGCAATGTCTTGCCTTCATCTACTAAGATAGGTTCTGAATCTTCACCCTTTACTTGAATGTTCACTTTCTCCTTCCGGAACTGAAAATTTGGGTTGAATATTGACTCCAAGGTTATGAGACCTTTTGGTAATTTGTTAGTTCTCAGCTGCACCACTTGGTCACCATACTGTTGCTCCAGCTTGTCTTGATTCCTGGCGGAGAACTCATCTTCTTCTTGTAGGAAATTAACAATTTGATGATCATTCTCGAAGACCTACCAACTTGTATTGTTATCCGGAATAGCCGGTCTCACAACAAATTTGATATGAGGCTGAGTTTTCTCACTTTTGAACCTTTCTACAATATCAAACGCAGCCCCAATTGCTGCCAGTCTATCCGCTGCTTCATTATTTTTTCTTGGGATGGAATTGATGCTAAAAGCTTGAAAATCTTCAAGAAGATCCCATACCCGATTTTCGTAGTTCTTCAACAGATCATTTTTGGTGGCATTTTTTCCTCTGACTTGGTTTATGATCAGCTCACTATCACCAAATACTTGCAAATTCTTGATTCCTTTCTTCTTTGCCTAGTGCAATCCGTGAATTAAGGCTTCATACTCAGCTGTGTTGTTTGAGCAAGAAAAATGAAAACGGAAGGTTGAGTAATACTTTGTACCTTGCGGCGAAATGAGCATGGCTCCTCCTCCCACACCTTGTCTACTCCTTTATCCAGCAAAGAACAATTTCCATACTTCATTGTCATCTTTGTGGTTTGGCTTGGTGATGCTAGGAATAAGTTTATTTTCTTCATGTCTGCAATAGAATCCCAGCTCAGATTCTTCTATTTCTTGATAAGGATCAAAAGCATGAATCTTGTTTGCCCATTCATCAAGAGTTAGATCTGGGATGCTTCCAACCTTGGTGTCAGCTTCATCAGTGCTTGGATGATCTTCTTGATCAAATGCTGAACAATTGGCATTAATCTGACTTGGAGTGTAAGGCTCAATGTGAAAGTTCGGAATAGGTTCAGACCTGATTGTGGCTTTGGTTCCATATCTTTTTCTGAACAACATGTGTGACCAATCAATAGATAAGTAACCTCCAATCTTGGCCATGAAATCCCTTGACAAACATAGGGCAAAGAGTAGTGGAAGGTCTATTACTGAGACATCTTGCAACACTATTACATTGGCACATGTGTGCAGTGTGAGGCTCAAACCTTTGATTACTCCAACCGTTTTCACTGTTGTCCCATCTAATTGCACTACACCCTTGGAGATGACTTCATATTGAAGCCCTAACTGATCATCTATCTGTTTTGGCATGACTGAGCTGCTTGCTCCCGAGTCAATCATGCAATTATGTACCAACTTGTCTCCTGTTATCAATGAAACATAAAATGGAGGGGGCTTCAATATTTTACCTTGTTTTCCTCCATGATTCCCCTCGGGCTTGGCAGCATTTGCGAGCACCTTCTCTTGCATTTGGACTTGCTGATTTGAAGTTGACCAATTCTTCATGGTGGCTTGTAGCAAATCTCTTTGGCCTAGGATAGATAGTAATTCCCACATTGATATGTTTACATTTGTCTTCTTCATCTGATCAATGATACTGAATGGAGATGAAGTATCCCTCTATTGTCCCTTGGCCTGCACATTCATTCCTTGCACATGGGCAGTAGCAACTGGCATTTGAGTTGGTTTGGAAGGTGGTTTGGGCTATCCTTGCATGTTTGGAACTGTATTTTTCTTACCAACACCTTGTGGAGTGATGGAAGGTTGTAGATCACTTGGAGCCAATGACTACCCCTCACCAATATTCCTCTTCTTTGATCTTGTGTTAGTTGCTACACTTTGAGAAATTGTTTGATTCATGCCAAAAAAATCCTCAGCTTGTCAATTCACAAGTGCGGTATCATTTGGAGATGTGTCTTGGTGAGACGTCCCTTGTCGCTAATTTGTTTCTTGGCTCACTTCAGCCTCAACGCTAATAGTTGTCACCATCAAGGCTTGGTTCAAAGCACCATTAAAGCACAAAGATTGGTTATGAGGTTTATTGCATGGGAAACACCAATCATACTATTGAGCTATGCTGTTTTGGATTGACACTAATGCTTTAGAAGTAGATATGACATTGGGGTTATAGGGCTAAAATGGTCTATTAGCAGGAGGCCTTACTTGGCTTTGATTTTGATTTATAGCCTGAGTTGGTGACCTATTTTGTTGGTATGGGGGCCTAGCCTGGTATTGCGCTTAAGGCTGATACGCTCTAGCACTTTGAGCTTGCTGTCTTTTGATAGTAACCAGCTCATTTCCCAAATTTTGCAATTGTTTCATGACCTCTTGGAGTTCATTTGAAGCACTAGAGGATGAAGTAGAAGTTTCATTTGGATTTTGATTTCTAGGAGTGGGAATAAGAGCCAAAGTGGGTTCTTGACTAGTGCTTGGATTTTCTAAGTTTGGATACAAGGGCATGGGAGGCCTAGGAGCCAGTTTACCAGCTTGAATAAGACAGTGTTCAGCCCTAATGGCAATGCTATAAGCAGCAGGTAAGTTTGTGCCTCCCATAGATTGAATTAACATAGAAATATCAGAATTCAAAGCCTTAAGATAGTATAGAAAAACACCTTCAGTTGTTGGCCTGACGACCACTAGAATCCTATCCCAAGACCTTTGAAATCTGAAGTTGAAGTCAGTCGGCTGCTCGTTGGGAGCTCTCTTGATAGTTGTCAATTGTTCTAGTAGAGACAAATTGTCTCCCTTTTCCCCAAACTGCTCATGGAGAACTATGCATAACTGATTCCAATTTGTGATAGAACCAGCTCCAAGGCTCCTAAACCACTGCAATGCATTCCCTTTGAACGAAGATTCCAACAATTTGACAGCCACATCCATTTCATTTATCTCATGGATTGCACAGACATTAGCAAAGTCTTTGACATGATCACCAGGAGTGGTATGATTTTCTCCACTGAAAAATGGAATGTTCTTCAACTCTGTAATTGGAACTGGATTCTGTGCATTGAGGGTAAGTGGGCTGCTACCAGTGAAATTGACAAAGGGATTTGGTGGTTGTGCCATTCTGATTGGCCTAAGAACCCTTGTTGATGCGAGAAAAGGTCTACCAGGTGGAGGTGTAGAAAAAGCACTATTAGGTGGAGATGGAGATCTTTGAGCTCTTCTTCCCCTTCTTTCTCTTCCTGGAGATAGGTGTAGATAAACAATCAATCCTTCCTCCCTAGTTCTTGACCTGGTCTGTATTTTTCTCATAAATTTGCCAGGCTTGGACTGCTGAAAATAGCAGATTATGCCTCTTTTGGAGTCGCCATATGTGTGATTTCAAAGCTCCTTCAAATCTGGAACTTACAACAAGTGCACATCGATCTTGTTGTAATGAAAGTGAAGACCTCTAATGTCCCACCGGGCGTGCCAGAACTATTATCACCGAATCACAACACCCTTCTAAGGTTTATAAAAGTGCATATACTTGAACTCACTATGTGATTGGATAACATGGGTACTATCTCCAAGTTGTGGGACTTTCTACTTGAGATAGACCTCTAGAGAACGCTGGTTCTTGCTCCTAAACTACCTGCCAAAATCTACTCTAAAGCAGGGGGAAACTAAATATTCTAATCTAAATTTCCAAGGGACTAGGGAGAGATAATTCATAAAATGAAATCCTACACTAAAGTGGTGATACACTAGAAAAGGAGGGTGTGAGAGTAGTCTCTTAATGCGTGAGATAAAGAAGTAAAATGCACATTAGAAGGGGTGATGACAGTTCTCCACAATCTAGCAAAATGCATTCACAAAAATATTTCAAACATACAAAATGATAATGGATCCCTGCAAGAACATAATAATAGACACAATATTCTAGTAAATAATATTGGAAGGGCAAGAAGAATGCAAGAAAACACAACAGGGGAAGATACATCCACAAACTTGTATTTTATTGCTTCATGATATGCACAGTTCAATCTTTTACAAAAAAGGGGGCCTGGATCACCATGCAAGGAGTCCACTACAAGGGCCGGCAACACATTGGTTTCAAAAAGCAATTTTTGCAGAGCTTTGCTATAAGAACTACCTCCCTTTACAATGAGCCCAACAATCTAATTTATAGAAAAATGAGAAGGGAAAGAGAAGGGAAAATGGAAATCCTGAAATCTGTCCTTCAACCACCTGTAAGAGGATCTAAATGGAGTAAAATGATTATATATTACTTGCAAAAGGCTCGACATACTATCCCATGTGCTGCAGTAGAGAAAGAATGATGACCATGCCTCTTAATTGCACTCCCAACTACCAAATAAAACACTGTTATGAACCCGGCTACATTTTATAAAAAATATCCATCGATATCTCACCAAATCTGGAATTTCTTGATTGCTATGTGTGGGACTCATAGCCATGATTCCAACGGTACTAATTTTGTGCAATTTCGTTGAGAAATGCAAAAGTTTTGGCCTTTTGAATGCGGGTAGCTATTTTGGGTCTGTCATGCATTTTCTATCATTTGACAGGAATGAGCATTAACTTATTAGATCCGAATATGTTTCTTTTATTTAAATATATATACCCTTGTGAGGACATTGTGCTCATTCCAGAAAGTCCAATTTTGTGAAAATCGGAGCTCGGAGTCAAAAGTTATGGCCGTTTGAAGTTTCACGGGTCAAACGTTGACTTTTCTTCTTTGCCTTCGGCCGCTTTGGCTTTTTGCATCCATCATGTCCCACACGTAGTTTTGGCCCAGATGTCCTAGACAAAAATATCCTACTTTGGCCGATTCGGGCTTCCTTTTTCCTGTTTGAGGTGAAGACACGTGGTGAGATTCCATTCGTTGGTGGCTCTTTCGGCTTTTCGCGTCCCACACGTACTTTTGGCCCAATTGTTCCAGATGAAAGTCCCCTGTTTCGACTGAATCGGCCGGTTCATGTCCTCCACGTACTTTTGGCCTGGATGTCCCAAATTTTCTGGAACAAATATCTCCGAAGCACCCGAAATGGACCGACTTGTGCCAAACCGGTCGATCCGCGTCCCACGCATACTTTTGGCCCAGCCGTCCCAAACTGCACGAAACAAAAACTTAGGCAATTTTTTCCCTCTTTCAGCTGATTCAGCTTTTCGCGTCCCATGCATCCCGACGTCCCAACTATCCCGTAGACCACCTGGACTAGGAGTTAGCCATTTTTCTTCATTTTTTCGGCCCCCAAGTTTGGTACAACGAACCTCAGTACGACCCGAACCCTTCAGACCCGAAATGCCTTAACACAGTTTTGCAACCTTATTTTTTGCATTTTTTCCATTTTCTCAACTTGTTGGGATTTCTTCTTGGATGGGAGAGTTAGAAAAATGCTGAGGGGACCCCAAAAACATGATTTTGGGCTTCGAATCAATCTACTTGCTCGGGACTGAATAATTTGATGCATGTTATCAAAATTACCTTAATGGGTGAATTTGGATATCACTTCCCTTTCCTTTGAAGGGAAGTAATAGGGTGAGAAATCCTATAAAATTCATGTACAAAATTGTATTAATAACTAGATAAACCCATAAAACTCCTGACCTCAGTGACAGATGTGGGCACTGGCTGATCAATAATATCTTGTATCTTAGAGGAATCTACTAAGATACACTCACCATATATGATGTGTCCCAAGTAATGAATCTCTATTTTAAAGAATCTACATTTTTCCAAATTCAAAAACCTCTTTTTCTCTCTCAAAACATATAGTACCTATTTCAAATGGTCCTCGTGTTCCACCTCGTAATGTGAATATATCAATATATAATCTAGGAACACTAAGAAAAATTAGTCAAGAAAGGTCTTGAATAATCCATTCATGAGGCTCATGAAGACAGTTGGGGTAGTGGTCAAACCAAAAGGGACAACTGTGAACTCATAATACCCATAATGTGCGCATAAAGTTGTCTTATGAATGTCTGCATCTGATATGCATAATAGATGATAGCTTGACTTGAGATCAATTTTGGAGAACACCCTTGTTCCCTGCATTTGATCAATCAATTCTTTAATTATAGAGATTGGATAACGGTTCTTTATCGTAACTTTGTTGAGATTCCTGAATTCTACACAAAGCATGAGAAAACCATCATTCTTGTTTACAAATATGACCAGCACTCCTCAAGGAGATACACTTAGGGGAATGAGACCCTTATCCAACAAATCCTCTAACTGTATCTTGAGCTCATAAATCTCTGGATTCATAATCCAATAGGGTTCCCTAGAAACTAGTGTGGATCCTAGAACTAAATTAATGGTGAAATCCACCTCTTAGCATGGTGGTAACCCTAGAAGCTTAGTTGGAAACAAATATGAATACTCCCTCAAAATTGCATGATCATCTAATGTTCAATGCTCTAGAGTTCTCTCTGATCAATCAGTGATGGTGATTGAAAATAATTGACAACCTTTACACATGATCTACTTAAGTTTCTTAGCTGAGATCATGCGCAAGGAGATAGGAATCTACATCCCTGAAATCACAATTACACTCCCAATATCATTTTGACACTCAATTACCTTATTCCTTCAATCCACCTTGGCCCAATGAGCCTCGAGCCAATCCATACCTAAAACAACCTGATAAGATCCTAAAGGAATAAATCAAAGGTCAATTATAGTGGAAAAGAATCCTAAATCAATTTCATGAATCTCCACATACGATTCCATAGTGAGTTTGGCCCTAAAGTCCAACTCAACCTGCCAACTATCTGACTACCTAGCCATAACTAGCCCACACTAGTCCACTACAGAAGGAGATATAAAATAATATGAAGTACTTGAATCAAAGATTATTGAGATAGAAATAGCCATGATAGTACCTATCATCTCAATAATTTTGGCCTAATGTCTGGCCTAGCGGTTTTCAATCACTGCACATACACGATGGGCATGCCATACATCTCCCACTTTCTTCTTGGATCTATGATCTCTTTACATATCCATGGCAGTAGGTTTGTGTAGACACATAAGAACATAGTGATCAGGGGACCCAAAAATAAACCATCCTCCTATACCCCTCTGAGATGGGGTCCCCCTTATACTCTAGTGAACTAATCCTTCTAGCCCAACCATAGTAGACTACTACGTGGGAGCTAGTTGTTCCTAATAAGTACCATTTCTCATATCCTTGGCTCCAAAAAAACCTCCTCTAGTACCACCTCTCTGTAAGCTCTGAGTCTATCTAGCCCTTTACTGTTGGTGGCCCTGATGTTTTTTCTGTTGTTGTGGGTGCTTTGGATCCCTCAATACTTCTATAGTAGGTCGTAATCCTTCTCTAAGGGGTGGTGATGTACCATGTGACGTCTGACTCTGAAAGGCCTACATCAGTTAGGTCCAAATATCATAGCAATATTTTTGTATCCACAACATATAACAAAATGTGCCAACATATAATCAAATCTGAATTGGAGCTACATGCCCAAATCACCATACATGTACATGAAGATAAAATAACATAACATAATATCCGTAATATATCAAATCCTTGTCAAATCATATCTATGAGTAAAGATCAACATATAACTGAGGCTATAAAATTTGGGCACTAAATAAGGGGCATAAATAAATGAACCACATTCTATATATACACATCAACATAAGGGGAACATTGCTCCTATTATTCACTCTACATTCCATTCTGCCTCATTCATAGCATATTGCATATCTTGGTTGCATTTACTCTTGTTTATGTATGCTCTTACTTGTTCACTTTATTACACATGAGAAATAGATGCCTTGTATGTCATTATATTTATCATACACACATGTGTGTTCACTTTCCTTTCTAGTTGTGATCAATGATTATATAGGTCCATTACATGCAACATGGATGCTTAGCACAATACCTATTTCCAATCCCATAGAGGCTCCAAGTCACAACCACTTTTATAAACTATAGGTATTATTGTTTTATTTCATACTTAGAACTTTATATTATCATCTTATACATTTTTTGACATTATTTTTATCTTTTTAACATGTTAGCGAGTGTTTCATGTGAAAGATTTGTTTTACAAGATTACTTGCTCCCCACGATTTTATGATGTATTGTTTTCCTTTGCTTGTCATTATTTGCATGCTTTGTCATATGTTGTATTTGTTCTCTAATTTCTTTTCACCTCTATGCCATTGATTTTCTTGTGACATCGTGAGTGGTGTCCCATGTTAATAATCCACTTTTTGTGCTCTACATTATTTGTTTCTTGTGTCATAGCTTACAAATTTTCTACATAGCTAAGATTTGATCTTTTACACAACTGTTTTTGGCTTGCACCAACACTTGTTTGCATCTACCTTGGTTTCTACCAAGCACATTCCCTTCCCCCCTCTAGGGCACATATTCAATGCATCATTTTTTCCTCCTTTAGGCTGCATACTCCTTCAACGATGTCGCATGCACCCGAAATGAGGGGCAATCATTTGGGGCGAATAAGTCACCCCATACGACATTATATACAGTATAGTAACAGTAAAACACGAGTTTCAGTTTCAGATAGGGATCAAATAATACTTAGGCCCTTAGTACAGTGGTCTTTCCTAGATGCTTGAAACTAGGGGCAATACAGTGGCCTTCCCTAAGTGCTAGTAATAAGGGGAATTTACATAGTTCTTCAACATGTCATAGAGGCCTTTGACAACGTAGAGAGTCCTTTATGATTTGGAATTTGTATTGTGTTTGTAAACACCATTTTCAGTGGTGTTCCATATTTTGGATAACAGTTAAAGGTTAGAGGATGACACCATAATTACCCTCTCTACACTAATTCTACCATGACATTAGATCATTGAAAAAATTAGACATAACAAACTGCTCTAAAAATTTGGGAAGTGGTTAAAGGTTGGAGAATGAAAGAAGACTTTCTTCCCTACACGTCTTATGCCATAGTGTGCGATTTCCTAGAAAACTTTCCCTTCATCGACATTTACAGTATCCTTTCTAGATTCTTTTTCCTCATCATGCATCAGGTGCACATGTTCCTTTTTCACATATTTTTCCTTACAAAATTTTTACATATTTTTATTATACATGCTTATTTGACTACTTTTCCAATTCTCTTTTCCAGCTCCATCCATATGGGAAGAGATAGTCAACATCATCAACATCACCAACAACGATCATACACACTAACATCAACAACATGTACATCATGACATCTACACATGTGCTTCCACCCTAGGTTTCTTTTCATCATCACTTTTTATATTTTTCTCATCCTTAACAATTAGGCTTCATATTTTTATTAGTCCATGCTTTGTCTAGTCCCTCAGCATGCTTTCTATATTGATCTGCATGGTTTTAATAGGTATGCATCTCTATCTACTTTATGTTACCAAGACATCCAATCACAAACATAAAGTAGGGAAAAATGTAGACAAGAAATCATGCACTTTGGGTAATTATCTAGTCTTGATCGCATAATACTATTCATATGATTCCTAAGTAAGAAAATTACTAATTAACCCATGTCTTTGGCCACCTTTCTTTACTTTCTATTCCTAATTTTAGTCTTTCACCCTTACTTACTCAGTCCTCCCTTTTTACTCTTCGACATTTTTCATCCTAGATACTAGTGCCTAAACAAGGGAAACAACAATAGGTGCCCTCATCCCCTCTAGGCACCCCTGTCCTCTTTCTACTTTACTCATACTATTTGGGTCCTTTCTATAAATTTAATCATCTTATAAATTTTTTAGTCAACCTTTTCAGGGTTAATTATGAAATACAAGCAAGGGAATCATATAAATATATAATTATGAATTCCAACCAAGCACTAAGCACTATCTATCGGTTACATCCATCAAGGCATCTAAGAACTCTATTGCATCAATCTTGATCCATCACAAGGGACACAATATCTAGTTTGTGCATCACACTTTGTAGGAGGTGAGTTAATTTTATTCCATGAACACATTTACTACATTCTACAGTTAGTTACTTGCTTGTCATTCCAAGTGCGACATGGATAAGAGAAACCTAGGGCACAATTATGCACACACACAACTACATTAGGTATGAGATATAGTAAAATGGTCAATTGTAAGTCCACCATTATGGAAGCTAAGGACAGTCTGACCCCTCATTCTGCATATTTCATTTTTTAATATATGATTTCTATTTGACGGTTTTGTAGGTCTATTATTTATTGCAAGTTTCCAAAATATCTCAGCAATCTTCGTATGAAATTGGAGTGACAAAATGAGACTTTCGGAGAAAACCTTGTGAAGTCTTTGAGGAGTTTTTCTGAGTATTTCTGGAGACCCAACTTCCCAAAAATCAGTTCTAGGAATCCACAACAACCCCTGTCTCTCTCCAAGAGCCCCAATCTAACCTATCTCCTTATATCTATATTTTTCTATGCTCAGGTATAAATACACGTGCTTCTTCTATTCTAGTCTTCAAAATCTTTTAAATTTTCATAACTCTAGAAATTAGCTAAGGATTCCTCATCCTATTTTTGTAATTAGGGTTTCCATTATTTATAGCTTAATTTATTATATCTATCTAAGCACTTCAATATTCATTTATTTATTGTAATGTCACATTCAGATTAGGCATCTAAATTACAATGTAGCCAAAATATTGTTATAAATTTCATCGGGAGGTTTGTGACGCCGTTACTTTTAATTAAACTATTGTCTTGTTTTACAATGTGACTCATCACTGATTTGCATAGGTTCTTGAGGATTTCATTGTAGCTCATCCATTGTGTTTTAAAATACCATTTCAATTCAAGCTCAATGTTTTATTTCTATGGTTCTTCTTTCCCATTTGATTGCTTTAAAAACTCATCAGTTGTTATTTTCATCTAGTTTGGATCATGTTCATGTGTTGTTATCTTGTTATGGTGCTCTGATCTACTAAATTCAAGCTCATGCTTTACAAATTTTGAAGTGATCTTAGCTTGATGTGCCTCTATCACAAGTTTTATATGGCTTTCTTGGAGTGAACTCCTTGCCTACTGGTGGCTTTAGCTCACTCAGTTTGACTTAGATTTGACAAGCTCAACATGGCTCAATGATGGGGAATCTACTCTTATTTATTTCATTTACTCGACTAGGTGGGTGATGGTTGATCATGGATTACATTGAGCCAACTTAGTTCTACTTCACGGAGAGTCACTCTAGTTTACATATGTTTTGTTTTGTTCCTCAACATGGGTTCATGTTGAATTTGGAGTTTGTTGGGCCACAGTTTTACATACTTTATTTGGGTATGTGTTTGACTCATCATGGCCTCTACCTTAACTCATTTATCAAGCTTTTATTTTGATATTTTCCTAAATCCATGTTCATCCTCTACGTTTTACATGTTTTGGGTCATCTTTGATCATCTATGTGGCTCTACCATGAGTAAATTGGTGTAGATTACTGATATCTTGTTTCATTAACTTAGTATCGTGAGTTAAATCCTCCCTGATAGTAATAAATTGGCCTTGCATTCAACCATGAGCTTTTTGTTTGTGCAAATAGATCCTTTGACAATGTAGATCACCAATATCACCATTCTTCTCTCCAGTGTTTTGATTTATCTTTCTATTACATTCTTCCATCAACGCGATGGCTTAATATCCGAGTTGGCTTGGGGTTTTTAGGTATATATCTTCTTAGCTCATTTTGGTCTTCATCTCTGTAGTGTGCATTCTTTAGATCACTCTAAGGGTTAATCTCGCCAGTTTTTCTTCTAGTTCATTATGCATCAAAATGTATGGCTTGTGAGATGGATGCCATTTTAGATATAATATTTGAACTCCTGAAGACTTACTTTAGAAAATATGAAATGCATACTTAATCGATATTTTGACGCATGTTACAAATATATAACCTGCATTTGGAGATTTTTCTTGGGAAATTAAATGAAATATATTTTATCTAAGCTAGCATTCTGAAAAATGAATGAAAACATGATAAATATTTATTTGATTTGTAATTCTATCTCATTATGTAAATTTGTACGTGAAATATTTTCATTTCAAGTTGAATGTATCACTCTTTATCCTCTGTAATACTTTATCCTTCATGCATAAATGTTCAAAGCTGAGAATATAATGAATTTAAGGATCCCTAAGCTCTTACATCTCATTCTTTTTTTCTTCCAAGTAAAAATGGTGGTGTAAATATAATTTCTGAAATGAGTATGGTGTACATTATTTTATAGCCATTTAACTATCTAATAAGGTGACGTAAACTTGAAATATTTCAATTTTTGTATGAAAAGTTATAATAGATCTAGGAGGTTTGAAATAAATATCTGTCACAGCAATGCTTGAAAGTTTTAAAAAAATAGAACTGAAAATGAATGGTTTCTAAATGATATCATTAAGACAAAAATGTAGATTCATAATGCATATCTGAAATTAAATTTCTCCTAGGTAAAAAAACATGCAATAAAACAAGACAATTGATTGGTTTAGTAGGCCACAAGTGGGCCCTGAATTGGATGATAATCGATTCTAAATTCTATTACTAGAAACTAATAAACAAAACTAAAAATTTTATTGAATTCCCACAAACATTACATCAAGGAACAAAGCAATATCCTTTCTGAATGATACTATCAATGAATGAATCCTATACCTATCTCTTCTTTATGTACATATCCTATTACCAGCACTAATATTTTATTTTTTATTCTCATTTACATGAAGACTTAAGAAGAAGAAGAGTACAAAAATGATTTTAAACAAACTAAGTGAAAGATCTTCAATAGAATAAGTGAAATATATTTAATAGAAGAGTAAGAGATTCAGAACATGTGACAGAACTCATAAAAGATGTTCAAATAACAAACACAAACAATGGTTCAGGTAATCAACCAATCCCTTCAATCACGTGTTAACTCAATCTATCAGTTCTTCACTAGTTTACAATGAATGACACGATCAAAGGTTAAGTTGTTTCCTAGTTCTACACATTCAAGGTGTAACTGATTTTTTAATGTCATGTACAGACTTTATTTCCATTCTTTATGCCTACCAAAACATCTTCATAATGCTATCTCTTTGATGTAAATAATTTCATTTCATTGCATATGGGTTGTTGTAGACAGGTTCTTTAGCTACATACAAGTTGCTGCATATTCCAAATTACTTACAAAAAAGAGTGGAATCAACACATATCATAATTCAAGAAACTTATTTGGATGATAATAATAAATATACACAAAATACCACAAATTAAAGATAACTAGATATAACTATATTAATTATTAATTATGCCACAAGTTTAAGGTTTTAATAACAATGTTCAGCAGTGTACTTGGAAATTACATGGACATACCTACAATTTCTTGATAAAATACAAAAGATGAGTTTTTTTATAAGGTAATTAACAAAACTTATCAACACAAAAGGAGTTTTTGGATTAACCTTGAACAAAAAATTTCAATGAAACAGGGTCTCAGCTACCATGTAATGTTGGGTCCCCTTTCTTCTTTACATTTCCAGTTTTATTTTTTTATTTTTTTTACTTTTTAGTTATATTTCACATCTTGTGTGGGGGACTTATATAAATTTATTTATGAAATATATATTCATTTTGTGAAATTATTTGTATGATTCTTCCTTTTCATTTTTTTTCAGTTCCATAACTTAAAATGAACATCTGCAAACTCAATACTTAGCACAACTGGGTATAATCATAAGGAACTAAAATTAATTTCTTGTACCTTTTCCAATTAATTGAAAGTAAAAATGAATGAGTGATCACCCATTGCAACTACAACTTTCCTCCTTGCACTTAAGAATTTTCCATTGTAAAATTTGAATCCTTGATACTCCATGATGTTGATTTATGACGCATGATGAATTTCCCATCTTTGTCAAGACCCTTCAATAGTATTAACTAGCTGATGCATGATCTTGATGTAGACAAAATTTAGAAGGGCCTCCTATGTGAAAAACGAACATCCTAGCTTCTTATTACCTATGTACTTTCCCAATTACCTATTGAGAATGAGTAACATAAAATGTTTTTGTACCCCTGCTTCATGGTGACCAAAAATGTTCAATAGGTGGACATGGATATAACACGAAAAGTAGACCACCAATTTGGGGTTGGTGAGAATAATTTAAATACCAAAGCTTATGAATTGAGAGAGAAGTGGTCAAGACCATCCTTAGTGGTGAATTAAAATATATATAAAAAAATTGTCATTAGAAGGTGCCAACATTTCTAAAACCCCATTAGAGGGAAATTGTCGATGTCATAAAGGATTGGTTATGAAATGTCCTAAATATAGATTATTTCATTCCACTATGTTGAATCTACAAACTATAGGCTCAAGGAGAAAGTAATAGAGATATTTTCCATCATAATTCCACATCAAGATCTAGCTTTTATCTAGTGTAATAAGCATAGTGTTATTGAGATTACATGCAACATGATTGACCACAAAAACATCATAAAAATAAAAATAAACATGTACTTGATTATGAAATAAATCTAAGATGGAGTTTCTCGCTTGGATTTTATTATTATGTCTTATTTTTTTGCTGACATCTTCACTAATCCCTTTTCTTTTCATCCTTACCTTGAGTTCTTCACATTCCTTGTAATGAACGAATATGTACTCGAGGGATTCTTGTTAATTCCTTCCTTGTTTTTTATAATTTTGTTTTATGTTTACCTTACAATGCCTAGTATTTGGGACCCAATTTCATTTTTTATCCTCCATAAACCTTTTTCTAAGAGACGGTCTTAGATTTTTGCTCACACTACCCAACTTAGGAACTAGTTTTAGTTTACTTTTTTGCTTGGTAGTTATTTAGTGTTTACACCATAAGCTTTTCATAGGGAGTTGGTTTTTTAAATATTGTTATAAAAAATATTTGTTTTCCTCAATAACATGGTTATAGCAGTCTGATGTTGTTCAAAACAATTATTTTTGAACGTTATTGTATAGAGCCTATTTAATAGGCATTCATGTATTGATGCAATAGGAGACTAAATAATAAATTTATGTAGTTTATTGTGCACAAATTATTTATGTGGTTTTCTAGTTACCAAAATAATTCCTTTGTAACTTTTGAATGATTATGGCCATCACCATTATCCTAAAATCATCTCAACTTTCCTTGTACTTACAATTTTAATATATAATTTTTTATTTATATATTTATATTCAAGTTTAATTACTACATTGTATTTTTAGTATTATTTTGACCTAATAATATTATTAAAACACATATTAATAACTATATTTTTACATAGGACATTGATTTTACCTATTATTAATTATAATTTATGTAGTATTAATATGTATTTCTAGTGAAGGGAAATACAAGTAGATAAAGTATTTCAAGTATATTATTAACAACTTTGGGATTATAATGAAAATAAAGTATTTCATATTCATATATGGTCTATGGAATAGTTTATAAATAATAATTTTTATGTGCACATGCACACACCCATACACCAACTCATGCTCTAAATTTATTTAAATTTCATTAATTTTCTAAATTTACAATGTCTACTTCTTACTCATGGTATGGACTATTTTCCTTACAATCCACTTATATAAATTCATAATAAAATTTAATATTATGAATGATTCTAAGAAAATTTAAATTACAATTTCTTATTATATATGATTTATATAAAGTTGTTCAGTGATTTTAATAGGTTTCATATTGTAAATGAGAATAGTCCAAAATTCATATCATAATTCCAAACTGAAATATATTTTTTATGTTGAAATATTTTATCAATAATTAGATTCTTTAAATTTTCGAATGTTTTATAAAATTCATATGTTAACTTTCTAAATGGTTAAAAAAATTATATTTAATACCATTTAGTGTTACTATACTTCCTTACTTGAAATTATATTGTCTCTACCAAAGTCACTAATTTTTTCCACTAACCGAAAAAAGTATGCCACTTGCAATATTTGCTATATTTTGTAAATTTTTGAATGTAATTTTACCTTGAATATTCTTCTACCTTTTATTCAAGAATATTCCATTTTTCGTTTTGTTAAAATTATAGTTTTGATAAACTTTTTACAAATTTTGTTGGTGTAAAACATAATATTGAAAATAAAAAGTGAAGGTACGGATTTCATGTTATCAATCTCCAAAACATAGGATACGGTAGTTACAAACCCACCTATTACTAGCTGTAACAATAAATATCTGTGATGGGATTATCTGTTGATGATGCAGGAGCATCAACAAGGACTTGCAAGCAAATAAATGAAGACATACGTGTATGAGACATTGGGAGAATTTCCTTGCAAAGTATAAAATTCCTAATGTTTTTATATATTTGTATTCATTAGGAAGTGTCATCTTCTAGAGTTGTTAACAACTATCCAAGGATTAGAATTACCTATTATAGTGTAATCAAGCATAGTGTTAGGGATGTTACTTTAATATTAGGAGGTTTGTTTTGATTCTCTTAGTTTTTAGTAGATTAGTTAAAAAATATCTCTTCACTGGTATGTGAAGAACCAACTTTAGAAATAGATTGTGTTTTAATACATGTTTTCTATGTGGGGAGGAATTGGACTCGATTAAGGATTTTTTTCTGACAGATATATGAATAAAATAAAAGAAGAGTCATCCTTAGCAAAGTCCCTGCTCATCTATGTTATTATTTTATATTGTATGGTAGCAATGGCATAATTATTAGTAGAAAAGGTGAGTTGTAGATGCCAGAAACTGAAGAGATTAATTAGATGTTTGGAATAAATATAGTGCTACTAACGCTTAGAATTACTGGTTTATAAATAAAATCATATTTGTGTTTATTTTGATATTCCTCTATTGTTATTTATCTATGAATTATATTAAAGATGGCTGAGATTATTGGTGGTATGAAATTCGGTATTTCTTAGGAAATAGATAAGTGTGTAACCCAATCCTAGTGTTGAAGAATTGAATTTCCTGGGAATTGATAAAAAGGTGGTGTTACAATTATTTGATTTCTAATTAAAACATAGTGTTGGAGTGATATAAAACCATAGAGATGGAAACACAAGAAGTCAAAAGATGGTTTTGATAACCATCAATTTGCAACCTCAAGCCGTAATTTTACTGGTAATTTAAAGAAACAATGTACAAATTTTGAGAGCATTGACTTAAGGTTTTAGGGAGAGTGTTTCATTTTTAGCACTGGATGACCAGCCAGGTAGATTTTGTCAAAGAATTTCATTATTAATGGTTGAATTTTAATTCGCTAAATTTGCAAAACAACGAAAATCCAATTAAAATCCGTCTAAATAATAGATCGTATCTTTATAATTAAAATTCGGGTTGTTAAGATATTTAATGGATTTTTATTCTTATACTTAAATATGCAAGTTTTCAAAATTTCAGAGAAACCCAAAAGATATTTTAAGAGAAATAAATTTTTCAAAATCACTGAAATTTGAGTGTTAGCAAGATTGTTGCTACACCATTTTTGGTATCAGAGCGTTGAAGATATTTGGAAAAGATTTAAATTGTTTGGAAAATTAGCGTTTTGTGCAAATTTGTAAAGATTTTCTGGAGATGGCTCCAGGTAGACAAGAGATGAAAAAGAGAGTGATTGAGAAGCAAAGTCAGTGTAAGCTCCAGCATGATGTGAATTCTATAAGAGAAGATATTGAAAGAATGATGTAGCATATGCAAGATAGTCTATTCTTCAGGTTATAGAGGTGGAATATTCACATCAATAAGTCTGTTAAATGGCTAGTAATAGAACTTTTTGAAAGAAGAAGGAGAACATTTTATTGGAGGGAAAATAATGAAAGAGAGAAAATGTTTTCAGGAGGAGAGAAACATGAGGAGTTTCCTAGAGAGAAACTAAAAAGAGGGTTGCAAGGAGTGCAATTAGGGAGAGATTCCAAAAGATGAGGCATCCATACAGACTACGGAGTCTCAAAAGTTTACTTTTAACTATTTCTTTGAGTGGGTATTTGAAGGTACAAAGGCCATAGAGGAAGAATACCAAGTTGAGGCACTTATACTTGGAGGTGAAGAAGCACCAAATTTTCAGTTTGTGTACATAATCTTGGAGCATATGCAATAAGAAATGGCAGCCTTGGAGAAATCCATACATGAAGTTAATGGAGACTTCTTGGAAGTACAAAAATGTCAAAATTCATAACCAAAGTTTGACGAATGTCAAGAATACATTGATGATCTCTTATTTCAAGAAGAGTTGATGACGATATAGAAATTATATGCAAGTAAAAATCAATATGTTTCATACAAGGAGGAAAACGATAACCAGCTGTAGAAAATTCAAGGTTTAGTAGAGGAATCATTTGGATCCTTGAGGAGTATAGAGGAGTCAATCTTCAACATTTACAAAGTTAAACAAGCCTATCAAGAGGCTAAGTGTGAATATGAGAGGAGAATGGTGATAAAACAGGTTGAGGTGGCACTAAATTCTTGTGATTTAATATTCAATGCTATTCTAAAACCCATAATTACAGGTGAATATGAAGAATGCAGGGAAGAAGTTCAGTGGGGATTCTTGGTGAGGAAGGATAAACAAGAACAAAGAAAGGAAACAAATTTTATGAAGAAACAATGAAATTACAGATGCAATATGGGAAAATAGAGGAAAGATAACCAAGGGAAACATGCAAGACAAGGTTGACAAGCAAATGGAACAAGGATGAATTGGAAGAAAATAAAGATGAAAAGTTTATACTCCATTTAAACAAGAGTTCAAATTTTTCCCACCAGCGGAATCTGAAGCAGGAGCATCAAAAAAGACCTGTAAGTGAATAAATGAAGACTTATGTGTATGAGAGATAGGGAGAATTTCCTTGCAAAATATAAAATTCCAAATTTTTTTATATATTTACTAGGAAGTTTCATCTTCTAGAGTTGTTAATAACTATCCATAAAAAGGAATTGTAACGACCCGAAAATTCACAAACACGAACAACACAGTAAAAGACAAGATTTTTTTTTTTGACTTGCTTGACACATAACATGGTGCAACATGTCGTCACCAAGGATACAACTAACTTTGTGAACAACTCGATATAAGGATGGCCATAAAAGCAGCACGGAAACGTCCACACCTATCAAGGACAATTTTTTTTTGACAGAACAACATAGAAGCCCAACCACATGACACTCTCATAGCTAGGGCAAGCCACAGTAAGAAATGATTGGAGGTTATTTATTTTGATAAGACACCCTGGATAAATTTAAAGGAAGAAGGTCAAATGAATTCACCCTTAAGACATCATTAGCTCTTACCGAGGTTTAATTGAAGCTTGAGGTTTTATATGTAATTATTAGCGCTCTTACTTAGGCTTCACCGAAAGAGCTTATCAAGAGGAAGCCACTTACTTTTAAATAGTCTTAGAGATAAATTGAGTGGTTTCAAAATTATCTTCTCTTACTTGTTAAATCTTATTAGAAACTAACCATTGTTTTCCTTTAAGCTTGTTTTAAGCGTTCACCAAAAGACTAGTGTTTACTAGTTCAGTGAGGGATAACACGTTATATAAAATCACTTTGCAAGGATAGTCTCACTCTTGATTACTTAAGGCATTGTTGTTTTCAAGGAGATCTAAACCACAACATATTTCTTTGAATAAAACTTTTAGGTAACTTCTGTAAAGAAAAACCACCCCATTAAAACTTACATATAACACATCAATACAGAGTCTCAGAAAGATTTAAGTTAACACTTAATTCTCAAGATCCAAGTTTTACAATGCTTATGCCAGTGAAAAGTTTGAATAACATTTCCCACAAAGATAAGTTATCAGTTTACCTATAGAAGGACAAGATAACATCTTCACGCAATTTCTGAATAACCCAAGGCAAGAGGTCTTCTAAATTCCTTTGCAATCACTATTACAAAATTTTACCTCACATTAGACATTTTTACAAGGAATTTCATAAATTGCACTGATGAAACCTTTACAACTCTTTTCTTTAATCTACTCGCACAATCCATCTGCACAAATACTAGCTGGGATCAGTTTGCGAGAACTGAGCATGTTAAGACTACCCATTACAACAGTAAGCTAACATTTTATAATATCATGAAAGTAAAATTCTAAACTCAAGAATGGATCAAATCACAAACCACTAATCAATATGTTTCACAAGATGACGATATTTATACCAGCCAACAAGGAGGAATCCCAATATTCAAGTGAGAGAGATATTCTAAAGACAAACAAGGTGAGACCTCATTGGTGAAGACAACCAGGCTGAGAGTATTGAGATTTCAGTCATGTAATCCTATGGATTACGTGATTGAAATCTAACACCCAAACATCATTCTAATATTACTAACCAAATGATAAAGATCAGTCAAATGGCTTAACATATTCAAAATTGCTTGTTAACAAGACTGCATTAACGCACATCCATGTTTTAGGAAGAATATAGGCCCCAACCATATATCAACACAAATCAGTCAAAGATTAAAGTTAACTTCACTCGACTGAATAAACCAACATACATATAATACTCACAACACAAACACTGAATCTGAAGATTCAAAATACCAAGTAATTCTCACCGAACCTAATTATTTTTCTTCAAGAAGTTAAATAAATTAGATTCTATCCAACTAAATTACATTCAACAACTATAGTTGGATTACACAAGCAAGGATCAAGAAGAAGTCTTTTCACCAAAGGTTTTTATTATCTTACATCACATAAACGGTAATAAACCCGTAATCCACCACTCGTATGATCGTTGTAAGAGTTAAGGACTTAGCTCACTAAAATATGTAACTGAGTCGATTCCTATCTTTTCCATTTTCATACAAGTCTAACCCAATTCGAAGAAAGGTAACCATTCTATTTTCATACATTCCTCAGTCAACACTTACTCAGAAATTCCTTACCTAAATTATTGAAGGTTTGCTAAGCTACAAAATGGATTTAATAGGAACCCATTTCATTCGATACATGGATTTAAACAAGCAAGGGATAGTTTGTTGAAAATATAAGTGGATCAACACAAGATCCTCTACCGTGACCTAACTCGAGTCACCAATCACAAGGTTAACAGTCAGCGAAGGAGGAATACAAAGCAAAATAATCTTCCTACGAACTATGCCTTCTCTTCCGTCTCTAAAACAACATATGAATAGCTTGGGCTTACCCATCTATTTCACGACTGACTACTCGACCTATCCTCATAGTCACTGTTATCACCGAATCACATCACCCTTGTGCATATACCTGAACTCACAGTGTGATTGGATAACATGGGTACTATCTCCAAGTTGTGGGACTTGCTACTTGAGATAGACCCCCAGAGAAAGCTGGTTCTTGCTCCTAAACTACCTGCCACAATCTACTCTAATGCAGGATAAGCTAACTATTCTAATCTAAATTTCCAAGGGACCAGGGAAAGAGAATACATAAAATGAAAGCCTACACTAAAGCTGTGATACACCAGAAAAGGAGGATGTGAGAGTAGTCTCCAAATGTGTGAAATACAGAGGCACAGGGCACACTAGAAAATGTGATGATAGTTCACCATAATCTAGCAGAATGCATTCAAAACAATATTCCAAGCATACACAATGATAATGAATCCCTACAAGAACATGATAAATAGACACAATATTGTTGTAGAAAGATAAAGGGTGCAAGAAGAATGCAAGAAAACACAGCAGGTGAAGATACATCCACAAACTTGTATTTTATTGCTTCCTGGTATGCACAGTTTAGTCTATTACAAGATAAGGGCCCGGATCACCATGCAAGGAGTCCACTACAAGGGCCTGCAACACACTGGATTCACAAAGCAATTTTGGCAGAGCTTTGCTACCCAAAAACTCTCTCTTTAACAATGAGCCCAACACTCCAATTTATAGAAAAAATGAGAAGGAGAAGAGAAGGGAAAATGGAAATCCCGAAATTTGTCCTTCAACCACCTGTAAGAGGCATTAAATTGAGTGAAATGATTGTATATTACTTACAAAAGGCTCCCCATACTGTCCCATGTGCTGCAGCAGAGAAAGAATGATGACCATGCCTCTTAATTGCACTCCGAGCTACCAAATAAAACACTGTTCTAAACCCGGCCACGTTTTCTTAAAAATCTTAATCAATTTCTAATCAATTCTGGAATTTCTTAATTTTTGTGCATCGCGCTCGGAACCATGATTCCAATGGTACAAATTTTGTGTGATTTCGTTGAGAAATACAAAAGTTATGGCCTTCTGAGTGCGGGCAGGTATTTTGGGCCTGGCAGGCGTTTTCTGTCATTTGACAGGAATGAGCATTAACTGAATGGAGCCGAATATATTTCTCTTTTTTGTGGTGTAGATGACGTCATGCTCGTTCTAGAAAGTCCAATTTTATGAAAATCGGAGCTCGGAGTCAAAAGTTATGGCCGTTTGAAGTTTCCGGACCAAACGTTGACTTTTCTCCTCTGTCTTCGGCCATTTCGGATTTTCACGCCCCATGCGTCCCTTTGTCCCAAATGCCCCAGTGCTGTGCGGGAAAATTTCTTCCGAACCGCTTGAAATGGGCTTCCATGTCCCTTTTCTGCCGGTGACACGTGGCATGATCTGATTGGCCTTCGGCTCCTTCGGCTATCCGTGTCCCACGCGTCTCTCTATCCCATTTAGCACAGTGCTGAAATTTCCCATTTCGGCCGAACCGGCCGGTTCGCGTACTTGCGGCCTAGATGTCCCATTTTCTTTCAGATTGTTTGGGACAAATTTTCTCGATTCACCCGGTTCGCATCCTTTTGTCCCGCGCGTCCCTGACTGAAAGTTCTCATTTCGGATGATCCGGCCGGTTCGCGTACTTCGCGTACCTTCGGCCCAACTGTTCTGGGCTGCCTTGACTCATTTCGGCCGATCCGGCCGGTTCGCGTACTAATTTCCCAGATGTCCCAGCCTACCTGTTTCAACAGTTAGTCAAATTTTTTTTCAACTTTTCGGCCAGTTCGGATTTCCGCGTCCCGCGCGTCCCTTTGTCCCGAATGTCCTAAATGCTGCGCAGACCACCTAGCGGCCTTTCGGCCAGTTCGTGCCCAGATGTCCCAACTATCCCAAGGACTGCCTGGACTAGGACTTAGCCATTTTTCGTGATTTTTTCTGGCCTGAACTTGTTTTTTATGCATTTTTTTACATTTTCTCAGAACTTGCTCTCTTCTACTTGGACAGGGGAGTTAGAAAAAATATGAGGGGACCCTAGAAAGATGACTTTTTGTCCGGACTCAATGTAATTGCTTGGCACTAAAGAATTTGATGCATGTTATCAAAATTACCTTGAGGGGTGAATTTTGGATAACAATTTTGGCAACTCAGCGGGATCATCTGCCTACCAGATGAAGAACGACCAGCTGCTTGTAGCAATCCATTGGGCATGGAGTCTGTTTGATAACCTCTTAGCTGATCTGAAATTTGAAAACCTGTGTCCTTGAGCCATTGAAACATTCGTTGAGCTAGTTTTCTCATGGCTGCAAATTCTTTTCCAGGAGCTTGATGAATTGCAAACATGCACATACTAGTAGCAATAGGACATGTGCACAAGCTGTTATCCAAAATTTACCCCCCAGGGTAAATTTGATAACATGCATCAGAATATTCAAGTCCCAGGCAAATTAATTGATTCAGAGTAAACATCATGTTTCTGAGGTTCTCTCAGATATTTTTCTAACTCCCCAGGCCAAAGAAGGAAGGAGCAAGGTCTGAGAAAATGCGAAAAATGGTTGCAGAAGGCAAGTAGGTTAATCCAGAAAAAATTGTGAAAATCGGCTAAGTCCTAGTCCTAGGAGCAATTGGGACATTTGGGACAAAAATACGCAAATCGGCCGAACCGGGCGAAATGAGTCAAGGCGGCCCAAAACATTCTGGGACGCGCGGGCCAAAAGTACGCGAACAGGCTGGATCGGCCGAAATGAGAACTTTTGTCCCGGAACAGTTGGGACAAAAAGGCGCGAACCGACCAAACCAGGCGAATTTGTCCCAGACGGTCCGAAAGCAAATGGGACATATGGGCTGTGAGTACGCGAACCGGACGGTTCGGCCGAAATGGGAAATTTCAGCACTGTGCCAAGTGGGACAAAGGGACATGCGGGATGCGAAAATTTGAAGCGGCAGAAGACAGAGGAGAAAAGTCAACATTTGACCCGTGGAACTTCAAACGGCCATAACTTTTGACTCCGAGCTCCGATTTTCACAAAATTGGACTTTCTGGAATGAGCACGACGTCCTCTACGCCACAAAAACTAGATTTATTATTTTTGATGAGGGTATATATATTTAAATAACAGAAATATATTCGGCTCCAGTCAGTTAATGCTCATTCCCGTCAAATGACAGAAAACGCTTACCAGGCCCAAAATAGCTGCCTGCACTCAGAAGGCCATAACTTTTGTATTTCTCAATGAAATCACACAAAATTGGTACCATTGGAATCGTGGTTCCGAGCCTAATGCACAGCAATCAAGAAATTCTAGTTTTGATCAGAAATTGATTGAGTTTTTTAAGGAAACGTGGCCGGGTTCAGAACAGTGTTTTATTTGGTAGATGGGAGTGCAATTAAGAGGCATGGTCATCATTCTTTCTATGCTGCAGCACATGGGACAATATGGGGAGCCTTTTGCAAGTAATGGACAACCTTTTCACTCAATTCAATGTCTCTTATAGGTGGTTGAAGGACAGATTTCAGGATTTCCATTTTCCCTTCTCTTTTCCTTCTCATTTTTCTATAAATTGGAGTGCTGGGCTCATTGTAAAGGAGAGACTTTTTGGGTAACAAAGCTCTGTCAAAATTGCTTTGTGAAGCCAGTGTGTTGCAGGCCCTTGTAGTGGACTCCTTGCATGGTGATCCAGGCCCTTATCTTGTAATAGATTGAACTATGCATATCATGAAGCAATAAAATACCAGTTTGTGGATATATCTTCCCCTGCTGTGCTTTCTTGCATTCTTCTTGCCCCTTTGATCCTTCTATGAGAATATTGTGTCTATCTATTATGTTCTTGCAGGAATTCATTATCATTGTGTATGCTTGGAATATTATTGTGAATGCATTTTGCTAGATTATGGTGAATTGTCATCACCTCTTCTAGTGTGCACTTTACCTCTGTATTGCACACATTTGGAGACTACTCTACCACCCACCTTTTCTGGTGTATCACCACTTTAGTGTAGGCTTTCATTTTATGCATTCTCTCTCCCTGGTCCCTTGAAAATTTAGATTAGAATAGTTAGCTTATCTTGCATTAGAGTAGATTGTGGCAGGTAGTTTAGGAGCAAGAACCAGCTTTCTTTGGAGGTCTGTCTCAAGTAACAAGTCCCACAACTTGGAGATAGTACCCATGTTATCCAATCACACTTTGAGTTCAAATACATACATAGGGGTGGTGTGATTCGGTGATAATACAAGCACTTAGGGAAATAAAAACTACTCTAACAGCAATACAATGCGCATAGGCACTTAGAGGAATGGAAATTCTAAATTAATATTTACAAGGGTGAAAATCTATCTTTCTAGTAGCAGCGTTTGAGATAGATCCCGTTGACTGGGATCTGCAATTCTTCACCATCCAACTTAGCCAGTTGGAAAGCATTACTGCCTTTGCATTCAATGATCATGTATGGGCCACTCCAGATGGCATCAAACTTCGAGTGCTTTCCTTGTTTTGCACGATCAGCATCCCACTTCAGTACCAAATCTCCAGTTTGCAATATCCTGGCCTTAGCTTTCTTTTCAAAACTCTTTTTGACCAATGCTTTATCCTTTTCTATGGTCTGCATTGCGTGCTCTCTTGTCTCTTCTAATTCCATCAGCTCTGCATACCTGATTTCCATAGGTTCGAACTCAGCCAGCTCCAACTGTTTCAGGAGTTCCAATGCTGGAAACTCAAGTGATATAGGTAGAACTGCTTCTTTCCCGTATACAAGCTTGTATGGAGAGCTTCTTGTAGATCTCTTGGGTGTGATCCTATCAACCCATAGGGCTGATTTGAGCTTTGCGTGCCAAGTTCTTTGGTTTTTATCCAGAGTCCTTCTGATGATTCTTAGTAGGTTCTTGTTCGTAGACTCGGCTTGGCCATTACCTTGAGGGTAATAGTTCGATGAATTGCTGAGATACACACAATTTTTTACAGCCCATTCAGTGATCTTTGTGCCAAGGAATGCCGATGCATTGTCTGATATGATAGTGGCAGGGGCACCAAACCTCGTGACTATCTCTTCATAGAAATCTAAGATATTAGATTCATTTACCTCCTTGAGTGCCATTGCTTCGGTCCACTTGGTGAAATAGTCTGTTGCTGTTAGTATCCACTTGTGGCCCTGACTTGAATTGGGATTGATAACCCCAATGAAGTCCAATCCCCATTGCATGAATGGATGATCCACTGAAATTGGACGAAGGGGCAGCGCTGCTAACCTCTCTTTCCCTGTGAAGAATGCACATCTCTTGCATTTCTTGACCCATGAGTAGCAATCATTGAACATAGTAGGCCAATAGTAACCAGCCTTCATGATTTTGAGAATTGTCACTCGCGGAGCAAAGTGGCCTCCTGCTTCCCCATCATGGAACTCGTGTAAGATCTTCTCAACTTGACTTGTTCCAATCCATCTCAATAGAATGCCATTGATGTCCCTTTTAAACAAAACTCCATCAACAAGCACATATGGAATGGTTTGTAATCGGAAGTATCTCCTCTTTGCTTTGCTCACTTCCGGAGGGCACAAGCCTATTTGGGGGTAATGCACAAGGTCTTGAGTCCAACATGGGACAGGTGCATCATCAGCTGGTTGTTCTTGATCGTTCTGTAGTAGCAAGACAACATCCTCTTCACTTTTTGGCTCGTCTGATTGTTTGGAAGTGAGTTACTCACACAAGCCTTTGCCATGAACTAGCTTGGTCACTTTGATTTCAATATCATATTCCATCACCCGAGTGATCCAACCTGCTCTCTTCTCATTTAAATCCTTATTTAGGACGAAGTCCTTGATGCCAGCATGAGACACTAGCAGTTGAATCTTATTTTTTGAGACCAAATGTCTGAACTTCTTCAAGCTCCTGATGACAGCAAGGACATGCTTTTCGATGAAAGAATACTTTATTTCGTAATCTTTCAAGGTTTGACTGAAGAATGCTATGGGCTGTTCTAAACCTTCTCTATTCAGCTATGTCAAGATAGCTGAGATTGTATCTGATCCTCCAAATTCATACAACATGAATTCCTTTGAGAAATCTAGGTTGATAAGAGTTGGAGCTTGTGATATTGCATGCTTGATGTTTTCAAAACTCTCTTTGCCTTCTACTGTCCATTTGAATGCCAGATTCTTCTTCAACATCATTGTTAGAGGCTTCACAAGAGTGGAAAAATTAGGCACAAATCTGCGGAAAAAGTTTATCCTTCCTAAGAAGCTTTGGAGAGATTTCTTGTGGTGTGGCAATGGAAGCGTTCGGATGGCTTCAACCCTTTCAAGATCAATTGTTAGCCCTTCCCTAGAGACAATGTGGCCCAACAGTTTGCCTTCGTGTGCCAAGAATACACACTTCTTTGGATTCAATGACACTCCAAACCTTCTACACCTCTGAAATACTTGTCTGAGGTGAAAGAGATGTTCTGCTGCATTCTTTGAGAAGACAGTGATATCATCTAGGTATACCAGCACTATCTTGTTGATTAAGCCTTTGAATGCCATATCCATAGCTCGCTAAAATGTCGCTCTGGCATTTGACATTCCAAATGGCATCTTCTTGTAAGCATATGTGCCCCATTTTGTAGTGAAGGCCGTCTTGAATTGATCTTCTTCTTTCACCAATATCTGATTATAGCCTAAATATCCATCTAGCAATGAAAACCTTTCTGAACCAGCTACAACCTACAATATTTGTTCCATTTATGGAAATGGATAATGATCTTTGAGTGATGCTCTATTTAGATCGCGGAAGTCCACACACAATCTTATTTCTCCATTTCTCTTTCTTACCGGCACCAAGTTTGCAACCCAACTTGAGTGTTTGATGGGAAAGATGATACTGGCCTCAATGAGCTTGCTTAACTCTTTTCTCATGAGAGGTTCAATATGAGTGTTTACTGGCCTTTGCTTTTACCTGACAGGCTTGGATTCCGGATCTAGCTCAATAGTATGTTGTGCCAAATTTGGATTGAAACCTCTTAAATCTTTGTAAGTCCAAGCAAAGACATCTGGGAACTCTTGACAAAGCTGAACAAAATCAGATTTTTCTTGTCAGGTACTTACTTTGCCAATTTGCAATGTCTTGCCTTCTTCTACTAAAATAGGCTCTAAATCTTCACCCTTTACTTGAATGTTTGCTTTCTCCTTCCGGAACTGATCATTTGGGTTGAAGATTGAATCTAAGGTTATGAGGCCTTTTCGCAGTTTGTTAGTCCTCAGCTGTACCACTTGGTCACCATACTACTGCTCCAGCTTGTCATGATTCCTGGTGGAGAACTCAGCTTCTTCTTGTAGGAAATTAACAATATGCTGATCATTCTCGAAGACTTGCCAACTTGTGTTGTTATCTGGAACAGCTGGTCTCACTACCACTTTGATATGAGGCTGAGTTTTCTCACTTTTGATGCTTTCTACAACATCAAACGCAGCCCCAATTGCTGCCAGTCTGTCAGCGGCTTCATTTTTTTTTCTTGGGATGGAAATGATGCTAAAAGCTTCAAAATCTTCAATGAGGTCCCATACCCGATTTTTTTAGTTCTTCAACAGATCATTTTTGGCATCGTTTCTTCCTTTGACTTGGTTTACAATCAGCTCACTATCACCAAATACTTGTAAATCCCTGATGCCTTTCTTCCTTGCCTAGTGCAGTCCATGAATTAAGGATTCATACTCAGCTGTGTTGTTTGAACAGGAAAACTGGAAACGGAAGGCTGAGTAATACCTTATACCTTGTAGTGAAATGAGCATAGCTCCTCCTCCTGCACCTTGTCTACTCCTTGACCCATCAAAGAACAATTCCCATAATTCATTCTTGTCTTCATGATCTGGCTTGGTGATGCTAGGAAGAGGTTGATTCTCTTCATGTAAACAATAGACTCCCAGCTCAGATTCTTCTATTTCTTGATAGGGATCAAAAGCATGCACCTTGTTTGCCCATTCATCAAGGGTCAAATCTGGGATGCTTCTAACCTTGGTGTTAGCTTCATCAGTGCTTGGATAATCTTCTTGATCAAACGCTGAAAAGTTGGTATTGATTTGGCTTGGAGTATAAGGCTCAATATGAAAGTTTGCAATAGGTTCAGATCAGATTGTGGCCTTGGTTCCATACCTTGTTCTGAACAACATGTGCGACCAATCCACCAAAAGATAGCCTCCAATCTTAGCAGTGAAGTCTCTTGCCAAGCACAATGAAAAGAGTGGTGGCAGGTCTATGACTGACACATCTTGTAACACTGTTACGTTAGGACATGCGTGCAGTGTGAGGCTCAAACCTTTGATTACTCCAACCGTTGTCACTGTTGTCCCATCTAATTGCACTACACCCTTGGAGATGACTTCATATTGGAGCCCTAACTGATCAGCTATTTGCTTGGGCATTACTGAACTACTGGCCCCATAATCGATCATGCAATTATGCACCAGCTTATCTCCTATGATCAATGAAACATAAAATGGAGGGGGCTTCAACATTTTACCTTGCTGTCCTCCATGATTTCCTTTAGGCTGGGTAGCATTTGTGAGTACCTCCTCTTACATCTGGACCTGTTGATTTGAAGCTGACCAGTCTTTCATGGCAGCTTGTAGCAAATCTCTTTGGCCTGGGATGGATAGTGATTCCCACATGGATATGTTTACATTTGTCTTCTTCATCTGATCAATGATACTGAATGGAGATGAAGTATCCCTCTGCTTTCCCTTGTCCTGCACGTTCATTCCTTGCAAATGAGCGGTAGCAACTGGCATCTGAGTTGGTTTAGGAGCTGGTATGGATGCTCCTTGCATGTTTGGATCTACAGTTTTCTTGCCAGCGGCTTGTGGAGTGGTAGAAGGTTGTGGATTACTCGAAGCCAATGGTTGTTCTTCACCCAAATTTCTCCTCTTTGACCTTATGTTGGCTGCAACACTTTGAGAGGGTATTCGATTCATACCACAGAAATCTTCAGCTTTCCAATTGACAAGAGTAGTTTCATTCAGAGATGTCCCTTGCTGAGGTGCTCCTTGTTGCTGATCTTCTTCGTGGCTGGACTCTTGTGACCCACCAATGGTTTGCACCATTAGAGCTTGATTTAATGCACCGTTAAAGCACATTGATTGGTTATGTGGCTGACTGCATGGGAAACACCAATCATATTCTTGGGCCATGTTATTTTGGACTGGCACCAAAGCTCTGGATGCAGATGCAACATTGGGGTTATAGGGCTGAAATGGTCTATTAGCAGGAAGCCTTGCTTGATTCTGATTTGCAGCTGGATTGGGTGGCCTATTTTGTTGGTATGGGGGCCTAGCCTAGTACTGCGCTTGAGGCTGATACGGTCTAGCACCCTGAGCTTGCTGTCTTTTGATAGTAACTAGCTCATTTCCCAAATTTTGTAATTGTTTCATGACCTCTTGGAGTTCGTTTGAAGCACTAGAGGATGAAGTAGAAGTTTCATTTGAACTTTGATTTCTAGGAGTGGGAATAGGAGCTAAGACATGCGCTTGACTAGTAATTGGGCTCTCTAAACTTGGATATAATGGCATTGGGGTCCTAGGAGCCAGTTTACCAGCTTGAATAAGACAGTTTTCAGCTCTAATGGCAATACTATAAGCAGCAGGTAAGGTTGTGCCTCCCATAGATTGAATTAACATAGAAATATCAGAATTCAAAGCTTTAAGATAGTATAGAAAAGCACCTTCTGCTGTTGGCCTGACTGGCACTGGAATCCTATCCCAAGACCTTTAAAATCTGAAGTTGAAGTCAGTCAGCTGCTCGTTGGGGGCTCTGTTGATAGTTGTCAATTGTTCTAGAAGAGACAAGTTGTCTCCCTTTTCTCCAAACTGTTCATGGAGAACTATGCATAACTGATTTCAATTTGTGATAGAACAAGCTTCAAGGCTCCTGAACCATTGCAATGCCTTCCCTTTGAACGATGATGCCAACAGTTTGACAGCCACATCCATTTCATTTATCTCATGGATTGCACAGACGTTAGCAATGTCTTTGACATGATCACCAGGAGTGGTATGATTTTCTCTAGTGAAAAATTGAATGTTCTTCAATGCTGTAATTGGAACTGGATTCTGTGCATTGAGGGTAAGTGGGCTGCTACCAGTGAAATTGACAAAGGGATTTAGTGGTTGCGCCATTCTGATTAGCCTGAGAACCCTTGTTGATGCGAGAAAAGGTCTACCAGGTGGAGGTGTAGACAAAGTTCTATTAGGTGGAGACGCAGATCTTTGAGCTCTTCTTCCCCTTCTTTCTCTGCCTGGAGATAGATGCAGATAAACAAACAATCCTTCCTCCCTAGTTCTTGACCTGGTCTGTATTCTTCTCATAAATTTTTTAGGCTTGGACTGCAGAAAGCAGCAGATTATGCCTCTTTTGGAGTCACCAGATGTGCGATTTTAAAGCTCCTTCAAAGCTGGAATTTACAACAAGTGCACAGCAATCTTGTTGCAATGAAAGTGAAGATCTCTAAGGTCCCACCGGGAGTACCAGAACTATTATCACCGAATCACAGCACCCCTGTGCATATACCTGAACTCACAGTGTGATTGGATAACATGGGTACTATCTCCAAGTTGTGGGACTTACTACTTGAGATAGACCTCCAGAGAAAGCTGGTTCTTGCTCCTAAACAACCTGCCACAATCTACTCTAATGCAGGATAAGCTAACTATTCTAATCTAAATTTCTAAGGGACCAGGGAAAGAGAATACATAAAATGAAAGCCTACACTAAAGCGGGGATACACTAGAAAAGGAGGATGTGAGAGTAGTCTCCAAATGTGTGAAATATAGAGGCAAAGTGCACACTAGAAGAGGTGATGACAGTTCACCATAATCTAGCAGAATGCATTCAAAACAATATTCCAAGCATACACAATGATAATGAATCCCTTCAAGAACATGATAAATAGACACAACAATATTCTTGTAGAAAGATAAAGGGGGCAAGAAGAATGCAAGAAAACACAGCAGGTGAAGATACATCCACAAACTTGTATTTTATTGCTTCCTGGTATGCACAGTTCAGTCTATTACAAGATAAGGGCCTGGATCACCATGCAAGGAGTCCACTACAAGGGCCTGTAACACACTGGCTTCACAAAGAAATTTTGGCAGAGCTTTGCTACCCAAAAACTCTCTCTTTTACAATGAGCCCAACACTCCAATTTATAGAAAAAATGAGAAGGAGAAGAGAAGGGAAAATAGAAATCCCGAAATCTGTCCTTCAACCACCTATAAGAGGCATTAAATTGAGAGAAATGATTGTATATTACTTGCAAAAGGCTCCCCATACTGTCCCATGTGCTGCAGCAGAGAAAGAATGATGACCATGCCTCTTAATTGTACTCCCAGCTACCAAATAAAACATTGTTCTGAACCTGGCCACGTTTTCTTAAAAATATCAATCAATTACTAATCAAATCTGGAATTTCTTGATTTCTGTGCATCGGGCTCGGAACCACGATTCTAATGATACCAATTTTGTGTGATTTCGTTGAGAAATACAAAAGTTATGGCCTTCTGAGTGCGAGCAGCTATTTTGGGCCTGGCAAGCGTTTTCTGTCATTTGACGGGAATGAGCATTAACTGACTAGAGCCGAATATATTTCTCTTATTTAAATATATCTACCCTCATCAAAAACAATAAAGTCCAATTTTGTGAAAATCGGAGCTCGGAGTCAAAAGTTATGGCCGTTTGAAGTTCCACGGGTCAAATGTTGACTTTTCTCCTCTGTCTTCCGCTGCTTCAGCTTTTCGCATCCCGCGCGTCCCTTTGTCCCAAATGTCCCAGTGCTACGCGGGACAATTTCTTCCAAACCACCCGAAATGGGCTTCCATGTCCCTTTTCTGTCGATGACACGTGGCGTGATCTGATTGGCCTTCGGTTCCTTCGGCTATCCGCGTCCCGCACGTCCCTCTATCCCATTTAGCACAGTGCTGAAATTTCCCATTTCGGCGGAACCAGCCGATTTGTGTACTTGCGGCCCAGATGTCCCATTTTCTTTCGAACTGTTTGGGACAAATTTTCCCGATTCGCCCGGTTCGGCCAGTTCGCGTCCTTTTGTCCTGCACGTCCCTGACTGAAAGTTCTCATTTAGGCTGATCCGACCGGTTCACGTACTTCGCGTACCTTCAGCCTAACTGTTCCGGGCTGCCTTGACTCATTTCGGCCGATCTGACCGGTTCGCATACTAATTGCCCAGATGTCCCAGACTGCCTGTTTCAAAAGTTAGTCAATTTTTTTCAACTTTTTGGCCAGTTCGGATTTCCGCGTCCCACGCATCCCTTTGTCCTGAATGTCCCAAATGCTGCGCAGACCACCTAGCAGCCTTTCAGCCGGTTCGCACCCAGATGTCCCAACTGTCCCAAGGACCGCCTGGACTAGGACTTAGCCATTTTTCGTGATTTTTTCTGGCCCGAACATGTTTTTTATGCATTTTTTTTACATTTTCTCAGAACTTGCTCTCTTCTACTTGGATAGGGGAGTTAGAAAAAATATGAGGGGACCCTAGAAACATGACTTTTTGTCCGGAATCAATATAATTTCTTGGGACTAAAGAATTTGATGCATGTTATCAAAATTACCTTGAGGGGTGAATTTTGGATAACAGTCACTCCAAAGAAAACATCTGCTACTACAGAGTTCGATTGAACTCTTTTATCTTATGATACAGTGACTCACGTCACAGGATATGTATTGAGTAGTCAATATTTCACTCACGTAGGCCCCTAAGAAAACCTCATGCTCACTATGCGAGGTCTACACACACATTCAGCCCAAGAAAAGATTTTACCAAGACAAAACAACACTTAGCCTAAAACTGGCCATGAGTCGAAAAATCTACAAATATCTACTAATGTTATTCATGGCTCAAGTTTAAATCTGCTACTGCTGGTTTAGAAAACGAACTCAACGGCCATTGTTCACTATTGTCTCTAAACGTCACCCGAATTGAAGAATTAAGCAGGAAACACCCACGTTAAAGATCTAACACCCACAGTATAAAACATCAACCATTATTTTGCTATCACATGGCAGTTACTCTTTTATTTCGAAAAGAAAAACGAGGCAGAAAGGAGTGTATACATGCTATCACAGTTGCTACTAGGGTAAGAAAAACAAACAACTCCCAACAGTCCTTCCTTTCCTTCAATTTGGGTCAATTCACAAGGAAAAGCAGGAGCCCATTCTAAATGCCATAACAGATTAAAAAAAACAAAAAGGACATTCAATTCATGACATAATAAAAGGGTAGCAGAAGATTGCAAGGGTAGGTTTAACATGCCTAGTTTAAAACGCCATCTCCATATGCATATGATTGTTTCGATGCCGCTACTTGCCCTTAACCCAAAGTGCTCTGTGAGCTCGTGCTAGCGCCACATTCACGCGGTGAAAAACAGCTACAAGGACAACCCCATGATTTGAAGCTCGAACACAAGACATAAGGATTACATCACGCTCCTAGCTCTGAAAGGCATCTACCATAATGATAAATAAACCTTTTTCTTCATGAGGTTTGAGGAAAACATCAAACTCTCGGTGCAAACATTACAGCTATAGCTTGTAAGGTGTGATAATTCCGACAAGAAACTTTATGCCTGCCAACCTGGTGACTCGTTGAAGAAGCTCATATAATGGTAATGCAAATTGTGTTTCATGAATATTCTGATATAAAACAGATCGGCCTCTATGAGGTTCTCTTCCATGAGTTACATCGTACAGCAAGTAAGATCTCAAAAGAGAATCTTTGTAAATAAATTTCATCAGGTCTGTTGGTAATACCCTCACTGTCACATAACCGATTTTGGAGATACAAACCCAGTGCAAGCTCTGAATCTGAAAAATATCTTGCTGCCTTCATCTCCCAAGACATTTTCTCCAACATTGCATAGATCTCCTGTGCCTGTGGGTGTGATCTGTCACCTTGAAGGAGAATCCCGAATTGAGGATGCAGTCGATACAGAACATATAACATCATAGTTGGGCGACCTGCTTGTTGGAGGCACCCACGAAGGCTTCTACTATACTGTAACGTGCCTACAGCCTGGCTGGAAACTGTGGCAGGTCACTGCTATGGAGCCCCGACAAGAACACGCCTCACTATATCAGTTCACCTTTCCTAGCAAGTTCAAGAGACAGGAATGTCCAAAGACAAGAACCGTCTTTTGCACTTCTTCATCGAGCTAGGAGCATGTTTGAGAAATTAGAGCTCAATAAAGACTCATCAGCTTCTCTAACACTGACCCAAGTTTGAATTTAGAAGCGTGAACAACATTTACTTCCCATTATTGAGATATACATGTCTTTAGTGTCTACCCAACTGTGATTCGAACTTCATGAAGATAATGTTGTCATTATGCAAGATTCTAGAGCTTTAGCATCTTTTTTAAGCTGTTATAGACTCAACTTTTACCTGGTTTCTTGAATAACTGATACAGACCTCTGTTCATCCGCCTCTATCACCACCTCTACGCTCACCCGCCTCTCTCTACAAGATATAACCTCCACTTATGCATCACCTGGACAGAAGCGTCTTTCCAAAATGGAAAGGCAAGACAACTCAACTTGTAGACACCAAATTTGTGTCTTACGACCCCTTGTGACCCGCATCTCATCTCGCAACTTAACTTCATCACCTAAACCTTACACAATTATTTATTAATTACCCTGTAATTGATAAATCCACATCACCTTACCTGCCACCCCTCGTTTTGCCACCCTCATCATGACCTAGCCCTAACCCTAAAATAACCTAATTAAGACTTATGGCTTGGTCCAGACTCACATCCATAACTAATGCCTCCTTACTCGCACCCAAAACCGACCTTCTAGCCACTTGACCAAGCCCACAACTGATCTCTCGAGAGAAAAGCAGGGAAGGTGGGTTATTTTACTAAAAATAGCCTACTTTTTCCTTACAGATGCCGGTTCCTACTCGACCGCCATCGGTTACGCAACCGCCATCGGTTTCCTGTAAATGGGCTCCCCAAACCAAAAGCAAGGGATCAGAATTTTATTTTTGGGATTAGGTCAAATTATTTTTGAATCAACAGAGATCATTGGGAGTGAAATAGAGAGTCCAGATCTTCACTTGACCAAGCAGAGACGAGTGGAAATACCAGAAGTGTTTACAGCAAAGGAGATCAGCTTGCATCTTCGTCAAAACCAGTAAATCACATCTTGCATGTCCTCTGTTATAACATTTCTTATGCCTTTTGAATTACAGTCCTCATAAATCCATCCCTGAATCCACTACCCAGCATGCATATTACCTCTAACTATCATTCATCTACCTCTCATCACCTTATTTCCTAATACCACCTATATACAGCCTTACAAACAACACAACTAACCCACAAAGCAACTAACCTACAGATCCTAGAACCCACCGGTATCGGTTATCAGTAACCGACATCGGTTATCAGTAACCGGCATCGGTTCCTCTGATCAAAACTAGAAAACCAGCCTTTCCCCTACCCAGTTCAACGAAGCAACTTAATTGATATTTTACAGTCTTTTGTGTTAATTCATATTAGCAGGGAAACTGACCACCTTCGAAAGGAAGTTTTATATTTCCTGGGCCCAAGGCAGTTTCCTCATTTATTGTCTAATCAAAATCTTGTGGTCTTGTGTTCTTATTTGCAGGTAGTCCTTCCAAGACAAAAAGGATTTCTTCGCAATCAGCCTGATCTTTATCTACGGTACGCGCACACCATCTTGACATTCTACAGGTATTCCTCCTAGCCCCTAACCTTTTCTGTTTCTAAAAGGAACGAATCATTCCGAGTGAAACATTTTGGCACGCCCGGTGGGACCCATCTTGGGTTTCTGTTTCTCTTGCTTATTTTCATTTTAGGAAGCATACTTGTTGTTGCTGCTTTTGTTATATATTTCGTAAAGAATTTGTCTTGCTTTCCTAGTTTTGCATTAGTGAAAGTCATCTCTCTTGCTTCATCGAACATAATTTTTGATTTGGGTTTAAAACACGTGCATTGCATTCCTGTTTGTTGTTTTTCAATTCTAGTGAACGTAGATTAAGTAACAGGTCATACACGTGGGGGTGATATCCATGGTATTGACAGGAAATTAATCTTACATTCACTGCACAACACATACCGAATCACTTCACAATTAACACAACAGCTCAAACATCCCCCCTTTTTTTTTTTCCGCGGTATTCCTCCACCTGATTGAGGTAACCTTATAAGCCAAAACAACTTGACATTTCCCCTAAGTCTCTTGTTTAGGATTCTCACATCATTCTACGTCTAAAGGCATAAGCCCACGATAATTAAAATTAACCCTAGGGTTAATCTCTGGATTTGTGTGTGCATCTTGCTTGTTTTTAGTTCTGTTTTCTTTCTCATACTCTGTCTTCTGTGATCAATAATTGGACACGTATACTAAACGTTGTTAAAAATCAAATTAGCAGCCTTTTATATCTTGTTAACCCAGACTTCTTACACCGACATTGGTTACCTGACCGGCGTCGGCTATAGTATAACCAACATCGGATACTAGACCGATATCGGTTACTATCTTCTACAACCCCTGACAAACCAGCAACCTGCCAATTTCACCATTCTAAGGTTGTTTCTGTTCCGGATAGATTGAAACCCTACTATGAACACCTGTCCATGGTTTTTATCACTCGAAAGAAAGCCGCCGCCATGGTTTCACATGCTTGCTCTGTTTCTTTACCTGAATCACCCCCTTCACATTCTGTGGGGAATCCTACAGACACCAGTGAGATCCCCCAAATTCCTGTAGGAGACAAGGACTTTGTCAAGTTTCTAGATGCTAATTCTAGCGTTGTACAATACTATTTGTCCCATACCCCTGACCGTACGCCTGATGGTCAGCTCCTTGTTGGTATGCCTATTAGTATAGCTGCTCATTTAGCTCCCACTCCGCCTGATAATACCACCTTGCTTCCTGCATCTCTAGCCCCGTCTCCCAATCCGACAGCTTCAGAGGTTCATATGACTCAGATTGGATTTTCTTTGGCTAATCTTGGACCCCACATATCATTACCACCGACTGCCCCTACCTCATCTCTCTTGCAGACTACTCCATTCATGACTTGCTCTCTACCACCTATCCACACGAGCTTTCCTTCTCAAGCTCCGCCTACCTTCTCATTCCCATACACGTATCCAGTAACCTCAACACCTTATATGGGACATCCCTATTCTTTCGCCTCAACATATTCATCCTCCATACCTTATCAACACTTAACTCCACCATTGTCCAGTGGAGGCCCTTGGCCCAATTTGCCTCCGTTTGCCACAACCACATCATCATCTCATCCAACCACAGATTTCATCAAACAAATGATGGACAAAATGCAAAATCTGGAGGCTTCTGTGTTGGGAAGTCGTAGCGCCTTGACATACGAGCAAGTTTGTCGGGAGCCCATTCACCCTTCTGTCCCCCTTCATTCATATCCTCCTCAATGGGAGTTGCCGAAATTTACTCGTTTTAATAGTAAAGAGGATCCTCAACAGCACTTGCGATCATTTAGACATGCTTGTTATTTGATTTCCCATGATGATGCCTTGCTACTCCGCACATTTCCCATGTCCTTATCAGGACCCGCCTTGGAGTGGTACAGTGCTTTAACCCAGCACTCAATCTTCTCTTTTAACCAACTAGCCCAATCTTTCTTGGATCACTTCTCCATTAACATTGCTAAGAAAGTATCCATCACCGACCTTTATGCCATCGGACAATTCGAAGATGAATCTATCACAGATTTCGTTGGATGATGGCGTGGCCTTATCAACCAACTTACATATGCCTTGCCTCAGGCTGAACTTATCGAACTTTTCACACGGGCATGTGCTAAGCACATTTCTCCTACTCTTCAAATTCAAACTTTCCGCACATTTGATGAGGCCTTTACCATGGCTCGGAAACTAGAAATTTGAACCTTATAAGAAGAGAAATTGCAGTTGCACAAAAAAAACCTCAATTTCCGAACTCCTGATTCTACCAATAAACCAAATACCACCACTCCTCACGTGTCCACTTCTTCTAAATCAAAAGGAGCTGTCCATGCGGTGATGGTTAAATCTCAAACACCGTCTAATACCCCACCAAAAACCACCTATAAGTACAAAGACGAGCCCATCAACTACACTCCCTTGGGAGAAACATATGGTGTGATATTGGAAAAATTGCTCAAAGCAGGAGCCATTACATTACCTCCTATTAAACCTCATTCCGGGTTTGATTCCACTCGCGCCATACCTTCCTGGTACAAAGAAAATGACTTCTGTAACTTCCACCGTGTGAAGGGACACAGTCATGAGAACTGCAAGATGTTGAAAAACATAGTGCAGGAATTGGTTGACGCAGGGGATATAACCCTCGATAATCCTAATGCCCCTGCCAACCGAAATTTGAAAATCTTCAACAAACCATTCCCGAATCACTCTTCCAACAGTAACACAAACCAGGATATCTTAGCCGAAGAGAGTGTTCATGAGATCCATGTAGTCTTTGATACCCAGCCCAAAGCCTCTATCGAGAAAAGTTTGAATCAAGCCTCTTCACTAACACAGGAGCCCGAACCTCCTTTACCACCATCGAACCAAAGCAAAATCATTCCTTTACCCATAAGGGAGTTAACTACCCAGACTCCTCTTCCCATCGATGAGTCTGCTTATACCACATCCCTACAAGACTGCGAATGGATGTTATCTAATCTATCTATTTCCCAGACTTCCCCTTCTACCACTCTTGTTGCACAAGAGGAAGGTACGCCACTCCTTTTGACATCCTTAGATGAGAAATCTCTTGCACCGACATCACCAAATTCTTTAACCATGACGGATCCTCTCGAACACACCCTCTTACCTATTAGTTCTTCATCGCCTAAATCTTTTCAACGACCGGTTGACCTCTTAACATCTATTGATACAGTACCTCATCTACTCACTGTATCACACCACAGTGGACTAGAATCACAACCCACCTTTCTTCCGTACCAAATTTACAATTCAAGCCTGAAGACTGTCATTCTCCAGAGGATAGAAAAATCCTATGGGAACATTTGAGTACGCCATATTCTACTCAAATGCAAATGACCGATCCTGAGAACTCCACCATATACCCGAAGTGTTTACATAAGCTTAAAATGCCCATGTTCTCACCTTCACCCCCCTCACCTGTACCAAATGCCTCGTCCACTTCTATTAACTTAGCGAAATCTTCCCCTACGCTTGGGACCTTACCCATACCCAATCTAACACACCGGCCTAAGCGACTAGATTTGTCCAAGAATAAAGCCGCCCTGCCACCTAAGAGACACACTCAACCCGTGCCTCTATCACAATCAAGACCATCATCGTCATACCTACCTTCCATATTAGGACCTCATCCTTCCACCTTGCACCAATATATCATACCTCCTACATTTTCTTCAAAACGATCTATGCCTTCTGCACCCATACAGGGATCAAAGGGTATATCAACATTATCACCCCATGTATCCTGTCCACCCATCAACCCTAAACAAACTCCATCATCAAAGGATTTATTTTCTGTCACTCCCCTTTCTCTGTGGTTGTTTCCCGCTACCATGTCATCTGTAGCCTCATCATCTAACCAGCCGAACGTAGCTCCTGCGCCAAAGAAACCACGTTTAGTGAAAAACACATATCAACACCCCTCAGTTAAACCACCACCCATACGAACTAACCACGCCCAAACATTACCAAAACCCGCACAATCAATACCCTCATCCTCTTCTGATTTTGACCCACTCAAAGGATCTTACGCCAAAATCCTTGCTATGTTAGTAGATAATGCGACCATTTCCCTACCCCCACTTAGACCTTATGACCCGTCTAAACCTTGACCTATAGGTTATGATGAGTCTAAAATCTGCGCTTATCACCGCACACCAGGACATGATGTGGAGGGATGCAAATCTTTAAAAACCATCCTTCGTCAGTCACCTCTCCCAGATAGAAAGGTTAAGAAAGACAACTTACGAAGGGAGAGACCTTTAGCTTCAATTCCCTCTCCTATACCATCTATCCCCGCCTCACCACGATCTATCATTATTACAACCCCACCTCTTGAAGACCATAATTTATCCCAACCATCTTCCTCATCTCAGGTTTACGAGATTAATATGATTAGTGTTGCTACTCGAGCGCAGAAAAACAATGAGAAAGCGAAAGAAAGCACACCTGTGTCCTCTCTTTCTCCGTCTAGCATCCTGATTGCACCACCACCCAAAGTGGTTATTCATGGACCCGCTTACCCCGTCTCTAATGGAGTTGCCCATCGAGCCATGATCAAACAGCTTCACCAATCACCCATCAAAATGACACTATATGATCTCATTCAGAATTCTGAATCTCATCGACAAGCTCTCGTTGAAATTCTTCTGGGGATCGAGGTCTTACCTAATGAAGCCCTACCTGTTGCCTCCATTCTAACATCCAATCACATTTCCTCTCTCACCAAACAACCCACCGCCCCAACCACTTCTGTCTCTGTACCACAAGCTGCTACAGTCAGTTTTTCTGAAGATGAAATTGTCGATTTTGGTACAGAAGATCTTGACCCTACCCTATTCATCTCAGCTTACGTCCGGGACATTCGTGTACGTCGTGTTATGATTGACGGGGGTGCTAGCATAAACATCATCTCTTCAAAATCTTTTCAACAAATGAATATCCCTTCTAGCTACATGTGTGCCAACCCCATCATGTTGCGGTCATTCAATGACGCTATTACCTCTACCTTAGGCACCGTGATCCTTAACATTCGGGTAGGACCACGTACTTTACCCGAACTCTTCTATGTCCTTGAGGGAGAGTTCCAATATAATATATTGCTGGGTCGTCCTTAGATCCGGGCCATGGGATGCGTTCCCTCAACCTTACATAGATGCATAAAATTTGAGTATGAGGGGAAGTCTTACACCATAAAAGCTGATCCTCCCCCCTTTAAAACCTGCAATATGTTATACCACCCAAATGATGTGCTGGTACCAATCAAGACACCCGTTCATTCAACCCAACCATCTTCTTCAACTATGCCTCAACCATGTACCTCAATCGCACCTACGCCTTCAACTAATGAAACCACTGTCGCAAAAACCACTTCCCTTCCCGCAGCTAACATCCCAATCGCAGACCCCTTAGTAGATGTTTTTCAGCGCCTTACGCTGGGGGAGTATTGCCTATATAACGTTAGTTCTTTCCATACCCCACAGGAGTATGGATAGGTACATGCCCATCCTAACTATGACCGTCGTGTGGGGGAAGTGATCTCCTATGGACCACCTCACTGCCGCACTAACTTAACGTATGGGGGTGTCGACGCATCTTCCATTTCCCCTGAGCCTCCTCTTGGTGTGGTTCCTTTCCAGTCTGATTTTCAATACCTTACCAATCGTCGCTTTGCCCTCACCTTCTTGACTCGCTGTGCTTGGAAAGGCTTTGGTTTTGGTCTTTATGAACAAGGCCGACATACGCTCATCCCCATCACCACACGCAAACATAATGATCGCAGTGGTCTCGGTTTTCCTGAAACACCTACATAGGAGACACCTCGTGTCATCTGTATTCTGGAAGAAGACGACATCACCCCTACCAAACCATCATCACCCACTTTGCCATCATCACCCACAGAATCTATAGACCCTGAATCTATCCCTCCTAACTTTTTTTTTTTCATAAATGCTATCTTCATAGGTCCTCTCACTTATCAACGCAATAATGAGGACCCATCTTCTCTTCCCCTTCTGTATCCAGACATGATCGAAGAGGATTCACCTTTGATTAATGTTGTTGAGTGTCAGGATGACGACTCCATCCTCACTTACCTTGGCGCGGATGATTCTTATATTCAACGAGCCTTACCATCTGAAACCCAAACCATGCTGAACGAATCTACAATAGAAATCAACATCCACATGGAGGAGGATCCTCACATTGTGAAGATCAGATAATCCCTTAACGCATCAGAACAAGTCACCTTTACTACTTTCCTCCGTGCTCACACCCAAGCTTTCGCTTGGTCCTACGCTGACATGCCAGGAATTGATCCTGACATTGCTGTCCATAACATTACACTGAAACGTGATTCCAAGCCAATTAAACAGAAATTGAGAAAAATGCATCCACGCATTGCCCTCTTGGTCAAAGAGGAGCTCCAACAACTTCTTTCTGTTTCCTTCATCTTACCTATTGACTATCCTCAATGGATTTCTAACATCGTACCTGTCACTAAAGCGACGGGGGGACTTTGGATATGCACGGATTTCTGGGATCTTAACCTCGCTTGCCCTAAGGATGACTTCCCCCTACCTAGTATTGATCAACTTGTTGATCTCACTGCGGGTCATGAAATGCTTTCTCTCATGGATGGCTTTTCAGGATACAACCAAATTTTGGTTGCCCCTGCCGATCAACACAAAACCGCCTTCATAACTCCTTGGGGAACCTTCTGTTACCGTGTAATGCCATTTGGCCTTAAGAATGCTGGTGCGACCTATCAGCGGGCTATGACCTACATTTTTCATGATATTATACACACTATCCTTGAAGATTACGTCGACAATCTTCTTGGCAAGTCTAAACATCACAGTGAACATCTCGATGTTTTAACCATTATTTTTGATCACCTGTTACAATATTCTGTCCATCTTCAACCAAAGAAATGTGTCTTTGGTGTCCTTTTGGGAAAGCTTCTTGGTTTTATCGTCTCTTTGCGTGGCATCGAGGTCGATCCATCTAAAGTCAAAGCTATCATAGAAATGCCCCCACCGACCAATCTCAAACAATTGCTTAGTTTACAAGGTAAGCTCCAATCTATCCGACATTTCATCTCCCAACTCTTGGATCGATGTCAACCTTTCCATCACCTCCTTAAGAAGGACATTGATTTTCAATGGAGTGAAGAGTGCCACCAAGCCTTTGAAGCTCTCAAAACTTATCTCTTGCAGCCACCCGTGCTTATCCCACCTCAAGACGATCGCCCTTTCTACCTTTACCTTTCCGCCACTAACCACGCTGTAGGGGCCATGCTTGCACATCGTGACTCTGAAAATAGAGAACAAGCCGTTTATTATATAAGTCGTACTTTGGTGGATTATGAGACTAGGTATACACATGTAGAAAATTTGTGCCTAGCCCTATCATTCGTGGCTACCAAGCTCCGACACTACCTTCTGAATCACAAAACTTTCGTCATCACCAACACAGACCCCATCCATTACATGTATGCCAAACCTCATCTAAACCAACGCATCGCCCAATGGCTCATGCTCCTCGCCGACCTCGACCTTGAGTTCATCCACCAGAAATCAGTCAAAGGACAAACCATCACAGACCAACTTGTAGAAGCCCCTTTACCTGGGGAACAATTTACCAATTTTATATTCCCCAACGAACTCATCACCACTCTTTCACTCGGGGAAGAGTCGTATCAAATGACCCTCTTCTTCGATGGATCTAAATGCCAACACGGTGGAGGAGCTGGCATTGTTCTCATTCCTCTTGACGCCGAGCCTATGCCTCTTTCATTCCGACTCGATTTCCCTTGCACTAATAATACAGCGGAATACGAGGCCCTTGTTCTGGGTCTCCAGGTTGCGCTGCACTTAGGTATCAAATCTATCAATATTTTTGGTGACTCTCAATTGGTAGTCAATCAAGTTATGGGCATCTACCAATGCAAAAATGAGGAACTTCAAAAATACAAACACTACGTGGATTCGCTTCTAGCCTTATTTACTCACTATTCTATCCAAACCATTCCACGCTCTACTAACAAATTTGCGGATACTATGGCATGCTTAGCCTCGCAAATTCCAGCCTCATCAACTTACTCTGACATTTTTGTCTTGGTCCAACAACTCTTTGCCCCATCTTATTTAGCCCCGGTTGTTTGTACGATAAATACTGTGTCTGCTAACTCGCAGGATACTTGGTATCACCAATTCCATGACTACCTTACAACCTCTGTTCTCCCTTCTGACCTTACTAGTACTGGTAAACGTGCTTTTCTTAAACATGTTTCTCGTTATGTAGTTATGGGGGGACTCCTTTATAAACGTGGCTTTGATGGCATCCTCCTTCGATGTCTCACCGGTGCGGAGATCACCCATACCATCCAACAAGTCCATGACGGTATTTGTGGTGGACATTTTAGTGGCCTTGCCATGGCCAAATGAATCCTTCACCTCAGTTATTATTGGCCTACTCTCAATAACGACTGCTACAAATATGTTAAGCGTTGTGTTATGTGTCAACAACATGCCAACCTTCAACATACTTCTAGCCACCCGCTCCAGGTCGCTCAAGATCTTTGGCCCTTCTCACAATGGGGTTTAGACCTTATTGGTGAGATTCACCTATCCTCTTCACAACGTCACCGATGGATTATCACAGCAACCGAATATTACACAAAATGGGTGGAGGCTATTCCACTCATTTCAACTAAGAAGGAAAAAATTGTCGAATTCATTAACCATCACATTATCTGTCATTTTGGTATTCCTCATCGCCTAATAACAGATAATGGTAAATCTTTTAAAAACAAGTTGTTACAAGACCTTTGTGACAACTTTGGTATCAAACTTAGTTTCTCATCGCCTTACTATCCGCAGGCCAATGGTCAGGCTGAATCTTCTAATAAAACCCTAACCAAAATCCTCATGAAAGTTGTCAATGAATCTGGAAGAAATTGGCACGATCACATTCCCTTTGCCCTTTGGGCTTATCGTACTAGCATTCGTACCTCTACTAATGCCACACATTTTTCTTTGGTATATGGTACCGAGGCTTTTTTGCCTCTTGAAATACAAATACCCTCCCTTAGAATATCTCTTCAGGATATTCTCACCAATGATGATTTCCGCCAAGAGCGGTTAGCCCAATTGGAGCTTCTTGACGAACGTCGTCTTACAGCTCTTGATCACCTTCAAATCTATCAAAAACGCATCAAACGTGCTTATGATAAGTGACTTCACGAGCGTACCTTTAAGGTTGGTGATATTGTCCTCAAAGAGAATCAACATGTCACCAAACTAGAAAAGAGCAAATGTGGAAAATTTGCTCCCAATTGGATTGGGCCTTACATAATCACTCACACCTATGGATCAGGCGCTTATCGTTTAGCTTCGCTTAATGGTAAGCCTGAGCCTGAACCCCTTAATGCCTTGCATCTTCGACCATTCTACTTTTGAATTTAGTGTTATATCACTTCTTATCTACCTTCCGCTCGTCCCTTGAGCTCACATACCACCACATGCACTTCGTTTCCTACACCTCATAATAAAAATAAAGCTCACATTGTTTGATTCTCACCTCACCTAAACGATGCCTTCCCCTTTTTAGTCTAGTCCATGACTTCAAATTTTTAAAATAAGCCGTATTCTTATGGGTTTTTCTTGAGTTAAACTTCCTACCAAACTAGATGCTTCACGCCAAAAGAACATCTAGCTATCTAAATTATATATAGACTGTTCCCTCGAAGGACAGCTATATGCCAAATTATTGCTGCTATTATATATAGACTGCTCCCCCGAAGGACAGCTATGCACTAAAATCATATCTGCTACTATAAATAGACTGCTCCCTCGAAGGACAGCTATACATAGTCAGCCTTTATCAGAAGCTTCTCGCATTGATTAGCTTCATGAAGACCTCAAGAATAGCACAATCAATATCCCTTTTAGACTTCCCACATCGATCAGTCTATATTCAGTAAAATAAAAGCCTCATTCAAAAAGAACTTTTTGGGTCATGGACTTGTCTATTTAGGGTAGGTTCTCTTTCATCAGAACACTCACTTTGTAATAAATTCTCTGTACCTCAGCTATATCATCCACCTCACCTCACCATTTGTTTCAACTCAAGGGACGTAACGTACACCCGATATATTGTGATCATACTACTCTTTTCACCTATGGACTTCTCATCTATGCATGGTAGCTAGGGCTTCAAGCTCGTTCTACGTTTGGTGGTTTTTTTAGCTCTTTTCACCTACGGAGCACTCTTTCTGCTTTGCCTTGCATCTAGGATTGTGTGTTGATCTTAATCAGGACATGGTTCCCTACCACTTGGGTAGGCTAACTTTCACTTCCCTTATACCTTTTACAACATCACCAATTCATTTTCGACACCAACAACCTTACCTTACCAATATTAATATCAATATTCTTACCAATCAACCAATTGCCTAAACCGTACCAAATTGCCTGAATTCGCCTCTCCCTGATCCTAAGGGAGAACTACATCGGTCTGAGGCCCCTCCTTGCTTTGTGCAATGGGCTATGTAGGCAGAACTTCGGAGACATGGGGTCTCCCAAGGTTAGCTCGACCATCCCCTACCATAACCTATCATGTGTAGTAAATATAAATATTTTTGTGTATTTTTATTTAATCACATTCCTCTTTATCCTTTTTCAAAACACAAAAAGTCAAAACGAAAACATTCTTATTATTATAACTCAAATCAACATACATATTCAGTTTTATTTAGATGTTAAACAAATACATCTTCTCTATCATAGACACGCAAGTCGGTACTCTTATTTATTCTTATACCTTGCTAACATTTATTTAGACCCTCACGCCTCATCCCGAACTAGGTGATGATCGTGATTGTCAACCCCTCTCGCCAGGCCTCTCTGTCCTCAATGGTACCACGGCTATTGGTACCACCCACTGATCTACCAATCTCTCCTGTAACATATGAATACGCCCTCTCGCATGGAGGACTCCAGCCTCTAGTCTCTCCGCCCGTGACTCCGCAACCACTAACGATCCTCTTGTCTCATTCACCTGCGTTTGGAGCTGCTGAACCAAACACTGCAGACGATCCCTCTCTGCTGTAATCACCGCTATGTCAGGATGATCACTTACACCTCGCAGTTCTACTACCCACCATAATCTATAGGCCTCTGTCGTTCCTGCATCCATTACCCTGCGATCGGCTGCTACCTCTTTAGGCCCTTCTTGAGGTGTTGGCTAGGGAGGTGAGAATACTGCCTCTGCATCGATCCTCATATAGGGTCTATAAGCCTGGGGTATATCCTACACAAATCCAAATTATCGCCGCACGTGATCTAGAGGAATCCTCTCATACTCACCTGGCCTGTGCCCTACAATCCACCTCAATCGCTCTACACCCCTCAACTCCTCAGCTATATTCTCTGTTACCATATAGTTTCCGTAAGGCCACCAACAGATATCTGCAATCGTCACTCTCTCCCATACCTACCTATAATACTCAAAGTCATCCGTCACGGCCTGGGATCTTACCTCCTATTCTGTCTGGACCCATCATCTGAATCCCAACCTCTGTACTCTGGTTTCTCCTGACTGGATGGATCGGCCTACTGGTCACACACAAACAATGTGCTCATAGGCCCAACAGTGTAATAAGTATGAACAATCCAGTGTCATTCTGTGATTTCACCTACAAGCCCATAAACCCCTGTATAGCTCTGCCAAATATACAGGTGCCCATGCAAACGTCACATTCCTTTCTATCATCTCCCAAATAACACACATCAATGCCTTTGGAAATCTTCTCCCTTCTGCCCTCGGTAACGCGTAATACCCTACCGCTATCATTAATATCACTGCTAACCTTGTCTCCTCAGGGTTTGCTGCATACATTATCCCATACGTAAATGACAAACCTCGCTGTGTTAAATCTCGTGCGTATGGACCAAATACTGCTGTTATCGCGCCCCGTGCCATGCTAGGCAATGCCTGATATACTAGTTTTCCTATAATAGGGAGTCTCAAAATACGGAACACATCTTCCAATGTTACTGTCATTTCCCCTATTGGCAGATAGAAGGTATTTGTCTCAAGATTCCATCTCTCAATCAACGCCTGTAACATAGCATGGTTACCTGTGATTCGTGAATAATAGCAAATTCCACTTAACCCCAAACGATTTATCAATGTCCATTCAGCTGGCATTATATCCGCTCGGATTCGTGACAACAGCGCTGGTACACTATCATTCATCCTCAACCCTACCTCTACCTACATACATCCAAATAACAAAAAAACATTTAATTCCTCCAATCCCCCTGGGTTTTTTCTCAAATTCTGGAAATTCCTACAGAAATTGGTATCATTTAGAGCTAACCGGTACCGGTTGAGTAACTGATACCGGTTATCCCTAACTGATATCGGTCCCTGTTACTTTCATACACCTTGCCTAAATAACCACCTATGACAATAATTTGAGTGTTTATTCCTTTCTATACCTACAAACATACCTGAAACCCCTGATCACCTACCCCGTAACACTTACAACCCTTGCTATCATGTTTTATTTTTTCATATCTACCCACTTAATCTCTTATTCATAACACATGCAAAAATCAAATCACAACCAAAAAGTTTACCTCTTGGGTTGTAGTAGCTTGAGGTGGCCCTTGTCTTCCCTCTTGTCCCTGCCTACTGGATGTTTCTCCTCGTTCTGCCATTATCACCACCTTTTTCAACCCTGCCTTTCTGTCTTCTAAATCTTAGATTACAATCACTTTCCCCGTCTCTTTACTCCTAATCACTCAACTCTCTCATGCAATTACATGTCTCAGTCATCAAAAAGTGTCGTGTTCGTGTATTTAACTCTTACATGGCTCTAAAAATAAGAACTTAAGTTGCCACCCTAGCTTTTTTATTTTTAGAAAAGCTCATACCTAAATAACCGGTATCGGTTATGTAACCGATATCGGTCTAACTATCTACCGACGTCGGTTACGCTAACCGATATCGGTTATAGACCTATATTTTTACAACATGGTTCTTTTTCTTCATTTTTTACCTAATTTTTTGTCACGCCCGCCCTTTTTCCTGCATAACAACACCATTATCCATATTTCTCCATCTACCACACATATCATTACAATGTCCATAACATCATCTATTTTACAAAACCAAACAAACCATCAACTAAGTCACATCTACACAAAACCAAAAACTCATCATTTGGATCCAACTCATCAGATACATATATAAAAATGTCATAAAACCAGCCCAAAACATGCAACATTTCATCATATAACACATCATCCATTTATCAACATGTCAATTAAACTCATCATATATTCTATACCACAAAACCATTGACGAAATACTTTAAAAACATTTTCAACACTGCATATGGATCAAAACATCATCTATATATATATATATATATATATATATATATATACAAGTTTTTAAATATACACTGTGCCCTACATCGGGGCCTCTGTGACCTCATCATACAACTAAACCGGCACACAGGCCGCAATAACTATCCAAAATCTCGACTCGGCTCACAGGCCGGTCCCTCAAAAATATCAAAAAGATACTCGGCTCGTAGGCCGGTATCAAATATACAACCCGTACTCGACTCGCAGGCCGGTATATAATGAATAAATGAATCCATACATGAATAAATGACGGCACACAGGCCTCTATCAACACAACTGGTTCGTAGACCGGTGCCCATGTCCAATATACAAAATACAAAAATTATGTGGGGATCCCTTAGCTCTCCTCACCACCCTCAGCACTTCTCCCTGCTGGTCCCTGCGGTGCCTCTCACCTCTTGCCTGTAACAGACACGCCGACTGTGGTTGCACCTCCATGCGATCTCTGACTATGCGAGGTCTCCGCTCGGTGTGCCGCGTATGGCTGATACTCAGCTCCGGTACTATCAAGAACATCTTGATAGTACCGGGCCTCCACTCTCACCTCCATGTATCTATCCCGTGCCACCGTCGGTACTGGGGCTGGTCCCCGGACTCCTACTCCCAGTACCCCCTATGCTTGTGCTGGTGGTACCTGTGGCTGTGCTGCTACTGGCAGTGGTATCTATACCTGTGCCTGGGGCTGTGGCTGTGCTTACTGCTGGTATTACTACCTGTGCTTGTACCTGCACCTGTGGCTGTGCTGCTGGTGGTGGTGCTGCCTATGCCTATGCCTGAGCCTGGGCTAGTTACCCCTGTAAGACCCCTATCTGTGCTTGCGTAGCAACAAGCTGCCCCTGTAATAACTACAATTAGCCCCTGAGCTGATCTCTCTCTACCGCCATCACTGCCAAGTTTCGCTGTGCGGGCTGTGCTACCCTCGCCACTCTTTGACCAGCCCACTAAACCCTGTATGCTCCCGTGTACCCCAGCATCATCTATGCCATCATCTGCTGGCCTCTCTGTAACCCAATCTGGATCCAAGGGCTGTGGTGCAGGCAGTGGGGCCTCTACATCATCCCTCCTGTACTGAGGGAAGGGAGGTGGCTCGTCCTGTCGCAGCCCACATCTACCTGCGTACCCTCTCTAGGGGTATCCTCTCGTACTCTCCCGGCCTCCGTCCTGCTATCTAGAAAGTGTACTGGATTCCAGCGTAACTATACTCAGCCTCCTCTGTGTGGGTGATGACCTCTGTAAGGTCTCCATATGATGTCTACCACTGTCAGGACCTCTAATAAATGTCTATAATATGCCACATCTCGCCCTACAATAACTGCTCGTGGCTGCCCCACGACCCCCAACCACCTCTGAAAGCCATATCTGTATATGACCTGTGGCCCTGGCTGCTGGGGTAACCCTACTGGCCTGATGCATATGATGTGCTCATATGCCCAACAATGCAGCAAAAATGTCGAACAGATACCGAATCGCCTCATCCGGCGATAACCCCAGAGCTCTCTGTATAGCTGCACCAGATACACTGGTGCCCACGCATAGCAAGTATGCTCCTCAATCATCTCAAGCAACACCCCCATCAACGCCCATGGAAAGCGGCCTCCCTCTGAGTCCGGGAGGGCGAAGCAGGTGATCCCAATCATCATCAGCACAGCCAGCCGTGTCTCGTGTCGATGCGCACGGTACATGTCACCATACCCAATGCTCGCGCTGTGATAGGTAAGTAGCGCGGCTGCATCTCTGAAAAACCTGTAATATGCTGTCCATGGCAGTCTCTGAATCTACCTGGAAGACTGCCTCTCCCTCGATAGGTAGTCGAAGGATGCGATACACATCCTCCAACGTGATAGTCATCTCCCCAGTCGGGAGATGGAACACATTGGTCGCCGGATCCCATCTCTCGATGAGGGCGACCATCAGGATGTGATCTCTCTCTATCGCTCTGTACCTCTGGACTCCACCGAGTCCCACCTCGCGCATGATCACCCAGTGAGCTGCGGACACATGTGGTCTCATCCGCACCAACAGCGGGGGCATCCTATCCCACATCGTCAACTGCTGACGTGCCTGCAAAACCAACCCACATCCTTAGACCTACTCTTTATCACAACATCTACTTTACCCTCTAAACCCCCTTTTATCCCCCCGACCACACCCCAACTCTCTACCACCCCCCTCTAGCAACCTACCTTCAACCACCCAACCCAAAACCCACCTAACCCCAACCCATACAAATCCCATACCTACCCACAACCCCACCCCACCCAACATCCAAACCCACCCAAAGCCCAAAATCTACACCTAATCCAAACCCTAACCCAAACCCCACTCAACACAACCCACCCCACCCAACATCCAAACCCACCCAAAGCCCAAAATCTACCCAAACCCAACCCACACCCCACCCCACACTCAACCAAACCCACCCAAACCCAAAAACCCAACCCAACCCAACCAAACTCCACCCCAACCAACACCCCACCCCACCCAACACCCACCCCACCCCACCCAACCCAACCCATACCCATACAAACCCAAACCGACGTCGGCCAACATACGACCGACGCCGGTCCAGCCCAACACACCCTGTCCACACAATTTCCGACCGATGCCGGTCGCTTAGCAACCGACATCGGTCGCTGTAATTGCGGGAGCCGAACCCCCGCGCGGCCCCCCGCCCATATTTTTCCATTTTTATACTTATCTACCCACCCAAACACCATAAAAACCTACCCACCCAGCCGACTTGCCCTATTTTACCCCTCTATCCTCTTCGTTTTTCAAATTACGTCAATTTACTCATTATTTCCTAAAAAATGTAAATTCCTACCCAAACCCCCAATTTCGCTTAATACCATTCAAATGCACAAAATAAAAAGTTCCGAGCCTACCCGTACGACGACACGTCATCGTGGTGGGATGGGTGGTGGTGGTCTAGCTGGTCCAGCCCCTCCTGCTCCTCCTGCCTGTGCCATGGCTCCAATTCTACTCTGCTGGGTCCCCGGCCAATCAACTGCTGCCTCCTCCTCACTCGGGCCCGCAAACAACTCACTCCTCCAGCAAAATAGCTCCACCTCACTCAATAAACCTCCAATCTCAACTCTCCATGTCAGACAAGTCAATTTGGTTTTCAAAATAACAAAGTGACAATGACAAGCTGTATTTTTCTTTTTATAGGTTTTTCGCCCTTAACCAATATCGGTTTCATTTTTGCCCTAATGAACCGGTATCGGTCCCTTAACCGATATCGGTCATGTAGAATCGACATCGGTTTTTCTGCCAACTTTCCCCCAAATTTTTTGCCCTTATTTACCATTTGCCCCTTTTTTAACCACATATCGCCTATATCCACCTTTGCTGAACACCATTTGTTTGGCCCGACCCAAGGCCTCGCCCTACCTATTTGGCCCGACCCAATTAACCTACCTATTTGGCCCGACCCAAGGCCTCAACCTACCTATTTGGCCCGACCCAAGGCCTCGCCCTACCCATTTGGCCCAACCCAAGGCCTCAACCTACCTACCTATTTGGCCCGACCCAAGGCCTCGACCCAAGGCCTTAACCCCATTCGGCCCGACCCAAGGCCTCGCCCTACCCATTTGGCCCGACCCAAGGCCTCAACCTACCCATTTGGCCCGACCCAAGGCCTCAACCTACCCTATTTGGCCCGACCCAAGGCCTCAACCTACCCATTTGGCCCGACCCAAGGCCTCAACCTACCCATTTGGCCTGACCCAAGGCCTCGCCCTACCCATTTGGCCCGACCCAAGGCCTACCCTACTTATTTGGCCCGACCCAAGGCCTCAACCTACCTATTTGGCCCGACCCAAGGCCTCAACCTACCCATTTGGCCCCGACCCAAGGCCTCAACCTACCCATTTGGCCCGACCCAAGGCCTCACCCTAAGGCCCAATCCATTTGGCCCGACCCAAGGCCTCACCCTAACCATCCGGCCCGACCCAAGGCTGTAACCTAGCAACTTGGCCCGACCCACGGCCGTATCACTTCAATACCATACCCACAATCAACGTTTTATTTTATCCATCCATCCTGTACCTTTTGTTCAATCGAGCTCACCTGTTCGTGTTTTAGCATGATTAGGGTCCTTGACTTGATCTGTCGACCAACTTTGCCTAGACCTAGACCGTGACGTTTATCTCAACCAAACCAACCATTTGGTACTGCCGAACACGCCTAAACGTTCCTGTACCTTACCTGTTATATACCCTGGAGCTACTTCCTATGCCTTGGATACCAGGATTATATCACCCTTGTTTGGATAAACTATCGACCTTTGCCTATGCACTGCTGGTTTGCTCGTCAAATCATGTACCCTAGTCGTACTATTGCATTTTACCATGCGTCTGCTTCCTTGGACCTACCCCACCATCTTACCATCCCCTCTACCCCATTTACCCTTTATCAACCCTATCCCTGATTTCCCGTTCGCTCAATCTGTGCTAGATTTGAGGGGGATTACCTATATCCTTAACAGGAGAAACCACTTCATATTATTGTCCGCCGCAGCTTTACAACACAAGCTACACGACAATAAGGGGCTAATGTAGACACCAAATTTGTGTCTTACGACCCCTTGTGACCCGCATCTCATCTCGCAACTTAACCTCATCACCTAAACCTTACACAATTATTTATTAATTACCTTGTAATTGATAAATCCACATCACCTTACCTACCACCTCATTTTGCCACCTCATCATGACCTAGCCCTAACCCTAAACTAACCTAATTAAGACTTATGACTTGGTCTAGACTCACATCCATAACTAATGCCTCCTTACTCGCACCCAAAACCGACCTTCTAGCCACTTGACCAAGCCCGCAACTGATCTCTCGGGAGAAAAGCAGGGAAGGTGGGTTATTTTACTAAAAATAGCCTACTTTTTCCTTACCGATGCCGGTTCCTACTCGACCGCCATCGGTTACGCAACCGCCATCGGTTCCCTGTAAATGGGCTCCCCAAACCAAAAACAAAGGATCGGAATTTCATTTTTGGGATCAAAGGTCGAAGGATTTTTGAATCAACAGAGATCATTGGGAGCGAAAAACAGAGTCCAGATCTTCACTTGACCGAAGCAGAGACGAGTGGAAGAAACCAGAAGTGTTTACAGCAAAGGAGATCAACTTGCATCTTTGTCAAAACCAGTAAGTCACATCTTGCATGTCCTCTGTTATAACATTTCTTATGCTCTTTTGAATCACAGTCCTCCTAAATCCATTCTCTGGATCCACTACCCAACGTGCATATTACCTCTAACTATCATTCATCTACCTCTCATCACCTTATTTCCTAATACCACCTATATACAGCCTTACAAACAACACAACTACCCCACAAAGCAACTAACCTACAGATCCTAGAACCCACCGGTATCGGTTATCAGTAACCGGCATCGGTTATCAGTAACCGACATCGGTTCCTCCGATCAAAACCAGAAAACCAGCCTTTCCCCTACCCAGTTCAACGAAGCAACTTAATTGATATTTTACAGTCTTTTGTGTTAATTCATATTAGCAGGGAAACTGACCACCTTCGAAAGGAAGTTTTATATTTCCTGGGCCCAAGGCAGTTTCCTCATTTATTGTCTAATCAAAATCTTGTGGTCTTGTGTTCTTATTTGCAGGTAGTCCTTCCAAGACAAAAAGGAGTTCTTCGCAATCAGCCTGATCTTTCTCTACGGTACGCGCACACCATCTCGACATTCTACAGGTATTCCTCCTAGCCCCTAACCTTATCTGTTTCTAAAAGGAACGAATCATTCCGAGTGAAACACAACGCACGATTGTGGTCGTGTGCAACCAGAACATCAGGATCAACACCAATGGTTCCCTGGGATTGCCCTGCAGCAGCTGTCGCACTTAACTCTCTCTGGAGGCCACTAATTTTCTAAGATAAGTTTACTTCTCTACCCTGTAGCTGCTACATATATCCGAATACTTCCTCACGGCACTCCTAGGAGTATTTCGGTTCTACGCTCCACTGAAACTGTCTGTACAGCATGATTTTGAGACCCACACCCACCCACCCAACATCAGGGCGATAGACCTTCATTTCACCATCAATGAATCCACTGTCCAAAACACGCTATAGCCATTCATCTCAAATCCCAACAAGACACTCCTCCCTACTCACGTGGCTAGAACAGGTCAAAGGGAGCAGGTAGCACAGGACGCAAGATATTTACAAATCACAGGAATTAAAGAAGGTGGGGCGGCTGGCAGAGGTAAGCCCAGTGGAAGATGGCCACATACGAGGTCTAGATGGAAGGAAGGGGGGTGAGGGACAGTACAGCCTAGGCACAAGCAGATAAAATTTGATTTTAAAACAGCCCCCTCCAACCTGCGCCACAGACCTACCCCCTATCTTTGCACGCAACCCCCTCCATTCCCTTAGTTGTTTATTTTTTTTTACTTGAATTTTGTTTTATTTCATCTTATTTTATAGCTATACATGTATAAAGATTAGGAGCCAACCCACGGTCCTGCATTGTGTTAAACAAGTCATTGGCTTCTTGCATCTTGTCTCCCTTACATATACACATATAAGAATGGTGTAAGTGACAACAATGGGAATAATTTTATTATTCTTCATTTCATCAAATAATTCAAAGGCTTTCTGCAGCTTACCTTCCTTGCAGTAGACATTGACAAGAGTATTGTAAATATAAACATTGGGATGAAGAAGACTGCTAAAAGTCAATTCATTATACACAATCCACACAGTGTCTATTCGCTCCATTTTCACCAGTTTTCTCAGAAGGATGTTGCAGGCACAAACCATGGGCATGGACATGTGCCTGAATCTTTTTCTCTGCTGCATCCTATAGATTATGTCTAAGGCCTCCCGTACATTACCCATTTGAGCATACGCAGTGACCAATACATCTGGTTTCATGTTTTTCAGCGATTGCAATGAACTCCGTCATCAAGGCTTCAACTTTACTTATCAATTTACCCTTGTTAAGAACATGAATGATTGTGGAATATGTTAGTGCTGTGTGACAAAAATCCTTCTATTTTCCTGCCCAAATGAAAAAAAAAACCTGGAGCTTAATAATGTGACAACAAGATCCCTTGTAAAAAGGATAACGCCCAGGACATTACACAGTCCACAAAAAGGGAGGTGTCGATAACGACTCGAGGATGCCAAAAGGAGAGGGAAGGTGTTAAACATCACTAAAACAGGGTCTAAGACAACAAAATTATGCACAGTTGTTCGACGCCCAACAAGGGAAAGGTCACTACGCCAAGAAACTGGGTAACCACGAAACGGGGCATTACACTCTCCTCCCCTTAAGAAAGCATCGTCCTCGATGCGACATAACATAGAGGAAAGAAAATGGCACGTAACCAACAATGTGTAAAGGAGAAAGTACACTTTATGGTTTAAAATTTTAGTTAATTAAAGCACGGTTACAAGGTAGCCTTAGGATCATTTGGTAGAAATTTTAACTTTCAAGGTTCTGTGAAGATTGGCAGTTCCCTCTTGTTTATTATTTCATTAGTTCCTTTCCATTAGCATTATTCCTAGTTTAATTTATTTTTAAAATTCCATCATTGAAGATTTTTGGTTTATTCCTTATTGTGGGTGCCCAACATGAACTGCTAATACAACACCCTTTCAGGTTCAAAAGACACTACAGATTTATGATCACACAAGTATATACTTCAAGATTTTATTACACCACAAAAGGTTACACAAATATGGAATAGAATAGGCACACTCCACATAACATAGTACTCGTCACACATCAATGACTGACATACAAAATACTCAAACAAAGAGTACTACAATCCACCAGACATTTCCTCAATTCCACGTATGAGGATTTTCCATGACTCATAAAAACTACATGTACATAGGGCCCACAAGGGAATTAATGACATATCCACAACATCACAACACATATCCATCTAACATGAGTAACACATACATCAAAATACCACTCCAAAACATCACAATAACTCAACATGTATCCTGAAACATCAACCATACAGACAAATATCATACGCCTCCCTCAAACTCTTATGCCTCCCTCAAGGAGGCCGGTTGACCCTATGGTCCAAGACACATAGAGTTCGAACACTCCTAACCCAAGTGACATAATAATGCGTGGTTCAACAACCCGCTAGTTATCTGTACTCCTTGGGGCGTACCCCTATACAACGAAGCGGGTCCATAGGTCCAACCATTCCATTGTGTATCCCATGACCCTATTCCACACATCACGACAATAGAACCAACACAACAATCCAATCAAAGTGCCAAGTGGCAAAGTACAAGCCTTGGGCAAGGCGGTAAAAATTCCAAATTTAAACGAAAACCCAAATTTAAGCAAAATAAATGGCCAAATAGCCATAGTTAGTACCAAAATCCCCATGTTAGTGCCACAAACCAAGGAAATGCCCAAAATTGTAAAGCATGGCAATAAAGAAAAGCTGCTGGTCCTTACAAATAAAGTAAAAAAGATCAATTACGAATAAAATCAACTCTTAATAATGTCACATTACGATAACTGTGTGGCCTTATCTGGCCACCAAGGGGTACTCAACGAGTTGCTAGCACTCAGAACATCGAGCCTCAGCTCGTAAAATACATATCAATAATACAACTGTCATAACCTCCATCTGAATCATCCCGCCACCACTTCGACAAGGCTAAACATAGTCATAGTTGCACTTAGGTTGCATACATGCAACCACATAGGGAGAGAGGAAGGAATCACATGTTATCTACTAAACCAAGTTTTGACTCGAGTTATTGACCCATGGTACACCATTCCTCACTCTCAACATACACTTCTACCGATTACCCTCAGGGTCGGTTAGCGTAAGGTTCACAACATAACATACAACAACATCACTAACATAACGGTGGTACATATACAACGCAGATCACAATCATACATTCACTGAGTGTAACACATCACTTTATTACTTTTTGCACCCAAAGTGCAATCACCATACGATAGGGTTCATATACTCACCGTATGACCCAAAATCACAACATGAAGCATTACATATTTGTACAAATCATACATACGATGAACATAGTACATCTCAACATAACATCCACTGCTACATAACCAAGTGGTACACACATTTCTTCAAAACATGGTAAAAATCATCATGATACAACTCATTTATTTTAACATCAATCTAGCCATACAACACATTGATACACCCACATATCACAATATGCCACAATGCTCCAACACTACGTCATCCACATTACAATTCTTTTCACACATCACAAATAACAATTCACACGTGAACTCTTCATAGAATCCACAAGAAGGAGAGAGAATACTCCCATCCCCAACATATCAACATGATCACAAACACGCACAAGGTGACATACACATCACGTGCATTCACAATATCAAAATTACGACAATAATCACATCACGCTTAAAGAACATTACTCTTCCAATGTAAATCATCGTCATGCAACATCATCATCATCATGCAGTATCATCATGTAACACCACCACCACCATGTAACATCATCGTATAACACCAATCCAGCCCATAGGTTCGAGAGCGTGAACCTATGCTCTGATACCAAGTGTAACGACCCAAAAATTCACAAACACGAACAACACAGAAAAAGACAGGATTTTTTTTTTTTGACTTGCTTAACACATAACATGGCGCAACATGTCGTCACCAAGGATACAACTAACACTGTGAACAACTCGATACAAGGATGGCCATAAAAGCAGCACGGAAACGTCCACACCTATCAAGGACAATATTTTGTTTTGACAGAGCAACATAGAAGCCCAACCACATGACACTCTCACAGCTAGGGCAAGCCAGAGTAAGAAATGATTGGAGGTTATTTATTTTGATAAGACACCCTAGATAAATATAAAGGAAGAAGGTCAAATGAATTCACCCTTGAGACGTCATTAGTTCTTACTGAGGTTTAATTGAAGCTTGAGGTTTTATATGTAATTATTAGCGCTCTTACTTAGGCTTCACCGAAAGAGCTTATCAAGAGGAAGCCACTTACTTCTAAATAGTATTAGAGATAAATTGAGTGGTTTCAAAATTATCTTCTCTTTCTTGTTAAATCTTATTAGAAACTAACCATTGTTTTCCTTTAAGTTTTTTTTTAAGCGTTCACCAAAAGAGTAGTGTTTACTAGTTCAGTGAGGGATAACACGTTATATAAAATCACTTTGCAAGGATAGTCTCACTCTTGATTACTTAAGGCATTTTTGTTTTCAAGGGGATCTAAACCACAACATATTTCTTTGAATAAAACTTTTAGGTAACTTCTGTAAAGAAAAACCACCCCATTAAAACTTACATATAACACATCAATACAAAGTCTCAGAAAGATTTAAACTAACACTTAATTCTCAAGATCTAAGTTTTACAATGCTTATGCCAGTGAAAAGTTTGAATTACATTTCCCACAAAGATAAGTTACCAGTTTACATACAGAAGGACAAGATAACATCTTCACACAATTTCTGAACAACCTAAGGCAAGAGGTCTTCTAAATTCCTTTGCAATCACTATTACAAAATTTTACCTCACATTGGACATTTTTTACAAGGAATTTCATAAATTGCACTGATGAAACCTTTACAACTCTTTCCTTTAATCTACTCGCACAATCCATCTGCACAAATACTAGCTGGGATCAGTTCACGAGAACTGAGCTTGTTAAGACTACCCATTGCAACAGTAAGCTAACATTTTATAATATCATGAAAGTAAAATTCTAAACTCAAGAATGGGTCAAATCACAAACCACTAATCAATATGTTTGACAAGATGATGATATTTATACCAGCCAACAAGGAGGAATCCCAATATTCAAGTGAGAGAGATATTCTAAAGACAAATAAGGTGAGACCTCATTGGTGAAGACAACCAGGCTGAGAGTATTGAGATTTCAGTCATGTAATCCTATGGATTATGTGATTGAAATCTAACACCCAAACATCATTCTAATATTATTAACCAAAGGATAAAGATCAGTCAAATGGCTTAACATATTCAAAATTGCTTGTTAACAAGACTGCATTAACACACATCCATGCTTTAGGAAGAATATAGGCCCCAACCATATATGAACACAAATCAATCAAAGATTAAAGTTAACTTCACTTGAATGAATAAATCAACATACATATAATACTCACAACACAAACACTAAATCTGAAGATTCAAAATACCAAGTAATTCTCACCGAACCTAATTATTTTTCTTCAAGAAGTTAAATAAATTAGATTCTATCCAACTAAATTACATTCAACAACTATAGTTGGATTACACAAGCAAGGATCAAGAAGAAGTCTTTTCACCAAAGGTTGTTATTATCTTACATCACATAAATGGTAATAAACCCGTAATCCACCACTCGTATGATCGTTGTAAGAGTTAAGGACTTAGCTCACTAAAATATGTAACTGAGTCGATTCCTATCTTTTCCATTTTCATACAAGTCTAACCCAATTCGAAGAAAGGTAACCATTCTATTTTCATACATGCCTCAGTCAACACTTACTCAGAAAGTCCTTACCTGAATTATTGAAGGTTTGCTAAGCTACAAAATGGATTTAATAGGAAACCATTTCATTCGATACATGGATTTAAACAAGTAAGGGATAGTCTGTTGAAAATATAAGTGGATTGACACAAGATCCTCTACCGTGACCTAACTCGAGTCACCAATCACAAGGTTAACAGTCAGCGAAGGAGGAATACAAAGCAAAATACTCTTCCTACGAACAATGCCTTCTCTTCCATCTCTAAAACAACATATGAATAGCTTGGGCATGCCCATCTATTTCACGACTGTCTACTTGACCTATCCTCATAGTCGCTCCAAAGAAAACATCTACTACTATAGAGTTCGATTGAACTCTTTTATCTTATGATACAGTGACTCACGTCACAGGATATGTATTGAGTAGTCAATATTTCACTCACGTAGGCCCCTAAGAAAACCTCATGCTCACTATGCAAGGTTTACACACACATTCAGCCCAAGAAAAGATTTTACCAAGACAAAAGAACACTTAGCCTAAAACTGGCCATGAGTCGAGAAATCTAAAAATATCCACTAATGTTGTTCATGGCTCAAATTTAAATCTGCTACTGCTGGTTTAGAAAACGAACTCAACGGCCATTGCTCACTATTGTCTCTAAACGTCACCCGAATTGAAGAATTAAGCAGGAAACACCCAGGTTAAAGATCTAACACCCACAGTATAAAACATCAACCATTATTTGCTATCACATGGCAGTTACTCTTTTATTTCGAAAATAAAAATGAGGCAGAAAGGAGTGTATACATGCTATCACAGTTGCTACCAGGGTAAGAAAAATAAACAACTCCCAACAGTCCTTCCTTTCCTTCAATCTGGATCGATTCACAAGGAAAAGCAGGAGCCCCTTCTAAAAGCCATAACAGATAAAAAAAACAAAAAACAAAAAGAAGGACATTTAATTCACGACATAATAAAAGGGTAGCACAAGATTGCAAGGGCAGGTTTAACATGCCTGGTTTAAAACGCCATCTCCATAAGCATATGATTGTTTTGATGCCACTACTTGCCCTTAACCCAAAGTGCTCTGCGAGCTCGTGCTAGCGCCACATTCACGCGGTGAAAAACAGCTACAAGGACAACCCCATGATTTGAAGCTCGAACACAAGACATAATGATTACATCACACTCCTGGCTCTGAAAGGCATCTACCATAATGATAAATAAACCTTTTTCTTCATCAGATTTGAGGAAAACATCAAACTCTCGGTGCAAACATTACAGCTGTAGCTTGTAAGGTGTGATAATTCCAACAGGAAACTTTATGCCTGCCAACCTGGTGACTCGTTGAAGAATCTCATATAATGGCAAGGAAAATTGTGTTTCATGAATATTCTGATATGAAACAGATCGGCCTCTATGAGGTTCTCTTCCATGAGTTACATCGTACAGCAAGTAAGATCTCAAAAGAGAATCTTTGTAAATAAATTTCATCGGGTCTGCTGGTAACACCCTCACTGTCACATAACCGATTTTGGAGATACAAACCCAGTGCAAGCTCTGGATCTGAAAAATATCCTGTTACCTTCATCTCCCAAGACATTTTCTCCAACATTGCATAGATCTCCTGTGCCCATGGGTGTGATCTGTCACCTTGAAGGAGAATCCCGAATTGAGGATGCAGTCGATACAGAACAGATAACATCATAGTTGGGCGACCTACTTGTTGGAGGCGCCCATGAAGGCTTCTACTATACTGAAATGTGCCTACAGCCTGGCTGGAAACTGTGGCAGGTCACTGCTGTGGAGCCGCGACAAGAACACACCTCACTGTATCAGTTCACCTTTCCTAGCAAGTTCAAGAGACAGGAATGTCCAAGGACAAGAATTGTCTTTTGCACTTCTTCATCGAGCTAGGATCATGTTTGAGGAATTAGAGCTCAATAGAGACTCATCAGCTTCTCTAACACTAACCCAAGTTCGAATTTAGAAACGTGAACAACATTTACTTCCCATTATTGAGATATACCTGTCTTTAGTGTCTACCCGACTGTGATTCAAACTTCATGAAGATAATGTTTCCATTATGAAAGATTCTAGAGCTTTAGCATCTTCTTTAAGCTGTTATAGACTCAACTTTTACCTGGTTTCTTGAATAACTGATACAGAACTTTGTTCATCCGCCTCTATCACCACCTTTGTGCTCACCCGCCTCTCTCTCCAAGCTATAACCTCCACTTTATACATCACCTGGACGGAAGTGACTTTCCAAAATGGAAAGGCAAGACATCTCAACTCACGACTGCGGTCGCGTGCAACTAGAACATCAGGATCAACACTAGTGGTTCCCTGGGATCACCCTGCAGTAGCTGTCGCACTTAACTCTCTCTGGAGGCCACTAATTTTTTGAGATAAGTTTACTTCTCTACCCTGTAGCTGCTGCATATATCCAAATACTTCTTCACGACACTCCTAGGAGAATTTCGGTTCTACGCTCCACTGAAACTTCCTGTACAACACGATTTTGAGACCCACACCCACCCATGCAACATCAGGGTGATAGACCTTCATTTCACCATCAATGAATCCACTGTCCAGAACACGTTGTAGCCATTCATCTCAAATCCCAAAAAGACACTCCTCCCTGCTCATCACAGGAATTAAAGAAGGTGGGGTGGCTGGAAGAGGTAAGCCTAGTAGAAGATGGCCACGTACCAGGTCTAGATGGCAGGAAGGGGGGTGAGGGACAGAAGATCCTAGGCACAAGTAGATAAAATTTGATTTTAAAATAGTCCCCTCCAACCTGCGCCACACACCTACCCCCCCCAATTTTCCATGCAACCCCTCCATTCCCTTAGTTGTTTATTTTTTTACTTGAATTTTGTTTTATTTCATCTTATTTTATAGCTATACATGTATAAAGATTAGGAGCCAACCCACAGTCCTGCATTGTGTTAAACAATTCATTGGCTTCTTGCATCTTGTCTCCCTTACATAGACACATATAAGAATGGTGTAAGTGACAACAGTGGGAATAATTTTATTATTCTTCATTTCATCAAATAATTCAAAGGCCTTTTTGCAGCTTACCTTCCTTGCAGTAGACATTGACAAGAGTATTGTAAATATAAAAATTGGGACAAAGAAGACCACTAGAATTCAATTCATTATACACAATCCACACATTGTCTATTCGCTCCATTTTCACCAGTTTGCTCAGAAGGATGTTGCAGGCATGAACCATGGGCATGGACATGTGCCTGAATCTTTTGCTCTGCTGCATCCTATAGATTATGTGTAAGGCCTCCCGTACATTACCCATTTGAGCATACGCAGTGACCAATACATCAAATACTTGGCAAGCAGATTCATGTCCAAGGCTCTTTATAGCGCCGTTAAGGGCATTAAACACTTGGACATGAGGATTGGTTTCATGTTTTTTAGCCATTGCAGTGAATTCCGTCATCAAGGCTTCAGCTTTACTTATCAATTTATCCCTGGTAAGAACATGAATGATTGTGGAATATGTTAGTGCTATGTGACAAAAATCCTTCTATTTTCCTGCCCAAATGAAAAAAAACCCAGAGCTTAATAATGCGACAACAAGATCCCTTGTAAAAAGGATAACGCCCAGGACATTACACAGTCCACAAAAAGGGAGGTGTCGATAACGACTCGAGGACACTAGAAGGAGAGGGAAGGTGTTAAAACATTGCTGAAACAGGGTCTAAGACAACAGAATTATGCACAGTTGTTCGACGCACAACAAGGGAAAGGTCAGTATGCCAAGAAACTGGGTAACCGCCAAACGGGGCATTACAGGAATTACCTATTATAGTGGAATTAAGATTAGTGGTAGGGATGTTTCTTTAATATTAGGAGGTTTGTTTCGACTCTCCTAAGTTTTAGTAGATTATTTAAAAAATATCTCTTCACTGGTACGTGGAGAACCAAATTTAGAAATAGATTGTATTTTTAATATAATATTTCTATGTAGAGAGGAATTGGACTCTATTAAGGAAAAAAAATTAACAGATATATGAATAAAATAAAAGAGGAGTTATCCTAAGCAATTAATTACAGGTTTGGAATAAATACAGTGTTGCTAATGCTTAGAATGTGTGGTTTTGAAATAAAATCATATTTGAGTTTATTTTGACATTTCTCTATTATTATTTCTGTATAAATTATATTAAAGATGGCAGAGATTATTGGTGGTATGAAATTGGGTATTTCTTGGGAAATAGATAAGTGTGTATCCCAATCCTGGTGTTGAAGAATTGAATTACCTAGGAATTGATAAAAAGGTGGTGTTACAATTATTTGATTGCTAATAAAAACATATTGTTGGCATGATATAAAACCAAAGAGATGGAAACGCCTCTTGATCTAATATCCCTAAAATTTTGTGTGAAATGAAATGGGTAAATCTATGTCTAGTTATTTTGTGCACTAATATTGTGGGCAATTCAAATGGTAAGGATTCCATGTAAAGTATCCTTCTATTTAAACATGACCAATATTATCAAAATTTTCTCTAACATATTAAATATCAACATCCTGATCCTTCTTACTACAACACCTCAACTTATACATAGGTATGTGCAATCTTACGAATGAATTTTACAGAGTTTATACCTACTTATGGATTATTTTGATATATGATTATGTGAATTTATATAGGATTGAATGTACAGTGTGGGCACAGATTAGGGGAAATGCAGTCACTGCCTTTGTGAAAGCAATTTTGGGTAATGGATAATATAACATATACTTGTGGAGGGAATGTCATTTCTAGAAATGGTTTGAGGGTCTTTTCTTAAGGGAGGATTTGCTCCAGTTTGGTCTCCTTTTCATTCAAAACTCTAGTATGAGGTTTATTAATAGCTACACCCATTATTTTCTCTATAATTCTTAATTATACACACACATATAACCCATTTGAGTTAAGGAATAAAGTAACATTATTTTTACTATGTGTGGATTCACATAAATGAAAAAGAAAAGAATGTTAAATATGAAAAGTATTTAATAAATCATAGGGTGAAAACAAAAAGTGTATGAACACTTCCCATACTAACAAAAACGTCAATATCTAAGTAAGTTTATAGTGTTTCTCTTCAACCATTTATAGATGCACAATATGTACTACCCCATATTTGGTAGGACCTAAACTATAGTCTTCACTCCTCTTCGGCACTTATTATATGTTGATTTTGATTACTGTTGACAATAGACATGGATGCTATTGTATCATTTTGGTTTAGCATGATGTTAGATGATAGATATATTCTTAATATTAATGGACTTTGATTCCTAGTATGATTGTGTGGATTGTTAGATACATAGAGAGACATTTATATTTGATGATGATGATGTGTGTTTGATATATATAATACTGACATTTGGAATTCTCTTTGTATTGAGTAGGGTTTAGATTTTGATCTAATTTTGTGATCTTTTTGAAATTGATAAAGGATAGAATTGAGATGTTGAAATTTTGGATGAATGATATCATTGTTTAGTCGAGATGATGATTTATCTCTATCCGGATGTTTATTGATTGATATGCGTACATTTTATCCTCGATGTTTTTTGATGTGGACGTAAGGCCGAAGGAGGTATTCTCTGATTTTGTATGTAATTATATTAAAACAATCAAAAGGGGGGATTAAAGACCAACCAGGACAGAATACTAGATGGACACAACAAAGGTCACCATGACAACTTGTGTTATGTTGTTTTTTGTGTGTTTTAATTTTGTTAGTGGGTTCCCATGATGGGGATGAACTCCAATTGTGACCATGGTCTTGTGTGCACTTTTTCCCTTTTATTTATTTATTTTAGAGTATGTGAATTAATTTATCATTACTGAGTAATGAGCTTTGATTTAGTAATTTAATCATGTTATTAAGCTATATGGGGATGTGACAAATGGATTCATTTATTAGAGTTTTTGGTCTTTTGGACTATGTTATTTTAAGTTGAGTGTAAGTAACCATGAGTGTTGTACACTCCACCTTACCTTGTAATCTAGGATTTGGGCTTAAGGGCCATTTTTGGAGGCTTGTGGGACAAGCTAAGATTTTCCCACACCTCTTAATTTATTATACCAATCCTACCTATGGATTGGGTGAGTCAAAAATATACCCCACTAAGTGTTTTTGTAAGACAAAAAGTGGCATTTATTAGAATTTTCTTACACGGGTTTTAAATTTTTTCCTTAGGAGCTGAGGGTTGGGATTGTGTTTGTAAGAGGTTTTTCATTCATCTCAACAACAAATTTATTGTGCATTAGGGTTGAGGTTAGAATTATTATGTAGAGTTGAGGATAAGTGATGTGGCATCCTACACAAAGCCACCTCACCCTCCTCTCTCCCTTTTCTATTTATGAAAGTTCATTTACTTGTTTGGGGGTTACTTCATTTCATTTTGGGCTCTTGTATTTTTGGAGTTGGAGGATTTTAGAGGGATTCCAGATTTTTTTTGAGCTTGTTCATGTTGGATTGTTCTTGAAGGATCTTGGTGTGTGACTCTTTGATAAATCTCTACCATAGAAAGGTAGGAGCTACACACTTATTTTAATTGTTTTCTTTTATATCTTTATATGTGTATGTTATTGAGTGTTTTGGTATACTTGCTAGGTTCTTGGGTAGGTTTCCTAAGTATGGTATAGGGGAAGGCTATGGGGATCTTATATGTAGGGATGCATAAGACTTTTATTTTATGTTTTGAAGGAATTCAGTTTTGGTTCCCCACCTTGGATAAGAGAATACTTGCATTTCTTACTTGGTTATTTTGAGGGAGACATAAGAGATTGTAGGGAGGCATAAGAGAATGTGGAAGGCATAAGAGGATCTTGAGGGAGGAATAAGAGTTGTGTAGTGGTTTTGAGATGTACATTGAAGGGTTTTAAGGTGGGAAACTAATTCCATTGGGAGGCATAAGTGATCTCCCCATAGATCCTTGCTCCATTGGGCTCTCATTTTCAAGCCTTGCAAATTTTGTTAGTTTCCGTCATGTGATTGTATTTTGTGTTGATTTTGTTTTGGTATGGTTGTGAAATATTTGTATTGTGATGTGGAAGTTTTGCATTGCTTCCATGAGTTGGATCCATATTTTATTGCATTGTGGTTAGGGCTCGGGGGCTAATGAGGAGGATAGATTCTTCTCCTCATTGGATTATTGGTTAGATGGAGAGTATTTCCTCTCCCCCATTTTTGTTGTTGTGATCAAGTGAAGACATGGTGGAGATCTTGTTATAGATTTGTGATTTAGATTATTTTTTGTAGTCCTAAAATAAATCCTCCTTTGTGAGAAAACCCTCTTTTTATTTCCACTTAAGGTGGAAGATTTGTAGCATTGTATTTTTGAAAGAAATGTTGCATTGTAAGTTTCATTTACCAATTTGTATTATTATTTTTAAATAAGTTCCTTATGAAATGTTTATTTTCCTTTCTCCTCAAGTTGTAGTATGTGAAGGAAGGAAATAGAACGGAAATCATGTTTAAAAGTTTAGTTGTATTGTATTGTGAGAAAGAAAATTCCTTGCATTGAAAGGAATGAGCCATGCTCAAGGAAAAGGAAGTTCATTATCATTGTTGAAATTGCATTATTTTAAAAAGGAAATAAAGAACATAGAATTTGTAAAATAATAATAGTGTATGCGTGGAAAACTTAAATGTGGAACAAATTTGTTTGTAGTTATTTGAGTAAATGGTTGTAGTGGAAATGGAAAGATGTAATAAATATTAAGTAAGTTATTATGTGGAAATATTGCATTTTGTTGTGAAAGGGGAAAATAATGATAATGAGAATTAGATTAAGTTTCATTTCTTACTTTGAGTTTTAGACTATTTTGTGGGAAAAATAATATTATAGATGTGTTCTTGTCACTATAGAGAAACTAAATCTTTAAATTTAGTAATTATAACCATGGAATGAAATAAATGGAATAATCTTTCAATTGGAGACTTTGGGAAATTAATTTCAAGCTAAGGATGACCTTTACTCTAGTATTTTTATTTTTTTGAAAAATTTCAGAATTGAAGGTTCTGTTTTAAAAGAAAAGGACTGCTGACACCGTGTAGAGCGGGGGTCTCTGAACTGCTGCTCAAGAAAGGTGTCAGTTTGTGAATTGTCACCTAGGTACGATGGTGTTCCTTGGACTGCTGGCCTACTTTGGGTCGTAGTTTCATCACTGATGGCGGAATAATAGAGATCTGCGTCTGTGTAAATTTAAACTTTTCCAAATTAAAATCCGAGCCTATTAATTGTAAAAAAAAGACTATCAACATTCTATAGAGGAACAAAATCATTATTTAATGCAAGTAGATATTTAAATGGATATTTAAAAGTTCTCAAATCTAATAAATGTTAATGGAGGTAGGGTTTGGCCAAAATAGGGAACTCAAACTAAATATAACTTTATAACAACTCCATATTTGGAGTGGAAACCTATATAATCTTCAAATGGAAGACATTACAATAATAGCTTCATAACCTAAACTAAACTAAACTTGATCTTGTGAATTCCTCCATGGCTTCCATTTCTCTAACTTATGTTTTCAACAAAAGAAAAGTGACCAAATGATGAGGCTAGGGAAAGAATAAAAAAAGGGTTTAATAACATTTAATAAGGATAGTCAGGGTTAGTATGGAAATCTAAGATCTAGTGGCCACAATTGATTGGATCCAAGGGTTGAGGATCAACCCTACAATTTTTATGTAAGAATGAATATTATGGTTGTTTTAATTAATTTTTAAAGAGCATCTGTAAATGGGGCCATTTAATACCCTTGAATGTTAAGTTATTTTTTTTAATTCTAGTATGTTTTAGTAACTCTTTAAATGGACTTCAAAACTATTAAGATAAAGGAACTAAAATAAGTAAGTGTAAGTTTTATTAACTATGGGTTGCAATGTTAATTTAAGAAGGGGGAAAAACATTTAACGAAATAAATAAATTTTTGGCACCTTCCTAGTTGATTGTATTCTATTTGACCTTAAAGATAAATTAAGAATATTTAATCATTTTACTTAGACTTGTTCCATCCTTTGTAATGTAGTAGTTGTTGGTAGAATTTAAATTTAAGGTACACTAGGGTTTGACATGACCCTTGCAGCTATATAACTTAAAACAAAAATATATATTTCTGCAACTTTCCAAATAACTATTTCAGGATTAATGTGCTTTGAGAACATCGAAATTGCAGGTGTTACATAAACCAAACACAAACCACTAAAAATCCTGACAAATTTTTTTTTTGAAATACATTTATTAAATACTTATTGATTTATTACTATCATTATTTATAATGGTAGGAAATATAGAAAACAATTATCCTTATTAATTCAACTTTATTATTATTATTTTTAATTATTTTCCCCAACTCAACTAAGGTTTGGCACCACCTCGCACTATATAAATACCCACTTTGTTTATATTTAAATAATTCGGAAATGGGTTCCTTTTTATTGAACCATGCAATCCCATGCTAAATATTTATTAACTTCAATATTTTCTTAAATAACCATTTATTTCCTTATACTACACATGACCCACTAAATAAAATGACATGGACCCATGACAAATAAAACATTCTCCTATATCCCATTATATTATTTCATACCCACTATGGTCATTACTAAAACACCCTTAAGCTATAATCTATTATTAATTAAATCCATTAGGCCAAATAAATTTTTCCCCAATACCAATTAAAACACCTATTCCTATAAAATTTCAAGTTAAATGGTTAAATCTGAGCCCTTGGATTCTTTTAATCTCTACCCTAGATCTTTGCAATCCCTTACAACCCTAATCTCAACTTTATGAATTTATTTTTCAAGTTTTATTTGTTTTATTTTCTTCTCATTTGCATAGGTAGGGTTACAGGGAGGAGGATGGAGGCAAGAAGAAGGTTATGGAGGTAGGCTTGAGTCCCTCCTCCAAAACTAGAAGATATTTGTTCATTATCACTTGAAATCCATTCCTTCTTTTTCTAAATTTATGAGGGAGGGAAAAAAATACTCCTTAATATTTCTTGTTTGGGTTTAAAGGTAGGGTTTCAAGATTTTATTTTATTTTTGTTTATACCACGAATATATATATATATATATATATATATATAAGATACAGATTTAAACAGATAGAAATTATTTTACAATCTCCTTCGTTACAAATTGTTCAATCAAGTAAGAGAGAACACATACATGATCAAAGACTATGGAATAATATTTGGGTACTTGTATGTACAAGATTCAAATACTCACGTGTAACTCTAACTTGATTGAAGAATTTGTAACCATGAGAATGTAAAATAATGGCTATTTTTTAAAGTTTTTATTCGTGTGTGTGTGTGTGTGTGTGTGTGTGTGTGTGTGTGTGTGTGTGTATTTTATCTTCTGTGAAATCTTTCTTTTTCACTATGATAAAAATATGATTCTATGGAAGGAAAAATTTGCGTTCTTTTTTTTTGGTAAAATTTACAACCCTTTTAAATGGAAAAACACTTGGAAACTAAAACATGCAATGACGATACCTATGTGTATCTTAATATTCAAGAGGAAGCCAAACGACTTTAGTTTATGTACTAAATTTCAAAACCAGATTTTTGAAACAACATCGTTTCCCAAATTCATTCCATATACATGTACTTTAAAACCACAAGTGACTAGTTCATCCAACTTAGTCCATTCCTCATCTTATCCGCAATAAATTTTTAACCAAGGCGATAAATTTCTTCATTAATAAGAGAGAACAACAAAATACAAGATTTAATTTATCTTACAAATATATTTGTAGATAATGTTTTTCATCTCAAGGGGGTAACCAAATGAGTATATGCATTTCTATTTTATTTTCTAAATCTTGTAAGGAAGGAAAAACAATGTATCATTTATATGAACTACTACCAAACACAATCCCTTTTTTTGAAAACCATGATTGCTTATACAAATATAAATGATACTTTCACAACCACTAAAACTATCATTCCAACACCCTTTATAACAAGATGGAAATTCAAACCAAATTCTTGAGTAAAAAGGATACAACATAGAAAAATACAAGTAAATAGGCCTTCAACAACAATGTGCGAACACGTTTAAAATATTATAAGGATTATTCTCAAGAAAAAAGATAAGATAACAATATATTACATAACCATTATAACCACACCAAAATGCAAGTGTACAAGCCTCCCCAAAATGGGGAATAATAGTTCCAAAATTTAAAGTTTTCCTTCCATGCTCCAAACATATTTTCCAAGCTTCCACACCATATGAAAGTCTTCAATGCACAAGGGAAAGAGGCCCGGTTTTCCACCTAGACAAAGTAAATCATACCATGTCATCTCTACTAATGGAGGACATGCTAGCATCCATCCAAGCCCATGGGATAGAGAGAATGCTTTCCTAAAAATTTCACAAGTAATAGGGTTAACATAGTATACAAAACACACCATACACCATGAGAAAGAAATCAAAGAAACCACAAAAACATAAGAGGATACTCTATGTTTCCTCAATGGGGAAGAGTGGCAAGGAGCTCATTATAAACCATATTGTGATCCAAACATAGGAATGCCAAAATAATCTCCATAGTACCCCACTTATCACTCCATCCATATTACTCTCCTTATCATCCATCCCAAACACCAAGCCTCTTCCTTGTAAGTATTTTAAAACCAATCATGGTTTCTTTATCAAGAATGGAAGATGAGGTTCAAACCATATGAATAGTCATCTTGCACATCAAACCATATGAGAGGAGGAAATAAAATAAATACCATCATGGCTTACCCATCGAACCATGTGGTATAAGATGGGGTTTCTTCCATATTATCCTATAATTCCAAAATCCACCTCAAATAGGATGGATGGAGAAAATGAAAATAAACAAGATTTACAAAAACATCCAAAACAATATGCAAACATTCAAGAATCCGAACAACGATTTTTATTTTCCACATTATACTATAGAATAAAAAACAAGAGGTATTAATTCCTACCTCAAAAATATATTTCCAACTTCAAGAACAAACCAAGATCTCCCAAGCTCCAAGTAACTAGCTACAAGCTCTCTTCATCTCTAATAGTAAAAAAAATGACAAGAAAAAGTCCATACCCCTCTCCATGAGGAGATATAAAAGAAGAATAAATTTCCATTCCTCATAAATGAGAGGGTGAAATTTGTCACCCATCTCATTGTTAAAAAAAGATTCTAAAATACAAATAGAAATAACACAAAACACATTTAGGAAGTAGTCTCCCAAATTACCTAAAATGCCAATAAGATAAAAAACTTCAACTTTTAGGAAATCACAAAAATCAAGCACACTTACAATATGGTGATAAGATAGGGGTCAAATGGGAGGGAAAATCCCATTTGACTTTGAAAATATACCCCACTACCCATAGGTAAGGTTCAAGGGGTCTAATTCAGCGTGAGGGAGACTCTGAATGTGAAAAGAGGCCCTTACAAATGCCACATTTAAACTAAATTTGATATTGGGTAAATTAGATCAAAGGAACAGGTAGTGGGCCCACTCAAATGATAATTAGGTGATCGTATAACATTAACAACAAAATTAATCAACTTAAAACCCTCCTAATACATGTTGGGACCATTTGATTTTTAAACTAGCTTAGCAAAAGGTTTTAACAAATTTAAATAACATAGGTAAATTAGGAATCCCTACAGGTGTCCAAATATGAATTCGCCACATACACACAAGGTTACACAAAGATCATGCATGGCTAAAAGACTTGGCCCAGTCAGCTGCTTTTGTAATTGAGGTACAACTTTAAAACCCACATTCTCCTGTGTCACCTGTAATCTGCACACTCATTTCATGCATTCAACATACATGCTCAATACAATAAATCATTGAATAATAATAGTATAACAAAAATCAAATCAATCATGGTCATTAATTCTAACTATGAAATAATCGATATCAAAATTATGAGATGACTATAATCTAATAACATGCATCCAAAGTAAAACAAGATATAAGATCCATCTAGGTTATAACATGATAACATAATATTAACATCCATCCATCATATAAACTAATATAAACATAATATAAACTAATGATATCGAATTATACCATAATATTTACATCCATCCATCATATATGAGATAAAAATAATTGTATCATATCCTTTCGGTATCCAAAACCATACATGTTCAAGAAACTAAAATAATGATCATAATCCTACTTTGGCACTACGTGAACCAAATCAACACATGTGTCACCAAATGATCCAATATGAAACAAAATAATATCTAAATACTTCTAAATCCATGTCTAAAATATAGTAAAGAAAATGAAAGAGATAAGGAAATTATACAATAAAGAGGTGGGCACTACATAATGCATGACCATGATGGAATTACAATGGTACTACTTATATTATTCATATGCACTGTACCCAAACAATCTGCCGTCTTTTTTTTAATATTGCGCTTGGTTTTATTTATAATTTATGTTTATTTGACCTAATTTGAATATTATTCATTGTAATTATAGAATAGCATGAGAAGAGAGGTCATTCATGTCACAACCTACACAGTAACTACCTAAAAACAAAAAATGTGACAATCGAGCTAAATTCTAGATAATTTCCGTTGGGTTTAGCAATATCTCATAATATTATTGGAAACAAACAATATCATGTTATAAATTATGGTGTGTTGTTGCAGTAATTATAACTCTTTCGAGTTTCTATCAGTGAAATGGTATAGTCTTATCACCAACATTATTTTTAGAAACGATTTACAGTTATTGTATTAAATATATTCATGCGTAGATACTCCTACTTAAAATTCTAGCTTTTATTTTATGAAAATAAATTAAATCTTACTTCTTAAAATAATTAAATTTACCAAACATTGAGTCCCACCTTTTTCCACTTATTGTATTTCCCCCTTAAAATTAAGTAAATATATAAATAAAACCCATTTCAATTTTAAAAATAACTATGAAATATCATCTCTAAAACAAACAAAAAATGGCCATCTTTCAAAAGAATGCCCATGTCTTGTGAAGTTTATTCCTTTTCCAAGGCATTCGCCATAAGGGGGCATTGCTTAATAATCACCTTCAGGCCTCCTAGATAGGAAAAAAATAATATTAATAAAATGCAAACCAAAAAAATGAAAAACGCTATTGGACTTTAGAACAAATTTTATTTGTTTTGATATAAAAGAAGTCAGCAACTTGGAGAAGATTTTTTTTCAAAAAATATTTTACTCTAATGTAAAAACATCATGCAAATGGAACACAAATTTTTTGTTTAATGCATATTTATATTTACCTCTATTACTTGGTAAAACAAAACCCAAATAGTGACAACTAAGTGCTTCAAAAGATTTTTTTTTTAACAATCACACAATATGAAAATAAATTTATCAAATATTTAGTTTTGAAATTTTCTAGGTTCTCTATTTAATAATTAATTGTTTCAAGTTGTAATATTATTATTTCAAATTTCCTTTTTTTTGGCATATACTATTATGTTGTATTTTAATGTTGTCTCCACTTCCTTTGTTCATTGTTTTATCAATGTAGGGAATGTTGTAGGTTAGAGTTTCGAATATCAACGATGTCTGTATACCTCTATCTCCACCAATGTTTTCTTGAGATTTGTTTCCATGAAAATATCAAAACTACATTTCTTTAATGTATTTTTTCATTGCATTTACTTCTTTTCTAAATGACTTGCGAGATGTTACATGGGTACAAGCTAGCAATAACAATTGTGCATGAATTATTTTCACAGATATGTATTTAGACTCATTAATATCATGAGTAACTTTTTATAACGAACTGGTATGTAAGCATGTTCAAATCTCTTGGATAATTCTTCTGTATTGTTTTCTCTAGAAAAATATTTTCTTAAATTTAATGTTCAATGTTAATTTTTATGATCTAATCTTACAAGGCCAACTTTTGGCTGAATTTTCCATATCATGGCCTTATTTTATGTAAATGTTGAAATATCGACATGGATATACTATTTCGTTTCCTAACATAATGTATTTGTTCCATCAAAATCAAAAAGAATTAAAAATGATTCTACTAAGAGTATGTACAATATTACAACACCTCTAATAGGTTCTTCTACATTAATATTTTTTTTAGTTGTATTCCTTTTAATATTTGATTTTGATTAGGTAAAAAAATAGTTTTGAGCGGACCAAAAAACTCAACAATAAAATGGAGAAAATATATAGTAATAAAGAGCATAAAAAAACGCCTCTACCAGTAGCCAATAGAGAGACCAGTAACTAAAACACACAAGTGCACTAAAAAAGGACCGAAACAAATCTTGGCCAAATGAAATAAAAAATTCAATGAGAAACCATGACCCGAAAGCAGGGGAGAAGAATCACCTCAAGAACCACCATCGGCACGGTGAATCTGAAACACTCCCTCTAAATGATCAAATTTGAATTTACTGGGTAGGAACTTAGTCCATGCATCTACATTGATCATGGCACGAGCACGCAAGCCCACACCAAGGTCCAACAAAAGTTTGCCTTCAATTTCCTCCACATCCACGACACGACCTTCAAACACCAACATAATGTCTGACCCAATGGCTTAATTGTTTTAAATTGGTACCCGCCCAATGGGTCCCCTCATTAGAACAAGACACGTACAACCGTCTACCTCCCTTTTAACCACTGTGTGGTAGTTTCCATCCAATCCTACCCCATTTCGAAGTAGATCTACCTGAAATTAGGATTTGAACTTGAAATCACTGCGTATGTCCACACCACATTGGATCTACCTGGGACGCACCTCAACATCTCTACCATGCTGGCACCACTAATCCCCAAGCTATCCATCACAAATCAACACACGCCCATTGAAGATTTCCTAATGGACGTCTCCCACGCATAAGGACCACTAGCTCTGGCATCGAAGGCCAACCTACCCAACAACACCTCTGCAACAATATTCCTTTAATTATCAGTGTAAAGGTATCATTATAATTTATCGCTATATTAAAATCCTTGCTTTGATTTATGTATTTGAAGTTAGAAATAATTATTGTATTTTTTGTTTAAGAGTAAATAGAAACCAATTGAATTAAAATTAATATGAGTATCAACTAAATTCCAAGTTCCATTTTTTTATTAATGGTAAAATATTTTTTGATTGGGGCCCTATAAAGGAGTTACATAATTAGGGTCATCACCCATATAAGACGATAAAAGAGGAAGAAACTCTTAGAAGAAGAGTTTCCCAACAACTAGAGAAATAGAAAGAGACAACACTATTATTCAACAATGTATAAACTACAAATAAACAACTGGACAACATCAAGAAAAAATTATATAAAACCCGACTCCTTGATTGTATTGTTGGTAGTAAAGTGTTTGTACCCAAATTAATTCTCCCTCAGAAGCGAAGCAGCATCACAGGTTTGGCAAGAAGCTTAGAGGCAAGCAAAACATGTAATGCATCATTTTGTAGCTGGGGATGAAATACACCTTGCTCTTTGTCACTCAGATGTGGAGAAATGGGTAGCATCCTCAAGAGGATTTGACCTATCCTCACTACTTTATGCTTGTGCCTTTCAACCAGGGTTAGATGACCCTTTTTGTAGCTTGTTGTTTATGGAGGAGATGGACATATCCTTCCTTGCAAAATTATTAAGAAAGACCTTGAAGAAAATATGATCAATGCAACAAAACCTAACTCTCACAAGTTGTCACTCTAGATGATAGAGATATTTTCTAGGAAAGGTTCAAGCCACTAAAGACAATGAAAACCTGATTGTTTCTACATGTTTTGGTGATAAACATTATGCATTTGTATACATACATGACAAACATGGGTAGTATGGGTAAGATTAATTGTTTTTGAATGATTTTGGTGGGAGATGAAGCAAGATAAAGCTGATTATACCAAATATTTGAAAAAACTTCTACAAAAATGGAAATCTCAAACAGAAGAATGCCTTCAGAGTAGCTAGGACGTTCCTTCAACCAGAATATGTGATTCAATGGAGTCCCTGATTAACACTTTTCACACAAACATCAAGGATCCAAAATGAAGGCTCAAATTGGAAAACTTAACTTAACATTATCAATCTCTATTTCATCATGTCTAAGATTCCCTCAAAGGCTAACAAACAATCTTATAGTCATGGTAGGAGTCACAATGATTTTAAATTTATTTATTTCACTATCAAATGCAAGCTCTTTTGATAAATGAAATTGCAAATGCCACCAAACTATAACAGGGATAAGATCTTGTGTGATTCACACATATTTCAATGTAAGAATGCAAAGGGAACAAAAACAACTACTTGCAGACATTCAAAAATGAAGCAAACAAATTTTTTTTACAAAGAATAACACAGATTAACTAAAGTTTGGTTAAATTTATTAGCAGGGGAAAGTTTCGCAAACAATCTCAGAGCTTGTCAATGGTTGTAAAATCACAACCACCTGGACATGATCAAATTTAACACAAAGGAGATAAAAATGCTTCTTCAAATAGTTTCTCAGAAAGACGGGCTCTATCAAGATTTTCTCTTAGGAAATTGGTTCTGACTTCTAAACACTCCAACCTTCCAACCTCCACCTCTTTTCTCGGCAAAATCATGCTTATTTATAATATTTTTCAACAAAGCCTTTTCCCCCAAAAAACTTAAACATTGAGTGTACCAGTGCTTTCCATGATCTCGATCACAATTCCCAAAATCAGATCTGTGAAAACTTGTCAGGTGCGTAGGGGGTAGATCTCTTCAAACATATCCCACATTCAAATCCTTCCTCTAGTATATCACCTTTCCCTTTACTCACCAACCACTTCCGCTCGTAATCTATCAAATTGAGTTCTTCGCGTGCTCGGGAAGAAGAAATGCAAGATCATATAAAGCTTAAAGGTCAGGTATCATCTTAATGTTAAAATATGTCCCTGAATTTTTCTCACCAAACCCAAATATCAACAGGTATTTCGCATGCCAAGGAAAGAAATTTTGGGCCGAATATGACAGTCAGATTGCATACTTAATGGTGAGATACATTTATAGACCTTTCCCACCAAACCATGATACCAAATTAATGTTCCTCTTCATTTGGCGTGTAGGAGACTCCAAGAAATGATAAAAAACCATAAGAACACATATCCCCAGGAGATTTGGAGTGAAAATGGATGAAAAATTAGATAAAGATTCACAGTTGTTGATGATCTATATTTTGAATTTGGACCGTCCACATCGGAGATCCATTTTAAAATGGGCCTGTGGGTTTCTTTTTCCCTTTTCCAACTTTTGGAAAAATATAAAATTTTCACTTTTTTCTCTGCACCTCTACTCTTGAGAAATGAGCTTGACACATTTTCTAAAGTGGATACCAAAGTAAATGCGGCCAAATTCTGCTATTTCACCTCTTTTTTGGAAAAGGGAAACGTTTCCAAGTTTCCCCTGTAGCTCCACCCTTCCACCGTTGACCGTGGAAATTTTTTGACTATTCTCTGTCGGGTCTGCAAGCTATTTTGATGTTTTAATCTTTTTGGTAACAAGAGTAAAAAATCTAATTTACCTACGATGGTCTGCTTCCCCACCCCTTGTACTTTTCAAAGCCAACCTTGACCTCCCTTTTGTCGGGCTTGTGGTCCATTTTGATACTTTAATCCTTAAGAGGTAAAAAATCCAAGTTGCCCCTGATGGTTCACTTCCCTGCCTTTTGACTTTTCAAACTACCACACATCATAATGACACATCTTGAGATGGTCCCCAAAAGTTGAGATCTTGAATAAGCATGGGCTCACCATGTTTCTTGGCCGAACAAAATTTGTTTGAAGCCTTAAAGCTCAGCGGAAGGGGCCATGTGTCAGGGTCCGAGGAAATCTCCTTTAGTTGTTGAAAATTCCAATAAAAATGCAAATTGAGTGGAGGCCTCCGAGTGTCCTCCTAGTGCTTCATTAAAATGAAATTCAAGGGCCAATCCTCAAACATGCGTGGTCCCTCCATGTATCCTAGGCCTATAAAAACCTTTTGAAAAAGACTAAGTGTGGGAAGACTCGGCGGGAGTCTCCACGTGTCTTCATGTCACAATTAAAAATGGTGCCCAAGAGCAGAGACTCTGAATGAGCTCAGGCTCACCATGTGTCCCTGTTCTGCCAAACTGTACCAGCTGCATAAAAATTTGTCTAAGTCTGGGCAAAGTAGTGGAGACCTCCATGTCTCCTCCCAGCGCAACTCCAAGTCCAAACCATTCTTCCACATAGACAGGTTTTGGGTTGAGGTGATCCATAGAATTTTAGAGTTCCTTGCTGAGCCATGTCTAACTAAAAGAGGGCAACATTTCTTGTTGATGCAAGGATATAAATTTGACTGGGAGAAATTCCCGTTGAACCTAAAAATGCAGAAAAATGACCATTCGAGCCCAGAGATGAAATTTTCTCCAAGGAAAGAGAATTTAGAAACATTATTGTTATCACTGAATCACAGCACCCCTGTGTTTATACAAGTGCATATACTTGAACCTACAGTGTGATTGGATAACATGGGTACCATCCCCAAGTTTTGGGACTTGTTACTTAAGATAGACCTCCAAAGAAAGCTAGTTCTTGCTCCTAAACTACCTGCCACAATCTACTCTAATGCAGGAGAAACTAACTATTCTAATCTAAACTTCCAAGGGACCAGGGAGAGAGAATACATAAAATGAAAGCCTACACTAAAGCGGTGATACACCAGAAAAGGAGGGGTGTGAGAGTAGTCTCCAGATGCATGAAATACAGAAGCAAAGTGCACACTAGAAGAGGTGATGACAGTTCTCCATAATCTAGCAAAATACATTTACAACAATATTCCAAGCATACACAATGATAATGAATCCCTGCAAGAACATAATAATAGACAGAATATTCTTTTAGAAAGATTAAAGGGGCAAGAAGAATGTAAGAAAGCACAGCAGGGGAAGATACATCCACAAACTGATATTTTATTGCTTCATGATATGCACAGTTCAATCTATTACAAGATAACGGCCTGGATCACCATGCAAGGAGTCCACTACAAGGGCTTGTAACACATTGGCTTCACAAAGCAATTTTGGCAGAGCTTTGCTACAAAAACTACCTCCTCCTCCAATGAGCCCAACACTCCAATTTATAGAAAAATGAGAAGGGAAAATGGAAATCCTGAAATCTGTCCTTCAACCACCTGTAAGAGGCATTAAATGGAGTTAAATGATTGTAAATTACTTGCAAAATGCTCCCCATACTGTCCCAGGTGCTGCAGCAGAGAAAGAATGATGACCATGCCTCTTCATTGCACTCCCAACTACCAAATAAAACACTGTTATGAACTCGGCCACGTTTTAGAAAAAATCTCCATCAATATCACACCAAATCTAGAATTTCATGATTACTGTGCATCGGTCTCAGAACCATGATTCCAATAGTATCAATTTTGTGAGATTTTGTCAAGAAATGCAAAAGTTATGGCCTTCTGAGTGCGGGCAGCTATTTTGGGCCTGGCAGGCGTTTTCTGTCATTTGACGGGAATGAGCATTAACTGACTAAAGCCGAATATGTTTCTTTGATTTAAATATATCTACCCTGATTAAAAATAAGAAATCCATTTTTTTCTGTCGTGCTCATTCCAGAAAGTCCAATTTTGTGAAAATCGGAGCTCGGAGTCAAAAGTTACGGCTGTTTGAAGTTTCATGGGTCAAACGTTGACTTTTCTTCTTTGCCTTCGGCCGCTTCGGCTTTCCACGTCCCGCGCGTACCTTTGTCCCAACTGTCCCAATGTGAAAGTTCTCTATTTTGGCCGATCTGGGTGGTTCGTGTCCTCCGCGCACTCTTGTCCCAACTGTCCCGGACTGCCTGGGACAAATTCTTCCGATTCGGCCGGTTCGCGTCCACCGCGTACTCTTGGCCCAACTGTTCCAGACTAAATTTGGTGATTTTTTCCCTTTTCGACCGGTTCACCTCCTACACGTACCTTTCACCTGGATTTCCCAGACTATTTTAGACGAAAGACTCCTGCTTTGGCCGAATCGGCCAGTTCGCGTCCTCGCGGCCCAAATGTCCCACACTGTCCCACTCACTAGTTAGTCGATTTTCTTTTCTTCTTCATCCGAACCGGCTTTCCGCGTCCCATGTGTCCTCACGGCCTGGAGTTCCCTTTGCATTGCAGACTACCTGGTGGCCTTTCAACCAATTCGCGCCCAGATGTCCCAAATGTCCCGACTGTTGCAAGGACTAGGACTTAGCCATTTTTCATGTTTTCTAGCCCAAGCTGGTTTTTTGCAACCTTTTCACCTTTTCTTAGAACTTTCTCTTTTATTCTTGGACAGGGGAGTTAGAAAAAATCTAAGGGGACCCTAGAAACATGATTTTTTCCCTGAATCAATCTATTTGCCTGGGACTTGAGAATTTAATGCATGTTATCAAATTACCTTGAGGGGTGAATTTTGGATAACAGTTACAAGGCTTAAATACGTTCCTCCGAGCTATATCCATTCATTTTTCTTAAAGTATTTAGGTCAAAAATGACAAGGATAGGAAATCCCAACTGTAGAAAATGGAAAGAATAAGAGAGACCAAGTTTTTCAGATGAACAGAGAGCGAGGGACCCTAATTACAGGCCTTTTCAAGAAAAACAGAGAAACAAGGAAATAACTATGGATCCATACATGATTCTCAGCCCAAGAAGGATTGGTTATGGCAACAAAAGGAACATAGATACTTCTCAGGCACAACAAGGGTGGATAAAATATGGCAGAGGCCATAAATTGATAGATTTTAATGGCAAAATGGGTCGAGACTATTTTTAGCACCAACATCGGCTCCGACTCGGGGATGTGAACTCCCTGCGAGTGCCATAAGAACAAGGTAGACCAAGTGGAAAAATATTCATTAGGCAAAGGAGTCAGTTTTCAAAGCATAAAACCAGAACTATCCCCCCATAAGAACCAAGAAACCAATAAAAACAAGCCACTAGAGACCAGAATGAACAAAAAATGTGAAAGATAGAAAAAAAACCAACAAACTATACATTGTACAGATGATATTCACCTTGTTTCTAGGGAATCCATCCAAGAAATGTTTCAAATGCCTTCCATTAACAGGAAATTCAAGAAATTTCCCATCCAAATCCTTCAGCAAGAAGGTATGTTGACCAATTCTAATATCAATGGAGTAAGGGCCCATCCATAAACCATAAAATTTTCGATGCTTTCCCTTATCTTCATGCATGCTATCCTATAGCAAATGAGATCTCCAACATTGAAAGCTCTTGGGGTGACCTTCTTGTTGAACAAATTCTTCAAATTCTCTCTTAACTTTACATGCCTTTGGTGGAATTCCCTCCTTTCTTCGTCAACTTCAACAATCTGGTTAATGCGGGCATCATATAGACTTACCTCTTGATCTTCCAGTTGCTGCATAAACTGATATGAGGATAATTGCATATCCAGGGGTAGTAGGGCCTGAGTTCCATACACCAACTCAAATGGAATCTTTCTAGTGGCTCTTTTAATAGTAATGTGCTCTTCCTAGATAGAAAACTTCAACTGCTCACCCCATTTTCTCTTGTTCAGCTCCAAGGTTCTTCTGATAATCTTCAGTAAATTTTTATTATTGGACTCAGCTTGTCCATTTCCTTGGGGATTCTAATTAGAATCATATGTCAAATTGATCCCATATTCTTTGCACATTACCACCAAGGGTTTAGCTCTAAATCTTGTAGCATTGTCAGCAATAATTTTGACTGGCAGCCCAAACCTATGGATAATATGGTTCAGCATGAAGTCCATGACAATTTGGTGTGTTTCCCTTTTGGTGGGGATTTCCTCCACCAACTTGGTGAAGTAATCTATGGCTACAAGAATCCACTTATGGCCAACACTTGAAGGGTCTAAAATCTCACAAATGAAATCCATTCCCCATTGCTTGAATGGATCTTAAATTGATACAGGCTATAAAGAAAGGGAGCCTGAAGATTTTAGTCTTCTAGAGAAGAGTTGGAAACTCTCACATCTTCTAACCAAAAGATTTTCATCCTTGAAAAGATTTCACCACCAATAACCAACCCTCAAGATCTTGTGCATTATGACCCTTCCAGCAAAAATTTCCCCCACAAGCTCCTCCATAGAGATCAACAATTATCTTGGGGGCTTCACTTCAATAATGCACCTTAAGAGGACTACCTCAGGTATCTTCGAAGCTAACCCATAATCAGTAATGACATATTTCTAGGAAGCCAACTTAAGGGCCCTTTTCTGGATCTTACTCAAATACTCAAGGCAATATAAATGTCTGAGATAAAAAATTGCATCCTTGTACCACTCAAAACTCATTAGTTTCTCAAATACATATACCCTTCCTTCTCCTACCTCATTCACCTCAACAGTTTGCAAGTTTCTCTAAGCCATAAGCTTAGACAATCCCAAACCTATCACCAACTTCATGATTTGGATATCCATGTCATATTATTACAACTTGTTCACCCATCTGCACTTTTTTCTTAAGACCTCCATCTTTGATAAGATGTCTTTCACCATGGTGTGGGGAACAATAGAAACAATCTTAGAACTCAAAATGTAAGGCCTGAAAACCTTTATTTATTTTACCAAGGAAAATCCTTGTTTCTTGATAATAGTGTATTTCAACTCAACCACCTCCAATGCCTTACTGAAAAAGGCAATTGGCCTCTCATCCCCTTCATCATTTTTTCTCAACAAGACAGATGCAATAGTGTTCTCTAAAGAAAAATAAAATAGTTGAAAATGATTATTATAATATGGAGCTGCTAGAACAGGTGCATGCTTTAATGCCTCTTTAATCCCACTAAAAGCTTAAATGGAATCGTCATCCCACTTGATGACCTAGTCCTTCTTTAACATGGAAGTTATTAGAATGGTCAACTGAAAAAAGTTTGATATAAATCTTGTTATCCAAAATTCACCCCCTCAAGGTAATTTTGATAACATGCATCAAATTCTTTAGTCCCAAGCAATTATATTGATTTAAGGAAAAAAATCATGTTTCTGGGGTCCCCTCGGGTTCTTTCTAACTCTTTTGTCCAAGAAGAAAACCCAACAAGTTTTAAAAATTTGAAAAAAATTGCAAAAACAAGCTCGGGCCAGAAAAATCACCAAAAAATGGCTAAGTCCCACTCTTCGCAACAGTCGGGACATGAGGGACATCTGGACGTGAACCGGCCAAAAGGCCACTAGGCGGTCTACGTAGCATTTGGGACATCCGGGGCCAAAGGGACACGCGGGACGTGGAAATCCAAACTGGCCGAAAAATGAGAAAATTGACTAACTGTTGAAACAGGCAGTCTGGGACATCTGGGCAATTAGTACGCGGAGGACGCAAGTCAGCCGAAAATACCTAAGGCAGCCCGGAATAGTTGGGCCAAAGGTATGTGAAGTACGCGAACAGACCGGATCATCCGAAATGAGAACTTTCACACCGGGATAGTTGGGACAAAAGTACGTGAACCGGCCGAACCGAGCGAATCAGGAAAAATTGTCCCAAACAGTCCGGGACAAGTGGGACAAGAGTACGTGAAGTACGCGAACTGACCCGTTCGGCTGAAATAGGGGACATTCGTACTGGGAAATCCAGGCCAAAGGGACGTGTGGGACGTGAAAATCCGAAGCGGCCAACAGCAAGGAAGAAAAATCAACATTTGGTCTGGAAACTTCAAACGGCCATAACTTTTGACTCCGAGCTCCGATTTTCACAAAATTGGACATTCTGGAACGAGCACGAAAAAAAACTGGATTTCCTTTTTTTAATGAGGGTAGATATATTTAAATAAAAGCAACATATTCGGCTCCAGTAAGTCAATGCTCATTCCCGTCAAATGACAGAAAACGCCTGTCAGACCCAAAATAGCTGCCCGCACTCAGAAGGCCATAACTTTTGCATTTCTTAACAAAATCACACAAAGTTGGTACCATTGGAATCATGGCTCCGAGAAAAATGCAAAGCAGTCAAGAAATTTTGGATTTGATGAGATATTTATTGATATTTTTAACAAAATGTGGCCGGGTTCAGAACAATGTTTTATTTGGTAGCTGGGAGTGCAATTAAGAGGCATGGTCATCATTCTTTCTCTGCTGCAGCACATGGGATAGTATGGGGATCCTTTTACAAGTAATTTAAAATCATTTCACTCCATTTAATCATCTTACAGGTGGTTGAAGTATAGATTTCGGGATTTCCATTTTCCCTTCTCTTTTCCTTCTCATTTTTCTATAAATTGGAGGTTGGGCTTATTGTAAAAGAGAGAGTTTTGGGGGTAGCAAAGCTCTTCCAAAATTTCTTTGTGAAGCCAGTGTGTTACAGGCCCTTGTAGTGGACTCCTTGCATGGTGATCCAGGCCCTTATCTTGTAATAGAATAAACTGTGCATATCATGAAGCAATAAAATATCAGTTTGTGGATGTATCTTCCCCTGTTGTGTTTTCTCGCATTATTCTTGCCCCTTTAATCTTTCTACAAGAATATTGTGTCTATTATTATGTTCTTGCAGGGATCCATTATCATTGTGTATGCTTGGAATATTGTTGTGAATGCATTTTGCTAGATTATGGAGAAGTGTCATCACCTCTTCTAGTGTGTTACTTTGCTTCTGTATTTCACACATTTGGAGACTACTCTCACACCCTCCTTTTCTGGTGTATCACCGCTTTAGTGTAGGCTTTCATTTTATGCATTCTCTCTCCCTAGTCCCTTGGAAATTTAGATTAGAATAGTTAGCTTATCCTGCATTAGAGTAGATTGTGGCAGGTAGTTTAGGAGCAAGAACCAGCTTTCTCTGGAGGTCTATCTCAAGTAACAAGTCCCACAACTTGGAGATAGTACCCATGTTATCCAATCACACCGTGAGTTCAAGTATATGCACTTGTATAAACACAAGGGTGCTATGATTCGGTGATAACAGTTCTGGCATGCCCGGTGGGACCTAGAGGTCTTCACTTTCATTGCAACAAGATTGATGTGCACTTGTTGTAAGTTCCATCTTTGAAGGAGCTTTAAAATCGCACATCTGGCGACTCCAAAAGAGGCATAATCGGTTGGTTTCTACAGTCCAAGCCTGGAAAATTTATGAGAAGAATACAGACCAGGTCAAGAACTAGGGAGGAAGGATTTTTTGTTTATCTGCATCTATCTCAAGGAAAAGAAAGAAGGGGAAGAAGAGCTCAAAGATCTGTGTCTCCACCTGATAGAACTTTGTCTACACCTCCACCTGGTAGACCTTTTCTCGCATCAACAAGGGTTCTCAGACCAATTAGAATGGCGCAACCACTAAATCCCTTTGTCAATTTCACTAGCAGCAGCCCACTTGCCCTCAATGCACAGAATCCAGTTCCAATTGCAGCATTGAAGAACATTCCATTTTTCACTAGAGAAAATCATACCACTCCTGGTGATCATGTCAAAGACATTGCTAACGTCTATGCAATCCATGAGATAAACGAAATGGATATGGCTGTCAAATTGCTGGCATCATCGTTCAAAGGGAAGGCATTGTAATGGTTCAGGAGCCTTAGAGCCGGTTCTATCACAAATTGGAATTAGTTGTGCATAGTTCTCCATGAGTAGTTTGGAGATAAGGGAGACAACTTGTCTCTTCTAGAACAATTGACAATTATCAAGAGAGCCCCCAACGAGCATCTGATTGACTTCAAATTCAGATTTCAAAGGTCTTGGGATAGGATTCCAATGGCAGTTAGGCCAACAGCAGAAAGTGCTTTTCTATATTACCTTAAAGCTTTGAATTTTGATATTTCTATGTTAATTCAATCTATGGGAGGAAAAACCTTACCTGCTGCTTATAGCATTGCCATTAGGGCCCAAAACTGTCTTATTCAAGCTAGTAAACTAGCTCCTAGGCCTCCCATGCCCTTGTAACCAAACCTAGAAAATCCAAGCACTAGTCAAGCACCCACTTTGGCTCCTATTCCCACCCCTAGAAATCAAAGTTCAAACAAAGCTTCTACTTCATCCTCTAGTGCTTCAAATGAACTCCAAGAGGTCATGAAACAATTGCAAAATTTGGGAAATGAGCTGGTTACTATCAAAAGACAGCAAGCACAAAGTGCTAGACCGTATCAGCCTCAAGCTCAACCTAACAGGCAGCCATATCAACCTCAAAGACCACCTAATCTAGTTGCAAATCAGAATCAAGCAAAGCTTCCTACCAACAGACCATCTCAACCCTATAATCTCAATGCTACATCTGCATCTAGAGCTTTGGTGCCAGTCCAAAATAACATGGCCCAAGAATATGATTGGTGTTTCCCATGCAGTCAGCCACATAACCAATCAATGTGCTTTAACGGTGCATTAAATTAGGCTCTAATGGTGCAAACCATTGGTGGGTCGCAAGGAACATCTCCAGCCACGAAGAAGACCAGCAGCAAGGGGCACCTCAGCAAGGAACATCTCTGAACGAAACTACTCTTGTCAATTGGCAGGCTGAAGATTTCTGTGGTATGAATCAAATACCCTCTCAAAGTATTGCAGCAAACACAAGGTCAAAGAGGAGAAATTTGGGTGAAGAACAGCCATTGGCTTCGAGTAATCCACAACCTTCTACCACTCCACAAGCCGTTGGCAAGAAAACTATAGTTCCAAACGTGTAAGGAGCATCCAAACCATCTCCTAAACCAACTCAGATGCCAGCTGCTGCTGCCCATGTGCAAGGAATGAATGTGCAAGCCAAGGGACAACAGAGGGATACTTCATCTCCATTCAGTATCATTGATCAGATGAAGAAGACAAATGTAAACATATCAATGTGGGAATCACTATCTATCCCAAGACAAAGATATTTGCTACAAGCTGCCATGAAGGACTGGTCAACTTCAAATCAACAGGTCCAAATGCAAGAGAAGGTACTCACAAATGCTGCCCAGCCTGAGGGAAATCATGGAGGACAACAAGGTAAAATGTTGAAGCCCCCTCGATTTTATGTTTCATTGATCATAGGAGATAAGTTGGTACATAATTACATGATTGACTCTGGGGCAAGTAGTTCAGTAATGCCTAAGCAAATAGCTTATGAGCTAGGACTCCAATATGAAGTCATATCCAAGGGTGTAGTGCAATTAGATGGGACAATAGTGACAACGGTTGGAGTAATCAAAGGTTTGAGCCTCACACTACACGCATGTCCCAACATAATAGTCTTACAAGATGTGTCAGTCATAGACCTTCCACCACTCTTTGCATTGTGCTTGTCAAGATACTTCACTGCTAAAATTGGAGGCTATCTTTCGGCGGATTGGTCACACATGTTGTTCAGAACAAGATATGGAACTAAGGCCACAATCATGTCTGAACCTATTGCGAACTTTCACATTGAGCCTTACACTCCAAGCCAAATCAATACCAATTGTTCAGCGTTTGATCAAGAAGATTATCCAAGCACTGATGAAGCTGACACCAAGGTTGGAAGCATCCTAGATTTGAGTCTTGATGAATGGGAAAGCAAGGTGCATGATTTTGAACCCTATCAAGAAATAGAAGAATCTGAGCTAGGAGTTTATTGTTTACATGAAGAGGATCAACCTCTCCCCAGCATCACCAAGCCATATCATAAGGAAAAGAATGAACTATGGAAATTGTTCTTTGATGGATCAAGGAGTAGACAAGGTGCAGGAGGAGGAGCTATGCTCATTTCACCACAAGGTATAAGGTATTACTCAGCCTTCCATTTCCAGTTTTCCTGTTCAAACAACACAGCTGAGTATGAAGCCTTAATTCATGAACTGCACTAGGCAATGAAGAAAGGCATCAGGAATTTACAAGTATTTGGTGATAGTGAGCTGGTCGTAAACCAAGTCAAAGGAAAAAATGCTGCTAAAAATGATCTGCTTAAGTGCTACAAAAATCGGGTATGGGATCTTATTGAAGATTTTGAAGCTTTTAGCATCAATTCCATCCCAAGAAAAAAGAATGAAGCCGCTGACAGACTTGCAGCAATTGGGGCTGCGTTTGATGTTGTAGAAAGTATCAAAAGTGAGAAATCTCAGCCTCATAGCAAATTGGTTGTGACACTAGCTGTTCCAGATAATTGGTTATGTGACGGACTGCATGGGAAACACCAATCATATTCTTGGGCCATGTTACTTTGGACTAGCACCAAAGCTCTGGATGCAGATGTAGCATTGGGATTATAGGGTTGAAATGGTCTATTGGTAGGAATCTTTTCTTGATTCTGATTTGCAGTTGGATTGGGTGGTCTTTGAGGTTGATATGGCTGCCTGTTAGGATGAGCTTGAGGCTGATATGATCTAGCACTTTGTGCTTGCTGTCTTTTTTTGTTTTCCATGTTTTGTTAAGGATAATTATCCTTCATTGGTGCTCTGTTTAGATTTCTGAAATCCACACACAACTTGATGTCACCATTCTTCTTTCTGACTGGTACTAGGTTTGCAACCTAAGAAGAATACCTTGTGGGCTGAATAATCCCTCCATCCCTCAGTTTCTTCAGTTCCTCTTTCATCTTAAGAGATAGGAGTGGATTGATTGGCCTTTGTTTCTACCTAAATGGTTTTTGTATTTGATTCCAAGTGAATCTCATGTTGAAACAGATCCTCTCTATATGCCTTCTAGCTCAGAATAAGTCTAAGCCATGCAATCTTGATACCTTTTCAGAAATTAGATGTAGGACAACTTCTCCTCCTTGCTGAGATTGATTCCTAACCAAATCTTCGTTGGTTTCTCCTTTGTGCCAAGGTCATGCTCCTCAGCATCCCTTGATGCTGCCATGCATCTGTTAACAATGTGATCAACATTATCAAAATTGGACTCAAGAGCAACCAGCCCTCTGGGAATGGTATTAGCCTTTAGTTAGATGATGCCTTTTCCAATCAAGGTTTCTTTCCCCACTACTACGTACACCATTGGCTCCTAATAAATATTTTGATCAAAAAAATCTCCTTTATTCTACAGAAATATTCTGACCTAAGCATCATCATAAAAATCCTATCAATGCTTAATATTGTCAGGTACAAATCACCTTGTTAACACCTCAACATCATATTCAAAATATCGGGACACTGCATAATTATAAAACCAAAATCCTGATACTGCAAGTTTTTCTTCCAAATCATTGAACTTCCTATCATGATGCACAATGTTGAATTAATTAAACATCTCAATGAAATCCCAAACTGCATGCTTGTATTGTTTCATTCATTGATTTTTTGTGGCATACGATTTTTTGACTTGCTTTATAATTAATTCCGAATCTCCCTTGACAATGATTTCTTTAACACCATATTTCCAAGTAATCCTTAGACCTAAAAATAGTGCCTCATACTCAGAAATGTTATTAGTGCAGTCAAAGTTGAGTTTGAAAGAAAACACAAACTCTTCCTGGCTTGGAGAGATCAGAACAACACCAACACCATTTCGAAACTTGGAGCAAGATCCATCAAACACTAAAGTTCCACGAAGAGCCTACTTGTTCAAGACACTTGCATTCTTCAATCTTTTTCTCTTTTCCATCAGTAAATCCTACAAAGTTATCAACATCAACACTTGTATACAAAAGTTCGTAAGATTCAGTTGTTGGGATCTTCAATAAGTTGTAACATCTTATTTTCTCCATATAAATTGACAAGGATGCCCTCAATTGGGATAGTAGTATAGGAAATTTCCATTTGAACACTCCCTCCAACACTTGCAGCCCATTTTCTAGATAATAACATACCCCACTTGGCTAGGAAATCAACAATGACAACATCAAGCATCAAGTTTTTACCTGGGTAAGCTGCAAGCTTCACCACCAGATCTTTCACACATACCACCACTTTCACTTCTCTAGATTCCATAACATTACACTTCTCATATGCTACTTTTACTTTGATGTTCAACTCATTCATGACTTCTAGAGGCATAACATTACATGATGCCCCTGAGTCAAACATACATTTGTGTAGCAATCTGACTTTAATGATTAGAGTGGTGAGTAATGGATCCACATTTAGCTTAGACTCCACCAAGGATGTCCCCAAATAAACCTCAGGTGGTTCACCTAGTTCCTCCAAAACTGGTGGTGTCTATAACTCTTCAATGACTGGTGGATTCTTTACAATGTTTATATTTCTACCCAGGGTAGTCCTCTCCTCTTTCAGCCCCAAATACTCAAGAGCCCATTTTTTGTGCTCATGAATCCTAAGAAACTCAACAATTGGAACTGAGATCTTGATCTAACTCAAGACTTGGGCAATATTATATGGGACAGACTTTGGCAAGGCATCATTGGAAGGAAGGTTGACACACTCATTAGGTGGCATAGGACTTTTGATAGCTTGGGCATGAGGATGGGTATGATTTTTGTCTAGGAAAGCAAGGCCCTTGGCATATGAATCTTTCTTAAGAGCCTCTTTAGGAATATTGGGAAGTAATGGATTTTTTGGCTTGTCATGAGGCCCTGTCCCTTTAACAACCCTACTCCTTATGTTATACTCCTTCTTTTGGGAAACAAAAATGTTCATCAACAACTACCTTTTCTCCTCAGATGGGATTCCTCCATCATATTTCTTTATCATTAAAGCTCACAAATATTCAAATTCAGTATTGGGAAATTAAAAATCTTGTACAATATCTACTTCTAAAGTATGATGAGGGAGGAAGAATAGGTACCCAGATGGATGTAATCCCAAAAATCAGCAGCAGTTCTAGTACTTATTACCTCAGTTGAATTTTCCCCTTGTTGTGATCTCGTGGAGCAACCCATCATGCAAACATCATCATCATTATCATCACTAGATTCTTCTTCTTCTTGTCTGATCTTCCTCACATGGAGCATGGGGCATGAAACATCTGTCCACACCAATCAATGACATTTGTATCCTCCACAACAACAACCTTGACAGCCAAAGGATCAGGTACCATTTTGTTTTCCCTAGCTTGAGACTGCCTATTTCCAAATCCAACAGGTCCCTTTCCTATATCATTAGATATTTGGTGATTTGTAAACTTGTATTGGCCCTTGTTGCTTGTGTTGACCTTGTGAACTCTACCCAATCCCTTTTTCTACTTGGGCTAACTTCTATGATATTTCTTTGACAACCCCTACCAAAGTTTTCACAACTTCCTCCAAATCAGCAACCTTACTTGTTTGAGGATTTTCCGGGTTAATTAGTTTTACACCCTCCCTTTTTTGAGGCTTTCTAATTACCTTGATGTTGTTCTCTATTTGCAAGGCCATGGTGAATGTATGCCTCAAATTAGTATGGTTTTTGTCCCTCAAGTAGTAAACAAATTTTTTATCAAATGCATCTAAATATTTGATTAAACATGATTCATCACATGGCCTAAAGCTAACATGCAATCTCCTCAAGGTCTTGTTAAACCTTGTGTTGAAATCATGTATCGACTCATTAGGATTCTTCTTGATGTTTTCAAATTCTAATAGAAGAAACCTAGGGTTGGTTCTATCACCATACTGCAATCTAAATGAATTATTCATTTCCATCCAAGAATTAATGGAATTATCTGGAAAATCTTTATACCAGTTCCTTGCATCCTCTTCCAAAGTATAGATAAACAATTTGATATATAAATCTTCATGTTCATTCTTATATTCTTCCATCATATTGATACAAAGTATTTAGATGTTGATCACCAGTTATAGTGTTGTTTCCTTGGAACTTTGGTAATCTATTTCTTACATCCTAGGGAACTGCATTTGGGTAACCATCCATCCCTGCTAAAATTTATAGGACCAAAGGTTTTTACAACAAATGGAGGTCTGGGTGGGGGCAGGGCCATGTTGTTTTGAGGAGGTGACCCTAGAGGGGAGATAAATTGATAAGGGGTAGAGGGTCTTTGAAACAAAGGAGTATAACTTTCAAAATGGATATCCCCTAAAGGCCTTGTTTCATGGAAAATCCTATCAACTTCTGAAAAGATAGGGGCAGAATGAGAAGCAAACTTTTCAAAATCAAATGAAGGTCCCTCTCTAGTTGGAGAATTCAATTCCACAAAGAGGCTACCTAATTCAAAAGCACTTGAATGGCAATATCTTCAATAATAGGCTGATCACTTTCATCAATGGAGATCCCTTTTCTTGTCTGCTGATCTCCAACAACTCTCTAGGATTTTCTTCCTTCTAAATTTGTTTTTCCCAACTCTGGAAATAATGTCCTAGCAAGATCCCTAGAAAAGAAATATCTTCTTCCTTCTATGTTTGCAAATATTAGTAACAAATCTCACTTGACAGAGGTTAAGACATTGGTACTCATCAAGAATCAGATCAAAAGGGAGTCTCCACAAAGTATTTCCACCTTAGTTGTGAAAATGCACTAAAATATGATTTTTCAAATGTCTGTCAATACTAGAAACTAGAAATGGGATGATCTGAATTTTCTTTACCTAGATTTATTAATGAGAGCTAGTGCACAAGGTGTGGAACATGAAAGAATTGTACACATAGCATTTGCAACCTTGAAAATACTTCTTATAGGCCTAAACACAAGATGATGTTTGAAAAAATGTATTAGTAGATAGAGCATATAAGAAGTGTTTACTAGGGTCATGAATATGGACTGTAATCACTTTTCTCCCCAGACAATGGTGACAGTAAAGTTTTGGTACCCAAATTGATTCTCCCTTAGAAGTTGAGTAACATCACAGGTTTGGGAGGAAGCTTAGAGGCAAGAAAAGCATGTAATGTTTTGTTTTGTAGCTGGGGATGAAATGCAGTTTGCTCTTTGTCACTCAGATGTGGAGAAATGGGTAGCACCCTCAAGAGGATTTGACCTATCCTCACTACTTTATGGTTGTGCCTTTCAACCAAGGTGAGAGGAACCCGTTTTGTAGCTGTTGTTTGTGGAGGAGATGGAGATATCCTTCCTTGTGAAATTATTAAGAAATACCTTGAAGAAAATATGATCAATCCAACAAAACCTAACTCTCACGAGTTGTAACTCTAGATAATGGAGATATTTTTTAGGAAAGGTTCAGGCCACTAAAGACAATGAAAACCTGATTGTTTCTGCATGTTTTGGTAATAAAAATTATGCATTTGTATACATGATACATTACAAACATGGGTAGTATGGGTAAGATTAATTGTTTTTCAATGATTTTGGTGGGAGGTGAAGCAGGATAAAGTGTCATTATACCAATTATTTGAAAAAAATTTTACAAAAATTGAAATCTCAAATAGAAGAATGCTTTCAGAGTAGCTAGGTTGATTCCTTTAACCAGAATATGTGATTCAATGGAGGCCCAGATCAACACTTTTCACATAAACTTCAAGGATCCAAAATGAAAGCTCAAATTGGAAAACTTAATTGAACATTATCAATCTCTATTTCATCATGCCTAAGATACCCTCAAAGGCTAATAAACAATCTTATAGTCATGCTAGGAGTCACAGTGATTTTAAATTTGTTTATTTCACTATCAAATGAAAGCTCTTCTGATAAATGAAATTGCAAATGCCACCAAACTATAACAAGGATAAGATCCTGTGTGATTCACATAGATTTCAATGTAAGAATGCAATGGGAACAAGAAAAAACTACTTGCATACATTCAGAAATGAAGCAAACACAAATTTTTCCCAAGAATAACACAGATTAACTCAAGTTTGGTTAAATTTATCAAGCAAGGGAAAGTTTCTCAAACAATATCAGAGCTTTTCAATCGCTATACACTCGCAACCACCAGGACATGTTCAAATTTAACACAAAGGAGATAAAAATGCTTCTTCAGATAGTTTCTCAAAAAGATGGGCTCTATGAAGCTTTTCTCTTAGGAAATCAGTTCTGACTTCTAAACACTCCAACCTTCCAACCTCCACCCCTTTTCATGGAAAAATCATGCCTATTTATAACATTTTTCAACAGAGCCTTTTCCCCCAAAAAACCTAAACATTGAGTGTACCAGTGCTTGTCCATGATCCATGATCGTGATTCCCAGAATCAGATCTGTGAAAAGTTGTCAGGTGCTCAGGGGGTAGATCTTTTCAAACATCTCCTGCATTCAACTCCTTCCTTTGGTATATCACCTTTCCCTTTACTTGCCAACCACTTCCACCCTAATCTTTCAAATCTTGGTTCTTCATGTGCCTGGGAAGAAGAAATGGAAGATCATATCGAGCTTAAAGGTTAGGTCTCATCTTAATGTTAAAAGACGTCCCCATATTTTTCTCACCAAACCCAGATATCAACAGGTCTTTCACATGCCAAGGAAAGAAAATTTGGGCCAAATATGATAGTCAGATTGCATATTTAATGGTGAGAGACATTTACAGACCTTTCCCACCAAACCAGGATACCAGATTAATGTTCCTCTTCATTTGGCGTGTAGGAGACTCCAAGAAATGATAAAAAACCATAAGAATACGTATCCCAAGGAGATTTGGAGTGAAAATGGCAGAAAAATCAGGTACAAATTCACAGTTGTAGTTGATCTCTATTTTGAATTTGGACCATCCACATGGGAGATCCATTTTAAAACGGGCCTGCAGGTTCCTTTTTTCCTTTTACAACTTTTGGAAAAATGTAAAATTTTCACATTTTGCTCCACACCTCCACCCTTGAGAAATGAGCCTGACATGTGTCCTAAGGTGGGTCCCAAAGGAACTGCATGGCCAAATTCTACTATTTCTACCTCTTTTTTGGAAAAGGGAAATATTTCCAAGTTTCCCTGCAGCTCCAACCCTTCCACCATTTACCGGGGAAAATTTTTGACTATTCTCTGTCGGGTCTACTGGGCCATTTTGATGTTTTAATCCTTTTGGTAACAAGAGGGAAAAAATCCAAGTTTCCTCTGATGGTCCACTTCCCCACCCCTTTGACTTTTCAAAACCAACCTTGACCTCCCTTTTTTCAGGCTTGCGGGCCATTTTGATATTTTAATCCTTAAGAGGAAAAAAATCCAAGCTTGCCCCCGATGGTCCACTTCCCTGCCTTTTGACTTTTAAAACTACCACATGTCACAATGGTGCATCTTGAGATGGTCCCCAAAATTTGAGATATTGAATGAGCGCGGGCTCACCATGTGTCATGTCCCGATAAAATTTTTTTTAAGGCTTAAAGTTCAGGAGAAGGCGCCATGTGTCAGGGTCTGAGGCAATCTCCTTTGGCCGTTGAAAATTCCAAGAAAAATGCAAAGTGAGCGGAGGCCTCCAAGTGTCCTCCTGGCACTTCTTTAAAATGAAATTCAAGGGCCAGTCCTCAAACATGCATGGTCCCTCCACGTGTCCCAAGCCCCTCAAAACCTTTTGAAAAATACTAAGTATGGGAAGACCCGAGTGGGAGCCTCCACGTGTCTTCATGGCACAATTCAAAATGGTGCCCAAGAGCAAAGACTCTTAATGAGTTTGGGCTTACCATGTGTCCCTGTTCCACCAAACTATACCAGCTGCATAAAAATTTGTGTAAGTCCAGGAAAAGAAAGCGGGGACCTCCACGTGTCCTCCAGTGCAACTCTAAGGCCAAACCAAAAAGCAAATCTTTAAATGAGTGTTGTTCTTCCATGTAGATAGGTTTTGGGTCGAGGCGATCCATAGAATTTTAGAGTGCCCCATTGAGGTCACATCTAACCAAAATATTCCATGTTTCCTGTTGATGCAAGGATGTAAATTTGACTAGGAGAAATGCCCGTCGAACCATAAAATGTAGAAAAATGACCATTCGATCCCAGAGATGAAATTTTCTCCAAGGACAGAGAATTTAGAAATGTTACAAGGCTCAAATACATTCCTCCGAGCTACATCCATTCATTTTTCTTCAAGTATTTAGGGAAAAAATGACAAGGACAACAAATCCCAACTGTGGAAAATAGAAAGAATAGGAGAGCCCAATTTTGTAGATAAACAGAGAATCGGGGACCCTAATTAGAAACCTTTTCTAGATAAAAAAGAAACAAGGAAACAACTATGGATCCATACGTGAACCTCGGCCCAGGAAGGATTGGTTATGGGAACAAAAGGAAGGAAGTGACTTCTCAGGCACAACACAGGGGGATAAAATATGGCAGAGGCCGTAAATTGATAGATTTTAATGCAAAAAATGGGGGCGAGACTATTTTTAGCACCAACATGTACTTTGTTCCACCGCTCTTCTTTAAGTTCCATTTTTGACCAAATAATTTGATGTTGAATTTTCAATTCTTTTCTTCCAGCATCATATTTTTTTAGTCATGTTTAAAGTAAACTTATTTCAAGAAACAATACTCTTGAATTATTCTTCTCAATTGTAAATAATATTGTTTGTAATTGAGTGCAACTTCCAAGGAAAACATTTGATTTTGTTTCGTGAACCTCTCTCATCATTTATTTATTTCTCCATTTTCTATATAATTTCTTCATGTACATGATTTGATTGATGTATTAATTTTTTTCAATGTTTCTTGTCAAAGAAACTAGTGGATTACTATCATGTTCAAAAGATCATTTTTTTTATTGAGAATTTCATAAAAAGTATGTGTTCATCCTCTTATGAAATTTGTTTCTTATACTACATCAAGTGTTTCATTTCAATTACAGGATATAATATAGAGTCATTTCATCCCCAATTAAACGTTCTATCATTACTATTTGGTATGTGTTTATAAATATCTTTGTAAACATATAAATTCTTTTAAAATGAATAGATTGACTCAATTGTCCATTAATGCTCATTGTGTCCTTGGTGGATTCACAAATAAACACCTCTCTTGCAGCAATAATTTCTATTGTTCTTTTGATCTTATAAACTATTTTCCTTTTGAGGTTTTTAAATATTATATATAATATATATATATATATATATATATGTATGTATGTATGTATGTATAGATATATATTTGTGTGTGTGTGTGTGTGTGTGTGTGTGTTTCTATTACTACCAAGGTAAAAATTACTCACTATATCCTTTCGAAGAAATGTGTGGCATTCACATAAATGTATTTCATATTAAAGGACTCTTCACATACAATGGATGGTAATGGTTAACCACTGAAAAAATACGTTATAGTTTGAGATTCTTCTATTCTTAAATGTAGATTAATTAAAATCTTACATGTAATATTAAATGAACCGTTTTCATATAGTTCTATTAATATTTAAAAAAAAATATTAGCTAAATATATTGGTATTTAAAGGGAGCAGAATCCCATAGTACAAAGTAACAAGATGTTAAAAATAGAGAGAAAGATAAAACAATGAAGAATAAGGGAAAGTTTCTCTACCAATGACACAAGGGAATTAAAAAGCACACCCTCACATCCAACTATAAAAAAATCAAAATAGAATAGATAGTGAAGGAATTCAATCATTCCAAGATGCGAGATTTAAGATTCATATTAGAAAGGGCTGCAATTAACTTAGAAGAGTTTCTTTTTTTATTCTAGAAGATAGTACATTCATCCTTTTTGGACTCTTCAATAAATTTAGGGCCATAAGATAGGATAAATTCAATGGAGTTAATGGGCCGCAATGAAGAAGAATGAGGGGGTTTAGGGGATTTATTCTCTGTGTCTGTCATAAGATGAGTACGATGAGACTCCTGAGGATGTGTCACATCAACAAGTGGGAGTGTTTCCTCCCTTGAGGAACACTTTTCTGAGATCAAATCCTAAATAGGTTCAGAAGGGGCACTTACAGTAAAATGGGAAGGTAAGGAATCCTTCCACTTATCCTTATTAGCTCCAAGTTGTTTTATATAGTGAACACAATCCTTCACTAAGTGACTAGTAACATGAAATCTACAAAAATGGAAAGTAATTTTTTGTAATCCAGTCATTAAGACCATGAGATTTCATAAATCTGAAGATTAATCTTATCTGGGAGATCTACATATAGACCTAAATCTACCAAAATAGGAGCATATGTAGTATGAAATAGTTCAGCAGTTGCATCATATGTTTTAACAAGATACCCAAGAGCATTTCCAATAACAAGTCAAGACATGGTCAATTTGAAAGCTGCAAGGGGAGTCCATGCAAGAAAACCTAGGTAATAAGTGTAGTGCCCACTTCCCTTTGACAGCTTTTGATACTGATCATGACACTGTTGACTATATTATGGGCATTATTATAGTTTTGTTTTAGCATGATGTTAGACGTTAGAGAATAGATTATTGTTGACTTGATTCTTATATGATGCTTAATGAGTATTAGAAACATTTTATATATTGATTTTGAAATATTGTTTGATCGGGTTATATTATAGATGCTGCTCAGACTTGTGATATTTGGATATTTTGAGTAAATCGAGAAAAGGAGAATTGAATTAAAATTGATGATGATATAGTTGTATGATGAAAATTGTAAGTGATATTGTTGATTGTCTTGATGGTTGTTGTGACTCACATATATGTTGATGATCTTGAAATTATAGTTCATATTCATTTGGATGTTATGATATGGCCATAAGGCCGAAGGAGGTATTTGTGTTTTGCAGGTTAAAATATCACAACACATATCGGGGGATTGGAGACCAACCACATTGGAATTCTAGATGAATTCAACAAGGTCACCATGGCAACTGTATTTGTTTGTGTGTGTTTGATTGTGTTAGGGATTTCCATGGGGGGGATCACCTTTAATTGTGACCAAGGGATTTTATGTATCTTCTTTTCTTTGGTTCCTTTGTTAATATTTGCATGTGTTTATTTTGTGGTGCATTGACCCTTTATTTATTTATTAAATGGTGTGTAAATATTGTGAGTAATCATGTTGTTAAGTTAGTTAATTAAAATATGTCATAAGGAAGTAATTAATAGAGTTTTTGGCCTTGAATTAATGTGTTGTAAGAAATTTATAACTAATTTGTAAGAGACGTGTAAGTGGATTTTCGGAGTATGAAACACTCCACCTTCTTTGAAATTCGAATTGGTCCTTGGAGGCTGATTTTGGAGGCTTGTGGGACAAGTTAAAATTGTCCTATGTCTCTTAAAATTGTATAGCCAACCTTACCTATGTTTAAAAGTTAAATTTAGACTTTCTTTATGCATTTTTTTAAGTCAAGTTGTATGTTTTAGTTGCACTTTCTTCATGTTTTAAATTTTAGTCCGTATGGGGTGTGGGCTTGATTTGAGTGTGTAAGTAAAACTGTCATACTATTCACCCACCTATTTTATATGCATTGGGAATGAAGTTGAATTTTGTGTTGGGGTTGAGGATGTGTGATGTGGCATCCTACATGGATCCACCTCATCCTCTTCTCTTCCCTCTTCTATAAAATTTGAATTCCTTACCTTGTTTTGGGTTGCTTCACCTTTGGATACTTCATTTTTGGGGGAATTATTTTGACTGTTTGAGAGCTCTTGCTTTGGAGAAGTTTGAAGGTTGTTGAATGCTTGTGCTTTGTTGATATTTGGATTGCTTGCATTGGAGTAAAGCTTGTTATTTGGAACTTGGAACAACTCTATCATGGAGAGGTAGGAGCTTGGCTCTTGAAATGCTCCTCTTTTATTTATGCAAATGTTATTGTTGTGAATGTTTTGGCATGTTTGTAGGTTTTTGGGTAGATGGCCTAGGAATGGTGTAGGAGAAGGATATGGGGTATATTTTGTGGGAGGTATAAGTGTTTTGGGGAGGTATAAGTGTGGAGGGAGTTGGGATTTAGGTTCCACCTTACAAAGAAATAGATTGCATTTATTTACTCGTTATGGGGTGCCATAAGAGGTTGGGGAGGCATAAGGAAATTGTGATGGATAAGGGGTACTTGGGGGAGGCATAAGGGCTTGTCAGGGTTTTTGAAATGATATATATTTTGGCAGTTTGTTAATCAGGTGGTGTTATTCATTTCCCCTTTGGGAGGCATAAGTAGCATCCCCCATAGTTTCTTGCTCCTTTGGCTTGCTTGATGAAGTCTGAGTATTGTTGTGTGTTTATCTTGTGGTTGCTAAAACTGATATTTGTTTTGGATTGTGTTTTAAATATGATATTTTCATGTGAGAGATTCATCCTTTGTGTTGTGGAATCCTGTTATTTGCCATGTGTTTAGTCACATTTCTTATTGCAATGTGGTTGGGGCTCAGGGGCTAATGAAGAAGAATGAGCTTCTCCTTTTCATTAGATGTCTTGGTTAGGTGGAGAGCATTTCCTTTCCCCCTATTTTTTTGTGATCAAAATTGAAGAATGATGGAGATTCACTGTTGCTATTATGGAGCAAAGGAAAAGATAGTTTTGAATAGTCCTTGTTGAGATTATTTCTTATTGTAACCATTTCCCTCTTTGAAGTGGATGACATTGTATATTATTTTTGATTGAAAGATGTTTTGTATTGGCTATGAAATTCTTGTAATTCGAAATGAGAAAGAGAAATACTGTTTTTTATGCTCCATTTGAAAGAATGTGAAAGATATTGTATTCTGTATGTTGTATTCAAGAAATGGAAGAAAGAAGTTGTAAAGATACCCTCTTGAATCAATAAAATATTGTATTACTTTTCGTACAAATGGAATTATTAGGTATTAAAATCTTGATTGTTGAATTCATTTGAAATCTCTGTTTGGAAAGTGTAATAAGAATTATTACACTCACTCTGTGTTAGAAAAGCACGTTGTTAAAAGAAAGAGAAATTACATTCTTGCTTCTACCATTTTGATTGAAGGAAATTTAGCATTGTAGTGTTAGCATTAGAACGACATTCATATTTTTAAGTTTGGTAATAGGGAAATGGATCAAATTGAGTTTGAAGTAGTAGAACAATGTTAGAGAATTTTTCAATTTGGGAAATAATTTGTCACATTGAAAATGTACAAAATGACCCCTGCAACAGGGAACACTAAAACCTAGTAACATTGAAGTTCCCAACTTAATGAAATGTTGAAACTAAGAACCCCAAACAAACTAAACATGCACTTAAGAATTTTTTAATTGCTTAATCTTCCCACAATAAGTTAAAAATATCAACCTTACAATCCATCCTACAAAAATTCATATCAAGAGAAATCCTCCATGTTTGTTTGGCATGTTGAGAAAGGAAAGAGGTCGAATTGAACAAAATTTATAAGTCAATGTCACCAGTTTTCATTTTAGTAAGCCTTCAAATAGTTTTCTCAAAATCACTGACCCTTAAAACTTGATCCTAATTAAATTCTTAAGTTTTCTATGTAAAGAGGATGTCGATAGCTTTTTAAAAAGTACTCGTTTTCCAAAAAACAAGTTCCCTATCAAAGTTTATGGCCTCCTAACTTTTCAAGGCAATAGAAAGAGCTTATTCCGCGCCCATCTTATGCGCCCGTGACAAAAAAGATATTCTTATGTGCCTGTCTTGCACCAAAATTGAGAGAATTCAAAGAGCTTCTTGCGCATCCATCTTGTTTGCCATGTGAGAAAAAGAGATTCTTTTGCATCCATCTTGTTTTCCTATGAGAAAAAGAGTCTTCCAATGCCTATCTTGTGCACCCATGAGAAAAATAGATTCTTCCGCGCTCGTCTTGCGTTCCCGTGAGAAGAAAAGAGCTTCTTCCACACTCGTGAGAAAAAATAACTTCTTCCAAGCCCGTGTTTCCATGCATAGGTAAGATTCAGTTAGGAGGTAATCCATCTGCACTAAGGTCGGTGATATTTCTCTCTCTTGGTGTTTTGGGACTCTGGAAATATTTTGTTGGGAACACTTAAAAAATAATAATTATCCCTTAAATTTTCCTAGGGAGTTGGGACATAGGTTGTTCTTTGCAAAGAAATGAGTGCTTTTTTACTTTAAATGGGGTTGTTACACTTGAAGTATGAAAAGCCATGAGGGATTCAAAATCTTGGACCCTTGTAAGACTAGAAAAATTGAGATACGAACTTTAAACCTAGTACAATATTAAACCTAGCACACTGTTTAAATCTAGCAAACAACTATTATCACCGAATTTCACAACACCCTTATGTTTACACAAGTGCATATACTTAAGCTCATAGTGTGATTGGATAACATGGGTACTATCTCCAAGTTGTGGGACTTGCTACTTGAGATAGACCTCCAGAGAAATTGGTTCTTGCTCCTAAACTACCTGCCATAATCTACTCTAATGCAGGAAAAACTAACTTTCCTAATCTAACTTTCCAAGGGACCAAGGAGAGATAATTCATAAAAATGAAAGCCTGTTGTTGCTACAATGGTGATACACCAAAAAAGGAGGCATGTGAGAGTATCCTTTCAATGTGTGAGATACAAAAGCAAAGTGCACACGAGAAGGGGTGATAACAGTTCTGGAGGAGACAATCTAGCAAAATGCATTCACAAAAATATTTCATACATGCACAATTAATAATGATGTCCTTGCAACTGATGCATAAAATAGAACAAAATATTCTTGTTAATGGAAGGTCCTGAAAAGGCAAGAAGAGCACAAACAAACACAACAGGGAAAGATGCATCCACAAACTTGTATTTTATTGCTTCATGATATGCAAAATTCCAATCTATTACAATGACAAGGGCCTGGATCACCATGCAAAGAGTCCACTACAAGGCCTTGCAGCACATTGGCTTCACAAATTATATTTTGAAAAATCTTATTCTACACAAAATTACCTCTCTTTACAATGAGCCCAACACTCCAAGTTTATAGAAAAATGAGAAGAGAGAGAGAGAAAGGGAAAAATGGAAATCCCAAAATATTACTCTATTTTCAACCACTTATTAAGATAAATTAAATGGATTCTGAAATGATTATATGTTACTTGAAAAAGACTCCCCATACTATCCCAGGTGTTGTAGCACTAGAAGGAATGATGACCATGCCTCTTAATAGCACTCCCAACTACCAAATAAAACACTGTCAAGAATTCAGGATGAAAAACATCTATTTCTATTTCTCCTTAAATTTCCTAAATTTTTTAGAATGTTGTGTAAAACAATTTTGGGCTTAGACAACATGAATCCAACAGTACAAAATGGTTGTGTGATTTTGTTGAGAAATGCAAACGTTATGGCCTTTCTGAGTCAAAATTGAGTAGCTATTTTGGGTTATACCATGCATTTTCTATCATTTAATGAGAATGAGAATTAATTTTAATTTAATGATCCATTAAAATTAAAAATCGTCCAGTTTTTGGATGCAGAAGACATTGTGCTCATTCCAGAAAAGTCATATTTTATGAAAATCGGAGCTTAAGAGTCAAATGTTATGGCCGTTTGAAGTTCGAGGGGTCAAACTTTGACTTTTCTCTTTGTTGCAGCTATTTCAGCAAAATTGGGTCCACATGCCCCAAATGTCCCGAAAACATTCTTCCGCATCGACTGATTCAGGCCTCCTTTTCCCCACATGTCCATCATTGACTATGCCGTGAGTGCCGTATGACTTCCGCATCGGCCGCATCCCATTCAGATTAGCTCTTTATGCGGGGATTTCTCCTTTACGCTAAGTCCCGAGTGTCCTTGTGTACTTTTGTCTCGACTTTCGTGCCAGACAAAAATCTCCACACTACCTGCAATAGACTGACTTGCGGAAAAATTCAGCCGATCACATCCCGCAGAAATCCTGATGTCCCAACTGTCCTGCAAGAAGATAATCTCCTTGTGACAAAAAGTTCCAACTTTCACCGATTCCTTTGTATTTCGGCCGTAAACTTGGTATGACGAACCTTGGTATGTATTCGCACTAGTACGAACCATAGCCTCTGTGATCTGTAATAATACTAAAACAAGCTTACGACTTCATTTTTCTGGACTTTAGGTTGATTCCTTTTCTAACTTGTTGGATTTTTTCCTTGGATGGGGAAGTTAGACTTGAGAAGCCGAGGGGACCTTAACAACATGATTTTGGACCCTTGGGCACATTAATTCTACTTGCTTGGGACATGAACGAGTCTAATGCTAGTACAAAATTAACCTTGAGGGGTGGACTTTTGGATCTAGACAACAACTTTATGTGGAAATTTGCATATTTTAGTGAACATGGAAAACTGAATAAAACTCTAGAATACTAGAACTAACTCTCGCCTCGGTCTGTATAGGAGGCGTAGACAAGACAAGGGGCCTTTTCACATAGACTTAGATTTTCCACCACCAGATCATGCTGTAGTAGCTATCATACCATATATTTTACAAACACTCTACAATGTTAATGTCACTCTACGTGGAGGGACCGTAGGAGACATAGTCAGTCAGACATGATAGGGTGACATCCATTGAGGCTCATGCATCTCCTCGACATAGTGAGGAGCATAGAGGAGATAAATTCCACGTGGAGTCAGTCAGAGCATAGCCACCGAAGAGGGGATAGGGAGACCAATTTTCAGGGCACAAAAATAGGTCTCAGATCCCTAGGATTAGAGATGAGCATGCAGGGAGGCCTAGGGGTTGTCAGACTATAGCTTCAGACCACATCAAGGAGATCCTGAAGCTACGACCATTACATTATTCTTTGTGACATAGGTGGATTTCAGGGAGAGGCTTGGCTAGTGAGCTTGAGCGGATGCTTCAAGCTCTGTCCTTGTTCTAGCAACACAAAAGCTTTTGTTGTGATCCATCTACTGAGAGACGAAGCTAGGTGTCTGGTGGAGGACAGAGAAGAAAAATCTCGACATGTGGATTTTGAGAGAGTTACCTATGAGCTATTTGAGGAGCGTTTCAGGAGTAGATATTTGGTCACAAAGGTTCATATAGTAGAGGATAGATGAGTTTCATGACCTCTGACAAGACATCCCTTACAGTAGCAAAGTATGAGAGTAGATTTCTGGATCTACTTTAGTATGTTGATTATATGCAGGATGAGTAGGTACGGATCCACAAATTCATCTGGGGCCTAAATCTTGACATTAGAGGTTTTTTTTGGATCCATTGTCCATAGACATTAGCTAAGGTCATTGAGAAGGCCTATATAGAACATGAGACTCGGGGAAAGACCCAGCAAGCTAGAGAGTGAGTCTGGAGCCGCATCCAGCAAATGTAAGGACAATAGATTGAGGGGGTTAGTACCTCCTCCTCATGGTGGATAGGGTTCGGCACAATCATCTTTTAGACCATAGTAGAAAGTAGCAATAGTCTCACCCACCTTATATACCTCCACAGAGATTCGAATACAGAGAGGGGTAAGAGTACGGGCCTCCTCTTAGGGGTCCTATCCAGGACACAGGGTTCACCAGAGGGATCAGTCAGTAGGATCTCGCCAACAAAGACCTCAATAGATCACATTCGGATCATCAGTATCCACACCACACACCTCTAGAGTACCGACTGAGACCTACTACACATAGGAGAGGATCAAGCGGTGTTTTTGGTTGTAGCATTGATGGAAATTGTTTTGAGAGACTTGCCCTCATAATCCTATTAACAAGCGTAAGACATAGATATTAGATCCAACCATTGATGACATGGGAGGTATTCATCAGGATCTATGTGGTGGTCAAGAACTGCTAGGCTAAGTATTAGAGTATAGTTATTGAAGACTACAGGTAGCATTGGTAGGTATTCCTACCTCCATTTTGTTTTATTTCTGGTGTCTTCAGATTCATTTATTGTACCATCTTTAGTCGAGTAATGCAGGTTGGTGGTAGTTAGGTAGGGTCTTACTTAGGATGTTGAGATGTCTTCTGGAGCCAAAATCTCTGTAGACTCCTTAGTTAAGGAGTGTGTTGTGGATTTGGGACCTTTCACCACTACCTTAGATCTTTGTATCCTTCCTTTGGGCTTGTGCGGAGTCATCTTGGGTATGGATTGGCTGTCTACACATAGGGCCAGGATGGATTGTTACCACAAGATCATATATTGTACAATTGATCTAGGAGTTGAGGTAGTGATAGCTAGGGTCAGGAGACTCATTTTTATTCACACCATCTCCGCTATGCATCTTAAGCGGTGTGTGCGATGGGGTTGTTAGATGTTTTCTGTCATAGTTAGTGACTGATCAGAGGATAGGTCTAGTGGACCATCGCTAGATGACCATCCTATTTTGAGATAGTTTACTGATGTCTTTCCAGGGGAGATACCGGGGTTACTGCCCCCACGTGAGATAGATTTCCATATAGACCTAGTTCTCAAAGTAGAAGCCTATCTCTCGAGCACCTTATCGGATGACCACCCCAGAACTCTGTGAGCTCAAGTTGTAGCAACTAGAGGGCCTTTTAGAGAAAAGCCTAATCTTTCCTAGTGTATCCCCTTGGGGTGCACTTGTGATTTTTGTGAAGAAGATAGACGGATCCTTGTGGATGTGTATTGATTACTACAAACTGAACAAGGTAACGATCAAGAATCGTTATCCCCTCCCACGCATAGATGATTTGTTTGATCAGATGAAGGGAGCCACATAGTTTTCTCTAAGATTGATCTTAAGTCAGGATACCATTAGCTAAGGATTATGGAGGTGGATATTCATAAGACCACTTTTCGTACGAGATATAGGCACTATGAGTTTATAGTGGTGCCTTTTGGTTTAAGGAATGCCCCCATAGTTTTTATGAGTTTGATGAATGGAGCTATTTAGGAATTTCTTTGATGACTTTGTGCTCATCTTCCTAGATGATATTTTAATTTAATCACGTACGTGTGAAGAGCATGAGGGGTACCTTCTCCAGGTTCTTGAGTGGCTTCGTGAGAAGCAACTTTACGAGAACTTGGAGAAGTGTGAATTATTTTAGACAGAAGTATAATTTTTGGGTCACATCATTTGGGGAAGGTATCAGTCATCCTTATAAGATTATGGCTATTATGGATTGGCTAGCACCCACTAGTGTCACAGAGGTGCACAACTTCATGGGATTAGTAGGTTATTACAGGACATTTCTTCTGGACTTCTCTCAGATTACGCACCCCATTACTTCTCTTCAGCGGAAAGGGAAGAGGTTTGTTTGGTCAGAAAGATGTGATACAATCCTTTAGGACACTGAAGGAGTGCCTCATGAAAACACCCATTCTTACAGTGCCGGATCCAGAGGGTGAGTTTTTCATATGTACGTGGATGCTTATTTGGTAGGACTTGGAGGTGTTTTGATGCAGGAGTGCAGAGTAGTGGCCTTTGAGTCTCAAAAACTCAAATATTATGAGCTCAATTATCTAGCTCATGATCTTGAGCTTGTTCCAGTGGTGCATGCATTAGTTTGATGGAGACACTTTTTTCTTGGTCAGAGATTCACACTCAGGTAGATCACTTGAGTCTTCACCATCTCTTGACACAACCTAATCTCAATGTTCGTCAGCAGTGTTGGATGGAGTTGCTTTGTGAGTATTATATGGAGATAGAGCATGTGAAGGGGAAGGATAATGTGGTTGGAGATGCTCTCAGTAGATGGAGACATGTGATTATGGCCACTTTAGTGGGCACAGATTTGTGAAGTAGGATTCTACCATAACTTCCTCTTGATAGCTTCTACATTGCAATGAGAGCAGAGATCGAGTCACAGAGACTGCTTGAGGGGAATTTTGATGGTTTCTCATTAGAGGCAGATGGACTTCTCAGGCACAAAGTTCAGATTTATGTTCCAAGAGACGGAGGCTTAAGATAGGATATTCTGACAGAGGCATATCATGCACCCTATTCAACCCATCTCAGAGTGAAGAAGATTCATGCTACCTTGAGAAAACTATACCATTGGAGAGGAATTTGTAGATATGTGGCTCAGTTTGTGTCATGCTATTTAGAGTGCTAGAAAGTGAAGGCCAAGCATTAGCATCCAACTGGCCTTCTCTTTCCTCATGCTATAATGGAGTGGAAGTGGAACACCATTTCTATGGAATTCATTGTTGGGCATATTGATGTCCAGATATCACCACAACGCCATCATGGTCATAGTGGATAAACTTAACAAAAGTGGCACACTTTTCTCTGGTGGAGACCACTTATACAACTACTGCAGTTGCACGGGTTTGTCTGGATGAGATCCTCAGGTTGCATGGGATTCTGTGGAAGATCATTTGTGACCGTGATCTCTTGTATACTTCTCATTTTTGGACTACCATGCAACACACCCTCAGGATGAGAATCAACTTCAGCACATCATATCACCCCGAGACAGATGAATAGACCGAGTGGGTGAATCATATCTTAGAGGATATGCTTAGGATGCATGTTATGGATCATCAGTCAAGATGGAAGGAGTACCTATACTTGGTGGAGTTTGCTTACAATAATAGTTTTTAGAGTTCTATATGCATGGCTCCTTTTCATGCATTTGTATAGCAGAGAGTGCAGGACACCTCATAGCTGGGAAATGTTAGAGGATAGGGATTATCTTGGATCACCTCTGTTACAGGACATGGAGCAGCAGGTGTTTTTTGATCAAACAAATATTGTGGGAGGTACATTGTAGGTAAAAGAAGTATGCAGATCAACATAGGTTTGACCATAGTTTTGATGTAGGCATGAAGGAGTTCCTTAGTGTCAGACCATCATAAGAGCCCTATCCATTATGGTAAAGGTTCTAAGTTAGCTCCTAGATTCATTGGTCCTTTTGAGATATTGGAGTGTATAATCTCTTTGGCCTACCATCTAGCGTTTCCACCTAGCTTGTCTCGCATACATGATGCATTTCATATTTCAGTGCTTAGGAGATATGTTGCTAATCCTTCGCATGTGCTGGATAGGACCACATTGCAACTATAGGATCAGGGGTAGATGATGGTACATCCCATTTGCATTATAGATCGGAGGAACCTATGCCTTCGAGGCAGAGAGATTGATTAGGTGTGAGTGCAGTGGCATAGGTATGATGAGACTGCAGCTACATGGGAGGATGCTACTTTACTATGAGTTCAGTTCCCACATTTGTTCTAGTGACTACCAGGAGGAAATCGAGTCTAAGGGGAAGGGGATGTAGTGCCCACTTCCCTTTGACACCTTTTGATACTGATCATGACACTGTTGACTATATTATGGGCATTATTATATTTTTGTTTTAGCATGATGTTAGATGTTAGAGCATAGATTATTGTTGACTTGATTCTTATATGATGCTTGATGAGTATTAGAGACATTTTATATATTGATGTTGATATACTGTTTGACCGGGTTATATTATAGATGTTGTTCAGACATGTGATATTTGGATATATTGAGTAGACCTAGAAAATGAATTGAATTAATTGATAATGATATAGTTGCTGAAATGAAAATTGTAAGTGATATTGTTGATGGTCTTGATGTTGTTGTGATTCATATATATATTGATGATTTTATAATTATATTTATATTCATTTGGACGTTCTGATATGGCCACGAGGCCATGAAGGAGGTATTTGTGTTTTGTCAGGTTAAAATATCACAACACACATAGAGGGATTGGAGACCAACCACATTGGAATTATAGATGAATTCAACAAGGTCACCATGGCAACTGTATTTGTTTGTGTGTGTTTGATTGTGTTAGGGATTCCCATGGGGGGATCACCTTTAAATGTGACCAAGAGGACTTTTGTTTTTCTTTTATTTGGTTCCTTTGTTAATGTTTGCATGTGTTTATTTTGTGGTGCATTGACCCCTTTCATTATTTATTAAATGGTGTGTTAATATTGTGAGTAATCATGTTGTTAAGTTAGTTAATTAAAATATGTCATAAGGAAGTAATTAATAGAGTTTTTGGCCTTGAATTAAAGTGTTGTAAGAAATGTATAAGTAATTTTTAAGAGATATGTAAGTGATTTTGGAGTATGAAACACTCCACCTTCTTTGAAATTCAAATTTGTCCTTGGAGGCTGATTTTGGAGGCTTGTGGGACAAGTTAAACTTGTCCTATAACCTCTTAAATTTGTATACCAACCTTACCTATGGTTGGAGAGTTAAATTTAGACTTTCTTTATGTATTTTTTTGTAAGTCAAGTTGTATGTTTTAGTTGCACTTTCTTCATGTTTTAAATTTCAGTCCTTATGGGGTGTGGGCTTGATTTGAGTGTGTAAGTAAAAGTGTCATATTATTCACCCACCTATTTAATATGCATTGGGAATGAAGTTTAATTTTCATGTTGGGGTTGAGGATGTGTGATGTGGCATCCTACATGGATCCTACCTCATCCTCTTCTCTTCCCTCTTCTATAAAATTTGAATTCCTTACCTTGTTTTGGGTTGCTTCACCTTTGGATACTTCATTTTTTGGGGGAATTTCTTTGACTGCTTGAGAGCTCTTTCTTTGGAGAATTTTGAAGATTGTTGAATGCTTGTGCTTGGTGGATATTTGGATTGCTTGCATTGGAATAAAGTTGTTGTTTGGAAGTCTTGGAACAACTCTATCATGGAGAGGTAGGAGCTTGGCTCTTGAAATGCTCCTCTTTTATTTATGCAAATGTTATTGTTGTGAATATTTTGGCATGTTTGTAGGGTTGTTGGGTAGATGGCCTAGGAATGGTGTAGGAGAAGGCTATGGGGTTTATTTTGTGGGAGGTATAATTGCTTTTGGGAGGTATAAGTGTGGAGGGAGTTGGGAATTGGGTTCCACCTTGCAAAGAAATAGCTTGCATTTATTTACTCGTTATGGGGTGCCATAAGAGGTTGGGGAGGCATAAGGAAATTGTGAGGGATAAGGGGTACTTGGGGGGAGGCATAAGAGCTTGTTAGGGTTTTGAAATGATATATATTTTGGTAGTTTGTTCTTAGGTGGTGATACCCATTTCCCCTTTGGGAGGCATAAGTAGCATCCCCCATGGTTTCTTTCTCCTTTGGCTTGCTTGATGAAGCCCGACTATTATTGTGTGTTTATCTTGTGGTTGCTAAAACCACTAATCTTTTGTTTTGGACTGTGATTTAAATATGATATTTGCATGTGAGATATTGTCCTTTATGTTATGGAAGCCTGTTATTGCCATGTGTTGAATCACATTTCTTATTGCAATGTGGTTGGGGGTTAGGGTCCAGTGAAGAATAATGGTTTCTCCTTTTCATTGGATGTCTTGGTTGGGTGGAGAGATTTACCTTTCCCCTTGTTTTGTTGTGATCAAAATTGAAGAATGATGGAGATTCATGTTGTTGTTCTAGAAGCTGAGAAGGAATTGACAGTTTTGACAGTCCTTGTGTGAGATTATTTCTTATTGTAAACCCTTTCCCACTTTGAATTGGATGACCTTGTAATATTATTTTTGATTGGAAAGATGTATTCTATTATTGGATATTAAAGTTTTAATGTGGAAATGAGAAAGAGATATGCATTTGTTTTATAATATTTGTAAAGAAATGTGAAAGAGATTGTATTCTGTATGAAAGTATTCGAGAAATGGAAGAAAGAGCTGTAATTTGTAAAGATGTACCTCTTGAATCAATATAAATAGAAGTTGTATTGCTTTTCTCAAATTGCAGTTATTAGGTATTTAAAATCTGATTGTTGAATGTATGTTGAGGAACATCTGTTTGAAAGAAAGAAATATGTATGATTAGAATTATTACACTACTCTGTTGTGTTGAAAAGCATGATTGTTGAAAGATATAGAAATTGCATTCTTGCTTCTACCCTTTTGACTGAAGGAAATTTAACTATTGTAAGTGTTAGCATTAGAATGAGTTCAATATTTTTATATTTTGGTGAAATGAAAATGGATCAATCTCTGAGTTTGAAAGTTTTAGAACTTCATTTTATTTCATTGTAGAATTTTTCAGACTGGCAAATAATTTTATTCAAAATGATACAGAATGACCCATTAAAAGTAGTGAACACTAACATTTGTAACATTGAATTGAACTCTAAGGATGGTTAAAGTGGTCACCAAACAAACTAAAAAACTTAAGAAATTTTTATAGAACCTTTCAAAATCAGGCAAAGGCAAAATTTCAGACATTTCGTTATGCTATCAAAAGTTGCAAATATTTGAATTGATCAAATCAATAAAAAAAAATATAACATTACAATCCATCCTAAAATTGTTGTAAGATGAAATCCTCCATGTCTTGTTTGGCATGTTGAGAAAGTATCAAGAGGTCGAATTTGAAAAAAATTGTATAAGTTCAATGTCACCAGCTTTCACTTGTATAATGACCTACAGATCATTTTCTCAAAATTGACCCTTAAAAATTTATCCAAATTAACTTTTTAAGGTTTCTGTGCAAAGAAGATGTCAAGAGATTTTGAGAAAGTCCTCATTTTCTAAAACTCGAGTTCCCTACCAAAATTTATGGCCTCCGGAAGTTTTTTCTTCATTGAGCTTCGAAATTTTTCTAAGTTTGAAAAAGGAAAAGTTTCTTCTGCGCCCATCTTTTGTGCTCGTTTTTCGCGCAACGGGAGAAAATTTTTCTTCCATGTCCGTCTTTCTTTCCCAAGAGAAAAAAACTTCTTCTGCACCCGGGAGAAAAAATCTTCTTCCGCGCCCTCCTTCTGTGCCCAGGAGAAATTTCTTCCCGCACCCCACAAGAAGATAATCTAATTGTGCTCGGGGTAACTTTCACGCTATTAGTGTTTGTAGGATGATTTGATAATTGTTGTAATGCATTCTTGAAATTGTGTTGTGAACACTTAAAAAATAAAAATAATAAATTAAATAAATAAATTTATCCCATAGTTATTCTAACTAAACCTAGGTTGTTCCTTGGTCTCGAGTGGTTGTTTTATATGGACGTTACAATAAGGGTATTGAAGGAGTATTTTAAAGGATTGAAGGAGGGAAACCAGGGTTTAGACATTAGGACATGATCCCCCAAAACCTAATAATACTTATGTATAGCATCTTGATCTTCATAAAACTTAAAAGCAACAAAGAAGTATGCATTACAATAAGAATAAAGAACAAACTTACCCTTAATTGTAGAACACCATTTCTTAGCAATCCAAGCATTTATTTGGGAGAGCTTCAACTTGTAGAGATGGAAGTAGAAAATGAGACCAAGTTTGTTGTGATCGTCCTCCATATTTTGAACCTTTTAGAGTTGGTCATCCTCAAAATTGCGTACACCAGAATGTTAGAGGCGGGTTTCAGAGATTGTTTGAATTAGTGGACATCTCTTGCAGGTCCAAGATGAGATCAATTACTTTATTTTATTAAGGAGTGTGAGTGAATGCTATATGATGCATTTAATCTGATAGTTCTTGAGGTAGAATCGAAATGCCTTCGATGTAAATTTGGTGCCATTTTTAGTCCTAATTAGTGTCCCATTGTAATATTGCGCTTCATTTTCAATCAATGTTACAAGTATTTGAAAACCTTTAAAGGATTTAAATTTCTTTTCAAAACATCATTGTTACCTTGTTGTAGTAACTAGTGAACAAAATTAATTACTTATGACCACCAAAAAATAGAATTGGTAGAGATCATAGATCATAGTGAATTAGTAACAACATTATTTCAATCTTCCATTTTGTTGCTTTAAATGTTTCCCTTTAATGTTTAGCCATAATGTATGCTAGAAGAATTTCAATTTTCTTGTATACGGTTGGTATAGATACAACACCATTCTTTTACATTGTGTAAATGTTATCATATTTGATATGCCAAAATCTAGCATGCTTAAAAAGTCTAAATGACATTCCTTCTTCTATGGGATGCAGAGAAAATATTAATGGCTGATATCCGTAATTTGGCTAAAAGTAGGAATTTTGGAATATGAATTTGGCTATTTTGACGACCATGGCAGTGGCCATGTTTCACCCAAAAATTCAAAAAATAATAATTTTTCCTATGTGAATAGCCAATGGATATCCAATTCCGACATATATTTTTTATTGAATCACTATGTGATAGATGCGTCGGGGTTCTAAAACATCCTTGGATCGCCAGGAAATCTATGGAAACTTCCAATTCATTTAGTCTCATTCGCCAAACATGTTTAGAATTTTCTTTTGAAAAATCATTAAATTCATCATATATATAGACACACAAATAGATAGATCTAGATAGGAAGTCATTAATCCTTTCGAAAACCCTCCAAATTTAAAAGATGACGCTAACTTCCTAGGAAGCTGCTAAAACTTTTGATAATCCTTGGTACATGAGGAGAAGCTAAGTGTCACCCATTCCGGGCACCTGAGCATAAAGGTATGCAGAAGGATCCCCAACACCTGGAATTGGATATCAGGCAGACATGTGGCAGGATTTAAGGCATGCTCAAGGAAAAGGCATTATGTGGACTCCAAACCCGCAGAAGTAACCAATTCAATAAAGTTTTAGGTCTACAGTTAGGCGAACATGTGGCAGACCTCCATTTAGAATTAAAACACATTTTGTGTAAGAAATATCCTTCGTGCCAATGAATTATCCTTCATTCATCACTTCATCTACAATTTCCATCAAAAAAATATTATATTTTACCAAAGCCACGAACGCTGATTTTATATAATTCCCCAACCCAGCGAATCTGATTCCGACCATATTCACTATGATTTCAGTAAAAAAAATTCATGCGTGTTCCTAATTTTCCCTATTTGAATGTGAAAGATTTCTTGAAATAGAAAGGATCACCGGCGAGTTTTGTGACGTTGTTATTCCTTAAACCCAACGATTACAGCTTCCATATAGCATTTTATCATGATGTTTAATTACCCGTCATCAATCGAAATTAAAACTTCCTTGTTTGACTACCACCAAGGAAAACAAGTTCGTTTTTAATTGAGAAAGGTATATGATATTTTCTAGAAGGAAATCAGGAATCCTTGTTGAATTAAGTCAGATTTTCCATTTTCCTCATTGAAAACTTTTTCTATCCGCAAAATATACAAGGTCCCACAACTTTCTTGATGATATTTTTCAAAATGTCCTGTCAAATAATCATGTTTTCTACCACATTAGTGTCTATGACTCAAGTATTAAAGTCGGATGACTTTTTCAAGGCATTGTTATCATTGTCTGAAGTGGAAAGTATATATTTAGATGTAAATATAAATCAGAGTCAAGCATTATATCGCATAACTTTCTTTTTCGTTTTTTAACAAAGAAATCTGATACGATTGAATTTTGCGCCACGATGTGCAAATATTTGCCTAGGGTACTAATTTATGTCACCTTATAAACAATAAAATTTAATTTCATCATATTAAAAATCCTGTACAACTTTTCTCATTTGCATTTTTTTTCTGCCATTATCATTGAAGTTGTGATATACACTTCTTACTAAACAGACACATGCAAGTGTAGACGTCCTTAGGATATAAATATATTAATTAAAAGTTTAATAAATACCTTCATTTCTCTCTAAATTATTGATAGTAGAACGTAGATTTACACTGTAAAAACCTTTAGATTGGAACACAGCATTATTCTCACTTAAAGCCTCAATATAGAATATGCTACCCGTACACTAGTTGTTATATAATTGAGCACTATATGAAAAGAAGAAAATGAGTGACATGGAAAAGTAGGCGGAGGAAATGCAGGGAAATACATTGTTACAAAACCAACTTGCAGTGATTTCTTACAATACAATTTTAATTGCTCCTCATTAGTATGTGAGGTGATCCTCATGGACAGCAAGACAAGAATATTACATTATACTAGTGGTTGCTCTTGGGGAGCAAGTGTACACCGGTTGGGGTTTACGTGAGAGCAATTTTGTAGCATGGGCGTTGCTAGATGTAGAGTTACGGTTTGGACATAAGGCAATATATGCTGCTGCTATTGCATGTCCTGAGATGACACCTGCACAGATTCAATTATTTGAAAAGCCTTTTAAGTGTAATTAAGAACACCATTTTGTTGTGTAAAATCCTCTTAACATGGCATACCAGTAGATGGCATGTAGGCAGAGACATTTCTTTAGATAACCACATACAAAGTGTCAACAGGAAACTCTTGACCATCCATCAGTGGACCACATTTGTTTTGTAAGTTTTAATCGCTGCATATCTAAGCTTGGCTATGTTATTTCTTCTCGAGACACCATTACTGAAAATAAATCACCAGGGCTTTTAGACTTCCAATAACACGTGTGCTTCCATTCAATTATGAACGTTGGTGACATTTATCTGAAAAATGTGAACGTGCTTTTGACTACCATACGAAATTCTTATCATTTTGTCAAACAACTTGGTTTACCTGGGTTTTGCAAGTCTCTATATTTTCCACAGCCTAAAAGGATGCTGGAAAATCTTATGGCGTTAGGGTTATTTAGCCACAAGGGTTTGACTTGATCAACTTGCTTTGCAGAATGGTGTGAGGGGCGTCATGCCTGACATGTATGACTTTCCGAATGATATTTGGCTCTGCCATTCATTTGGAGACAATTGCTACAACTTCACAACATATGCGAGAAAATGTACCTATTTTGTTAGTTAAAATGAAAGCATCTTTTATTAGATAATCAGACCAATAAGTTGCAATAGACAAACACAAGGGTCAGGTAAAACATCTTGGCCTATTAAATCCAGGAAGGTTAACATTTTTCCATTTATCTCCACTGTAACACACATTCCTCTCATAAGGAAATCTTGTGACCTTACTTCATTCTTCCGGGAACAAGCTATCAATGCATGGAAAGAGGTTGAGCAGTTTCTGATTGCAAAGGCCTCCGAAATTGTAACTATAATCATTTAAGACTATCGGAAAGCACCCAAGGGTCTAACCAAAGTATTCACTGCAGGTGGATTGAGGAAGTACTGGTTTCCAGTTTCTAGTATGCCCCAAAATGGTCAGGACTGGCCTACTGTAGCAGACATGGTGGCCAAAAAGCAGCGTCTTGTAGTCTTTACTTCCAAGTCTTAGAAAGAATCAGCAGAGGGCATTGCTTTCCAGTGGAAGTATGTTGTTGAAAATCAATGTAAGCTTTATTGCTTTTCAGGATCAGCCTATTTATCGAGTGTCACATTAAAAGCTCAGACAAGATGTGTTGATGTTGATGTTTGCAGATGGGGACAGTGGTATGAAAATAGGAACATGTACAAATCGTGCAGAATCCGCTGCATTGAATACAAAAAGTAGGTCCCTGTTTCTGCAGAACTTCTTTCCTGATAATCCCGATTTTCCCAAAGGTTGCAAGGAAAATTATGCTTCTTTATCGAGCATGCTACCAGTGTGTTATCTGGCTGCTGGTAAAAGATGGGCTAATTACCTTGCAGTGGACTTCTACAAGGTTAGTCCCAATAAGGCCTAGCATCCAAGAAAATAATCTTCCGGTTAATTTTATTCATTAATTTTTTAGGTCTATGTATCAATGCTTACTACAAACTAAACTTTGGGAGAGCATTGCTATTGCTTTGCAGAGAAGTGATGGTGGAGGTGCATCAGAAGCCGTGGACAAGCTCAATGGATAACTTATCTGTGGATGCAGCCAAATGACCTATTGCCAGGTCTCTTCATAAACAATTCTTATTTTTCTCATTTGACAGATGTCATAAACAATTGTCAAATATGAAATAAGATCGATTTCGGATGATTTTAAATGCCCTTCAAGCAAAAATGATCCATCGAACCTATCAAAGTGTGTTTACTTGTTTATAAGATTGTTTCTACGAGTGTTTATTTTCTGAATGAATTCCCCAAGCTTTGTATGATTGTATTGATTTAAGATGGCCCTCGAATATCTATTACGATTGCTCTGACACTTCTATATCTTTATTTGGCAGCCAAATAACACATTTGGAGCCTGCAATCTTCCAGCTAATTTGCCCTTTGTAGTATCAACCACAATGACAATGAATTCTGCTGCCGCTTCAATCATCATGAAGTTATTTATCGGACCTTCCTCTGCCTGTGATTTGGATTGATGATTTGGCATCCGCCCTCTCTCTTGGGTTAACATTTCTTGCAGTTTTGATGTCATGACTTGTGGGTCATCTCTAGCCTGTGATTCTAGCCATGATTCCTCACCAAATTTCATACCCTCGCTTGAAGTGTTTTACAGAAGTGTTTTTTGTCATCCAAGATAAATTTTCCAAATGTCTTCCTGTTAAAATCCTTGGTCGAGAACCATTGATGTTACTTGGCATCAAACCCATTTAAATTCCTCGTCTCCATTATAATTGGAACTCTTGTTGGGTTAAGTTTTGGTCTGATTGAGATCTTCTCTATGGAGATTGGATTGAGGCTTCATGGTTTACTCGTCTACCACCGTTGATAATAACTGAAAAAAAAGCCCACCCAAAATAGGTGCATCTGATCGTTACAAAGCGGTTCATTTGTCCTCCATTGAAATAGAATTTTATCTTAGGTAAATTTTTATGCGAACGGATTTGGTAGTCTTTGCAGCTATTAACATTGCCTTTCATTAGATGGCAGCTAACCAGAAACATTTCTTGTCAAACCTTGAAATCACAGTCAAGAACAACGTTTACAGAAAAATCTAGGTATCCAGTTCCCCTAGCTGATTGTAGGAAAAGACTGTTAAACAAACATTAAAGAAATGGGAAGAAAACATATGACTAGTGGTCGCTCCAGGAGGAGCAAGATTACGCCGGCGTGAATTTGTTTGGGAGTAGTCTTCTGGTGTAGGGTTCGGGGAGATTTTTATGTTTAGTATGGGTAGAAATTGAAGTGACTTTTTTTTAAGTTTTTAACGAAAACAAGAAACCAAGAAATGCAAAACAAGGAAAACAACCACTCATTTTTCTAATTATTCTTGAATAATAATTACCTCGAACCTGGCATGGGTAGGTCTCCAATGGCATTTAATCAATTACACAAGCTAATTCAGTTTCATCCAGATTAAGATTGAGCTTATAAGTGGACATTAACCGTGATAATGATGATGACTTGATATCAAATACTACAAAGAGGCCAGTCATACATTCATATGGAAAATTTGTTTTTTTACATTTAACCTTACATTTTATACTTTTGCAAATTGAATATAATGTAGTGCCAGCCAGGTTTAAACTTAAACATCTATTTCCACATAATAAAGACAAACATCGATTATTTCGTGAGTAATGTGTCCAAGCTATGTTCTTTGCAGGCATGCAGGAACATTTTCTGCAATAAACCAAGAAGAACAAATGCATGAACAGGCATTTTCTTGGATAACTTGAATTTTGGATACATATCCAACTATCATCCCATTTGGATTTTAAGAGCAACAATAATTGCAGATGAAACATGAAACAAATCTGAATAATTAAGTAAAAATTGTACCTACCCATCAATGCAACCTTGTTGTGATTTTGGAACTCATCTTTTTACCACAAGTAGACATCAAATGCTGCTAATGCCCAGCCACCCATCAATGCAAGCTTTAATGAAAATTTGGAACTCATCTTTTAGCACAGCAAAACATCAAATGCTGCTAATGCCCTCGAATACATTCCTAGAATGTGATTTAAATCAATATTTGCCTCAAAATGAAGATCAATACTAAAAAAGGTGCACATACACCTTTGAATACATTTTCTCACAAGAACCAGTATAGTTGATTACTTGCAACTTGAATGACCCTTCTACTAACTAACAGGTCAAATATGTCATTACTATCATTTATCCATTTCCCATATCAGTACCACAAAGTAATTGTGCTAATATATATGAAGAAACAATCCAGCATGATTGTGCTAATATAATATTTTAAATGAAATAAATTCAAAAAAATGCTTTGTTAAAAACCTTACATAAAATTACACTAGAAAACATGGGCTGAGATAATTCATAGTAGTTTATATTTTCACGAGAAATGGTAACAAAATTGAACAGAAAGTAGCTAAATCATATCTAGGACATTCATCCAAGAACCTAACTTTATTTAAATAAACTTGCCATTGCCCATCCCCTTGAGGGCAATGCGTGACTTTTTTTTGGCAAGCTTTCAATACCATGCTCAAAGGAGAAAAATGATTCCGTTTAGTAGAGTTTGAGGAACACTTCTATAGCTTAAACAACAAACCACCATGGGTTGCAAAGAAGGGAGCAAACACCAGCGACTCAACAGCCATAAGCTTGATCCAAATGTTAAGAGACAGTCCAGATGTGTCCTTCAGTGGGTCTCCAATGGTGTCACCAATGACAGCAGCCTTGTGAGGATCAGAACCCTTTGGACCAAGTGTCCTGGCATGTTCTGACGCTCCAGCCTGCGATGAAAGTCACGCAGTAGAAAGCAGTCAATAGGATAAAGCAATTTTAGAAATACCATTGGCACTGCCAAATTGAGAATCCCAAAAATATCCGAGTGTCATTCCAAAAAGCACTCACCTCAATGTACTTCTTTGCATTGTCCCAAGCACCACCAGTGTTTGAAGCTGATATAGCAACCTGATATCCAATTGAAGACGGATGTTAAAACAGAAACAATAACTAACATGAAGCAGAGTTACAAAAAGACAAAAATAAGGCCAATCCTGGGTGTCAGGAAAATTGAAGATTAGGAACAAAGTGTTAGAGATGATGTCCCCTTATATACCTTAGAAGTTTTTTTGGTAACATTTAATCAATCATTGCACTTAATGGAGCCAAGAAATGAAGGGTACTAAAAACAAGATTATGTTACCTTAATATTTTGTTCAGTACCACTCGTTGATCCTACGCTCTCTAGATAAGTTGGGTAAAATTAATAACCATCGCTAGATAATCATTCTTGGCATATAACACTAAAACTTATCTGGAAACATCATAATGATAGTACTTAAATAGCAGATTGCATTGTTGGGACTATAGAAATGGAGATGAAACAGTTTATTGCCAAAAAAAATTGGTGGGGACAATAATATTGATTTAGCTATTCATTATTTAGCCATATATATTAATGATGGGTGAAACGGATGCCACATCTTGATAAGTATTAAATAAGACTTAGTATTCATGTAAATTTTTACCCTCGAAAAGTTCTAGCTCTTTTGTGCAGAGCACGGGTCTTATCATGTGCAGGCTCTGCTTGCATAAGCAAGTAATACGATTGTCTGAAACTACTGGGGCAAGAAATTTTAAGTGATTAAGCCAATGATTGGAGTCAAAGGGAACCTACGTACACATGTAGAATGCTGCTTGTTGATAAATATTTGGATCCCGTGGGCCTGAATTTTGACAGGGTTTGGCATAGAATTTTGTACAGGAAAAATAGGGGGCCCAAACACTCCAAAGTTTCTTCATCAATAATTGCTCACAGTATGTCTAGTTTTCAACAAATGCAGTTATTAGATTTGTCATGGCCTCACATTCTCTAAACAATGTCATTATCAATTACTTCAATTTCTCAGGTAGCTAAACCCATCTGACACAATGGAGCCTTGGTAGCTAAATCCAAGTATCAATGCCATAACTAAAACTATAAATAAAAACAAACAGTAGAGACGCCTGTTTCGAATATAGAGAGCTTAAGAATGATACATGAACGTGTGTCATTGTACCTGTAAATGTAAATCCACACCAAAATGTCAAACTGCGGTCTTGTATTACTTTCACAAACATAGGTTACCTATATTGACTTAAAATACGCCACTGCAAAGGAATTGAACTAAATGGTTCCAATACAGAGTAATTAGGGCAATAGTTTGTTCATTGCCTTGTTTGTGAAACAGTAGACAATCACTCCCAGGCGGGGTCCAGGCAGGGGGTGTGTCTTTGCACAACTCTAACATTGAATAATTTCTTTTCCTTGTCAAAGGAATCGACATCCTTCTTCTAGCTCTTGAGATGAGCTATGGGTAGGATTGAATTGCCATATTTCTCCTCTTTTCCGAAGAGAATCCACTTAAGAGTGAAGAAGGGGGTCAAATAAGTTTTCATGATAAACCACGTCTGATGCAAAAATCAAGTCAAAATTGTTCCCCATCAAAGAGAATTATCTTATACATTAATAAAAAAGTCAAGGAAGTCAAATTTTTCCTGAACATTTAAAAACTAAAATTTGACATTGAAAATGATTTGCCAAGATTTCTAAACGTACATGATTCATCTAAATTATGCCTACCTGCAAGCATCCCTGCACCCAATTTAAGAACCCTCAATTCCTGCCTGTCACCCCTACTCTGTAACAGCTGATGTGCAACATAACCCACATCACTATAACCTTTTTCCAATGGATTTAACTTACATCAATAGCTAGTGAAACATGGTCTTGCAGACCATCATTTACAACTGAAATCGCCCCAATATGGCAATTTCCACACTCTTCGGCTTTACCATATGATATCTTTTGTGGGGAAATTTCCAGCGCTCGATTCTGATTGACTTTTTTCCCCTTTCCGTCACTGAGATTGTCTTCCTCACTGGCGCTAGAATCCCTTGATCCATGTTCAGCTTGTCTTGATCTTATCGGCTTCATCCGCTAGAAGAAAAGCCTTGTCCAATTGAGGTAAATTATCAAGTTTCACATCTAATTTGTCCAAGTTATTATCCATAAAAACTGTGCTTCCAATTGTCATACTTTCACCAGCCACAATTTGCTCCTTCTCTGAAACTTCATATTTTGCAGGCAAATCTGAGCTGATATAAGCATCCTCTGATTTCTCTTCCAAATCTTCTGTATCCTCTTGGTCACCAGCAGAGTGACCATGTGGTTGCTTTGATTCCTCTTCTTCAAACTCAAGAGATTCATCCAAGTCATCAACATTAAAATCTGTCTTTCCAACCATTATACTCTCTCCAGAAAAAATCTCTTCTTTCTCTGAAAAAATTCTTCTGCATTTGGAGTAAAATGGGGACTGAAATTAAATCAGCCAAGCTTGCCTCTTCCTCCTTTATACCAACATGAACCAAGAACTGGAATCTTGAACTTTAGTATTTTCATCAAGTATGTCTAGGTTATCAACTTCAAGAGCTTCTAGGTTATCAACTTCAGCATTACCTACTCCAGATTTGGGATGTAAAACTTCCTTCGTTACTGGAACTTGATGCTTTTCTGTTTTCTCTTTGTCTGGGCAGCATTCAACATAAACCATAATCTCAGAATCTTGGCTTTCCATATTTTCATCAGGTATGTCTGGAAAATCTGCTGGGAGAGCTTTTAGATCATCAACTTCTGCAGAACCTAATCTAGATTTGGCATGAAGAATTTCCAACATTTTTGGAACTTTCCCTTCCAACCTCACTTTATCTGAGCTTTCATCTTCAGCCCCATTGAAGCAGTTTATCTTATTCCCAGAGCATTCAACACATGCAACCTCTAGATTTTGTATATCTTGATTTTGATCTATCAATGACGAAATATGAAATCCACCTTCAACTTGATCATGTGGTGAAGTCAATTCAGTCACAAATTGACTGTGGTGTTTCTCTAAAACCCCAACTTCAACTTGCATTGGCATCCTTTGTCCACATACACTGGAGCTCCAAGTTCACTTTCATTTGTGTTTTCACTTGTAAGCAATACAACCTTATAAATCTGCTATTGTTCATCCCAAACTTTCTCCTGTTCTGATTCAATTACAGATTCCTTGGCGCTTGCAAATTTGTCATCCTCACTATCATGTAGATATATACCGTGATCCATATGAATCGCATCTCCTAGATTACTACCAGCTGCAATTTGCACAGCTTTGGATGCTATGCAATCAGCTAAGATCATGTAGAGAAACAAATCATACCAGGGAAAGGTAGAATTCGAATCAGAATGGCCGAAGAGGCTTCTCTAAAACTGCAGAAAAATAAACTTCTTTATCATCCTTACCCACTTGTGTTTCTTGTATCTGAGCTGAAGAAAAATATACTGATAACCATCCAAATCATTTTTGGTACAGAAAAATCCATCAACCCATAGTAATCCTCCAGGCCTCAAAACCTTGTCCCAGTCAAAGATCACAAAATCCAGGAACTGCAAATCTATCCAACTATCAAGAAAGCGATTGGTATGGATAAGATCCAATGTATTGTCAAAAAAGGGTAACCTCTGATTGATGGTTATGTAAAGAGGAACAAGGCCTCTGAGAGCAATAATCTCATTGAAAGGAGCCCCAAGATTCATAGTAGCAGAAACAATTGTCACATTGAACTCACGCATTCTAGCAGCAAAAGTCCCACTTCCAACACTGAATTCAGGTATTGATTAGGAGTGTAAAAAATTTAAAATGTGCTATTCTATTTTCTTCATTATAGTCCTCTGTTTCGTGAAAACATCCAGAATATATGAGGTCTTATGGCTTGTATTGTTACATAATTGCATTTAAGCTTTAGACCGGATGAAGCCAAATGGATTTGGTTGGGAGTGCAAAAATAATAAAAGTTCTATTCCTCTATTATTCTTCATACCAGGACTTGTGGGTATTGTAGTATTGTTGTATTTAAGCTTAGACGGGATGGAGCCGAGAAGGAAGGCCTTGATTGGGAGTGTAAAAAAAAATTAAAAGTCTTCTTCTCCCTTCTTCATTACACTCCCCTGTTTTGTGAAAACAGGTATGTTGTGACTTGTGGTTAGTATTGTAATATTGTTGAATTGAAGCATAGACAGGATGAATTCAAGAAGGCAGGCCTACAGGGCACCTATAACTACATCTCTTTGAATCATTTTGTCAAACAGTTCACGTGCCTTGCGTATGCAACAATGTCTAGGTGCCAAATTCAAGCTTGAATATTAGCCTAAGTTGGGAGCACAATGCTATAGGCAAGTTGTTTGAGTTTTTTTCCCCTGTTTTTGTATTTGGTGATTCTATGACCCTTCTTGGAGTGGAATATCTATTATCTGTGCAACCGCAATGGTGTGAGAAATTCAGCCACTGGCTTCAACACTATACAGGTAATAAACAGGACGGGTGAAGGGATTGAAAAAGCTAGCAGTTTTAGAACTTATGTACACCAGAAAGTTACAACAAAGGACTTGTATGACTATGTTTTCTGCTACATGAATGCATAAGATTAAAATGCCTCTTAGGAGGCTACCAGGTCCATCTCCGCATCATAAAATCCAGAATTGATCCAAATGTTCTTCAGCTAAACAATCTTCTCGATATGTATGTCAAGGTGTTTTTGGTTATGCAAGAAAATGTTTGACAAAATGTCTAACCGAGTAGCAGAGCCATGGACTATTTTGATAATGGGACAAGCTCCTGATGGAGATGGGATAAAGGCCTTGAGACTTTTCAGGTAGATGGGAGGAGAAGTTTCTGAGATGGACCAGCAGACCTTCTCCCACGCTCTCAAGGTGTGTGCAGATGATGGTGATATGCAAATTGGGAAATAGATTTGTGCTCGCATTGTGAAAACTGGATTTGAATCTCATTTTCCTGTGGGGAGTGACCTTTTTAATATGTATGCCAAATGTGGGATTCAAGAGGATGCGTGCGAAGTGTTTGACAGAATTATTAACCGGAATACTGTGTTGTGGACTGCTATAATTTCAGTCTACGCACAGAATGCGTCTGAAGAAAAAGCTTTCAAACTCTGTTGTGAAATACAGTGGAGTGTTAGGAAACCAAACCATTTCACCTTTGGCGCTACACTACAAGATTGTGCCAGTTTGGGATTTATAAAATAGGCTGGAGAAGGATGATCTCAGGGTAAATGAGGCAGGAAAAATCATTGAAACAGATCCTGTCGTCTTTAAAAAAGCTGGAACATCCATAGGGACTCAACCCAAAATAGATCGCGCAAACCAAAAGAGCTGTAGACAGGCTACGACTGGCATAGCTGGTTTAAAAGCCCTATCTCGAGATCTGAAGCTGACCTAGCTCCACGCAAGTATAAAGGATAATCTACGCATAGCTTGGAAAAAATAAGGTGGCTAGGACATTATAGAGGCGATCTCCAGGTTACACAACACCCAAGCAAAATGGCGGCCAGATGCATAGGGCAGATCCCATCAAAATGCACAGAACAGAGAGAGCAATCCTTTCAAGTAACCCACGAACAAAACCCTTAAGCAAAGACATGAGCTCGAACCAGATCTACCAAATTTCATAATGGCAGCCACACAGCAAAGAAATGACAAACCAGAGCTTCAAACCAATTACCGTGGCATCCAGAGTAATAGATACAAAATATTGGGTACATGGAGTATGACACGCGTCTCGGGAAAGGGCATGCAGGTGAAGCAGGAGGGTAGGGAAAGCAGGAGTCGCGATGACGAGCACCTCAACCTTCTCTGAGAGCTGAAGCAGGAGGTGGCAAACAGGTGGAAACCAAGCATGACAACTGCACGACGGGTGGCTACACCATGACAGGCAGGTCGAAGCTGGTCAAGCAGGAGAGTGTCGTCGTTGGAGGTCTATTGCACTATAACCATGCCTCTGGCATAATAATATTTTATTATATTTGAAATGGAGTTGGAGATTCGAGAAATTTTCATTAATTTGCGGGAGTACATGGAGAAACATTTGGTAGTTGTGTTAGAAAAGGCATTTTATTTTGTTTTCTTTTTTGCATACTTTTGTTGGTTTTATATTAAATTGTAAGTCATGTTTTTATCTTATTTTTAGGAGAGAAGAAATAGAAGAAAAGCTCTTCTTCATATGCAATGCGCAGCATGCTTTGCTTTTATGTGTGCTCTATTTTGGCATGATCTATTTTTAAATTTAAATCCCTCTATAAAACATAGGAACATGTAATTGTTTTATCAAAAAGTTAAGGAAGTTGTAGCTTATGTTAGCAAGGATGGAGGAATAGGAAACACATAATAGTGCTGGATACTATTAGTCTTTTAATGTTGACTTGTTTTATTTATCTATTAATATTTTATAAATTGGTATTAGCATATGTTTTTAAAGTTGGTATCCATTAATGAATTTTATATTTGGAGGATCGTTATCATGTCTGTAGACTTCTCAAATCATAGGCAAGAACTATGAGTATTGGACTTTAATAATGAAGGTATTTTTGAGATCCCCTGATGTTTAAGAAATTGTTGAAATGTGTACACAAAACTAACATAGCTAGCAGCTTATAATGCACTCTCATAGCAGGGAAATATCTATTGAAGGCAGCAGAGAAAAGAAGATGAAAAATCTCTTTTCTACATACATCAAGATATGCATGAAAGAATTCTTCATAGACTAGTATCATCAAAGGGATATACTTCATGTTACATTTTAAGGTAAGGATAAAGTTTAAACTATAAAAATTTAAATTACTTAGAATAGATTTTTATAATTTATCTATTAAAGAATCAGACTCTAGATAGAGTCATTTTTCACTTATGTAGTTGGCCTATTAATCAAATTAAATATCATGGAGAAACAATAGATGATAGAAGAATAATTAAAAAGATGCTTAGGAGTCTACCTTCGAAATTTTATCCTTTGGTTGTACCCATAGAAGAAAACGTGATGCCCATCCCTACCCCTAAATTAGTTTTTCTACCCTTCGAAATATTACTAAAAAGAATAAGATGCAAAATTCATATAGACATTATAGGAATTATTAACTAAACATATTGAATTTTGGGAATCTTTTTCGAATTTTCCCTCCCACGTCTTGTTGAAAATTTCTTCCAAATATAATAAAAATATTAAATTTTGATCTTACTCCCATAGGATTCCATGTGAATGCTCTGAATAGTGGCGGACGTCATTAAATACCTTGTCTTTGTAATCCATTTTTTTCTTTTTTTCTGGGACTGAGGAATTAAAAAATAGGGTACTTTTCCACTGCCTTGGAAGATTCATGCAAATGGAAAGTTTTTTTCTATGATCATAATGGCACGTGTGGGAATCTATGGACAGTGACACATCCTAAACACCTTTTCAGACTTGTGGTTTTTTCTTGCATAATAAGAAAAGCATCTTATTTGGATCCAGAGGCGTAACCACGGTGAAAACCCAAGTTTAACATTGTAAATTTAGTAGGAATTGGATAGTCCTAGGTAATGCAGAAGTCAGAGCTTTGATTTACTAAAAAACATTAAAGAAGATTTATATAATATCACCGTTTAATAAACAAACATGACAGGGAAGTGTGCTAAATATGGCTCTCACTAACAACCATCTACAAAGTCAGTACCTTTATTGGTTAAATCAGCCCTGCACAGGGAGATATTCTTTAACCGTAATCTCTCCTTTTCTTACTTTATACAAATTGATTGATCTTGTTTTGTAATTGTATCTTAAGTGGGTTCATTTGTATTTGAGAGGAAAGGAAACTATTTCCTTTTGTTTTTTTGTGGTTGTATTAAAAAAAAATAAGAAGAAGATTGAGAATTAGGAGGCACTTTATTCGGGTGTAATGTCTAACTTTTCTTAGTTTTATTCTTCTTCTTCTATGCACATGTTCTACATGCATTGTAACCTTTATAACTCCATTCACAGCAACCACTTCATTTTCCTACTCTTTCTCTTTTATTCTGAGTAGGTTTTGTATTGTTTAAGACATTGAAAGTTTCATTTCCTACTATCCCACTTATATCTTTGCAAGATTTTTATTTTTTCACTCCTTTGCATGATACCCTCTATTTTTTCATTATCCGCCAATGTTTGAGAAGGGAATTGTAGTCTTTTATTTTTTGTGCTCACGTCTAGATAGTTAGGAGTGTAGCTAGTTATGCAAGCACCCATCTTATTTTTATTGTGTCTTGGGTGCGTAGATGCAGTGGAAGGAGTAGGTACACACCTGATATCTTTTGCAAGCATTTCATCATGCTTGTAATCATAATAATACGTTGGGAACATATTAAAGACATCCCATCAAAAGATTTATTTTTTTGTTTTTGGTTATTTATGAAAATGTTGCGTTTTTCAATCATGTCATGATATTGGAAAGATGAGTTCAGTTGGAAATATTGGTACATGTAAGAGAAAATGCAACTGGGTATGGTAAAGCTAAGGTTCCACAGGTTTGTCCTATCATCCTATCCACGCTTCTAAAATGGGAGCTTTAAATCTGAGCATGGATTTACACCAATGTATAATAGAGATTTGGAACCAGTCTCTTGTCAAATGTTCTATTTGGAGATGCTAGGTAGATATGTAAGTAAAATGTGGAAACATGAACTAGGCACACAAAATATTTGAAAAAATATTTTGAAGGAATGCGGCATCAAAAAACATGCAAACAATTTGTCAGAATGCATCAGACCAACATTGACACATGGAATGCGTGGATTGTAATATTTTCTTAAAAGGGGTTTGCTTAAAAGGATTTGGAGAGTTTAAGAAAATAATTTTGGAGGGCATAGAGTAATAATCTAAAATCATCAATGCTGAATGTTTTTGCAATGCGCACAAAATGTTTGATGAAATATTGAGAAATCCGCAAGCCAACAAAACACCTCTCCTTCTCTACCTCATCAGAAAAATGCATGTGATTATTCCTATCTTCCTCTCTCCTTTTAGTTTCATGTTATGCTAGCATATGATATTTTAACCATTTTTTTAATCAAGGAAAAATTTAAAAACTTGATTCTGCTTACGTGTTATGTTGTTATGCACAAACCTTTACCCCACAAGAGTAGCATTTTCCAACCTGATAACAATACCTAAGTCATAGTGATGATTGATTTAATGTGAAAACACTATGCAATCGATGATCTAGAATTTTTTCATTATGCTTCACATTATATTAAGAAATGACTCATATAAAGGGGATGTCTACTCATACACTTGTGAGCTTAATTCAAAATTTCCTCTTTAAACATGAGAATCATTCGATGTTGAAAATAAACTCAATTTTAAAATGCACTAATATTCCTAGGAAATAAATGCTTTAATAACTTGTACAAAATGGATATTTGAGTATTTGTATCTTTTGAAATAAATTTAATAAATTATGGTTTGACATGTCATAGGATAAAGTATGGTTAGGTATTCAATTTTCGGGGTTTCATTATAATCACAAGAAGTGATGTTCTTGGTGAGTTTATTTTGTATTATGATATTTCCTCCTGTGGTAGAAAGGTCGGTTCTAAACATAGAAAAATGTGATGGCTTACTAAATTCTTCCCTATGAAATTTTCACCTTGATTACACTATGGTTCACTAAATGAACCACTACTCCTGACCAAATGGGAAATACCGTTTGTTGTTCCTTCATATATGTTTGGCCATACCTCTGACTCAAGTTTCTTATGTATTTTTTCTTGCTTAAGCTAGAAAATTCTTGTACTTTCATACAAAATGTTCATACGCACCACTCGATTTGAGGCTCAAGCTTAATGTGAGGTGTAATACTCAATCTATACTAAGAAATGTTCGTACATACATACATTGCTTATATCCTTAATGCATCTTGAAAAGCTACACATAATCAAGAGTCCCTTGAACTTGGTAGCAACTTGGAACCCAAGGATACTGTCATCATGTAAATTAGTGTGAACTTGGTATGCCTCATCATAAGCTAGTCAAATTGGTCCTTCATATTTTGGTTTTATAAAAGAATGGGAATGTATTAACTACCCCATAGTAGACTTCCTAGTTGATTGTTTACCTTTGTTGTGTGGATAAGGTTTAGATATGTCTAGTACCTATTAAGAGGACATGTGTGGGAGAATAAGGTATTCATAAATAAATCATATGAAATATGTTTGTTATGATGAGATTTTGAATGTAAAGAGTAAACAGAACCACTCTCTATTTATAGGAAAATTAAAAAAGAGAGGTTTGTTTTCTGTGGGATCTTTACCTTTGGTAACATCCTTTCTCATCTCAAGGATGAGCCTCAGGAGGATAAAGAGTGTGGAAAACATGTTTTCAATTTGTAATTAAGATTTGGAAACCTACCATGCTAGATAATACAACTGAATAAAGGTTAACTCATAGCACTAAATGCGTAAATCTTGACACATTGACATATAAGTTGTGTGTGTTGCTTGTTGTTTATTAGAGGAGGGATATCTAAGAAATAAATATTTTATAAATAGGTAAAAAATGGAAACTATGAACACTCTAAAATATATCATTTCTTCTGGTCCTAATTAGTGATTTTATCCTTGTACGATATTCACATGCTTAAGAAAAATAAATCGAAGTCTTTGAGGACTTAAATCCTTAAGTGAAAATAAAGAGTTACATAAATCGTAATTTTTATTTAAACGATGTTAATATGAGTTCTATGTAATGAAGGAAATGTAATTTAAGACATGGGAAATTGAGAGGAAACTATGAAATGATGATTACAAAATCATATGCACTTTGAATGCTAACAAATCAACTAAAATTCCTAAGATGATATTAAAAGTAATGAAAGTTAACGAGGGCATCACTATGACCAATTTTTTTTATTAAAATGGGAAAATGTATATCCTTGAGGTATGGAAAATAAACTCATAATCATAGTGTATTTTGAACAACGATGTAAAGTGAAATTTAAGATGTAACTTCGAGATTAAGAATACTTTCCTATATGTTAAATTATCTTCAATCTATAAGTCTAAACAATGAGATTTATTCATAAAAAATATGTAATCATGAAATATGTAGGATATTTCTAGCCTTAGGATTCTCATGTGCGATTGAGTAATTGAAACATGTACATTCCTTATACGTAAGTTTGTTAATTGTGAGATTATATTGTTTTTCTTATTTTCTATGTGGGTCCATGTTTGGGTTAATGTCCCTGATGATGTTACGTTATTCTATTTGGGATTTTGTGGTGTTATATATCAATAAAATAAAGACAAAAAATAATATTTCGATAATTTTACTATGGTTTTAGGTCTCTAATTTGGTGGTCGTTACAGTTGGTATTAGATCAAAGGTTCAAATTATTGAGCCGCTAGGATTTATTAGTAATGAATCTCGTGTAATTGGTTATATGTATATATACTGCATGTCATGTCAGTTGATTTTCTTGTGTTATGTGGAGTAATTCTAATGCACCCTAGTCACTGTTTTGTTCTTACTATGTGGATCCTAATGAGCATATCATATAGTGGGTCCCCAATTCCTTATATAGACTTTAATTGTAACAAAAACATAGAATATCTTCATATTATGGTATATTGATTTCTTAGTACAATTATTTTTTATATTTGCACTATGGATGACACTTGGGATATCATTAGGAAATACATCAAGAGATGGTTGTTTCATTCATGAGTTCTATCCTTTAGTGGTTTTGATGGTTGTATCAGACATTTGATAGTTAGAATATCTATTCATGGTAGTATTTGATACTTGAGAGATTTGGTTTCCTCCTTGGAACAATTTACCTCCTTTTGACCCTTTCCATTTCCTTACATAGTACATTTTGGATATGACGTTGAATCATCTTGGTAGAATAATTATAATGATATGAATTCTCTTTCAAATAATTTAATTTATATTGCCTTCAATCTTGGATGACACTTGGGAGATCATTATGAAATATATCAAGAGATGGTTGTTGTAAACTCACCAAAATTACCAACACAAGAACAACACAGTGAAATACAGGATAAAAAATTTTTTTGACTTGCTTTGACCCAACACGACACAACATGTCGTCACCCAGGCTACAACCAACACTTGGAATCATTTGTTACGGGGAAGACCACAAGGTCAGCACGGAAACGTTCACACTTATCAAGGACAATTTATTTTTCTTTTGACAAGACAACATGAAAGTCCAATCCACATGACACACTCACGGCTAGGGCAAGCCACAGTAAGAAATGGTTAGGGTTTATTTTATTTTTGTAAGACACCCTTTAGCTCATGACTTAAGTTTTCAAAGGAATCAATATATGGTTTGCAAAAATTCATCTCACCAACTGAGTTAATTTCTTAAACACTGTAGAGTAGTTCACTTAAAGTCTTCTCCTACTTACTAAATCTTAATATCTTCCAGAAACTAACCATTGTTTTCCTTTAAGCTTGTTTAAGAGTTCAACCCAAAGGGATAGTGTTCGCTAGTTTAGCTAGGGGTATCAATTTATAAATGTTTACTTCACAAAGGATGTTTTCATTTTGATCACTCCTGGAAGCATTTGATTTCAAATAGATCACCTTTACATTTATTTGTTGAATATAAAATTATTATTTTTGTTTAGCTTCTTTAAGGGTTAACCGACTCATTTTACTTTACTTATAAAATATTGTCGCTAAGTCTTAGAAGATTTAACTTAATAATTTATTCTCAAGATCAAAGTTTTACAATAATCATATCAATGTAAAGATTGAATGCCATTTTTCACAAGGATAATTTCAAGCTTAACTACACCAGAACAAGACACTTTATTTCACCATTACCAAACAGTACAAGGCAAGAGGTCGTATCAACTCTCTTTACAAGCAATGTTACACAATTTACAACACATTGGACATTTTTACAAGGAACTTCATAATGGTACAGATGAAACTTTTACACTCTTTTCTTCTATTCTACTCGCATAATCCATCTGCACAAATATTAACTAAAGTCAATTCGCAAGAACTGAGCATGTTAAGGCTACACAATGCAATAGTAAGCTAACAATTAACAATATCAAGAAAGGAATATTCTAAATTCAGAAATGGATTAAAAACACAACTCACAACTCCAATATTAATCTCATGAGAGAGAAAACTAAAATTATCCAACAAGGAGAAAGTCCAAATACTAGTAAGAACAAAATTACATAAATCAAGGCAAGACCTTATGGGTTGGGAACAAGGAAGTCAAGAGTGTTGATATCTCCTTCATGTAATCCTATAGGTTACGTGATTGGAATCCAAAATTTACTTCATCCAACTAAGGGGTCCAAGAGAAGACAAAGCGTACTAATTATGATCGTAGGCGCGAAGCAAAAAAAAAATGACGTTATCCAATTCTTCCAGAGGGGCTTCAAAGTAATATGGGTTCGATGCCCTTAAAAGAACACAACAATAGTTTTGGTTTTAACCAAGGAGTTTACCACTACCTCCTTATCGGATTTCTTAAAACGTAGTACTAGCAACCAAAACAAATCCACTTTTCCAAAAGCGTACGAAAGAGACACAGAAAGGGCCATTATTCTACCAACAAACCCTATCCTAATCGTCAACTTCTCTACATAATATAAGGGAAGACTAAACTCAAAAGTCGTTAATAATTTTTATATAATTCAGACAATGTAAAAAAAAAACATTAAAATAAAAATTGATTTCCCTAACAAGGCCACAAAATGGGACCTTTTAGTAACCAAGTTTGAAGTATAAGGTATTCGAGTTCGAAAACAAAGGGATTCGATACGCAGAGGGAAAAACACCAACAATGCCCCAGGCTCAAAAGACCTTACCACGAGTACAAGAACAAACCAAGAACCAACACACATAGCTATCAGGAAGGTTACGCAGTGCGGTCAGGGCTAGAAGTTCTATGAACTCCTTGCCAAAGGTATAGAAGATGGAAAATTTTACCCGATCCATGTGGGCTTATCGAGGAAAAGCCTTAGCAAATATCAAACAGATAAATATAACAGCCACCTATGATATTATCACTGAAATCAGCTGTCATCTAACAGGAAACGAGTTCACGAGTCCAGTACCATGGATTCACCTACAACTTTTGTTTCAGTCTAGCTAGTAATAGCTTGCTTGCGACCCTTAATAAAAAATTGAAGAGATTTCATTCAGTTAAACTTACAATGTTTCCCCTTGCTTTAATCATACAAGAGTTTACATCAAGAATTAGGTATAGTAATTCTCTCAACACGTGGAGGCCAAAATAGATGCCAGGTTATCCCTCATCTAGACTAGGTACAACAGTCAACCATGTACAGTTCTAAAACAAACCCCAAATGCCATTTTCTAATCAAACATAAAGTAAGGAATGCCCATAGGCTTAAACAAGTTTCAGACACAACGTCACTATTAATGTACCTTTTAGCAAAACAAGAGAGCCCTAAACAGGAAATGCGTATTTATTCAACCAAAAGAGGTGTGTAGGCTTAACCTTCTATTTAGTAACCTTCAATTATAATTACCATCACAGAATTCTTTTAACAAGAAAGTCATATAAGCAAACAAAACTCAATAATGTTTCCTTCCCTACGAACTAGACTGCATCACTCAATATTGCAGTAACCCATTTAGACAAATATGAAATAGAGTAAGCTATAAGAGAGGAAGGAACATTCCAAGCAAAATCAGTGAAATTGGAATAAGATTTAAAGGAACAACCACACAATCAGGTAGTGATATAAACAACCACGAAAACATCTAGTCTAGGCGCCATTCAAGAGGAAAGAAAATTCATTTCAAGATATTGAAAGAAGGTAGAAAACTATTACAAGGAGTAGATTTAACATGCCTGGTTTAAAACGCCATCTCCATATGCATATGATTGTTTCAATGTCGTTGCTTGCCTTTAACCCAAAGTGCTCTGTGAGCTCGTGCTGGCGCCACATTCACGCAGTGAAAAACAGCTACAAACCAACCCCATGTTTTGAAGCTCGGACACGAGACATACTGATTACACCATGCTCCTGGCTCGGGTAGGCATCTACCGTGAAGAAACACAACCTTTTCCTTCATCAGATTTGGGGACAGCATCAAAATCTCGGTGAAAACATTCACTCTCAACTCTTGTATTTTCTATAATTCTTAGTCCAATTCTCAAACACCTTTCTTATCTATTTAATCATGATTCCACACAACACTAACTCACTCTTCAAAAGAACCTCGAGCCACCCCTTCGACTTCCTAAGTTGACCTTTCAATCTTGAAAACTCAAGAAGGTAAGTTCACCTTTCCTAGCAAGTTCAAGAGACAGGAATGTCAAAAGACAAGAACTATCTTTTGCACTTCTTCATCGAGTTAGGAGCATTTTGAGGGATTAGAGCTCGATAGAGACTCACCAACTTCTCTAACAATGACCCAAGTTTGAATTTAGAAGCGTGAACAACGTTTGCTTCCCATTATTGAGATATACCTATCTTTAGCATCTACCTGACTGTGATTCGAACTTCAAGAAGATAATGTTGCCATTCTGCAAGATTCCAGAGCTTTAACGTCTTCCTTAAGCTGTTATAGACTCAAATTTTACCTATTTTCTTGAAAAGCTGATACAGACTTCTGTTACTGGTTCTTTTTTTTGTGTTTTGAAAGGCTTTGAGCACATCGAGGACCCCCTTCATGTTTGATTATGCCTAATGATGGAAGAGTGGCCTTACTCAACAGTTCCATTCTGGTTTGATTAACCAATTTGTTGAAAACCTCAAAACATAAACTTTGCACATAAAAAAAAAAACAACTCATACTGCTTGCTCAACCACTGAGAAACGTATTTAACATCCTTTCCACTGAACTTCGAGTTTCCTTTTTGCATAAAACAACTGTTACAGCTACAGTCATGGAGATAACTTACATTATCGTTACCAACAAATTTATTCAAACTCCCAGGAAGCACTTCAAAGTTCGTTTGCTCTGGGTCTGAGAAAATATCCTGCTACCTTCCTCTCCCAAGACATTTTCTTCAACACTGCATAGATCTTCTGTGCCTGCGGGTGTGATCTATCACCAACCCAAAAAGCATGCACCATTTTATTGGCTTTAAATCTAACTACAGCAAGTTTCTTTCTAATTCCTCTATCCCTCATCGATCTCCTAAAAGCTCTTACAAAGCAAACTGTGCTTCATGAATATTCTGACAAGATACAGATCCATGCCTAAGAGATTCTCTTCCATGCGTTACAGTGTAAAACAAGTAAAGTCTCAACAGAGAATCTCTGTAATAAATTTCATCGGGTCTCCTGGCAACACTCACACTGTCACTTAATCAATTTTGATAAAAACTATCTTGAAGGAGAAAACCGAACTGAGGATGCATTCAAAAATGAACAGAAAACAACATAGTTGGACGAACTTCTTGTTGGAGGCGCTCCCAAAGGCTTCTACTGAACTGTAGCTCGCCAGTTGCCTAGCTATTTACTGTTGCAGGCACTGCTATGGATCCTCGACAAGAACACACCCCGCAGCATCCAATGAAAGGGGAGGAAACAAAAATGCGCCTACTTCACCAGCAAAACTTGCCTCAAGATTTGATCGAGCTTCTTCCATATTGGATCCGCCACCTGGACAGAAGCGACTTTCCAAAATGAAAAGGTAAGACAGGTCGACTAAACTTTATCTCATTTTTTTTTAACTACAGCTGCAAGATTTTGCAACAGCTGAACATGGCTGTGGTCGCGTGCAACCAGAACACTCTTCACCACGCCCAAGAACAAGGAGCTAACACGCCTGCTACACTAACTTGTAGCTTCATCCAAACCCACGTCAAACCAGGCTCACGCAGCAACTAAGGGCCAGAAAACGTGCCAGGAGAAGAAAGTAAAACACCCACGCAACCAAGAAACAATGACAGTTTGGGAATAGGTGCCCAGCAAAGGAAAATGGAATTTTCCACGGCCTCAACCACTCACATTGAAAGAGAATCCTAAGGAGATCACGGCAAAGGAAACGGGTCTCCATCCACCTCATGCAAGGACAGACAGGAAATGCGGCAGCCATAATCGTTGGCAGGTAGGTAGTTGGGAGGGAAAGCCAAGGTGGCAGGAGAAAGGCAGAGTTCGATGCCCAGCTGGCATTACAGTTGTTTCACTCATGAGTTGTGTCCTTTAATGGTTTTGATGGTTGCATTAGACATTTGGCAGTTAGAATATTTATTCATGGCAATATCTGATACTTGAGAGATTTGTTTTCCTCCTTGGAACAATTTACTTGCATTTTGACCCTTTCCATTTCCTTACATAGTACATTTTGGATATGACAATGAATCATCTTGGTAAAATAATTATAATGACATGAATCCTCTTTCAAATAATTTAGTTTCTATTCCCTTCAATCTTGCATTGGTGCATTGACCAATTCCATTTTCCTCTCATACCTTATAAACTCTAACCCTTTGACAACCGCAACAAACACCATTGGACTATTTGACATTATTAACCAAATCAATTTCTAAGTGATAACCTTTTGGCAGAGAACATTTTTTCCTAGTGAGAGTGAGATTAATTGGGTTTTTTGTTATTACTAGATACAAATGTATTTATTAAATCCATGCAAATATCTTTTGGGATATTTGACTTGGACATACATTATGGTAGTTACATTATCTTTTCAGTATCATGATTATATGCCATGATGTTCACTTGTTGTTTTACGTACCCCTATTATCGGGCCATTAAAGGTCACATAGTGAATGTGATGTGAATATGTCTACGTGTATTTTATATTAACTTGGAATTTCTATAGACCGAAACATTATTTTTATTGGTTAATTGAGAACTTTTGAGACTCTTTTTCATTTTTTCTTTCTAGCAAGATTTTTCAAGTTTGAACGTGGCTACTTGACCATTTTTCTTTTGTTATAGAGATTTCTTGGTTTTATATTTTTTTGAAACTCAAAGCTTATGATTTGAAAGTTGTTTTGGGTAAAATGTCATAAAGAGTATAATGTGGATTTTTTCCTCTTACTTGATGAATTCGTTCTATCTATTTGTATGGTATGTGCATGTCATATGGAGGTATTTCCAGGGTGTCAAAACTACATGTATGGTGCTATAGTAACATCCCCTTTGTTTTGAGGTGATGGGGCTCAATGTGTCTATGATAATGGAGTGACCTGACCTCACTTGGATACTTGATATTCAATAATCCTATATTGGAGAGACATATGATACTTAGACCTCTATGGTTGAGAGAATTTTATGGTACTCAGTCCTCCTATAGTGGAGAGACACTTATGATATTTATTCCTCCTATCGTTGAGAGACATATGATACTTAGTCATCTATGGTTGAGATGGTTCTATGAAACTTAATCCTCTTATGGTGGATGGACACTTATGATATTTATTCCTCCTATGGTGGAGAGAAATATGATACTTAGTCCCCTATGCTCAAGATACTTTTATGGAACTCAATCCTGTTATGGTGTAGAGACACTTATGCTATTTATTCCTCCTTCAATGGAGAGACATATAATACTTAGTCCTATATGGTCAAGATACTTTTATGGTACTCAATCCACTTATGGTTGAGAGACAGTTATGATATTTTATTCCTCCTATGGTGGAGATAGATAAGATTTTTAGTCCTCTATGGTTGAGAGAATTTTATGGTACTTAGATTCTTTCTGCTAGAGTTGCCTTTGGGACATGAATTATAGTTGGTGGATTTCATAGTAATTTTTTTGCTCCTTTTATCCTTGGGTGATTTTTCGACTGATGTAAAAGATAAGTCATTCATTTCAAACTTCAGGTTTTAGCTTGTGATTATGCACTCTTTCATATTTTGGATTACTTGAGAATATTTTAACTTTGGACTGTGGGACTTAGTGAAAAATATACAGATGAGACTTTGATACTTTTGCATGGTTATTTTATATTCATTGAGGAAAGATTAAGATGTCACACCACAAATTTTGTTGACATATATTGCTATACATGCAATCATTGGGAATTGTACATAGTGATAATGGTACTTTTGGTTTTGGGATCGGATTATAGGTGTTTTTCATCTTTCACTTTTTTCTTATGTCTTATTCAAACCTTGTGATATACTACTCTGTATGGATTATATGTTGTGCAGGATTGTGTTTGTGGTGTTATGCTACATTCCCCTCATAAATATTTGGTTTCCTCTTTGTGAAGAATGGTTTTACTTTTTTGGTAATCCTCTTCTTTCATTGTAGACTTTTGTCAATATATTTATATTTTCTACATTGATGTGGTAAATGTTAGGTGTATACACTTCCTTCTTGTGAAGTCAGTATTTACTTTAGATAAAGGTCTTGTTTGAGTTAAGGTCATGAAAATGTGAAGTTTTCTATGTTATGGTTTTAGGTCGTGGATGACCTCGTGTTTTATTCCATTGTTGAAAAACCTTTAAAAAATAGTAAAATCGACTTGTAAAACAATATAAGTAATGAGATAGAAATGGTAAAGAAAGAAAATGCTTGTGGAACATCGATCTAAACCCATTTGTGTTTATGAGAAAAAAAATTCAAAAAGTATACTTACGGGAAAAAATTATCAAATAAGTTTTAATCTGAATATGAAATTTGGTTTAGCTTCACTACAGTAGAGAGAAAAACCTTTCCTCACAGAAAATCAACAATTTGATTAAATTCTAGATATTGAATTTCCATTAAGATCAAATGTTAGTGACATGGTCTTGGCACTAAATGAAATTATCATTATTGAACCCTTTCTTCTATTTTATCATTCTAACTAATCTTGGTGTTGTGTTGCATTGAGGATGATGCATTTTAAGGTGAGGGAGATGTGATGCCCTTATATGTCCTTAATTAACTTTTCTATCCTTGAAAATATTACAAAAAATAATAAGGAAAAATTTATATGGACATTATAGGAGTTATTAAATAAAAATATTAATTTTTGGGATTCTTTCCAAAATTTTCCCTCCCATGTCTCATTGAAAATTTCTTCCAAATATAATAAAAAGATTAAATTTTGATCCTAATCCCATAATATTCCATGTGAATGCTCTGATAGTGGGGGTTCCATTGAATGCATCTTCTTTTATTTTTTCGTTTAGAGTGAGGAATTTTAAAAAATAATAGCAGTATTGTTCTACTGCACTAATAGTTCATGTAATGAAAATTATTTTTCTATGATCCTAGTGGCACATTTGGGAATATATGGAGAGAGAAACATCCTAAATGCCTTTTCATACCTATAATTTTACTTGCATAATGACACAAGAAATTTATTTGAGATCCAGTGGCGTAACCAGGGTGAAACGCAAGTTAACGTTGTGTAGTAATTGGATAGTCACAGCCAGTTCAGAAGTTGGATCTCTTGTTTAATGACAATTTTAAAAGTTAATTTTCTACTCTCATAATTAAATAAACAAAATATGATGTGGAACTATGTTAAATATAGTTCTCACTAACGTCCATCCAAAAATCAATATCTTTATGGGTTAAATATGCCTTGCACATGGAAATAATTTGTAATGGTAATATCTCCTTCTTTTACTTTATACAAATTGATTGAGCTAGTTTTATAGTTGTATCTCAAGTGGGTTCATTTGTATGCGAGAGAAAAGGAAACTACTACCTGCCACTTTTTTTTTCTATTGTATGCAAAATAAGAAGAAGATTGAGGATTATGATGCACTTCAATCAGGTGTAACGTCTAGTTGTATTTTTATTTCTTCTTCTTCTTATATGCACATGTGCTACGTGCACTATAACATTTATAAAACCATTCGTGGCTACAAATTTTCCTTCTTGCTCCTCTTTTATTCTGAGTAGTTGTATTATTTAAGACATTTAAAGTTACCTTTCCTACAATCCGACTAATATCTCTACAAGATTTTTATTTTTCACTCTTCCTCTATGTGAAACTCTTTGTTTATCCATTCTCTTCCAATTCTTGAAAAGGGTGATTTTCTCTTTTACATTTTTTGAACACATCTAGACAGCTAGGAGTGCAACTAGTTATACAGGTGCTTATCTTGTTTTATTGTGTCTTGGGTGCGTAGATTCAATGGAAGGAGTATAGAAATAACCCACATATTTTGCAAGCATTTCCTCCTACTGGAGAATAGAATAATACAGTGGGAACATATTAAATACATCCATAAAAAAATTGTTGTTTTTTGTTATTATGGAAAGGGATGTGGTTTTCAACGGTGTCAGGAGATTCGAAAGATGTGTTCATTGGAAATATTTGAACGTGTAAAATAGAATGTGATTGGAAAGGGTAAAAATAATGTTCCATAGCCTGTGCTAGCATCATATCACATTACTAAAATGGGAACTTTAAATTAGAGCACAAATTTACATGAAAGTATAGTTGAGATTTGGAATGAGTCTCTTGTCAGATGATGTGTTTGCAGATGTCAGGAAGATATGTGTGAAAAATGTGGAAACATGAACATGGCACACAAACTATTTGACAAAACATCTTGAAGGAATGTGGCCTCAAAAGGAGTGTAAATTTTTTTTCATAATGCATCAAAGCAATGTAGACTTGTGGCATTCTAGGAGTGTAATATATGCTCAAAATGGGTCTTATGGAAAGGTTTTGGAGAGTTTAAGAAAAAAAATTCTAGGGAATAGGAGTAAGAATTGACAACAATCAGTGCCTAATGTGAAATTTTTTCAATGCACGTAAACTATTTGATGAAATGTTGACAAAGACACAAGCCATCTAAACACCTCTCCTTCTCTACCTTGTCAGAAAAAGGCATGGAATTATTTCTCTCTTCCTCTCTAGTTTTGTTTGCATGTTGTGCTGACATATGGTATTTAAATTTTTTTTAAATTAAGGAAAATTTAAAATATGTGATTTTACTTAAATGTTATATTTGTATACACAAACACTTCCCCATCGAGAGTATCATTTTCCAACCCAATTCACAATGATGATCGTTTTAATGTAAAAACACTATCCAATCCATGATCTAGAATTTTTTTGTTCTGCTTCACCTTACACTAATAATAATTCATATAAAGGGGATGTTTACTCATATATTTGTGAGATTTATTCAAAATTATTTTGTAAAAATAAATTGTGGGTAATGAAAACATTGGTTGTCACCTCATAACCCTTCCCTATAAATGAATAATGGTGATACATAATTCGTATTCACTATGACGGTGCGAAAATATGTTTTTCATGCCCGTTTCAAGGAGTAATTAACTTACTAGGTGTAGGCATATGTTGTTAAAACTCAATTTTTCCCTCTTGAATGACTCTCCCAGATCAATTTATGTCAATAGGATTCTATCTTCGACTGGTTTTCTAAGACCTTGGTATATATGGGAATAGGTTGGAAGTATATGGAATTTTGTTGGCTACCCATATACACTTTATATAAGGAAATTTTGTGGTCAGTTGAACTACATGTAGACACAAAATTTGGGTCACACTCCCCTTCATCCCCTTTCAATATATTAAAATAAGTAGTTCATCTAACCATAACCCCTTTACCCCACATTCATGTTAATTTATTTACTTATAATTGAATTAATGTTCATCCTCATAGTATTAATTAATATAATTACTTAAATTAAGTTAATTTTAACATCATCTAGACACCTCACCCTAAACTTATTCCAGGGTAATTTACCTCACAGTGACCAATTCATCACGCTCGACATTAAGTCATCACTCCCAGTGCTGAGTCACCTCCTGACCTAACTAACTAAGACTTCCTCCTAAAACCGTATTCGACTTCTTCTTTGACCATCCTACCTTATCTCACTTGAACACCACTTCCCTAAACATACTCACAGAATCATGCCAAAAATAATAAATATATGCCTATTTTTTGGTAAACTTAGACTTTCTCACCCTAATCAACATCGGTTATCCTTCAATCGATGCGGGTCACCTTAACCGTCATCGGTTACCTTATATACACTTTCACAAATCTTTACCTAGGTTGGTCATTTAGTTATTGGAGCCTTATTGCATTCAAGAAAAAATCCTCAAGCCCTCCTACATCTAGACGATGAACACACACAACCACAATGCATGATAAGCATCTAGTTCATCTTTCCAAAGAATTTGAAAACTCACGAGAGCACAAAGGGTGTATTGTCATGACACTGGACTCAATAATTTCTTCTTCGATCAACTATAAACCATCCCAAATCCCAAGATATGTAATATATGAATTATTTATTGTGATCCTAATCATTTTTCTTATTCCCTTGGTAGATCTTTGATTTCCTTAAGTAGTTTATTTCCTCTATTGTTTATACATCACCTTCCTCCCACTCGCCCAATATTAAATGATCCCAAGACTTTTCACTATTCTAAATCTCCTTCTTATTATCCTTGAGTCTTCTCAGTCATATTATGACCCAAACCATACTACCCTCACTGTCTGTGTAATCACAGAGATCCTAAAAGATTATGTTTAATAATTTTCTATCAAACTACCCCTACCAATGCCATTCACCTTAACTGTCATTTGTCTCCCCACTCTACCAACATCAGTCACAAAACTAACATTGGTCACTTTGTTTTCTAGTAGCCTTGACCAAACTACCTTTAACATCACCTAAATTCCACCTAGACCCTACCAGATACCTATGTGACCTTACCTAACACCCCTGTGACATGTCCCAATCAGAAACATACCTTTCCTGACGTTAGATTAGATTTGATTTTAATATCATTCTTAATCTAGTTTATTAGTAACATTTCAAGATAGCTAACTATAAGTGATAGCAATAGGCCCTTTATTTCTCGCATCTACTTTCCTTAAATTGATGAAAACAAAGGATTTATAGCCATTCGAGGAAGCATCATGCTTCCCGGATCTAGCCTTGCTAGGAAGTCCTCGGAATCTTGTTGTTTAATATTAAATGGTGTTTTTTTTGTATCTACAGGTGGTCCTAAAAATGGAGTTCTCTACAATCAGTTTGGATAAAATCAGCAATGTGCGCACTCAACCTACCAATTACATATTAACTAGTATTCCTCCTTGACCTTATACCTTACCTATATTATCAACAACAATTTGGTGAAACATTTTGGCACACCTGATGGGACCCATCAAGAGTTATTTTGTATTTCTCATTCCTAGGTGAAATATTGTGTGTTTATTTCCTTTTCAAATAAGTTCACATTAAATTTCTTCCTCTAGAACATTCTCTCTCTTCAACTTGTCTCATTGACACACGTATTTTGAAATAAAAAGAACTATTATTTTAATTTTTATATTGCATTAGTTAAAGGCATACTCTTGCCTATTCATTATTTTTTTCATCGAATGTCATTAGGGATTTCTGTTTAAAATATTTTCATATCATTTATGTCTTGCATCTGTAGCTAATTCAAAAATTGTTGGCAACCTATACAATGGAAGTAATGCCTAGATGATGGTTGAAAAAGTTGAATCATAGTGCACACTCTCTTCTCTACACCAAACCACACTAAAATAAAGTATTGATTTTCTTAAACAACATCCTATGTAGAAGAAGTTATCAATGATCACATGATCAAAGGATTGACAGTGGGCACTAAATTGGTTTCTTTGTCTAGTCATTATCTCAGAGAAATGATCTCCCTCACAAAAACTTTACGTGAAACCATCCTTATTTTTTGGATTTTTTTAGGACACCTTTTATTAAACAAAAATCTCTACTCTATTCACAAGTTATAACTAAATGGCATAAGTAGGAACATAAAATCCACCACATAGGATTTTGTGTTTACTAGTTTTTGCTTGATCTATGTTTTGAGATGTGAGATCATATTCTCCATTCTTCTTTCCTTTCACACTCCATAATTATAGTTGGTGTATTCCGAATATTTCTGAGTATGTTAGGGTCAATCATAGCCATACTTAGGTTTCTGGGTTCATTTTTTATTTGATCTAAATTACCAAAATCATTTTTTTTCATCTTTTCACAAATTTCACACTTATAGGTGTTGGTCGAGTGACATTCGTCAGTTTACTCATCTGACCATCATTGGTTTACTTGACCATTGTCGGTTTCCTATTTTTTTTTTCATTTTAACCAAAGTAGCATTCACAAGAGTTTTGTTATTTACGAGGTTTCCTCAATTACTTAACCATATCTCCGCATCCTTGAAATCACTGTCAAAGTCCATATTTTGACCAATTTTCATCATTTTTTGCCATTTAAAAATAATTTTATTTTCCATAGTAACCGGCATCAACCCTTTGACCGACATCGGTTAACTCTTTTCACAAAAATTATTTACCCAACCATTTTCAGTTACTCTTTTTTAATTTTTCAATTAAAACAACGACAATATTTCAACTTCTTGAACTATTTTCTACATTCCTTCTGTTCTTTTGTGTCATCTATAGAGATCAAATTAAGTCTACTCTAACTCACATTGGTTTGACTCGTAGCCAAGCCAATGCCCTGATATTACACGCTAGCCTTCAATCGCTCCTGCCAAGACCATCACCTCCTTCCATCCTATAACCTATGGATCCTAGTTAGCCTATTATCATTAATACCGGTGATGAGGAGTTCGTAAGACTTCTAGATCAAAACCCTATTTCTCTACAACATTGTTTAGCCCATTCATCCACTCGGGATTCATCAAGATAGCTTGTTTACAACATGCATGTGTCCATTCCTCCTGCCCTAGCACCCACTTCTACATCAGCTACTAATATCTTGACATTACCCTCTTCCACCTTACCACCTGTGGTGTCCCAACTTGACCCTACATCATCTATATCTACCACATCTATGATATGTATCATGGCTTTAACGACAGTTTCTCCCATGCTATCAACCATTCCTTTATCAACCACCTTTAGTGTAGGTCTATGTGCACATGCCACCTCTCATATACCTATTATATCTCGGCCACCTATGGTGTTGAAAGCCCATACTCCTTTCAAAAACATTGTCATCTCCATCCCGAAGTCTCTTCCTCCAATTACGACAAGGGTCGTTACATCCACTCCACCTACTTACACTTATCACCAATACCACTTGTCTCATCTATCATATATTCAGGATATTTTCCACCTACATCTATTCTTCCCTCCCAATTTTCATACTCGACACCACCCTATACTGGGATGTCACCCACATCCTACCTTCATCATTTACCCCCTTATACTGTAGGGGGTTCCCAGTATTCACAACCTACTAATGATCTTATCAAAATTATGATGTAAAAGATATAGAGCTTGGAAGCATCGGACTCTAGATCACATAATTCTCTGACATATGATGAAATTTGAAATGACCCCATTCATCGATCCATTTTGATTCATCTATACCCTACACATTGGGAAATGCCCAAATTCAACTAGTTTAACAACAAATAAGAACCAAAACAACACTTATGGTCTTTTAAATATGGTTGTTATCTGATCACTCATGATGATGCTTTTCTCTTGTGAACATTCCCAATGTCCTTGATAGGACCTACGTTGGATTGGTATAGTGGATTACCTAGGAACTCTATTTACTCATTCAACCAAGTAGCTCAATATTTCCTAGACCACCGTTCTATCAATATCGTCAAGAAGGTCACCATGACCAACTTATACTCGACATAACAATACAAAGATGAATTTATCACATATTTTTTCATTTGTTGGAAAAGGCTAATCAACCATCTCACATTTCAATGGCCACAAACCGAGTTAATATAATTGTTCACCAGGGCTTGTGCTAGGCACATCTCTTCGAATATCCAAGTTCAAACCTTCCATACATTCAACGAGGCATTCACCATGGCTCGAAAACTTGAAATTTGTGTCATTTAAGAGAGTAAGATACAATTACATAGTAAGAATGTTATATTTAAATCCAAAAATACCTATTCTTCTTCCAAACTGGAAAATTATTACTCTAAAGAGAACGGATCTTCCCATGCGATAGTTTTGAATGTTGGTCCATTTTACCTATCCAACCAATCAAATCCTTCTTCCAACCTTTCTCCTATTGAGGGTTTTCATTTCAAGTGGGAACAATGAAAATAAATTCCCATAGGAGAACCTTATTCTTTATTTTTAGAAAAAGTTCTAAAACCTAGAGCCATAACTCTTCCACCCGTTAAACCACATACTTGTTTTGACCCCTCTCTTCATATAAATACATGGTGCAAAGAAACTTGTTATTGTAACTATCATCACATTAAAGGTCATAGCGATAGTAATTGTATAAATTTCAAAAATACCATCCAGGAAATGATAGATAGTGTAGATATCATCTTGGACAACCCTAATGCACTAACTAATCAGAACCTTCACATCTTTAAGAAACTTTTCCAAGATCACATCTCGTCATCTAACCAACCCAGTGAAGCTTTGACCAATGATAGTAACATTCATGAGGTTCATGTTGTTTTTGGCAGCATACTAGTAATTCCTACTCAATCTCCACCTACTCCATCTATCGAGAAGATTCTTGCATGAGATACTTCATCTATGAAGGGACCTATTTCATCTACTCCTTTTCCCACATAGGAGTATTTGTTATCTCCCCCTTAATCTATGGAGGATTCCAATACACCTATCAATGCAGTTTCCCCACTCACCTCTCAAATAGGTGAAGAACACACAATATTAAGTCTCCTAACAATGGCATATTCATGATTTCCTTTCCCTTCCTATTGGGTACAATTCTTCATTGGTTTCAAGGATCTTGTTTATTTTTTCTCAGGTATTTTACCCACAGAATAAGAATCCAACCATTTTACTCTCTCAATACATTCTTTATAGGGATTACTACCAAATCAACATTATCCCCCCTCCAATGGCGCCATTTTCAGGTTTTTATGACCACTTGGATTATGTACAAAATTCCATGCTTTGGGGATGCCTTTCTCAACATAGATGCAAATGTTGTATGTTAATACTTGCACGATCTATCCAAAGGTGTTTCAGATAACAAAACCCACCATTCCCATGCAAGTTATAGAAACCTCTTCTTCATCAACCTCACCCACACCTAAACCTTTACCATCGACTGAATTTTTTCTAATGCCTAAAGCCTTACCTACATCTAGATCTTCATCCACGTCATAACCCATTGTCATATTGGGAGTCATGTCAACATCAAGCCTTGTTAATCCCCTTGTCAAAATGGATCTAGCCACGTCCTCACAAGCTAGTTGCAAGACTATTCCCCTACCTAAGAGGAAGAGACAACCTCTTAGGAAACATACACCGAATTTTTTTACTACCCCTCTATCACCTTCACCACTTGCATCTATCTTAGGGCCCCGCCCATCAACCTTGGCCAAGTAGCCTCCTACCCCATGTAAAATTAAATCCTAGCACCCCACCTCCTCATCAAGATCCTCTATTACACCTGAATTATGTACACAAATCATGACTTCACCATCACATGCATCCTTTCTACCACCTATACCTACAAAAATTTCACTATCCTCATCATTACCTATGATATTCCCTTCCCGTCAACCAATATCTTCCACTTACCTCTTCACACAACCTTCACCGCACCTCAAATATAGCCTTGGCTAATGGGTCCCCTTCCACCATCTGTATTCCCTTCTACATTACACACTTCTTTTTCACCTTTACCCAACAAAGTGAAATGAAATTAAAAAATTCCAGTGCCCTCCAAAGAGGTAGTTAAACCTATAAAACCTTCAACTGCTAGTTCATCTACCACATCTTTACCCAAGAAGGTGTAATCTAAACCTTAAATTGTACTACCTACTAAACAAGTTGACATAATCACTCAACCTCCAATTCCACCTCCCGTGGAGACTCCCCCATCAAAATCACTCACATTTCTATCCAGAACCACACTTACTTTGCATTGTGATCCATTGAAAGGGTCTTACGCCAACATCTTAGCTAACATTTTGTAGACATGTATCATAACATTGGCACCACTTAGACGTTACGACCCAATCAAACCTAAACCAAAAGGGTTTGATGGTAAAAAAAATTACGGTTACCATTATATGCCTGGGCAGGATGTGGAAAATTGTAAGGCTCTTAAGAATGTTCTTCTCCAACTATTTCCTCCTAAAGAAAACTTTTACAATGATGATATTTTAGAAAAGGCACCTATTCCACGTCCATCTATCACCACACCTCCTCATCCCATACCTATTCAGCAACCTTCATCTCCACATCCACAACCCTTTTATCCCCCTCCAAAATTTGAGATCAATATGGTACACATAAGAGAGCTAGCTAAACCTCTGCCAAAATGTAAATGTGCTGCATTCTTTTCACAAAACCAGTATATGCCCTCAACATATTTTTTCCTGTCCTATCACTACACCTATCATGAATCAGTTGCTCCTTTACCACATATTAATATGGTTAACATTGTAACTCACACCCAAAAAGACAAAGGAAAGAAAAAAGCAACCAGCCCATCTACCACTCTTTTACCCAATATCCCATCTAAACATGCACCAAAAATCACCATCCATGGACCCACATACCCTATTTTTGATGAGGTTTCCCATCCTACAATGACTAAACAATTGCACCAGTCTCCTCTCAAAATTTCTGTGTACGACCTGGTCCAAACCTCTAAGTCTCAACGACACGCCCTCATCAAGGTTCTGCAATCTATTGATATTTTACGTAATGACTCTACTCGTGTGGCATCCATTATCACTCCTCACCATGTGGCCTCTCTTACCACTTCATCCCCTTCCTGTGCACCTGCTACCACTCATCAAGTAGCCGCTATAAGTTTCTCTAACGACGAAACTGTACCTCTCCAATAAGATGATCCTGATCCCACCGTATTAATTTCTATCTACATTGATAATGTACACATTCGGCACATTATGATTGATGGAGGTGTCAGTATTAACATCATTTCTTCCCATGCATACAACCAAATGTGCATCCTTTCCAATTACATGCATAATAACCAGGTTATGTTGCATTCATTCAACTGTGCCATGTCTTCCACCCTTGACACCATCATTTTCCACATTCGTGTGGGCCCCTGTACCATTCCAGAATTATTTTTTCTTAGAGTGTGAGTTCTAGTACAACATGCTATTTGGTTGAACATGGATCCACACTATGGGTAGTGTTCCTTCAACCGTACATCGTTGTTTAAAATTTCAACATGAAGGACACAACTATACCATCCACGCCGACCATTCATCATTCAACACCTATAACATGCGATATCAACCCAATGATGTCCTTATTCTAGTCAAGGAATCTACCACCATTACCACTTCCCTTTCACCCACGGTCCCATCCAACAATGTTTCCACTATAATTTCCATAACTAGCTCCTCTATTCCCACTACTGCCACAAATTTTGCAGCTGACACATTAGCCAACCCGTCTACTTTTCAAACAACTAATACTTCTTTTTCACAACAGATCAGTGATTCATCCATTCTCCCTACCCACATACCCATTATTGATCCCTTAGAAGGTGTTTCTCAATGTCTCACTCTAAGGGAGTACCTTATGTACAATATCAACACATTCCTTACCCCACAAGAGTATGGAAAATTATGCAAACATCCCTTCTGATATCCTCTTAGGAGAGGTTTTTCCTTATGTTCCTCCCCACCTTCACAATAACTTAATGTATGGGGTACTTGATGCTTCTACCTACTTTCCTAAGCCACCTGAACCCAAAGTTGACTATTTTCATTTGACCTTTAATCTCTCACCAACCACCACTTTTCCCACACTTTCATCCATCATTGTGCTTGGAAAGGCTTTGGCTTTGATTTCTATGAAGAAGGGCTCCATATTTTCATCCCATGCACAACTCGTAAGCATAAAGACCACAATGGTTTCATATTTTCTAAACCATCTCCCAATAAGGCCCAACTCGAACTCATTGAGGATGATACACCTTCCCCACCCCATTCACCAACTTCACCACCTTCACCTACAGATTCTATGGATCCAAAATCCATTCCTCCTAGATTTTTTTTTCTCATGAACATCATTTCACTGGGACCTCTCACTTATCAATGAGATGGAAACGATCCATCTTCTCTTCCCTTCCTATATCCTGACATGATTGATGATGATACACCTTTTATTAATGCCATTCATTGTCAGGATGATGAGTCTCTTCTAACCTATATTTGTGCGGAATATTCTTATATACATTGGTCGTTACCTTCTAAGACACAAACCATGTTGAATGAATCAACTTTCAAAATCAATATTCACACTCAAGACAACTTGCACATTCAAAAAATAACCGAATAATTAGATGTTTCTAAAGAGGAAGCTTTTACTTCTTTCCTCTAGGATCATAATAACGCTTTCTCTTGGTCCTACACTGATATGCCCGGTATTTACCCAAACATTTTTGTCCACAATATCGTTACTATTCCTGAAGCCAAACCCATGAAACAAGAGGTGCAAAAAATACATCCTCGCATTTCCCTTCATGTTAAATAAGAACTCCAACCCCTCCTTTTGGTTTCCTTCATTCCACCAATTGATTATCTCCAATGGATCTCTAACATTGTTCCGGTCACCAAAGCGACAGGGGGACTCTACATTAGCATGGATTTTTGTGACCTTAACTTAGCTTTCCCCCAGGATGAATTTTCATTACCTATTATTGACCATGAGATGCTATCACTCATGGACACTCTCTCAGGTTATAATCAAATATTACTCACCCTAAATATTCAACACAAAACTACCTTCATCACTCCTTGGGGGACCTTCTGCTATCATGTTATGCCCTTTTTCCTTATAAACATTGGTGCTACATATCAACGAACCATGAATTATACATTTCATGACATTACGCATCACATATTGGAATATTACATTGATGATCTTCTCACCAAATCCAAACATTGGGCCAAACAACTTACATTCCTTAAGGTTATCTTCAACCATTTCATTAAATACTATGTTCGCCTCTAACTAAGAAGTTAGTATTTGTTTTCATCTCTGGTATGCTCCTGGGTTTTATTGTTTCTTTTCGTGTAATTAAAGTGGATCTCACTCAAATGAAGGCTGTTATTGAAATTCCTCCACCTACTAACCTTAGTCATCTTCTTAGTTCACAAGGTAAGTTGCAATATATTCATTGCTTTATTTCATAGCTTTCTGACCACTGTCATCCATTTCATCAACCACCTATGCTAATTCCTCCTAAGGATGACTAACCATTTTACCTTTATATTTCTACTATTGATCATTTCTTGGGTGCCATGCTCGCTCATCGTGACTAGCAACATAGGTAAAAAGTGGTTTATTATATAAGTCGTATGGTTTTAGAGTATGAAACTAGATATACACATGGCAAAAAACTGTACTTAGCCTTAGTTTTTGTTTCCACTAAACTTTTTAATTGCTTACTACACCACAAAACCTTTTTTGTCACCAATATTGACCCCTTACATTACATGTACACTAATCCCTATCAAAACCAACGTGCTACACGTTGGCTTATGCATCTTGTAGACCTACATATGGAATTAATCCATCAAAAATCTATCAAAGGATAAACCATCACTGACCAACTCACAGACGCATATCTCTCTGGAAATCAATCCTTTGACTTGGATTTCCTTGATGAATCCATTTCTACGATCTCTTTGGACAATACCACTTACCAAATGATCTTATTCTTCGATGGTTCCAAATTTCAATGTGGGGGTGGTGCCAAAATTATCATCATTCCTCCTTATGGTGAGTCTCTGCCATTATATTTCAAAATATATTTTAATTGTACTAATAATATTGTCGAATATGAATAACTCATGTTAGGCCTTCAAACAACCATAACCTTTGAAGTTAAATCAATTAATATCATTGTCGACTCTTAACTGGTTGTGAACCAAGTTAAAGGTACATACAAATTTCGTAACGAGATACTTCAAAATTATAAGTATCATGTTGACATACTTTTGACTACCTTTGATCATTATGAATTTCAAACCACAACACGTTCTACTAATAAATTCATAGATACCATGGCCTATCTGTGTAACGCCCACAAATTTGAGGTTCTAAAACCACATTAAACCTTGAATAATTATTTATAAAGTTTCGGAACATTTTTTTTAAGATTGCAAGGGTGCTAGCCAAATCATACGTTTAATTAACTCCTACCAGCAATTTGCTACATTACATTTATTGGAACAAGTCTAGAATAATGATTAAATATCCCTAACCCATTTCTAAATTCAATTTTAGTTACAATCCTCTAGAAATGTGTCCATTAATTCCTTTACTCAATTAATTAGTTTTCCCCCTCTTAAATTAACATTCAACCCTCATTAATTAAACCCTTATCCTTAGTTACCTTAATTTCCTTAAATTATTATCCTTAATGTCCATTGAATCATTTACTATGACATAGTAGGAGAGTTACATATTTAACTTAACATACTAGGGTACTAAATGGCCCCATTCCCCCATTTTCACATAAATTTAAATTATTTAAAATCCCATAATATATATTCTCACCTAAAAATTGTAGGATTGATTCCTAACCCTTGGATTAAATCAATTGTGGCCACTAGATCCTAGGGTCCCCAACTAACTGTAAATATCGTTATGAAATTTCATTTAACCTTTTTCCCTTGCCCTAGCCTCCTCATTTAGTCTCTTTTATTTTCTTTAATTTGCTGGTTGGAGGATTGGGAGCCATGAATGAAAGGAGGGAATCCATGGAGGGATTCATTTCGATCTAGCTTAGTTTGGTTTATTTTTTGGCTTTATTATGGAAATGTCTTCCATTTCTTGATTGTAGAGATTATAACTGAAATATAGAGTAGTTATTTAGTTATTTTAATTTTTTTGAGTTCTCTATTACGGAAAAACTCTATTTATATTGAATATATGAGATTTAATACATTTAAATGACCATTTAAGGATTGAAATGTTTAAACAATGAGTTTTCTCCATTAAGGTTTGTTGGTATTTTTTTTTTACATTTTATAGGCTCATATTTTAATTAAATCAAGTTCAAATTTGCACAGTCACAGATTTTACCTTTCTACCAAAAGTGATGAAACCACCGCCCTGAGCAGGCTAGCGGTCTTGTGACCACCACCCTACCTGGGTGACGATTTGGAAACTACCTCCCTACTTGGGTGGTGGTTCAAAGACTACCACTCTGATCATGTTGGTGACTCATAGACCTCCACTCTACACAGGGCGGAGGTCATGTTCTTCGAAAACAGAAGCATCATTTCATCAATTTTTCCAAAAACAAAATACTATTAGGGTGGTTTATCATTTTTCCTTAGCTTTAATTTGTTTGCCTAAAGCCGCTAGTTGAAAGGTGAAAAAAATTTATTCAATCCATGTCTTAAATCACTAATTACGTATATTTTCTATGTCAATAGCATACAAGAAAACAACTACAAGAATAATTTTCCAATAAAATTGCTTTCAAGCTCAAATGAAGAAATGAAATTCCATCTTTTTCTAAGTATCATTTCTTTCTTTTCTACAACAAGAATTTAATCCTTAAAAAAGGTAATTCACTATTGCTTAGTGCATTCTTCCATTACAACCACAACCATTTCTTCAAAGAAATAACAAGAAACTATATTACATTTAAGATTTTCAAAGAATACATTCTTAATGATTTAGAACTTCTAAGTTCTTCCTTCATTCTTACAATAATGCAACTCCTACAAGTTTTCTCCCTTTTTTATTTCATGAACATAGCTCAATTTCTTACAATACAAAAAAACATTTCTTTCCAACAATACATTACAACTTCATAAATAAAATATACAATACAACTTTTCTTTTAAATTCAAGACTACTAGCCTTCCACCTTAAGTGGGAAATACAAGAATAGTTTCTAAAATTAAGGATTTTCTTTTTGGCTTCTACAAATTCTCTAAGTCCCAAATCTTAAAAAAGAGATCCACCATTTTCTTCATTTCAATCAAAACAATGAAAATGGGGGAGTAGGAAACACTCTCCACCCAACCAATAATCCAATGATGAGAAGAAGTTATCCTCCTCATTGACCCCTGAGCCCCAACAAAAGTATAATAAGAAATGAAGACAACCCATGGAAACTAACACAATTATTCCACATCACAATACACATTTTCATGACCATTTAACAAACATTCAAACACAAGATAACAATAACAAGGATGCAACATTCAAAATACATAAGGCTTAAAAACTCAAAGCCAATGGAGCAAGGAACTATGGGGAGATCACTTATGCCTCCCAATGGGATTATGTGCCCACCTTAAAAGCCTCAAAAACACAAAAAAAAACCCTACAAAAATATTATTACTCCCTTCGAATCCTCTTATGCCTCCCACATTCTCTTATGCCTCCCTACAATCACTTATGTCTCCCTCAATGAACAATGTAAAAACATCAAGAAGTTTTTTCTATCAAAGGTGGCCCAAGCAACCCAACTCCCTCCCAAACATGAAACAAGACTCTTATGGCTCCCTACAATAGAAAAATCCCAATATCCTTATCCTACACCATACTTAGGCATTTTACCCATGATCCCAACAAGCACACAAACACATCAGTTGCATGTAATACAGACATATAGAAGAAAACAAGTAAAACAAGGGTGTAGTTCCTACCTTTCCATAGTAAGAAATTTATCAAAGAATCACATTGCAAGGTCTTTCAAGCTCAATCCAACTACAAAAATCTTCAAAACTTTAGCAAGCAATCCAAAAAATTGGTAACTCAAAAAATAACAAGTGCACAATAAAATGAAGTAACCCTCAAACAAACAAAAAAACTTGCATATATAGAAAGAGAGAAGAGGAGGGTGAGGTGGCTCCATGTAAGATGCCACATGACTTATCCTCAACTCCACCCCACAATTTAAACCTCAACTCGAAGGCACAATAATTTGTGGTGGATGAGAGAAATGAAAATCCTCTTACACACACAAACTCCAATCCACACCCCCTAAGGACATAATTTAAAGCTCATGTAAGAAAACTACAATAAATGTCACCTTTTACCTTACAAAAAATATAATGGGGTTTATTTTTTATCCCCCAACCCATAAGTATAGTTGTTACATTAAATTAAGAGGTGTGGGACAATCTTAACTTGTCCCAAAATCTTCCAAAAATGACCCTTAAGCCCAAATCCGAATTTCCCAAGTAAGGTAGGGTGCACAACACTCAAAATAAAATACACTCAATTCAAATCACAAGATCCAAAACACCAACCACTCTAATCAATTTCCACTTTTGTCACATCCCCAATTAACTTAATAACATTATTAACTCACTTAATTAAGTAACATTAATCAACAATGATTGAATGAATTACATCACAAAATAAATCACATACTCCACAATAAATAAAAGATAAGGGAAATAATTACACGCATCACCCATGGCCACATTTGGATGTCGTACCCCCCATGGGGATGCCCAAAAAATATAATAAAAAAAACATCAAACATTACACAATGTGCCATGGTGACCATTGTTGTATCCATCTAGTATTCCCGTTTTGGTTGGTCTCCTAACTCCCTTTTCATTGTTGTGATATAATTAGCTAAAAAATCACACAATACCTCCTTCAGGCTTATGGCCGCATCAAATAAATTAAAGATAGAATATACACACATCAATCAATAAACATCCTCATATAACCAAATCATCATCTAAACTAAATAATGCTATCATTTGTTTATAATTTTTAAACAACATCTCAATGATACCATTTCATCAATATCAGTAAGATAACGAGATTAGATCAAACACTACATCATATTCAATGTGACTAGAGTTACAAATGCTAGTAAATATATCTGCTAACAACACATCATCATCCTCAATATAAAATATCTCTCCATGTCTCTAACAATCCACACAAATCATACTATGAATAAAAATGCATCAATAGTCAAAATATCTCTATCATCTAACATCACGCTAAACCAAAATAATATGATAATATCCATGTCTATAGTAAATAGTAATCGAAATCAAAATATAATAAGTGTCTAAGAGGAGTGGGCACTACATCCACCTCCCCTTAGACTTGAATTCCTCCTAAAAGTAACTGAAATAGGTGTGGGAAACTATGCTCGTAACAACATAGTATCCTCCCATGTAGAAACAATCTCATCATACATGTCCCACTAGACTCACAACTGATCAATATCTTGGCCTCGAAGGCCCAGGGTCCTACATTCTAAAATACACACAAGCTCTACCATCTTTAGTCCCTACTCCTGCACCTAAAATGTGGTACAATCAAATACATGAGAAGGATATGGGATATATCTTCTAAGTATAGATACGTGGAATACATCATGCATGTGAGACAAGATGTGTGGCAATAATAGACAATAAGCTAAGGGACTAATCTACTCTAGGATCTTGAATGGACACACAAATCTAGGAGATAACTTAGATCCTTTTCCATAGCAGATAGGAATATTATGAAGTATGACACAAAGGAACACCTTCACGCCCACCTCATAATTACGGTCACATATTCCTCTCATCTACATAATTTTTCTTCTTATCTTGTACCTCTTATAACCTCTTTCAGATCAAAACAACCTATTGTTCCATGTCCTGTAACATAGCTAGATAAATAGATACTCTGTCCTCAAGTTTGTCCCAACTCAAAAGTGTCTCATAATCCCTACCATAAAGTTTCAGAAAGGGTGTCATCCCAATAGAACTCTAGAAGTTGTTCTTGTTTGCAAATTCATCTAAGTACAAGTACTCCTCCCGCCTCTACTGAGGATGCATTATAACCATCTATGACATTTTCTTTAAAATTTGATTCACTTTCTCTATCTATCCATATGTCTCTTGATGATATGTTGTACTAAAATTTTTACTCATCCTAAGGGCCTACTGAATGGTAGTCAAGAAGTGTGATGTGTATAAGGGATCGCATTCATAAATGATCTTCCGTAGAATGCCATGCAGTCTAACAATCTCATCCAAGTATACTCTCACTACTGCACTTATTGTATAGGTTGTCTTCACCAGAGAAAAATGATCCACTTTCATCAATCTATCCACCATGGACTATGATGGCATCGTTGTGGTATCTCGATGTTTGTAGCCCTACTATGAAATCCATGGAAATAATGTCCCATTTCCACTCTGGAATAACATATGAGTAAACAATACCAGTAGGGATGTTGATGCTCGACCTTCATCCTCTGACACTTTAAACAACACATCAGAAAATGGGCTATATCTCTTCGAAGGATTCTCCAATGGTGAATTTGTCTCAAGGTTACATGCATATTCTTCACCCCCTCGATGGGCTGAATAAGGTCCATGATGACCCTTTGTAAATATATCCTACCTCAAACCTCTATTCCTAGGTAGATAGATCTAGCCTCTGTGTCTATGAAGTCAGTCCGACCCTAATATAAAACCATCAAACTTACCCTCAAGGGGTCTCTAAGACTCAATATATGATCTAGTTGCAAGGTATAAATTTTCATGTGGAAGTTATCACAAACACCTACTCCACAAGTTTATACCCACTGAAGTATCCATAACCAAATGTCTCCATCTATTCAGAGCATTGGAAAAAAAATTATGTTTCCCCTTCACATGCTCTTACTCCATGTCATACTCACATAGAAAATCCATCCAACGCCATTGACGAGCATTGAGATTGGGTGGCGTGAAGAGGTAACATAAGCTCAAATGGTTTTTCCTGAGAATGAATCTTTAGCTTAAAAAGAAATGGCACCAACATACCAAAGCATACACCACTATAGCAAGATCTAGTTCATGAATAGGATAATTGATCTCATGATCCTTGAGTTTGCGAGACTCAAACACAACTACATATCCATCCTACATCAATACATCACCTAATACTACCAAGAAATCATCCATACACACAAATAAATCCCTCTAAGGGTCTGAAATAGAAAGAATCGGTGCTGATATAAGGTATCCCTTCAGTGTACTAAAGGTGTGATCACATCCATCAGACAAAACAAACTTATTCCCTTTCCGCTAAAGGTAAGTAATGGGGTATGCAATTTGAGAAAAGTCCTAAAAAAATATCCTATAGTAACCTTCCAACCCCATGAAATTGTGCACATCAGTCACACTAGTAGGTTATTTCTAATCCATAATAGCCTAATCTCGAAAGGATCGACTGTAATACCTTTCCTAGAAATGATGTGACCCAAGTATTACACCTCTAACTAAAATAATGCAAAATTCTCTAGGTTCCCATAAAGTTGCTACTTACGAAGACACTACAGAACCTGTAGAAGGTGCTCCTCATGTGCACATGAGTAAATCAAAATGTCATTAAGAAATATGAGCAGGAAGCGATCAAAAAAATTCCAAAATACCCCATTCATCAAACTCAAGAATACAGCGGGGGCATTTGTCAGTGAACTCGTAGTGGCCATATCTCGTATGGAAGGTTGTCTTATAAATATCTACCTCCATGGTCCTTACCTAACCATATCCTAACTTAATAACTATCTTTGAAAATACTATGGCCCCCTTCCTCTGATCAAAAAATTCATCAAAACGTGGAAGGGGGTAACGATTCTTTATTGTTACTTTGTTTAAGTGATGATAATCGATACACAATCAGAAATATATGTCCTTCTTTAAAAAAATCACTAGTTCACCCCAAGGGGATACACTAAGACATATTAGGCATTCTTGAGAAGTACCTCTACCTAGAACTTGAGCTCACATAGCTTAGGGGTAGTCATCCTATAAGGAGCTTGTCAGATAGGTTCTGCACCCATATCTCATGTAGGGGAGGTGACCCTGACAGATCCCCAGGAAAGACATCTGAAAACTCCCTCAATATATGATGATCATCAAGTGACAACCTACTAGACTAATATTTTGATCTATCGCTAACCATGACATCATACAACTAACAATCTCATTCTATACACTGATTAAGCTGTATAGCAGATATGGTGTGAATAAAGGTGGGTCTCCTAACTCCCACTATCACTGTCTCCACTCTGAAATCATGTGCACATGATATTACCTTACTAGAAAAATCAACTCCAGCCCTATGTGTAGATAACCAATCCATGCCCAAAATAATCCCATAGAAACCCAAAGGAAGGATATGAAGATCCAAGGTCATGGAAAAAGGTCCTAAGTCAACTATGCACTCCTTAACTAAGGAGTCCAATGTGAGCTTGTCTCTAGAAGCCATCTCAAAATCCCAACTACAGCTCTGCCTAACTGCCACCAGCCTGCATCTCTCTACCAACAAATGGAGAAATAAAAGAATATGGTGAGCCTTAATCAAATAAAATAGAAATTAGAATGCCATCAATGCTACCTGTAGTCTCAATCATCGTGCCCTGGGGCTCTTCCTGGGGTTTCTCAATTGCTACATAAATCTTATAGCTCCTAGCCATATCACCTACTGTAGGCTATACAACTAGTTCCTTACCCTTGTTATTAGATTTCTGAGGGAACTCTCTCCAATGATGCCCGTGTACACCACACCTGTAGCAACTGCCAGGTACCCTCAAATGAGAAGCAACTATTTACAGGTACTCTAGTGGTTTCTGTCATGGATCTTAATGATTTTTTTATGAAATGTTGTGGTTACTGCTGTAGAGCCCTTGCAGAATGAGTTGTAGGAGGTTGCTGAGTCCTGAATAGTCTCCTAGGAAGAGGCCCCACACTATGTCCCCTCTGAGAATTGAATCTCTATGGAGGTATGAATGATGGATGAGTCTGCTGCTAATACTACTAAGGTCGCTTGAATGAAGACTGTGAAAAACTATGTCTACCACGAGGAGGAGGAGATAACCCCATTGATCTACTATCTTGCATCTGGTTGATAGGGATTCGTACTCTATCTCTTTCCTACTGCATCATCCCCCTGGCATCCTCCAGAATATAGGATTTATCTAAGACCTCTGCTAATGTCTGTGGACAATGAATGTGCACTTCCCCTCCTAAGTATAGATTCAGGCACCTGATGAACCTATGGATCCTCACATGCTTGTCCTGCATGTAGGCTAGATACTGAAGTAGGTCCAGGAAGTGACTCTCATACTCTGCCACTATCATGGATGCCTAAAGTAGGTCATGGAACTCATCTATCCTATTCTGAATTAACCTCCTAGACAAGTATTTTCCCCTGAACCACTCCTCAAAGAGCTCCCATGTGACTATCTCAAAATGACATGGACCTTCTACTCCTCGGTCCTCCACCTAACCCTAGCTACATCGCTCAGAAGGTGGATGGAAACAAGGTCCCTTATGTTATTGGTACATAGACATAACTTGAAGCATCCACTCAAGCTAACCAACCATGCCTCTACCTAAAATCCCTTATTGTCCCCAATGAAATGAGATGGATGAAGTTTCAAAATCTTTCTACTATGATCTTTCATTGTAGACTGTTTTCCTCTAAGACTCTCAACATGATCATCATGATGTCTAGGGATCCTAGATCTGTCTTTGTGTCCTATAGCCATTTCTCCATGACCTATTTTTTGAGACTCTCATCTAGATGACTCCATGTAGAATTTCTCTACCCTATACTTATCTCATTTTATGGAAGGTGCATGAGCCTCCAATGATTGCTTTCTATCATGTCTAGGAGTTCTCCCTCTGAAATATTCTCCACGTATAACGGCATTAACATCCTATAGTGTCTGAATTATCTAAGGAAATATGGCTACTACTGCCTTATCTGGGTGTGGTAGGTCTAGGTCCACATGTAATAACCCCTCGTCTAGTCCTCTCCTCCTTCATAGACCAAGATGGGAGTTATTTTATCATTCTTGGTTTTGTTTCAGTTTTCTACGTCTTCTACATTTTAATATAGCATGCAAAGTTGTGTGATCTAGGTTTAGAGTTGCAATAAGTTTTTTTTTATGTATATTGTTTCCAAGTGTCCCCGGGGTCCAAGTGTTGAACCCACGACTCTGATACCAAATTTAATGCCCTCAAATTTGATTTTCTAAAACCACATTAAACCTTGATTAATTATCTAGAAAGTTGCGGAACATTTTTTTTGTTTTAAATGATTGCAAGGGTGTCATCCCTATAATACATTTAATTAACTCCTACCTACAATCTTCTACATTAAATTTAATGGAACAAGTCTAGATTAATAATTAAATATCCCTAACCCATTTCTAAAGTCAATTTCAATTACAATTCTCTATAAATGTGTCCATTAACTCTTTTACCGGGTTAATTAGATTTATCCCTCTTAAATTAACATTCAACCCTCATTAATTAAACCCTTATCATTAGCTACCTTAGTTTCCTTAAATTATTAGTCTCAATTTCCTTTGAATCATTTACTAAGACATACTATGAGAGTTACATACTTAACTTATCATATTAGGGTACTAAGTGGCCCCATTCACCCATTTTCACATACAATTAAATTATTTAAAAATCCCATACTATATATTCTCACCTAACAATTGTACGATTGATTACTAACCCTTGGATTAAATCAATTATGGACACTAGATCCTAGGGTTCTCAACTAACCCTAAATATCCTTATGTAATTTCATTTAACCTTTTTCCCTTACCATAGCCTACTCATTTGGTCTCTCTCTTTTTCTTTTATTTGCAGGCTGGAAGAGTGGGATCCATGAAAGCAAGGAGGGAAGCCATGGAGGGATTCATTTGGTTCTAGCTTAGTTTAGTTTAATTTATGGCTTTATTATAGTAATTTCTTTCATTTCCTGATTGTAGAGATTCTACCCTAAATATGGAGTACTTATTTAGTTATTTCAATTTTTTTGAGTTCTCTATTTGGGAAAACTCTATTTATATTGAATCTATGAGATTTAATACATTTAAATTCCCATTTAAGGATTGACATGTTTAAACAATGATTTTGTTCCTTTAGGGTTTGCTAGTAGTTTCCTTTTCAAATTTTATAGCATCTTATTTTAATTAAATCAATTTGAAATTTTCACAGTCATGGATTTTACCTTTCCACTGAAAGTGATGAAACTACAACGCTAAGCAGGTCAGCGGTCCTTTGACCACTTCCCTACTTGGATGATGATTCTGAAAGCACCTCCCTTCCTGGATGGAAGTTCTTAGACTGCCACTCTAATCAAGCCAGCAGTTTGAAGACCGCCGCTCTGGACATGGTAGTGGTCCTATTCTTCTAAAATAGAATCATCATTTCATAATTTTTTTCAAAAAAAAATTCTAATAGGGTGGTCTATAGTTTTTCCTTAGCTTTAATTTATGTTCCTAAAGACACTAGTTGAAAGGTGACCAAAATTTATTCAATCCATGTCTTAAATCACTAATTGCATAGATTTTCTATTTCAATAGCATATAAGAATACAACTACAAGAATAATTTTCCAATAAAATTGATTTCAAGATCAAATGAAGAAATGAAATTCCGTCTATTTCTAGGTAACATTTATTTATTTTCCACAACAAGAATGCAATCCTTCAACAAGGTAATTCACTATTATTTAGTGCATTCTTCCATTGCAACCACAACCATTTATTCAAAGAAAGAACAAGAAATTATATTACATTTCATATTTTCTAAGAATACATTCTTAATGATTTACAAATTCTAAGTTCTTCCTTCATTCTTACAATAATGCAACTCCTACAAGTAACAACGAACTTTCATTTTTCTCTTTTTTTTTGTTTCTTGAACATCACTTAATTTCTTACAGTACAAAAATAAAATTCTTTCTGGCAATACATTACATCTTGAATCTTAATAAAACATACCACACAACTTTTCTTTTAAATGCAACACTACTAGCCTTCCACCTTAAATGGTAACTACTAGAATAGTTTCTACAATCAAGGATTTTATTTTTGGCTTCTAAAAATGCTTCAAGTCCCAAATCTTCAAGAAGAGCTCCATCGTTTTCTTCATTTCAATCATAACAAAAAAAAATGGGGTAGTAGGAAACACTCTCCAACCAACCAATAATAGAATAAGGAGAAGAATCTATCCTCCTCATTGGCCCCTGAGCCCCCAAAAAAGTGCAATAAGTAATGGAGAGAACCCATGGAAACCAAAAAACATACTTCCACATAACAATACACATTTTCACAACCATTTGACACACATTCAAATAGAAAATAACAATCATAAGGATGCAAATTTCAAAATACACAAGGCTTGAAAAATCAAACCATTGCAACAAGGAACTATGAGGAGATCACTTATGCCTCCTAATGGGATTAAGTTCCCGCATTAAATTCCTCCAAAACATGAAACAAAACCCTACACAAATCTTATGCCTCCCTCAAGATCTTCTTATGCCTCCCACATTATCTTATGCCTCCTTACAATCTCTTATGTCTCCCTCAAATGTACCATGTAAGAAAATCAAGCATTTTTCTTATCAAAGGTTGGGCACCCAACCCAACTCCCTCCCAAAGATGAAATGAGACACTTACACCTGTTTAGAATAGAAAATCCCCATAGTCTTCTCCTACACCATACTTAGGAATTCTACCCACGATTCAAACCATTCACTTGCATGCAATACAAAAATATAGAAGAAAACAAGTAAAACAAGGGTGTAGTTCCTACCTTTCCATGGTTAGACACTAATCAAAGAATAAAACTACAAGCTCCTTCAAGATCAATCCAACCCCAAAAATCTTCAAAAATTCAAGCACTCCAAAAAATCTCTAACTCCAAAAATAAAAGTGCACAGTAAAAAGAAGTAACCCTCAAACAAACAAATAAATTTGCATATATAGAGAAAGAGAAGAGGAGGGTGAGGTGGCTCCATGTAATATTCCACATCACTTATCCTTAACTCCACCTCACAAGTCAAATCTCAACCCCAAGGCACAATAAATTGGTGGTTGAGACAAATGATAAGTCTCTTACACACACAAATTGAAACCCAAATCCCCTAAGGACATAATTTAAAACTCATGTAAGAAAAGTGCAATAAGTGTCACCACTTGCCTTACAAAACACATAATGGAGTCTATTTTTGAAGCCCCAGCCCATAGGTATAATTGGTAGATAAAATTAAGAGGTGTGGTACAAGCTTAACTTTTCCCACAAGCTTCTAAAAATGGCCCTTAAGCGCAAATCCAAATTTCCCAAGTAAGGTAGGGTGTACAACACTCCAAATTAAATATAATCAACCTAAATCAAAAGATGCAAAGGACCAACTACTCTAATAAATCTCCACTTTCGTCACATCCCTAATTAACATCATAAACATTATTAATCCACTTAATTAAGGCAAATTAATCAACAATGTTAAATGAATTATATCACAAAAATAAATCACATACTCCATGATAAATAAAAGAAAAGGGAAATAATTACACTCATATCCCATGGACACATTTGGAGGTCATCCCCCCCATGGGGACCCCCTAACAATCTAATAAAAAAACATAAAATATTACACAAGTTTCCATGGTAACCATCGTTGTATCCATCTAGTATACCATTGTGGTTTGTATCCTAACCCCATTTTGATTGTTGTGATACTATTACCTGCAAAATCACATAATACCTCCTTTGGCCTCATGGCTGCATCAAATACAAAAAAGATAAAATATATGCACATCCATCAATAAACATCCTAATAAAATGAAATCATCATCTAAACTAAAAAATTCTATCATTTTTTTATAATTTTAACAACATCTCAATTCTATCATTTCATCAATAGCAATAAGATCATGAGATTAGTTCAAATGATACATCATATTCAATGTGAACATAATTCCTAATGTTAGTAAATATATATGTTAACAACACATCATCATCCTCAATATAAAATGTCTCTCTATGTCTCTAAGAATCCACACAAATCATACTATGAATCACAATGCATCAATAGTCAGAATATCTCTAGTATCTAAAATCATGCTAAACCAAAATGATATGATAATATCCATTGTCTATAGTCAACAGTAATTGAAATCAAAATATAATAAGATTCAAAGAGGATTGGATTCTACATTCTGGCTTCTCAATTCCCCACTTCACCCCTCTGACTCAAAATTGACCCACGTGGCCTTTTATATAATCATTTTGCTAACTACCTTTCCCTTTCCATTTGCCTCCAGATCTTCCTTGTAATGCAAAATGATCCTTTCTCAAAAGTGTCTCTCACTATATCATCATGGCTGGTCTTCTTTATAAACTTTGTTTTGATGTTATCCTCTTATGATGTCTTATAAGTTCTTAAATTACCTACACCATCAAGGAAGTTCACGATGGAATTTGTGTGGGTCACTTCAGTGGTTTATCTATCACTAAATGCATTCTTCGGCTAGGCTATTACTGGCCAACCTTATACTGTGATTTTTCTGATTATGTCAAACATTGTGTGAAATCTCAACAACATGCTAATCATCATCACACCCTTAGTCACACCTTACAGGTCACACAAGACGTTTATCCTTTCTCTCAATGGGGTTTGGATCTTGTCAGAGAAATTAATCCTCTTCCTTCCCAAATTCATCAATGGATTATTACCAGTACCAATAATACACTAAATGGGTGGAATTCTACCCTTTTATTTCCAAAACAACTGATAAAATATGTTAATTAATCAATCATCACATCATTTTTTGCTTCGGTGTCCCTCACCACCTCATCATTGATAACAGTAAAAAATTCAAATACAAAACCCTATGGAAATTCTATGATGCATTCGGTATTCAACTCAATTTTTATTCACCTTATTATCCCAAAACAAATGGCCAAGCAGAATCAACCAACAAAACCTTAAAAAAAATTCTTATGAAAGTGGTTGATAATACTGGAAAGCATTGACACACACACATTCCTTTTACCTTATGGGCTTCTCGTACTAGTATTCATACCTCAACTACTACCATATATTTCTCTTTGGTCTATGGTACAGACATTGTCTAGCCTCTCAAAGTCCAAATACCATCTCATCGTATCTCACTCAAAAATATGTTGAATGATGATGACTTTTTCTAGGATCGTTTGGCATATCTCGAGTTATTAGATGAGCATCATCTAAATTCTCTTGATCACCTTCATATCTACCAAAAACTATCAAACATGCCTATGATAAACTTGTCCAAGAATGAACTTTCTAGGTTGGCGACCTCTTCCTGAAGTAAAATCATCATGTAACAAAAGAGGAGAAAAGTAAACGGTTAAAATTTTCTCCTAATTATCTTGGACCCTATATCATTACTCATACCTATGGATCAAATTCTTATCGTTTGTCTTTACTCACAGGTAAACCCAAACTTGAGCCCCTTAATGCCTTGCGTCTTCAACCATCCGATTGTTGAATAAAGCCTAGATCACCTTTTGTCTATTAAGTTCATGTCCCTTGAGAACCATTCACCTTCCACTTACATATTTTAAGGATCAACGAATAAGCAAGAATCGTGTGGATTACCCATCACATTTCCACCTTATATTGAATATGAGCAACATGGATCTACTCATGGAATGATTCTCATGCATACTTTTCATCCTTTTAAGGATGAAATCACATGGTCTTTCATTAATTAAAACCTCTCTTCCATAAGATAACCCTTGTGTGTTATGGTTTTATCTTCATAAAAGAAGCCTATCCTTCTCTATAGTCTTATCCATCACCTAAATGTCCAAAAAACAAATTACAAAAGCAATATATGGGACTTTTAAATTCGAAACTCCTTTAGTTAAACATCTCAAAAAAATATTACTCCCTCAAAAAGGACATCTCTTCTTTCTATCTTGTTATGATAAATAGATGTCTCCCTTGAAGGACATTTATACAAAGCTAGACATATTGTACCTAGTCTATCACTAAAAGAACACTATTCATGCAAAAATAAAATAAACATATAATGAAGATTCCCACATCGATCAGCTTCATGAAGACTGCAAGGAGATATTATATTCATGCCACATATACTTCCCACATCGATCAGTCTATAAATCAAAAGTAAAAAGGAAAAGATGACTTTTTTTATCATGGACTTGCCTATTTTTATCTTAGGTCTCTTGCGAAAGAGGCACATTGTCTCACATTAGCTTATGCTAAAACCAACTTCTTTCACCTCACCACCTTACCTTTCTAACCTTCTACCTACTCAAGGGATGTGTCATAAATGTGAGATTTTGTGATCATGTGACCTTCTTCACCCATAGAACATTCAATCATGCAATGCCTTTAGGGTTTTATGTTCACATGCCATCTTTGATATGATAAAATCGTAATGGTTCTTATCAATTAGGCATATTTTTTGTCTCCTCTTACCATTTACCTCTTTTCTTACTTATTTATTCTCCTACACATGACTAGACCATCAAAATCTACATTTAAGAATTCCTCTTTCACCTTACATCACCAATCCCTAAATGACCTAAACTCAACCATGCCTAAATGAACTAAACTCAACCATTGGTAAATGACCTAAAATAAAACCGGCCTTAATGACCTAAACTCAATCATGCCTGAAAACCTACCAACCCATTCCTTTACCTCATCATATTGTTTCTTAGCTTATGGGAGAACTACATCAGTCTGAGGTGACTTCTCACCGGGGCTATGTAGGTAGCACTCCGAGGGCATGGATCCCTTGAAGGTTAGATCAGACACTCTTTCCCATAACTAATTTTCTTCCTTTTTTATTCACATTATACCTTAATTAGTTTTCATTTTACACAAAACTGGGAAATTAAACAATCATAGAAACATACCTACCTACAAGTTTATAACATCAACTATATCATGCATCAATCATTTCACATTTCCATGATATCAAGTATTTGGAAGTTTACACCACAACATATATATACAACATCATTTAATTTCCATACTACCAATAACTTGGAAATTAAATCAAATGCAAAAAATGACTAAACCATGCCTATACCTAGACTCCACCATGTATATATCACCTCCATCATGCCTAAATCACCTAGACTCCACCATTATTATAACTGATCCCATCATGCCTAAATATCCTTGAATCCCTCATGTGTACATGACCTCAACTTCCTAACTCAGGTAAGCTCCACAATGCATATACCTAACTCAATCATGCCCACATGACCTCAACTACCTAAATCACATAGACACTACCATGTCTATACTTGAATCCATCATGTCTAAATAACCTTGATTCCATCATTACTACATGACCTCGACTCCATCATGCCTAATTCAACGCATTTCCATTTTACACAATAAACAATTGAATTTTAAAAAAAGTACATCATCCATCTAGTCAACATAATCAAGCATATAAATGGGAGATTTTATGTATCAATACATATATACATAGATATAAATAAATATGAGTATCTCAAAATATATCGTGTACAATCTCACATATTCTTCCTCAAATGGCTAGTATTTGCGTCTGTGACATCGGTTAATCTATAACTGGCATCAGTCACTTGAAATAAACATTAGACCTACCCTATCCCAAGTTTTCCTAAAAATAGTATTGCCCGACTACTTTTGACCTTATCAACACCTATTACATCATACCTGCAAGCCTATATTATCTATACATTTCCTTATCTCCATTTAGAGACATGTTATTTACCTATACCTCGGCCTTACCTGTGCCTTGACCTACATAACATGACTTCAATCACCTTTTTTGACAATTGAATTTATGTACTCATTATGCCTTCGATGTTATTACCCGTGTTGTTTAGCCTAATCACATGGTGTTAATTCTGACAAAACCTTTGTTGTCATGGAGAAAAACCTATTACCTATTCCTAGACCTGACCTCATTTTGCTTCATTACCATATCTTATACCTTAGATAACTGAATCACTTCAACCTCATTTGGATAAACCTATCACCCTTTTGAAATTGTAGATTTTTCACACTCTTCTTCCTAGTAACATATCGCATTCTATACATGTGCATGCATTTGATTGCCATTACCCATTACCCATTATTCCCATACCCCTACCTACTGACCCTAACTTTCATCAATCACCTATTTATCAAACCACTCCCTAAATACTTTTACAACTTCATTGGTACGTAGTTTTAGGAGGATCACCTTCAGCCCTAGTTAGGGAAACCTAACCTTCACTCATACCTGGAGCAGTGACTTCCTATTTTTGTTGGGGCCACTTATCAATACAAGCTACATGAAAAAGGGGGAAAATGTAGACACCAAATTTAGGTTACACTCACTTGGTCCCCTTTCAATCAATTAATGTAACAATTTCACCTAACCATGATCCATTTACCCCACATTCGTATTAATTTAATTACTTATAATTGAATTAATGTTCATCCTCACATTATTAATTAGTTTAATTTCTTTAATTAATTTATTTTACACATCACCAAGACAACTCACCCTAGACATATTCGAGGGGAATTTAACTCACAATAACCAAGTCACCACTTAACCTAACTAACTGGGACTTCTTTCCAAAAAATCATTAGACTTATCCTATGATCTTCCTACCTTCTCTCAAATGAACTCCACTTCCATAAGAGGAATAAATAATAATCATGCCAAAAATAGTAAATATCTTCCTATTTTTGGTAAACCTAGGCTTCCCTACCCTAACTGAAACCGATTATCCCTCAACCGACACCAGTCACCTTCACTATCATCGATTACCTTATATACAGTTTCTCAAATATCTACTCAGTTTGGTCATTCAATTATTCAAACCTTTTTGTAATCAACCACAAATCCTCAAGCCCTCCTACATCCAGATGATGAACACGCACAACCACAGTCTTAGACATGCATCTAGTTCATCTTTCAAAAGTGTGGAAAACTCACAGGAGCACAAAGGTTATATTTCTACGGCATTGGAAAAAATAATTTCTTCTTCGATCAACCATCAACCATCCCACCTCCCAATATTTTCAAGATATCAAGTATTGTGATCCTAATCATTTTTCTTATTCCCTTGGTGAATCTCTTATTTCTTTTAGTATTTTATTTCCTCTGTTGCCTATACATCACCTTCCTCCCACCAACCCACTATTCAATCATCCCAAGTCTTTTTACTTTTCTAAACCTCATTCTTAGTATCCCTAAGTATTCTTAGTCATATTTACGACCCAAACCATACTACCCTCACTCTCTATTTAATCACAGAGATCCAATTGCCCCTAGTGACACCGGTCACCTTAACCGTCACCGGTCTCCCCTCTCTAGTGGCATCTGTCACCAAAACAATGTCAATCATTATGTTTTCTAATAATATTCACAAAAATTCTCTAACATAAACTAAATTCCACCCAAACCCTACCAGATACCTCTGTGACCTTACCTAACACCCCTGTGACGTGTCCCAATATGAAACATACCATTCTTAATGCTAGATTAGTCTAGATTTTAATACCTTTCTTAATTTAGTTTGTTAGTAACATTTTGATATAACTAAATCCTATTGTTAGAAAAATGACCTTTATTTATCACATTTGTTTTCATTAAATTAATAAAATAGAGGATTAATAGCCATTCAAGGAAGTGTAACGCTTCCTGGATCTAGCCCTGTTAGGAAGTCCTCCATGTCTTGTTGTCTAATATTATTTGGTGTTCTTGTTTTGTATCTACATGTAGTAATTCCTGGACAAACAGGAGTTCTCTACAATCAGCTTGGATAAAATCATCAATGCCTGTATTCAACCTACCAACTATATAATAACTAGTATTCATCCTTAACCTTTTACCTTATCTATTTTATCAACAATAATTTGGTGAAACACTGCATTGATACAATAATCTATATTTTATAGTATGACATTTTTCCTTAAAGTTACACCTCGAAAACACACATTGTGCATCTATTATTACTATGCTTAATCTTGATTATTCTTGGTTTATATTACTATAATTTAGGAGATACCTTTAACTCTTTCACTTATCGTTCACCCCCTTATACAGGTTGTTTTGTAGCTTGTTTCAGCTCTTAGCTACATTGTGGTTTTGATCTTGGTTCACCCTTTTTAAAACCAAATCATTCCATCCAATGTCTAAATTTTTTTTGTAAAGTCTCTTCCCTTCACATAATTGAACTTTACATCTAATGGTATATAGAAAAATATATGAATGTGAAAAAAATATATACACTATTGTATCTCTCTCTGTCTCTCTCATCTCTCTCAATATGACTAAATTGTGAATAAAATAACTTTCGACATGGAAAATTATGAAATTTATCTCTTTTATATCTCTATATCTCAAACTTTTAGATATAAAATTCTTGTAACATTGTATAAATTGATGTTTACTCTCTCATATTTTGAATCTATAAACCGTCTTAGTATGAATGAATTAAAAAGAAAAAGTGTGTTTGGGGGAAAAATTACTGTGAAATATATGATCCACATAACTAGCTACATGGGGGGGGGGGGGGGGGGGGGGGGGGTTGATTCCATTCTAGCTTATTGTTGACATCATGTGTATGTACAAGCCAAGACATGGAGGATAGAAAGTGTTCTATGCTCATGACATGTACTCTATTTATGCACATCCTAACATTATATATATATATATATATATATATATATATATATATAATATTGGAAAAAATAAGTAAGTATGTGACCACTTTACATTTTAAAGGTAACAAAATGTAAAAGACCCCCTAGTTATAGAGACTCCACCAAACATCAAAAATCCTTTCAAAGACATCATAGATATCACCATTCTAGTGATCTCCCAATGAAATGCTTCTGGCAATCTTGAGGCATACAAAATAAATCGTAGTTAATATAAATTTCAAGTTTGGATCTGGGGTAAGGTCTTGGGTCAGCGATAAATAGAAGAAATCTGATGTCTAATGAAGGAGACACATGGTGTAGATTAAGAGCATCAACAAGGGCATGCATTAATATTTTGACACTCATTGAAGTGATTGTGTTTCACTTAGCGATTAATTTCTATTTTTTTTATTTATGTGTGTTTATATATATATATATATATACACACTTCAATTTAAATCAAATTTAAAAAAACATTCCCAAACATGTTGGTAAATTAGACCAATTAACCAGGAAGGTTCCATAGAGTTCTTGGTGGTCCAACAATATTTTAAAATCCTATCTTGTCGATCACGTGACGATTCAATAAAAAATATACATTGGGATTGGATATTCTTTGGCTATTTGAATGGGAAAAATTAATTTTTGTGGAAATTTTAGGCAAAATGTGGTCAATGCTACATGATTGTAAAAATAACCAATTTCATATTCTAGAAGTCCTACTATTAGCCAAATTACAAATATTAGCAACTAAAATTTTCCATGATGTGTAGATAAGGTTAATATATGTCTAGTACCTCTTAAGAGGATGTGTGTGGGAGAATAATGTATTTGCAAATCAATCATAGGAATGATATCTATTACGATGAGATTGGGAATGTAGAGAATAATTGGAACCACTCCCTTAATTTAAGGTTAGTCCCTTCTTCTATTTATAAGAAAAGAAAACAAATGAGATTTGTTTTGTGTGGGAGCTTTACCGTTGGTAACATACTTTCTCATCTCAAAGATGAGCCTCATGAGGATCAATATTGTGGTAGCCATGCATTCAATTTGTAATTAGGATTTAGAAATGTAGCATGCTAGATAATACAGATGAATAAAGGCTAACTCATAGCATTGAAGGTGTAAATCTGGACCCAACGACATATGGATTGAGTGTGTAACTTGTTGTTTCTTTTGTTGTTAACTAGTGATTTTATCCTTGTATGATTTTGACATGCTTAAGGAATATTAATCAGAGTCTTTGAGGGCTTGAATCTGTAGGTGAAAATAAAGAGTTATACAAATCATATGACCTTTGAATGCTGAATCATCAACTAAAATTCATAAGATGATATTAAAATTAATAAAAGTTAAGGAGTGCATTAGTATGATAAAAAAAAATTAATTAAAATAGGAAAACATATAGCATTGAGGTATGATAACATATTTCATAAGTATAGTGTGTTTTTAACAATGATGTGAATTGATATATTGAAGATGTAGCTTTGAGAAAAAAATTATTTACCTATATGTTAAAGGCTCTTCAATATATAATGTTAAACTATGAAATTGATTCATAACAAAGATGTAGGATATTACTATATTTAGGATTTTCATGTGGGGTTGAATCATTGAAATATGTGCATCCCTTGTGAGTATGTTCATTAGTCATGAGGTCTCGGGTTATTCTTGTAATCTATGTGGGTCTATGTTTGGGTTAGTGTTCCTTATTACATTAATTTATTCTATTTGGGTTCTTGTGGTATCATGTATCAAGAAAATAAAGACACTAAAATTATTTCAAAAATTTTGTTGTGGTTTTTTATCTCTAATTTGGTGGGAGTTACAGAAACAAATGATTTGAGTAAAAATTTCATTGATGAGTTACATGCATTTTAATAGATCATGAGAAAAGTTTTAAAATATCACATACAAATTTAGAAGAATATTTTATTCCCATACTTCAGTAGGTAATGAAAGAGGTATAAGAAAGCTCAGCCATAGAGGTAGATAAATAAGTTCATCTTAAGGACACAACAGTGGTAAAAAATCAAATTGACAGATGAAAAAGTCAATATGACAATCATAATCACTCATATAGTCATATAGAACATAAGTCTCATGTGTGATGTAACTACTATAAGAAATATGGGAACTATGTTTATGAATGCAAAAAAAATAGTATGATCAAAATAAGTCCAATAAAAAAAAAGTTGGGAGTTCATCACCAAGCTCCATTATTATTGCGTGCACAAGGATTACATAAACAATACCTTCTATATTACATATTGAATGTAATGTTTCTCAAGAGATTCCCCATGATATTTGGTATTTATATTCTAGTTGCAACAATCATTATATGTAAGGAAAATTGGATTTATTTTCCAGTTCAGATGAGTCAGTAAATATTGATGTTACTAGATTGGGAAAAATATTAGAGTAATTTTATTGGGAAAAGGAAGATTCAACATTCTAAGAAAAGAGGGGGGAGAAAATTAGTTCTTCATAATGTTTAATATGTTATAACTTTGAAACATAATATGATGAGAATTTTTCAATTATCTCAAAAGGGATATAGAGTATCTAATAAAGAAAATGAATGTGTGATCATCTATAAATCTTCAATTACTTAGTTTCTTGATAAAGTGTAAATGAAAAGTAAGAGACTGTTTTCCCTAAGATTGAATCCAATACTAAAAAAAAATTAAAATCAAGTGTTTCATGAGCATTTCAAATATAAATTTACAGCTCAATATGGAGTTACAACCGGAGCTCAATCCATGGATCACTCCCGAGCCATGTTTGGAGCCCGGTCTTCAGCTGGCTATAGAGCTCAATTTAGATCCTAGTACAAAGCTCCGTCTGGAGCTTATATTAAGGTAGCATATGACCAATATGGAGCTCAATTTGAAACTAGGTATGGAGCCAAGTCTGAAATATAGTATGAAGCCAAGTCTAAAGCTTAGTATGAAGCTAAAGAAACATAATCATATCTTCATTCATTTATGAATCATGGATTTACATCTCAGGTTTACAAATTTAAATTTTGGAGGATTCAATTTACTTCATAATAAACATATGGTAATAATTTTACCTTTAATTCAAAAACAAAATCGTATTTATGAAGGATGTATATTCGGAATGCAACATATATAGACTTTCTAATTTGGTAAATCAGTAAGAGCACAAAAAACACTTGAAATTGCTCATTTGGATTTATGTGGACAAACAAAAACACCATAAACACCATCAATAGAAATTTGTTCATATTTTTTAACATTTGTAGTTGAATATACCAGTAAGACATGGGTGAACTTCTTGAGACATAAATAAGATGCATTTGATTTATTTTAGTAGTTCAATTCTCTATTGGAGAATTAAAGTGGATACTACATAAAATTTCTGTAGACAGAATAGGGAGGAAATTGTAGTGCCCACTTCCGTTCGACATTATTTCACTATGATTTTGTTATGGCTGGTTAGATACATTGACATTTTGATAATTATATCTTGGTCAATGGGTGATATACTATACAGACATTTGGACTATTGATATGTTTTGATTCATATTTTTCTTATGATACACTAGATGCCACTGATAGACAGTTCAGTATATGTTGATTTTCATTATTATGATTTTATACTCATACATTATATTCTTGATTTATTACTTATGTCTGGATGTTCTAAATAGTATTGTGATTCATGGATGATAGTAAAACAATAGAATCTAATTCCTTTGATATGGTTGATAGATGTTAGAATTACTTAATTTTTTATGACGACAATTGATTTCTATGTATATATTATTCCTCAATGTTGTTGATGTGGCCGTAAGGCCAGAGAGGTATTTATGTTTGTGTTTGCAAGGACATTATATAAATATACATCGAAAGGGGATAGTGGACCAACCAAAAAAGAATGTTGGGTGTTTTGAAACATGGCCAAATTTGACAACTTGTGTCTAATTTATATGTTGTGTTATTTAATGCTTAGTTAAGAGGTTTCCCGGGGGGGGTGACCTCATGTGTGTGTCCAGGGGTGTAATTATTTCTTTCTTTTAAGTTTGTGTTTGTTTTATTTTGTGGTGCATGTATTTAATAATTGGGAAAATCTAGTCACTTTATTAGCACTAGTTAATTTGTCTTAATTATCTAATTTAACTTAAAATTTAAACTAAAAGGAAGAGGTGACATGATGGTAATGAATAAAGTAGATAGTCCTTGATTTTTTCTTGATGAGTAATCAAATAATTGCATTTAGGTGGTGTGTACTCTTATTCCCTTCCCAAACTCGAATTTTGACTTGTAGGCCACTTTTTAAAACTTGTGGGACAGCTTAACCTTGTTCCTATATCAACCATACTAATGAAGTATGGAGCTTATTTTGACCATTTTAATGCATTTTTTGAGTGTAAAAGGGAAGATAAGATCACTTTTCTTCTTACCAAATTTATTTTTTGCTTGAAAGTTATGCAAAGCATGTTGGAGTTTAATGTGTGCATGTCATAAGCCTTACATGTTCATTTAATTACATTAACTTTGGTGTGTTTACTAGTTGAGTAGTAATGGAGGGATTATGAAGTGGATCCAGCTCATCATCCTCATCATCCTCACCTCCTATTTCTATTTATTGAATGAATTTGAAGGATTTTGGGTTACTTGTCTCATTTTCTACACTTGCCCTTTAGGAATTTGGACTTAGTTTGCATGCTTGGAGCTTTTTAGAGTTTAATTTTGGGATTACGCCTGGTTTGAAGGAGTTGGAAGCTTGTGGAATGAATTTTTTTGGAAGCTTAATGTAGAGGTATGATATCCACTTATTGTTATTTCTTTATTTATGAATTTTGATGTGAAATTTATGTTTGTTTGAGTCTATGTATGTGTGTTGTGTATATAATATGTTTTGAATGGGTAGATTGCCTTAGAGTGGCGTGGGAGAAATAAATGGAGCTCTTTTTATGGAGGAAAAAGGGAGTTAGTGAGGAAATGTGGAGGGAGTGTGGAAGACGTGCTCCACCTATGTGGAGGTAAAAGGGTTTACATGTTATTTTGCATAGGTAAAAAGGGATAAATAAGTGTTGTATGTGTTTTTTATAGTGCACTTGGAGGAATTTTTGTTGACCCTCTTTCCACATGGGAGGCATAAGGAGAAGACTCCTTTTCTTGCCTCCATTTTGGATTACTTTTAATCCTTTGTGAATGTGTTGAAAATCTTAATTTTATTTGTGTTATGCTGAAAAACAATGCAAAACCACTCTCGATAAACTTATTTCAAATATGTGATTGAGTTTTTAGAATATTGTTTGGCTGTGAAAAAGTTGTAGGAATGTTGCATTTTTTAAGCCATTTTTGTTAAGATGTCAAAGTTGCAAGACACACCTCATTTTTCTTTGGTTGGGGATCGGGGGCCAATAAGGAGGATGGATTCTCCTCTTAATGGATTATAGGTTGGTCAGAGAGTGTTTCCCATTCCCCTATCTTTGTTTTTTGATTCAAAATTTGGAGTAAAGGATTCCAAAGTTGAAGCTATGAACTTGGGAGATTATTTGGAATGAAGACTTGACTATTTAAACATTTGGAAGAATCTCTACGTTGTCATTTTGACCCCATTGTTTCCAATTAGAATGGAAGTTTATAATTATTGTATTTTAGAAGGATGTTATAGTAAATTTCATTTATCAAGTTTGTAATGTTGTAGTTGAATGGAGAAATTTCAAGTTGTATTGTTTTGGGAAAGCAAGTTTCTTTGAAATCTGATTTTTATTAGAAACGTTGTAAAATGGATTAAACTTAGGGAAATATATTTTGTATGGAAAGTGTATGTTGATTTCCCATCTTTGAAAAGTTGGCAAATTATATTTGAAAATAAGAAATTTAAGGAGTTCATTGAATTGTTATGATTTCATTTCATTTCAAATTATCATGTGAAAGAAAAAAAAGATCGAATTATTTGAATTAGTTCTTATATATCTAAGTTTGAATGAAATTGTTGAGTAGATTTTAAAATCAATTTTTAAATTTTATTGCAAAGTATATTAGCCAATTTTCTCACCTACTTAATTACATTGAAACTATAAAAACTATCTATGCATTATTATATTTGTTTAATATAAAATAAAATAAAGAATGTATATATACTTATGTATACATAATTTCAAATACTATTATGGATATAAACTTCTATATCGATTTATATGATTAAATAAATTATAAACTACATATATATATATATATATATATATATATATATATATATATATATATATATATATATATATATATATATATATATATATATATATATAAAATTCATATTAAAAGTCAAATTGTGGATTGGGTGGCTGGTAATAAACTAGAGTTTATATTATCTAAAGATAATGTTGTTTAGAGTTTTTGGGGGCGATCGACCTTATTGTTTAATAGAGATTAGTGGGTGGGAGGAGGGGGCGCCGCCCCCACCCTACCCCATAGTAATATGCATTGTGGTGGGGGTGGTGCCCCCTCCCCCCACCAACAAATACCACTTATAAACTATGGTTGTGGCCATATAAACCTGCATAAAAACTTAGGTCGCGGCTCCATAATAAAACACGTGTTGTATAAATATTAATTCTAGCCGAAATCCAATTTATTTGTTTATATATATGTGTGTGTGTGTGTGTGTATATATATATATATATATATATATATATCTATAATATATATATATATATATATATATATATATATATATATATATATATATATATATCCTCCGAAAAATGAGTATATAAAGTGTATATTCATTATAACCTGCAAGAGAAACGTTCATATAACATAAATAAAACAGGATAAATAATACCCACAAAGAGAAATGGGGAGATCTCTAATTTTAACACAAAAATAATTCAAAATATGTTGGAGTTGAGAAACCCTCCATAGATCTCATGGCCTCCATGGCTTCTCCTCCTCTTTCTCACAACTTGTAAAACAAAATGAACGAGTCAAATTTATTGAAGTTGTTTTTTCTAAGTTGTCGAAGTTGTAAGACACACCTGATTGTTCTTTGGTTGGGGATCTGGGGCTAATAAGAAGGATAGCTTCTCCTCCTATTGGATTATAAGTTTGGCGGAGAGTGTTTCCTATTCCGCTTTCTTTGTTTTTTGATTCAAAATTTGAAGGAATGAAGGAGTGCAAATTTGAAGCTATGAAGTTGGGAGATGATTTGAAATAAATACTTGTCTATTTGAACCTTTAGAACGATCTCCATGTAGTAAATTTTACCAAAAAAAATTCCACTTAGAGTGGAAGAGTGTAATTATTGTGTTTAAAAAGAATGTTATTGGAAATTTCATTTATCAAGTTGGTAACGTTATTGTTGAATGGAGATATTCCAAGTTGTATTTAATTGGGAAAGGAAGTTTCTTTCAAATATAATTTTTGTTGGAAAAGTTATATAATGCATTCAATTTAAGGAATGGTATTTTTTATGGAAACTGTTAGTGTAGAATCACAACACCCCCGAATGGCCTCATTGTGAGTGGGGCATTTAGTGTGATTACACAACATTCGACCATCTCTCAAGTTGTGGGACTTGTAAAACTTGAGATGGACCTCCAGAGAAGGCCAGTTCCTGCTTCCTAATCTACTTACCATAAGCTACTCTAGTACAGGAAGAAACTATCTATCCTAATCTAACCATTCCAAGGAGACAGGGAGAGAAAGAGAGGGTGAAAGAGAGCCTACACTAAGAGGTGATACACAAGAAAAGGAAGTGGCTGATCACAGATCTGACTGCCTGAAGTGGAGAGATGTGAGAAAAGTATTGGGTAGAAAAAATGAACCATGTACCAGAGATGAAATTCACACAAAACACCACTTCAAAACCCATTAAGCACAACTCCCAAAACCTGAAATAGACATCAGAGTATGCATAGTATACCCTACAATGAAGAGAAGAGAGAAGAGACAAGAAAATAAGAAAAGGATGGAAAAACACATCACAAAACATATTCTATTGCTCCAAAAGTCACACAGTACATCATGCGTGGGAAATGGGAAGGAAAATTTGATTTACAAAGCCATGAAAGGAGGCTTAGAATCCACATTCTACCCTAAGGAAGAAAGAGAGAGGTGGCAAAAAAGAAAAGATGAACAACCGTTTGAAAATGCCCCTCCTTTACAATATATAGAAGAAAGAGAGAAGGAGAGAGGGAAAATCTGAATCCTACTTCAACTACCTTAAGATATGCATTTAATTCCACCTACTCCAACCACTCTAGAAAGCATTAAAATCCACTTGCAATGTAGTGATGGTCTTTACTGCAAGACCCATGCCTTCGTCACTGTCCCTTAGTAGGAAAGAAAGAGGCCCATTCCTCATCATGGAGAAAGGTGGGAGACTTGAAATTCCCTGAAAATAGTAGGACAAAACATTAATGGAGGAAGGTGAGAAGCCGGTGCTGAGATCTTTCCAAAAAATCCTCTCCCGCCCAAATCTGAGTTTCAAATCAAAAGATATGGCTGTCCAAATATCAGGACCAGGTGTTTAACATGGGCATGCAATATTTGAAGTAGTCTATCTATACAGGGTCCATGTGGTATCCTCACGCATCTTCAAGATTCAGCTCCTTCTTTTTACTCTTGAAATCACATCAGATTGACATGTGGTGGCTTCCATGGGCTCTTCTATTTCCTTTGTATTCTGCCTGAGTCTCTTTTGTTGGTGGAGACACTGTGCCTGACTTGAGATAGGTGGAGGCTTCACGCTTGTTTGGAAACTACCCCCAGATTTTACCTTTGAATTTGTGTGGATGAGACACGTAGAGGCTTCCACAAGCTTTTGGAAATTTCAATGGCTGACCTTACCTTTCGGACTCTGAACACATGGCGAGTTGGCACTCATTTGGGGACTACCTTTTCGGCCGTGCCTTTGAAATTGTACTAATGAGACACATGGATCCTTCTACTGGCCTTTTTCTTTCTCTGTATTTCAGCTAATTCCTCCCTGCTTGACGGGGCCATATATCTGACCCTGGACACGTGGAGGTTCAATGCATATTTTGGAACCTGCTCTGAATTTTACTTTTGAAGTTACACTGTGGTGACACGTCGCTCCTCCCGCTAGCTTGTCTCTGCTTTGAATTTTCAATGACTCCTTCTGCCTTTTTGGGCTCTGGACATGTGGTGAGCCTGCGCTTGTTTGGGGCTTCCTCTGGATTTTCCTTTTGAAATTGTGCTGATGAAGCACATGGAGGCTTCTATTTACCTTTTGTACTTAGTCAATTTAAATGGTCATGTCTGTCCCCTCTTTAGACCTGGGACACATGGTGATTGTGCACTTGTTTGGGAAACCCCCTTCTTCAGATTTGTACTTTGAATTTGCGTCGAGTCAACACGTGGCACTTTACGTTGGCTTTGCCCCATTTTGTCTTTTCAGTTGTCGCCTTTGTCCCTTTTGCTTCGCGCTTGTGACGTGTGGAAGCTTGGTGCTTGTTTGGGGTCTCCATTTGAGATTCTATCATTTGAGTTGTGTAGATGAGACACATGGCACCCTCTTCAGGTCTACTGAATTTTCAATGGCTGATGAGACCCTGTGAGCTTGCATGCCCACACTTGAAAATCGTGCCATTTGTGAAAAGTGAAAAGTTTCAAATTCCACTGCAGACCCACCGAACCACTTTTACACTTGGGAAAAAATTCCTCCTTGTCCCCGCAGATCCGCTTTTTGCAAAAAGACATCCTCGGGCCCGCCGGTCCGCATTTTCCCATTTTGGGGCAAGAAGACATCTTCGACCTTGTCGGCCTGCTTTTTCCACGTTGTAAAAAGTAATACTTCTCAGGCATGTGGGCCAGAAATTACACATGTGCCTTTCATAAAAAGTGTAAAAAATGTCAAAATGTCTCCCACGGCCCCACCTGTCTGCAATTTCCATTAGCAAAAATTTTTCCCTGGGCCCGCTGGCCCACTTTTGGCAAAAAATCCCTCTAAGGCCCATTGGCCCGTAACTTGAAAAATACGAAGAGTTAGAAGGACTTATGTATATCTCTGGAATGGGGAAGAAATTTCCTATCTGATGGAAATGCTTTCAAGGGGCCTTAAGTGGTTAAAATATGTAAAAATTCAGATTGAAGCATAGAAGAGGAAAAATGGTGTCAGTTGACCCAAACGAAGTGTGAGCTTATTTTGGTCAATAGAAACTTTGTGTTGATATCAATTTTTTGTAAAGTTGGCAAATTTGATTTGAAAAGTAGAAATTGAAGGAGTTCATTCAATTGCTATAATTTGATTTCATTTCAAATTATCATGTGAAATTAAAAGAGAGAGAGAAAGAGAGAGAGAGAGAGAGAGAGAGAGAGAGAGAGAGAGAATTATTTGAAGTATTGTTTATACATGTAAGTTTTAATGAAATTGTTGAGTAGATTTTATAATCAATTTTTACATTTTGTTGCAAAAGATATTAACCAATTTTCTCACCTAGTTAAATATATCCAAACTATATAAACTTTCAATATTAGATTTGTTGAATATGAAATCAAACTAAGAAAGTATATATCATTATATATACATAATTTTAAATACTTTTATGGATATAAACTTCCATATCATTTAATATGATTAAATAAATTATAAACTATATGTAATTAGTAATATATATATATAATTAATATTAAAATTCAAATTTTGGACCGTACGACTGGTAATAAACCAGAGTTTATATTATCTAAAAATAATGTTGTTTAGAGTTGTTGCGTGCAATCGACCTTATTTATAATAAAGATTAGTGGGTTGGGCGAGGGGGCACCGCACCCACCCCAACACATATTAATATGCGTTGGGGTAGGGGTGTTGCCCCCTCCCCTCACGCATAAACCCCACTTATAAACTATGGCCGCGGCCATATAAACCTGCATAAAATCTCAGGTCACGGCTCCATGAAAAAACCTATGCTGTATACATATTAATTCCAGCCGAACTCTAATTTTTGTTTATATATATATATATATATATATATCCACCCAAAATTGAGTATATACAGTGTATATTCATTTCAACATGCAAGATAAAAGTTCATATAACATAATTAAAATAAGATAAATAATACCCACAAAGAGAATGGGGAGATATCTCATTTTAATACAAAAATAATTCAAAATATGTTCGAGTTGAGAAATCCTCCATAGATCTCATGGCCTCCCTGGCTTCTCCTCCTCCTCTTTCTCCAAACTTGTAAACCAAAATGAAGGAGTCAAATTTGTTTTTGTTAAGTTGCCAAAGTTGCAAGACACACCTCATTGTTGTTTGGTTTGTGATCAGCGACCAATAAGGAGGACGGCTTCTCCTCTTATTAGATTATAGGCTTGGTGGAGAGCATCTCCTATTCAAGTTTCTTTATTTCGTGATTCAATATTTGAAGGAATGAAGGAGTGTAAAGCTGAAGCTATGAAGTTGGCAGATGATTTGAAATGAAGGCTTGTCTATTTGAACCTTTGGAAGGATATCTATATTGTAAATTTGACCCCAATTTTTCCACTTAGAGTGGAAGGTTGTAATTATTGTATTTTACAAGAATCTTATTGTAAATTTCATTTATCAAGTTGGTAATTTTTTAGTTGAATGGAGATAGTCCAAGTTGTTTTTTGTTGAGAAAGGAAGTTTCTTTCCAATCTGATTTTTATTGGAAAGGTTGTACAATGCATTAAATTTAAGGAATGATATTTTGTATGGAAAGTTTGTGTTGATTTCAAATCTTTTCAAAGTTGGCAAATTAGATTTGAAAAGAAGAAATTGAAGGAGTTCATTGAGTTGCTATAATTTCATTTCATTTCAAATTATCATGTGAAAGAAAAAATAAGAGAGACAAATAATTAGTTGAAGTAGTTGTTATATATCTAGGTTTGAATGAAATTGTTGAGCAGATTTTATAATAAATTTTTACATTTTGTTGCAAAGGATATTAGCCAATTTTCTCACCTAGTTAAATACATTCAAACTATATAAACTATTTATGCCTTTCGAAACCATATAAACGATAGTGAAACTATAAAATCTTGTATTATTAGATATTTTTAATATAAAATAAAACAAAGAATGTATATATACATATATATACACAATTTTAAATAATTTTATGGATATAAAATTCTATATCAATTTATATGATTAAATAAATTATAAACTCTATGTAAATACACTACAACATACTTGATATTTTACCACAATTTTTCCACATATTTTTGTGCTTATATAGTATTTCAAAAATTAAAATTGTTGCATTGGAAGTGTATCTAATCCGCATTTTGATATAGTGTTGTAGATTTTTTACAATTCGTAATACCATGGATGGTCCACAATTCATAAAATTTATAGCTAACCTCCATTTTTCAAATTGTACATTGTCAACATTTTGTGAAGTTTGTAACATTTCTACAATTTATGTTTTTCTTAGCATTCCACAATTTTCACCAAGATGTAGTTTTTATATAGATTCAATCTTTTTTGAATCTTCAAAATTTAAAATTTCGTATCTCTCATCAATGTTATATTTTTGGAAATTTCAACAATGTTTTTCTACAATTGCCTTTACCACATAAAACTTGTAGGTGAAAGTTACAATTTTATTGCCACAATAATTATTTGTGAAATTATCTTTTTTAAAATGTAGAAAAATTACTATTAACAACGAATTTCACCTTTAATTAAATAATTTTTTATGTGGATTATCTACCTTTAAAACACACAAATATATTATTTTATTATTAAATGGGAGTATATTTCTAAAAAAATGCATTTTGATTTTTATATATTTAAAAATATATTATAAAGAAATGTTTACTATTCATATTATATGATCTAAATAAAACTTTATAACAATCTAAATAATTTTTTTCCTCTATTCTTCAAATGGAGGAAATAAAAATTACATCCCAAAAAAAAATATACAATTATAATTATGCATTAACACTATTTAAATTCTACAATTATGTTTTGACATTGTGTCAAAAGATCTACATAAAGCTATTTAACAATATAAATAATTATGTATCCTTAGGATAGTCTCATTATAGCCACAAGTTTTTCTATCTCTTGGACCTAATTGATAAATGTTCTTTTCCATGTCAGATTTATACAACACCACTAAACACCAATTGACGTGACAATTTTTTTTTGGTATACTTTCTTCTCTCAATAGATTTTTTTTATGTTTTGTATAAACTTAAACCTTCCTTCACTTCATTAAAAAATGATAAACTTAATAAAAAATTTGATAAAATCAATTGATTAAATAATTGATAGAAAAATAAATTTTAATTAAAAACCCATGTCTCCACTACTACGTTGCACATACTAGTTGTATGCACACTTTCATTGAAATTTAAATAGATCACTATAACTAGCCACCGTAGAACATTGTTTCCCACTGTGAAATGACACATTATACTTCTTCATCTAAATCATTTTTATTTTTCTCATTTGTGGTAACTCCTATAACTATCCTCTTCACGGGTTCTTGTAGAGGTTTGTTAATGAAAAATTGAAGATACCATTGCTTATTTTATGTCCTCTGATCAAAACTTTATTCCAAAAACAATAATTGTTACTCATATTCTAATTCCTCACTTTTGAATCAGTGTCATAATGCCTTCTTTCTATGAATCAAACCTTATTTAAGAAGTTGTAGTAAATTTTGATACTCATTATGTACTTTATGCTTGACTATAATTTGGTGAAACATTTTGATGAAAACTTTATTTTTTTTGTTATTTTTTCCTATTCCTTGAAAAAATTGTTAGTATCCAAATTGATTCTCCTACGAGGGTTGTGTAGCATCATGAAATTGGTAGGATACTTAGAGACAGACGAATCATTATATGATTTCATTTTGTACTCAGCAATGAGATTCAACTAACTCTTTATCCACTCAGGTGTTGGATAAATGGATAGAACCTCACTGAGGGTTTGATCTACCCTCACTACTTTAAGTTTTTCCTTTAACCAAGGTTAGAGGACCCATTATGTAACCCGTGTCAGTGAAGGACATCAAGAAATCCTTCTCTAAAACAATTTTAACGAGAACCTTGAGAAAATATGATCAATACAACACAATCTAACTCTAGTGAGTTGTCACAATAGAGAGTGGAGATGTTTCTTGGATAAAGGTTTAGGTTACTAAAGACAGTAATTGAATCAGGATTGTCCCTGCATACTTTTGCACTAGAATTTGTTCATTTGTGGATACACAGTACAAACAAGGTTACTTCATGTAGGATTCATAGATTGAGAAATTTTTTGGTTGGAAGTTAAGCAAGATAAAGTGGATTATACCAGATCTTTTAGATCCTTTACAAAAATTGGAAAAATCACAGAAAAAATGCTTTAGAACAGCCAAGATATTCCTTCAACCAGAAGTTGTGCATCAGTGGAGGCCTAGAGAATGAACGGTTTCACACACTCTTCAAGAATTCAACACAAAGTCTCATGCTAAAGACTTAATTAAATGCTAAAAATCCTTGGTTTGTCATGTCTAAGATATACTCACAGGATTACAAACAATCTTTATCAACATAGTGAGAAGTAAAGTAATTTTAAATTGTTTATTTCATTACCAGATGAAGGCTCTTCTCATAATGAAATTGTAGATGCCACAATACTAACACATGGACAAGATATAGTGTGAATCAGAGAGATTTTAACATAAGATTGCAATAGGAACAAGAAAAACTATATGAATTTTTTTTTAAAGAAAAGCAGACACAATAATGCACATGATCAACACAAAGTCATTCAACGTTCATTAGATTCATTAGTAGGGGAGAAGTTTCCTCAACAATCTCAGATCTTTTCAATGGCTATCCACTTACAACCACCTTGATGCAATTGAATCTAAAGATAGAGGAAAAATGAACTGGGTCTCTCAGATGGTCTCTCGGGAAAAAATGGATTCTCTCAAACTTTCTTAGAAAAGTTAGCCCCTCTGACCATTTTACAAGAGTATTCCCATTTCATTTATACATTACATTTTCTCACTCATCCTAAATTTTTCCCCCAAAAGAATAATATTCAAGGAATCCTTTGTTTGCTACAATTTTTTTCTAGAAAGTGATGTTTAAAATATTTACACCCAAAGTTTGCCAGGTGGATAAATCATGAAATGATCATGTTTCTCATACCCTCAACTATGACAAGGATACCATATCACAAATATTTGATAGTCCTTCTAAATCATTCTTTTACTCTGTCATGCAGGAAATCCCCATTTTTTAAATCATTTTTAGGTGGCTCCATATGGCTTGATCTGACAAGCAATCCTTTTTACCTCTTAGAATACACCTTGAGAAATGAGTGCCCTTGCATGGGTACCTGCATTCGTGCATTGTGATTCCGAGCCATATCTACGTTGTGAATTACAAGGAGGAGCCATCGGAAGCCTCCACATGTTTCCTTGGCATAACTAAAAAGGTGAAGTCTAGAGGAAGGTCCCAAATGAGCACGGGCATTCCACGTGTTCAGAACCCTAGAGAGTTGCACTGGTTGCTTAAAATTTAGAGTCTTGGAAGGCACAGTATAATCTTCCAGTGTCTGTTTGGCGCAACTTCAAAGATGAAGTTTAGAGGTGAGACTTCAAACAAGCACAGGCTATCCATGTTCCCTGGGCCTAAGAAATTTTTATTGGCCTTTGAAAGAGTCTTAGTGTAAAGAGGAGACAACATAATCCTCCACATGTCTCTTCAACGCACTTCTAATATGGTGCCCAAAAGTAGAGACCCTAAATAAGCATGGGCTCACCAAGTGTCTTAGCCTGAAAAATTTGTTTGAAAGATATTAAGGACCAATGAAAGGTGCCATGTTCCCTATGGTCATAGAAATTTTCCTCAGTTGTTGAAAAGTCTAAGTTATGGGCAGGGCCATTGGAATATTCCACATGTCCTTTCCGGCACTTTTTTTCATATGAAGCTCAAAACAAGGACTCTCAAAAAAGCGCGAGCCTTCCACGTGTCTAGGGTCTGATAAAGTTGCACTGGATACTTGAAAAGGTCTAAGTGTGGGAAGATCCAAAGGAAACCTCCACATGTCCTTTCGGTACTCTTTCAAAAGTAAAGTTCAAGGGTAGGTCCCCAAATAGGCATGGGTCCTCCACGTGTCCTAGGCCTTAGAAATTTTCTTCAGAAGTCTAAGTATGGAGAGGAGCCCAGCGGAAGCCTCCATGTGTCTCCTTGGCACAACTGCAAAGGTATGACCCAGAGGTGGATCCCTAAAATGAGCATAGGCCCTCCACATGGAAAATATTTGAGTTGAAGCAGGCCAAAAAACTTAAAAATGCTCTGGTGACCCACCTCTCTGCTTCCAACTTTTGACGTGGGCCCCATCGGAGTCACATTGCACTTTTATACATTTACATCATTTAAAAAACAGAGCCTAGAAACTCCAAAGTGCTTTACCAACCCGTTTCCCCAATTTGACTTTTCTAATGGTAGACTCAAACATGTGACATTAATCTTTCCCCCGTAGAGTTACAGATAAATTTATAACTTTTCTCCTTTTCACAAAAAGGAAAAATATTCAAAATGCTATGAAAGTTTTCCTCTCAGTCTTTGTCTTGAATAATGGCCACATGTCCATCTTCAGGGTCAATGTAATAATTTTTCCCTGCCACTTCATGTTTTTTGAATAACCAATCAGAAAGAATCAGGGGCCGCAGGACCAATTTGGCATTTTTTACAAATGTGACAAAGTGACAAGTTTTAACAAAAAGACCTACTTGGGTCACATCCAATTAGAAAGGACCACATTTCCACAAATGTTGGGAAAAAATTTGACAGGGCTGGAAAAATAGAAGGGGAAACCCCGAATTCACTCCCAAATTACAAATTATTTCTCATGGATAGAAACGATAAAAAACAATACATGGCTAAACAAGATCCATGACCAAAGGAAAGGACTGAAAAACAACATCCTGGTGAAGGAAAATATGTTCACCACATCCATACAAGGAGATGGAAAAAAAAATTCAAACCATGCGGATTGAAATTTTTTGAACAAATAGAGTGAGATTAAATCGAGCACCAACATCAGCTCCGACTTAGGGATGGGCACTCTCCCAGCAAGTGCCACAACAACAAAAGACCATGTGCTAAAAATCCATTAGGTAATGGAGTCAAGAACAATATTGTAAAGTAGAAAAGTAATAACCAATCCTCCAAGAATGAATTGAGAAACCAACAAAAACCAGTCATAAAGGACCATGACAAACCAAAATAGAAAAATGTGAAAATACAACAAAAACAAAGACTATACACTGTATAATGATGCATGTCTTGATTCTAAGAAATCAGTCAAGAATATGTTTCAAGTGCCTATCATTTTGAGTATGACCAAACCAAAGAGGTCTTTATACCTTTATAACAATGGGATATATGCTTGTTTTCCTTCTCTATTCCAAGTTTCTACCTCGCCATATTTTCTGAGGTTTATCTTTTGTGCTTTTACTAGATCTAGGACAATCCCCATCAAACATCAGAGTCTAGGGAGAACTAATTTGCTCAGGATATTTGCACTCATAAATCTTGTGCTCCTTAAAGTTAGCATAACCCACAATTTTTTTGACATCGACGTCTGTATGCAAAACTTCATAAGAAGCATTGTTAGGGTCCTCAATGAGATATAAAATTTTCTTTTCACCGTATAACTTCGCAAGGTTGCCCTCAATTGGTATGGTTGCATAAGACATGTCCATTTGCACACTTCCAACCACACTAGATACCCACTTTCTAGATATTAACATCCCCCATTTGGTAGGATAGTCCACAATAACTACATTCATGGTTAAAGATTTTCCTGGGAAAGCTACTAGTTGCACTACTAATCCCTTGACATGCCCAACTACTAGCACTTATCTTCAATCCATGACAGTACATTTCCTAAAATCTTTTGTTACCTTGATATTCAACTCATTCATTACCTCAATAGGCATTACATTACATGAGGCTCTTGAATCAAACATGCAGTTATGTACCAGCCTATCTTTAATAATCAAATTGGTAAAAAATGGATCCACATTAAGCTAATATTCAACCATAGAAGTTCCCAAATATACCTCATATGACTCACCCAGTTCCTCCAATGCTTATGTTACTTATGATTCTACAATAATGGGAGGAACCTCTATGTTATTAACACTTTTTCCTTGAGTAATCCTTTCTTCGTTAAATCCCAAATATTCGAATGCTCTTTTTCTTATGTTCATGGATCCTAAGTAAATCAGCAATGGGAATAGTGACCTTGATCTGAATCAAGATTTGGGCTACGTCACAAGGAATATATTTGGGTAAGACAGTATTAGGAGGAAGATTCATAGCCTCATCTAATAATATAGGGATTTTCAGAGTCTGGGCATGGGCAAGAGCACTAGTTTCTATTTGGGTTAATTAGGCATTTTCCACGTGTATCTTTCTTAGGGGTCTCCTTAGGGATACTAGTAAGATTTGGAATCTTTGGCTTGGCTTGTGGCCCTACCCATTTGATAATTTTACTTTTGGTGTTATATTATTTCTCCTGAGAAACTACTTCATTCATCAATAGTTACCTATCCTCTTCGGAAGGGATCCCTCCATCATAATTTTCAATCATCAAAGCCCTTAAGTATTCAAAATCATGATTGGGCAGATCAAATTCCTGTACCATATCAATTTCAAAATCTTGAATGGGAGGAAGAGGAAATACCCGATGGACATAATCCCAGAAGTCTTCAACAGTTCTAGCACTTATCAATTCAGTTGAGGTTTCCCCCTGCTGTGAGTTCACAGGTCTCTCCATCATGCACAAATCATTATATGTCTCATCATCATCTACTTCCTCAACTTCTTGATCTACATCACATGAGGAATGTTGTAAGAAACAGCTATCACACCACTCAATAATATTATCCTCCTCTATAGTAGCAACCCTGGCAATCAAAGGATCAGGAACCAATCTATTCTCCTTGGGTTGGGGCTGTTTATTTCCTAATCCCACGAGCCCTTTCCCTCTATCATCTGGTATGTGATCACCTCTAGGATGCTTTCTAGATCTCTCCTGACTATGTGGCTTGTGATGACCATGGTAACTTTGTCCTATCGCCTTTTTCAACTCTGACTAGTTTATAGGATATCTCTTTAACTGCTCCAGCCAAAGTTTTTACAACCTCTTCCAGATCCATAGCCTTTCTTGACCAAGGCTTTTTAGGATTCATCAACTTGACACCCTCTCTCTTAGGAGGATTTCTAACTATTTTGATGTTATTTTCTATTTGTAAGGCCATGGTGAAATCCTATCTCAATGTTCTTGGGGTCTTATCTCTCAAGTAATAAGAAAGCCTTTTTATCAAAAGCATCAGAATATTTTATCAAACATGACACATCACTTGGCCTTAGGATTACAGGAAGCCTATTCAAGGTCTTATTGAACTGAGTATTGAAATCATGGATAGATTAATTTGGATTTTTCTTAATATTTTTAAATTTAGATAAAAGGAACTTGGGATGAGTCTTATCCCCATATTGCAATCTAAAGGCATTTTTCATCTCAGTCCATAAATCTATTGAATTATCTAGAAAATACTTGTACAAGTCACGTGCATCCTCCTCAAGAGCATGGATAAAAAAATTTACATACACGTCTTCAACCTCAATTTCAAAATCTTCCATCATAGTGACAAATATTTTTAAATGGTGGTCACCAGTGATGGTATTATTTCCTTGAAATTTTGGCAACCTATTTCTGACATCTTATGGAACTATATTAGGATATCCATCCATACCTCTAAAATATATAGGTCAAAAAGTGTTGATAAAAAATGGAGGTCTAGGTGGAGGTTGGGCCATATTTCCTTGAGGTGGTGAATTTACAAGAGAAATAAAATGATAGGGAATGAGGGGTCTTTGGAGGACAGGAATATAGCTTTTAAAAAATATATTCTCTAATGACTCAGTTTCTTAGAAAACCCTATCAACCTTGGAAGAAATAGGGGAAAATAGAGAAGCACACTTTTTAGATACAAATGATGACCCCTCTCCAGTTGGAGAATTCAAATTTATATAAAGATTACTTAGTTCAAAATCACTTGAAGACGTATGGTAATATTTAACCACAGATCGATCACCCTTCATGAATGATATCTCCTTTTGTTATTCTTAATCTCAAACAAATTTCCAGACTTGTTTTCCTTCTGAATTTTCTTTTCCCATTTCTAGAAATAACTTTTTAGTAGGGTCCCTAGTGAAGATAGATATTCTTCCTTCCATCTTTGTAGAGATTAGTCACAGATATCACTTGACATAGGGTAAGGCACTGGTAATCATTAAAATTTCAAATCAACATGGAGTTTCCACTAAGGATTTTCACCTTAGTTGTGCAGATACACTATTAGTTACTTAGAAAGTGTCTGTCAATACTTAATTTATGCAAATATTAACAAATTTGACCTTCCTTTACCCAAATTATCACTATTGATGCAAATTTAGTGCAATAACCACTATAAACTGGAAATATTGCACAATGCACATGTAATCTTGCACAACTCTTACAAATCTCAACAAAGGATCACGTTTAAACAATGTATCTATACTTGAATCATACAAGAAACATTACCTAGGTATGTGTAGCCTTTATAAAAATAGTATAACAATGCCACTTCAGTAACAAATAAGTCCTAGAGTTCAAATAATCCCGAGAAATGGTGCCACTTTGGTGTTGTTGCTGCACAAATAGGTCCCAAAGTTCAAATAATCCCTGACAATGCAAATAACGGATGCCACTTCAGTGTTGGTATCCAAATTGATTCTCCTCATAGGGGTGAGAGTAACATCACAAAACTGGTAGGATGCTTAGGGATATACGGACCATGATATGAGTCATTTTTTAGCCAGGGATGAGATTCATCTAGCTCTTTATCACTTGGGTGTTAGAGAAGTGGATAACACCTCACTGAGGGTTTGATCTACCCTCACTACTTTAGGTTGTGCCTTCAACTAGGGTGAGAGGAACCATTTTGTAACCCGTGTCAGTGAAGTACATCAGATAAATCCTTCTCTGCAAAATTTTAATGATAACCTTGAGAAAATATGATCAATATATCACAATCTAACTCTCATGATTTATCACACTAGAGAGTGGAGATGTTTCCTAGACAAAGGTTTGGGTTACTAAAGACATTTATTGAATCCTGATTGTCCATGCATACTTTGGCACTGGAATTTGTTCATTTTTGGATAAACAGTAAAAAAAGGGGTAGTTCGTGTAGGATTCATCAGTTTGAGAAATTTATTGGTGGGAAGTTAAGAAAGAAAAAGTGGATTATACCAGATCTTTGAGAGCCTTTACAAAAATTATAAAAACTCATAGACAAAATGCTTCAAAAAAACAAAGATATTCCTTCAACCAGAAGGTGTACATCAGTGGAGGCCCAAAAAATGCTACAGTTTCCCACACTCTTTGAGACTTCAACACAAAGGATCATGCTAAAGACTCAATTAAATGTTATAAATCCCTAGTTTATCACGCCTAAGATACACTCATAGGCTTACAAACAATCTTTATCAACATAGTGAAAGTAAAGTGATTTTAAATTATTTATTTCATTACCAGATGAAGAATCTTCTCATAATTAAATTACAGATGTCACAATACTAACACACAAATGAGATCTTGTGTGACTCAGAGAGATTTTAACATAATATTGCAATATGAACAATAAAAACTATTTGAAAACATTCTAAAATAAAAGAAGACACAATAATGCACATGATCAACACAGAGTCATTCAAGGTTCATTAGATTCATCAGCAGGGGAAAGTTTCCTCAGCAATCTCAGATCCTATCAATGGATGTACACTTGTAACCACCTTGATGTGATTGAATCTAAAGACATAGGAAAATGAATTGGTCTCTCAGACGGTATCTTAGGAAAAAATGGTTTCTCTCAAACTTTCTCAGAAAATTTAGCCCCCTGACATTTTGCAAGAGTAATTCTCATTGCATTTATACAATTTCAGTTGCTCACTCATCCCAAATTTCCCCCCCAAAAGAATAATATTCAAGGAATCCTTTGTTTGTTACAAGTTTGTTTCCGAGAAAAGTGATGTTTAACAAATTTACACCCAAAGTTGCCAGGTGGATAAATCATGAACTGATCACGTTTCTCATACCCTCAACTATGAATGGGATGCCATATCATAATTATTTGATAGTCCTTCTAAATAATTCTTTTACTCTGTCATGCAAGAAATCCCCTTTTTTAATCATTTTCAAGTGGCTCCATATGGATTGATCTGACAAGAAATCCTTTTTACCTCTGAGAATACACCTTGAGAAATGATTTCCCCTGCACCTGCATTCGTGCTTTTCATAAAGTGAGTTGTCCTCGCATGGATTATACCACATTCATGCACTATGAGTCTGGGTTGGCCAAGTACAAGGAGGAGCCAATGGAAACCTCCACGTGTTTCCTTGGCGTAACTACAAAGGTGAAGTCTAGAGGTAGGTTCTTAAATGAGCATGCAAACCTTCCACATGTGTTCATAACCCTAGAGAGTTGCACAGTTTTCTTAAAATTCAGAGTCTAGGAAGGCCCAACAGAATCTTCCACGTGTCTATTCAACGTCAACTTCAAAGATGAATTTTAGAGGTGAGACTTCAAATGAGCACAAGATCTCCATGTTCCCTAGGCCCAAGAACATTTATCTTGGCCATTGAAAGAGTCTCATTATAAAGAGGAGCCAACAGAAGCCTCCACATGTCTCTTCAACACACTTCTGATATGGTGCTCAATATTAGTACCCCAAACAAGTGGAGGGGCTCACCAGATGTCTCAGGCTTGGTAAATTTGTTTGAAAGAGTTTAAGGACTAGTGGAAGGTGCCACGTGCCTAGGGTGCTATGAAAGTTTCCTCGGCCATTGAAAATTATAAGTATGGGTAGGGCTAGCGGAATCTTTCAACGTGTCTTTTCGTCACTTTTTTGGTATGAAGCTCAAAATAAGGACTCTCTAATAAGCACGGGCCTTCCATGTGTCTAGGGTCCAACATTTTTGCACTTGACACTTGAAAAAAGGTATAAGCATGGGAATATCTAGCGGAAACCTCCACGTTTCCCCTTCGGCGCTCTTTCAAAAGTAAAGTTCAGGGGCAGGTCCTCAAACAGGTGCGGTCCCTCCACATGTCCCAAGCCTTAGAAAGTTTCTTGAGAATTCTAAGTATGGAGAGGAGCCAGCGGAAGCCTCCACATGTCTCTTTGGCACAAATGCAAAGGTTGGACCCAAATGAAGATCCCCGAAATGAGTGCACAAGCCCTCCATGTGGAAAATATTTGAGTTGAAGTGGGCCAAAAAAATTTAAAATGCTCTGGTGACCTGCTTCTTTGCTTCAAAGTTTTTATGTGGGCTCCATCAAAGTCACAACTCACTTTTATACCTTTACATCATTTGAAAACAAATCCTAAAAACTCCAAAGTACTCCACCGACCCACTTCCCCGCTTTGAATTTTCAAATGTTGACTCAAACATGTGACATTAACCTATCCCCCGCAGAGTTGTGGATGAATTTATAACTTTCCTCCTTTTTACAAAAAGGAAAAAAAATTCAAAATGCTCCAACGATTCTGCCTCTCTTCCTTTGTCTTGAAAAATGGCCACGAGTCCATCTTCGGGGTCAAATTAAGAATTTTTCCATGCCAATTCATGTTTGTTGAATAACCAATTAGAAATAATCGGGGTTGCGGAACCAATTTGTACATTTTTTACAAATGTGACAAAAGTGACAAGTTTCACCAAAAAGACCCGCCGAGCCACATTCAAATCATAAAGGACCACATTTCCACAGATGATGGGACAAACATTTGATAGGGAAAACATGACTTTGGAAAAAAAGAAGGAAGGGGAAACCCTAAATTCACGCCCAAATTACAAATTCTTTCTCATGGACAGAGAAATTTTATACAATATCGGGCTCAACATGATCCATGACCAAAGGAAAGGATTGAAAAATGGCATCCTAGATGAAGGAAAATATTTTCACGCATCCTATACAGGGAGACATGGAAAAAATTTAAAACCATGTGGACTGAGAAATTTTGAACAAACAGGGTGAGATTAAATCGAGCACCAACACTGCCAACAGGTAATCCAAATCAATCATGTCTTGCGTGGCTCCGTAGGCATTTGTTATATTAGAGGCCAGATAATCATTGTTGCTTATTTCATAGAAGTCATGGTACGACGTGGAACATGAAAATATGCCTATTTATTTGTCACGACTTGGCATAACTCGGCTAACAATCATCTCCTCTTGTATTTTATGTACGCATTAAATATATTCAAACATGTGGAGGACATGCTGCTCAGTTCCTCTATGAAAACGATAGGAATAAACCAGTTTCTTATATTTTCGCATCTAAATATTTGTTAAAAATGCAATGGTCTGCCATGAATTACCCAGTCTCTAGCGGTTCGGGTTTCTATCACCGTTTGGGGGGAACGTGCGTCACTCATACGATTTTTCAATATGACTTCCATTGATGGTTTGAAATATTTCATGCCACAAGTAGAGACCAAGATACCAAATGATAAGTACGTAAAAATGTAAAGATCCAATATCAAGATAGATATTCTTTAAAAATTGTCTGAGTACATGGATCACCTTTTGCCAAAATACATAACAGATCTGTCAGAAATATAACAGGTCGATGAGCACCATGCGATGGTCTGAGGGAACCGAATAAAAAGTAGATCATCAACTAATCAGAGTGCAGAGCCGTAATTGATAGACGGATATTGTAAACCTAACTTTCATTTTTCTCCTCCTCATGGTCCATGAATGGATTCTAACTATTAATTTATAATCATTTTTTCCACCAGTTTGAGATACTTTTTAAAAACAGAATTGTCTAATTATTTTTATCATTATGGTCAAACTATTTATTAAATAGTTGTAATCATCTAGAGTTCAATATGTTTCACATCTTAGCTTCCACCTGGAAACTAGATTGACAAATGCATGTATTTCTTTGAAAATTTCAAAACTTTTTTCCTACACATAAGGGATAATTAATCGGTTGATGATAATATCCCATAAAAGTAGCTTGAATTTTGATGCTCTAACATGTGGGATGTTCAAAGAAGAATTTTACTATTTTATTAGGTGTGAAAATATAATTATTAATTTATTTTTGGTAGAATAAAATGAAATTTTTAAAACTCTCATATTTTAATTTTCATTCCGAATGCAAAAATACTAGATGGAGAAACAAATCTGCAAAAATGAATCAAAGTTAGGTGAATGATCGATCTCTTCATTTGAGATACACATATTAGTCAATACCACAAATATGTAGTTAGGAATATTAATTATATATTCATTATTTATAAAACAAACAAATAATATAAATAAATACTATAAATAAATAGTAAAATATAATATATTTGTTTTATTTGTTAATTATTATTTTTTTTAAAGTTTTGTTTTTAAATATTATTTTTAATATAAATTCTTTTAAATCAGTCTATTTAAAAATATATTATAAATAAAAGCATGTGAAGTATTTTCAATATAATATTAAATCTATTTTTCATATTTTTAATGGTGTGATATTTTCATGATAATTTAAAAATATTTTAATATAAATTCATTTTTATTATATGTTTTAGGTAATATAACAGTTTTCCATGTAATTATAATTTAATATTAGTCATAATGAAATATTTGGCAGTACCATTTCAAAATTTTAATTGTGTAATTTTAACACTAATGTTTTTTTTAATAATTATTATAATTTATGTTATAATAAATATATTATTATACAATTGTATTCCCATACCATTCCAATTTTAGTTGTTATAAGTTACATAAAATATGTTTTTTTATAATATGCTATTTTCAAATTATTTAATATCTAATTATAATAATAGTATAACTTTATATTAGTTTTTTCAAAATATTCCACAAGTGTAATGTGGTACACATCAAATTTTAGTATAATTTTTAATTTAATTTTATTAAAAAATGTAGATTTTCTAAAAGGAAGGGTTGGATATGTGAGTTCTCTACAAAATACTACCATTGTATGTAAATCATGCAACATCCACAATACTTGAAAATGTATAAATGAAATTTTTATAGAGATGCTGCATATATTCTACAATTCTTCTAAATTATGCAATTTTTGTTGAATAATTATGGTAAAAAAAAGCATGTTTTTTGTAGTGTTAGTAATATATATTCATATTAAAACTCAAATTTTGGAACGAGCCGATTGGTAACAAACCAAAGTTTATATTATCTAAATAAACATGTGGTTTAGAGTTGTTGGGGTCGATCGATCTTATTGTTTAATAGAGATTAGTGTGTTGCGGGAGGGGGCACCGCCCCCACCCCAACCCATATTAATATGGGTTGGGGTGGGGTGGCACCTCTTCCCCCAACCCATAAACCCCACTTATAAACTATGGTCACAGCCATATAAACCTACATAAAAACACATGTTGCGACTCCATAATAAAACCTACCCTGTATACATATTAATTCCAGCCGAGCTCCAATTTATTTGTTTATATATATAAAAGGGTTTCATATACATAACCACCCAAAATGGAGTATATATAGTGTATATTCATTCCAACCTATAAGAGAAAAGTTCAACTAACATAAGTAAAAGAGGCCGAATAATACCCACAAAGAGAAATGGGGGAGATCTCTCATTTTAACAAACAAATAATAACAAATATGTTGGAGTTAAGAAACCCTCCATAGATCTCATGCCCTCCAAGTCTTCTCCTCCCCCTCTTTCTTGAATCCTATAAAATAAAATGGAATGGGAGTAGGGAAAAATAAGAATAAAAAGTCAACATAAAGGATATTATGTAATTTTAGAAAACATGGGATCCAATATTTCAAAATGGTTTGATCTAAGGGCTTGGATTATATCCCACATAACTTAAAAGAATGACATTTTTGTGGGAATTGGATTAAATTAAAAAGGTTATGAGTAATTGGTTGAATGAGGCCACTTAATTACTAGGCCAAGTTGTTAAAGAGGTTTTCACATAAATATTGGTAGGGGTATACTTTTATAACCAAATCGGACATGACTATTAAATATTTCAAAAATATCCTAATTAAGTGACAAAACTAAATGTGAACCTTTTAAACCATAAGGAATGTTGTTAGAAATCAACTAATAATATTTAATTGTTAATTTAATTGTTACCACCTTATGAATGAGTAACTTTTGTAAATGACAATTAACTAAATGTGGTGGATAGTTATAAACCTTACAACTTTAAAAAATTAAAAATTGCGCAAATTTTATCCCAATTAAATTAATAGGTTTTAATATGGTTTGTAAAGTCGAAAATTGTGATAGGGACGTGGAGATCAAGAATTTCTTGGACGATGGGGAGAATCTTGAATTTTTGACTACTGGCATCAAGGTGGCGTCGATTCCTGAGCCTTTTGCTGAACTTGCCAGGATGGTTGTTAGGTATGTAACTCTTGAAGGAAGATTTGTGACTATACCTCAAAAACATTTGATATTTATTAATCACTTTCATAGAAATATTTTCATCAGCTTCCCTCACTACTTGATAAACTCTCTAGAGAAATAAATTAGGGAAGTTAAGAGCCACTCTAGGGCTGTCCCTCTACATCAAGGGCTAATCCTCCTGATCCATCGCCACTGTTCTAACTACCCGCGCATGAATCCTACCCCACCCTCTTCCTCCATACCTCCACCTGATCACACTGCTTCCACTCCCCCTGCTGAAAAGGAAGATTGAAGCTGCTGCTTCTAGCAAGAAAAGCAAGAGCATAAAAACTAAAATCCCTTCCTCTCAACAGGTCCTAAGAAGCCACAAAGACCTAGAGCTGGCTGAGAACCTCCTGCATATCATCAAACCGATGGAGGAACCCAAGGAGGAGGACTTGAGGGACAGAGTAGACAAGATGGATAAGGAAATACAAGAGCTCAAATGGACTATAAAAAATATGGAAAAAGCCAAGGGAAAAGGAATACTTCAAAGTGATGATGAAGAGGGGGTTATAGCTGAATAATTCAAGAAGTTACAGTCTTTGGATGGCAGAATGGGTACGCAAAAAGTCGCAATGACTGCATACTATCTGCCCTTAAAAGCATTTATAATTTCATTGAACAACATGTTCATAGTGTTTGCAGTTTAAGTGGGATTAATGAAGACATTTGGGGCCCTAAAGAGAAAAGGGATATTGCAATTTCTCAGGCGGATATGAAAGACGCCGCTCAGGCCACTGCCATTGCCTTCTTCATGTCACTGCAGGCTATCAAAACCAAGATTGACAGGGCTATCAAGTAACGGGTTGCTGTGATGCTATTTTTTGGCTGCAAAGTTGCTGTTATCTGGTGGTTCTGGAGCTGCTTTCTGGTGGAGTTTTTATATGATGAATATCTTTTGTTTTCTTTTTGATATTTTCTACTACTTTTTGGATCATTGTTCGTTTGGATCCTTTCTTCTCATATATTGTCATATCTGGCTATTGAGCCATCTTAGGTTGGTCGTTTTACCCTTCTCTGGGTTGTTTCTCTCACCTTTTCTATCTAGCTTTTGAGCCCTTTTGTATACAGGGTATAGTCCCTTCAAAACTATTTTCCCTTAATTAAAAAAAACGTCAAAAATTGTGGGCGTTACAGAAATTATATATGCAATGATTTTCTAAAAAATTTCAAACAAACATGGTATCCAAAAGCAACTGATCATTTCTAGGTTTACACTGTAGTGCCTGGGAAAAAACAAAAATAAAAATAAGAGAGTTGGATGTGGCATGGGAGTAGGTAGGATGGGATGTGGTAGGTGTGTGCAGGGCATGGGCCACCCAAAGGACCATTAAGACCTGTCATTTTTCCTACATAATAATGCCTCCAATTTAATTGAGATCCAGAGGTTCTATGGGAAACCCAAACACATTGCAAATTTAGTAGTATTTGGATAGTTGGAACGAGGGAAGCATGAGAAGGTGATTGGAGGTGGATGGCATTAGCCTCAGATCTGTTACAACATTTGACCAATGAAAGAATGAAGTAGTCACATTGTTTCACCCACACAACAAATAGATATCTAACCTGATCACTTACATTGTCCATGCACTCACAGCCTGTGACAAAATACGAGCTTGGAATAGGGTATGGATGTCCTTCAAAGTGTAAAAGATAGAGAAATTTTATCATATTTTGTAGTTACAAATTCCCTGGATCTAGATCTGTATTAAAGTGGGTTTGAATGCCTCTGAGGAATCTTCTTGCCATTATTTTGTTTTTTGTTTTTAGCAGAAGAGACAAGAAGAAGATTAACATCATAATATAACAATGTTGAAGTTCACATACATCTGAAATAGGTGATTTTTTTAAATAGATTTTACCATGGAGTTTGTCTTCAAGGACCCAAACCAGCTTTTTGCATATCGATATTAAAGATTTAATGGTACACAAGACAGGTTTGATCATGCACTTCATTCTTCTTCTAATTTTTTTATTGGGAATATTTCCTTTAACACAACCGAAGGGAAAATCTATGATCCCTTTTCTCATGTTGGATAAATCAGGAAAATAATAATGGGTTTAAATAAAAATACAAAAACTTCATGTCACTTTTTCCTTGTTATGTATTACACCCGAAAGGATGCCGAAGACATTTCGAAATACATAAGTGGGATAATTCTTGATGATCATTCTATCCATTTTGATTTTTATTGGGGCTTCCAAGAAAGAAGATTGTGGGGCCATGGGAGAAGTGGAGGGAAGCTTTGAGATGAGTACCGCATTGATTATGATCTTGATGGCCTTTTTATTGTTATAGTCGTAAGGATTTTTCCATCATGGGTTTTTCCTTACTTGACGTCGTTGCATCTAATATCTTGGTTGTGTAAATATTTCCTTTGTATGAGTGTGTTTGTGTGATATTCATCCATGGTGGATTGGTTTTGTCTATTTTCCCTCACTGAGTTGAGATCAAGTTCTATTTGGTACATTGTGCGTTCTAGATCGTGAGCTCATAGTGCTTCTGTAGTGTCCACTCCTCTTCGACACTATTTTCATTATGATGATATTACTATTGGATTGATACTTAGACATTTTTATTATTATATATTTATTAGTAGATGATAGACTATGCAGATATTTGGACTATTGACATGTTTTTATTTACATTTTGATTATTATGCACTATATGTTGATGATGGACATATATATATGTTGATTTAAAGTATTTTGATTTTATTTTAACATGTCATATTCTGGATGCATAGCCTATGTTGGGTATTTTGAGTAGAATTATGATATTATGGATATTAAAATTGAAATTAATTGTATAATCATAGATGATAAAATTGCTAATTTTGGATAACGATTATTGATTTCTTTATGTATATTATTCTCGATGTTGTCCATACCACCACAAGGCTAGAGAGGTATTATGTTTGTGTTACACAGGAATTTTACCAAATACATCGAAATGGTATAGGGGAGTAACCACGGAAGGATATCGGGTGTTGTGGAACATGGCCAAAATTTGACAACTTTTCTATAATGTTATGTTGTGTTATTGCATGATTTTTTTAGGATGTTCCTAGAGGGGGGTAACCTCATATATGTGGCCATGGGTGTAATGTGTTGCCTTTCTTTTAATTTTTTTGTGCATGTGTTTATTTATTTGAGAAAATATTGTTACTTTATTAACACTTTCTAATGTGTCTTAATTATCTAGTTTAACTTAAATTTGAATTAAGAAGCAAGAGATGACATGTGGGAAATAAATTGGGTAGATAGTCCTTATTTGTTGCATGTTATGAATTTAATTAAATGCATTTAGGTTGTGTGTACTCCACCATCCTTCCCAAATTCTAATTTGGCCTTGTTGGCCACATTTAGATACTTGAGGGACAAGTTAACCTTGTCCCTCAAATCTCAAATAGGATTTCCCCAAATATTGAACTCAAAGAATGTATATATTAGCTAAAAAAAAAAGATTCACGGTGGAATCCCTATAATAAGAAAATAAGGAACATTACAATAGCAAACCTTTGAATAAACTAAACTATGAAGAGAATAATGGAGGAAGATTTCTCCATTTTCAACCAGAACCAAGAAAATTTCTTCATGGTTTCACTTCTTTCTTTCATTGTTTCTCGTTTTTCTCCTCTTCCTAACCTGTAAAACAAGAATGAACAAATGAGGATGAAATTGGGGAAAATAGAGAAAAAGATAAACCTATAAGGATGTTTAGGGCAACCCAAATCCAATGGCTAGGATAGATTTGATGTAAAGGCTCAAATTAAACCCTACACCACTTAAGTGGGAGGTATTTATGTGGGAATGAAATTTAAATAAAAGTGCATGGGTAATGGGGTGAATGGGGTGACTTAGTGGCTAAAACAAATAGTTAATTGTTTTTTATAGGGAATAAAGTACATTGGGTGCATCGTAATTAATTAAACTAATGGAACAGAGTAAATGTTTAAATCGTAAATATTTTTAGGAAGTAAATTAATAATATTTAATTATTAATTTAATTCCAAATTTTTCAAGGTTATGTAGAAACCTTAATCAGGAAATTTATTAATTGTGGATAATGTTTAACCTTAGAAACCCCTTTTAAAACAAAGAGAAAAAAAATAAAAAATTATTCACCTTGATTTTGACTATTAAATTATTAGTTTTTATTTTTTATTGAGAGTACATTTTTGTGGGTGTTACACTTGGTATCAGAGTTGTGGGTTCAATGTTTTGACCCCAGGTCCACTTGGAAACAAAAAAACACAACAGGTAAAACTAGCTCAACTCTAAACCTAGAACAAACAACATTGCATGATATTTTAAAACTTAGAAAACCTAGATAACTGAAACAAAGCCTAGAAGATGATAAAAAAAACTCCCGTATTGGTTTGTGCAGGAGGTGCAGACTAGACGAGGGGTTTTTACACATGAACCTAGATCTATTATCCCTAGATCAAGTAGTAGCAGCTATATTGACTAAGTTATTACAAACACTACATGATGTTAATGTCACTTTACGTAGAGGATATTTAGAAGGGAGGCCTAGTAGACATGATAGAGACCCATCAGTGGAGGCTCGTGTACTTTCACATATCAGTTCTGGGGATACGACAGAGAACTCCCACATGGATTCAGTTGGACATAAGTCACCACCTAGAGAACACAGAGATAGATCTAGGGGACATAGAGACAAATCTAGCAGCCCTAGGCTGAGGGATGATCATGCGGAGAGACCTAGGGGCTGGCAATCGACGGAAGCATATCACATAAGAGATATAATAATGTTAGACCTACCTCATTTTTCTGGAGACACAAGAGGATTTTAGGCCAAGGCATGGTTGGTTAGCTTGAGCGGATGCTTCAAGATATGTCCTTGTATAAGAAAAATGAAAGCTTGTGTTGTTATCCACCTTTTGAGAGACGGATCCGGAGTTTCCTTGAGGACTGAGGAGTAGAAACTCCATGTAGATTCTAAGACAGTTACCTGGGACCTCTTTGAGGATCATTTTAGGAGTAGATACATATCCACGAGATTCATCCATCAGTCGATATTTGTGAAGAAGAAGGATGGATCTTTGAGTTTGTGTGTGGAATACAGACAACTGAACAAAGTAACGATCATGAATTGTTACCCCCTTCAACATATAGATGATTTATTTGAAAAAATGATGGGGACCACCATATTTTCTAAGATAGATATGAAGTTAGGATACCATCAGCTGAGGATTGCGGAGGTAGATATCCAGAAGACAACTTTCCACATGAGATATGGCCACTATGAGTTCATAGTGGTACCCTTTGGTTTGACGAATTCCCCTATAGTATTCATGATTTTGATGAATGGGATGTGAAGGACATTTTTGGATCGCTTCATACTCATATTTCTTGATGATATATTTATTTACTTACGTATGTAAGAGGAGCACAAGGATCACCTTCACCAGGTTCTGCAGTGTCTTTGAGAGCAATAGATATATGGGAACTATTAGTGAAAACTCAGAGCACCCCCAAATGAGTCATCGGATATTCTTTTCTAAGGTAGATTCATTTGGTGTGATTCACATAACATTGAGTTTTCCCCAAAGTGTGGGTCTTTGCAACTAGGAAAACTCTTTAGATTAAGGTTGGTTACTCTTCTTAAAATACTTACCACAAGGTATTATAGTGCATGCAAGCTAATCTAATCCTACTCTAACTATCCGAGTAGATAGCGAGACAAAGAAAAAAATAACAACAAAACCTACACTAAAATGGTGATACACCAGAGAATGAAAATTGTTGATCATCTAACTAAACTACCATGAAATGAAGGGAGGTGAGCAATGGAGAGGATGAACAACTCCATCACAGGCCAAAGATCAGATTCATATAGAAAACATTTCAAACCCAACAAACACAACTCCCAGATCTACAAACGAACATCTAAAACATGTACATGTACCCTGCAATGAAGAGAGCTAAGAAGAAACAACCAAAAAGAGCAAAGGATCGAAAAATGCATCACAAAACACGTTTTTTATTACTTCAAAAGTTTATACAGAACATCATTCACGAGAAAGAGGTAAAAAACCATTCAAAAAGTAGGGGAGGAGGTTTGAACTCCATTTTTTACCTCGAGGAAGAAAAAAAGAGAGGGAGGTAGAGAGGAAAAATGAACAATAACTTACAATGAGCCCTGACCCTTATTCTATAGATGTAGCGAAGAGGGAAGAAGAAAAGAGGTAGGAGACTCGATTCAGAGCTCAACTACCAGCTAATAATGCCCCTACAAATCCTACCCATGATCTGTCGAGCCTATTTCCCCATGCCTGCTTGTTGTATGAGAGAAGATGGCTAACCAAAATCTTAATATCAGGGTAGTGGAAGCCATCGGATCCTGTATTGATGAGGAAAATATGTTTTCTAGGTTCTCAACCATTGAATCCTATTAAAATATAATATTTTATGTGTCCATGATGTAGTGGAGGTTGAGATGTTTCCAAAAGTTATTCCCCCACCCAAATTTGAGACTCCAGTCAAAAGATATGACCATTTGAAATTTTTGTCGAGTCCGTAGAAAATAGCAGGAAAACTAGTTTGAAAATGGGCCCGCTTTTGAAACTGGACACGTGGAGGGCTGGTACATCTCTAAGGGTGGCCTTTGAATTTTTCTCTTGGAATGGTGTAGTTCTAACACGTGGCTTCTTCTACAACCTGTTTGGTTTTCCTTATGTTGTGGCTAAGTCCTTTGCTTAGCAGAGTCATATACCTTGACCAGGGACAAATGGCGACCTGGCACTTGTCTGAAAACCCTCTTTTCGTTTGGCCCTTGAGTTAGCGTCGTGATGACACTTGGCACCTATTAGTGTAAAATCACAGCACCCCCAAATAAGTTGTCAGATCTACTTTTCTAAGGTAGATTCATTTGGTGTGATTCGCATAACATTGATTTGTTCCCCAAAGTGTGGGACTTTGTAGATGGGAAAAACTCTTCAGATTAAAGGCTTGTTCCTATTCCTCTACTTAGGTGCATGCATGAAAACTTGTAGAGGGCCTATTCTTAAACCTAATCTAAGTTTTACCAAGGAGACAGGGATAAAAGGGACGCAAGAAATCAAACTAAGCTATAAGGTGATACACCAAAGGAATGATGAACATTAGTTTCACTGATAGACACGAACCAACAAAATGCATACAATAACTAAGCATAGATAACCAGATCTGTAATGAAAGACTAGATGAAAGCAAAAGAGAAAATAAAGGATCTAAAATTGATCAAAAACGTGTTTTATTGCTCTATAGATTGATACAATGCATTACAAATAACCAAGAGGTAGGAAAAGTATTAAAACTCTAAAGGGAGGTATGAAACTCCATGATCTCCTTTCCCAAAAGAAAATGGGGATCCTGCAAAATAGAAGAATGTCCAACCCTTTACAATGAGTCCCAAATCTGTATTTATATATTCAATAAGAGGGAAGAAAGAGAGAGAAGTGGGAAAAGAAGGTCGAAACTCAACCACTGCTATTAATGCCTCCTAAAAAATCTACCCCCCGAATCTTCCTTAACTACATCAACCACTAGTTCGACGCCTTGAAGGCGGAGGAAACGACAGAGCAGATCGAATCCGGTCTGGTTGTTGAGAAAAAATACACCGTTATATTAATGGCCCTGAAGACGTTTTCTCTATTTTTATTTACCTAACCTCCCCAAACTTAAAGTTTCATATTTCCATGGTGTCCAACGGTGTCATATTTACAATATTTCGATCCCTAAGTCAAAATATATGCCCCTTCGAAGTTTGTATTGGGTCCATATAAAAGGGCGGGAAAACTAGTTTGAAAAATGGGCCCCCTTTTTAATATGGGACACATGGTTGGCTAGTGCATGTCTGAGGGATGCCTCTGTATTTTTCTCTTGGAATGGCACGGGACTAACACATGGCTTACTCCACCGGCCTGCTCCATTTCTTATTTCTCAGCTAAGTCCTTTGCTCAGCGGGGGTCTATTACTTGATCGGGGACACGCAGCGGTCTAGCGCTTGTTTTAGAATCCTTTCTTTGATTCACCTCTGAGTTAGCACCGTTTGGACACTTGGCACTCTTCACCCGCATGCCACTATGCATTGACTATTCAACCTGACTATTTCCCCTTCGAAGAGACTGGACACGTGGAGGCTTCGTGATTACTTGAAAGACCAATCAAGATTTTTCTTTTGAAGGAGCGTCGAGTTGACACTTGGAAACCTCCGCGGGTCTTTGGAATTTTCATTGATCTTTACCTTACCTTTTCAGAGCCTGGGTTACGTGTCAAATTGGTGCTTGTTTGAGCCTCCGCATTTGCATTCAATCTTTAGAGATGCGCCACTCCAACACATGGATCTCTCCACTAAAACTTTTATACTTAACCCTTTTTGTGGCCCTCCTTATTTTCCTTTTGATCTTTGTTGATCGTTGGCTACGTGGAGGGCTGGTACAAGTTTGAGTCTCCACCTTGGGCTCCTACTTTAGAATTTCACTGAGCCGACACCTAACACCTTCTTACCTAGCCAAATAATTTGCAACGGCCGTTCACTTTTTCAGGCTCAGGACGCATGGAAGCCTGGAGCTCGTTTGAGCTCCTCTATTTGGATTTAACTTTGGAGAAGCGCCATTTGGACACGTAGTTCTCTCCGCTACCTCCTCCATATTTAACCAATTTTTGGACTTGTTCTGAATTATTTTGAGCCTGAAGACTTCAGATCTTTGCCATTTCTTCCTTTTATTGCTCCTGACTTCTCTGAGAGACTGATCCTCTTCCTCATACCCTATTGTTCTAATTTTGAGCCCACTTGTAACATGTAGAATGGATTTAAGGCCCAAACCCACTCGACAGAGTATTTTTCTAGATTTCTCCCACACATGGTTGTTTGACCTTCGTAGGCCATGCCACTTCAATTATAGACTCCCTTTGCAATTTGTTTACAGGTTCTAAACGTGATTTCTCAGGTTCTTTAAGTGTGGGGGTGCTCTGATCCAATATTTTGCCTGGAGGCTAAAAAATGAATAACAACACCTTTCACCGATCTATCTCAGTGTTTTGACTATTCAACCTGACCCTGTTTCTTTTTGAAATGGGATGCATGGAGGCTTCGCACTGACTTAGAAACCCTCTTAGTATTTTTCCTCTGAAGGATCATCGGATCGACACGTGGAAACCTCTGTAGACTCTTTGAATTTTCAATTGTCCTTCTTACCCTTTCAGACCTTGGGCTACGTGATGAGATAGCGGTTGTTTCAATCTCCGCCTGCCACTATGCATTGACTATTCAACCTGACTATTTCCCCTTCGAAGAGACTGGACACGTGGAGGCTTCGTGATTACTTGAAAGACCAATCAAGATTTTTCTTTTGAAGGAGCGTCGAGTTGACACTTGGAAACCTCCGCGGGTCTTTGGAATTTTCATCGATCTTTACCTTACCTTTTCAGACCCTGGGTTACGTGTCAAATTGGTGCTTGTTTGAGCCTCCGCATTTGCATTCAATCTTTAGAGATGCGCCACTCCAACACATGGATCTCTCCACTAAAACTTTTATACTTAACCCTTTTTGTGGCCCTCCTTATTTTCCTTTTGATCTTTGTTGATCGTTGGCTACGTGGAGGGCTGGTACAAGTTTGAGTCTCCACCTTGGGCTCCTACTTTAGAATTTCACTGAGCCGACACCTAACACCTTCTTACCTAGCCAAATAATTTGCAACGGCCGTTCACTTTTTCAGGCTTAGGACGCATGGAAGCCTGGAGCTCGTTTGAGCTCCTCTATTTGGATTTAACTTTGGAGAAGCGCCATTTGGACATGTGGTTCTCTCCGCTACCTCCTCCATATTTAACCAATTTTTGGACTTGTTCTAAATTATTTTGAGCCTGAAGACTTCAGATCTTTGCCATTTCTTCCTTTTATTGCTCCTGACTTCTCTGAGAGACTGATCCTCTTCCTCATACCCTATTGTTCTAATTTTGAGCCCACTTGTAACATGTAGAATGGATTTAAGGCCCAAACCCACTCGACAGAGTATTTTTCTAGATTTCTCCCACACATGGTTGTTTGACCTTCGTAGGCCATGCCACTTCAATTATAGACTCCCTTTGTAATCTGTTTACAGGTTCTAAACGTGATTTCTCAGGTTCTTTAAGTGTGGGGGTGCTCTGATCCAATATTTTGCCTGGAGGCTAAAAAATGAATAACAACACCTTTCACCGATCTATCTCAGTGTTTTGACTATTCAACCTGACCCTGTTTCTTTTTGAAATGGGATGCATGGAGGCTTCGCACTGACTTAGAAACCCTCTTAGTATTTTTCCTCTGAAGGAGCATCGGATCAACAGGTGGAAACCTCCGTAGACTCTTTGACTTTTCAATGGTCCTTCTTACCTTTTTGGACCTTAGGCTACGTGGCGAGATAGTGCTTGTTTGAATCTCCACCTTGGGCTCCCATTTTGGAATTGTGCTGAGCCAAAACTTGGCACCTTTTTGCCAAGTCAAAAATTTTCAACATGGCCTCCCTTACCTTTTCGGACCCTAGGCAACATGGCGAGCCCGCACTCATTTGGGCCTCCGCCTTTTGGTTAACTCTTCGGGATGCACGTCGCTTGGATATGTGGGAGTCTTTGCTAGCATTTCTATTCTTAACCTTTTTTTAGGTCTGCACTATCCACTTTTTGACTCCTATTGACCATCTGCTACGTGGTGAACTGGCATTTATTTGAGCCTCCTATTTTGGATTCAACTTTGGAGAAGCACTATGCAAACACATGGCTCTCTCCGCTGCCTCCTCCATAATTAGTTGATTTTTGGACTCGTTTTGAACTGTTTTGAGCCCGAACACTTCGGATATCTTTGTTGTTTCTTCTCTATTTGACTCCTATGGCTTCTTTGACACTATGTCCTCCTTCTTCGACTCTGCTACTTCATTTCCAAGCCTCCCTAAAATCTGTAGAATGGATTTAAGGCCCAGATTCACTCGATAGAGCCTTTTTCTAAATTCTCTTACGCATGGATCGTTTGATCTTTCACAGGCACCGCATCACTTCCATTGTAGAGTCTCCCTATGACCTATTTATAGGATCCAAACATGTTATTTCTTAGGTTCTTTCCCACCAGAGTTGTGGCTGATCCAATACTTTTCCCATGGGGAAAAATATGGATAACAGTTTGGCGATTCACGGGGACATATTCCTGCTAAATGAAGAGACCAGTAGCCTTGAAGCGTCCATTGGGCATGGAGTCAAAATTAATGGCCTGGTACTAACCCTTCCTTCAAAATGGAATCCCCAACTACCTGCACTTTCTATGTTCTTCCTGTTCCTGAGCCTGCCCGCGCGTCTACACTGTCAATTTTCATAGGAAAATGTTTAAATGGAGTTTCTGAGAGTAGAAAATTGTATTGACCCAGGGCTTTCATTTGTCCCTGAATGGAATGTTACAATGTTTACCAATGGCACATTGAACTTCGCAATGACATAACCTTAGAGCAAAAAAACACAACAACAACACTATGTACAAAGAATCAAATCATGCATGCCTCAAATGAGACATGCAGATTATGCACAAGCACTTCTTTTGCTGAAAACAAAGTCTACTCCTACTCCTACACCAACCAGAGAGGAAGAAAATATTAAACAAAGCTTGCCACAAGCAAGGAGAAGTAGCTTCCCTTTCTTAAGAGGGGCAGCCATGCAAATTATTTGACACTGAAAATGGCTGCCAGTATGAATGAAAAACTGACTTTAAACCTATCTTCCACCTAAATGATCAAAGTATCAACATTAATGAAAAATACCTCCTCAAGCTAACTTGCATTGGACTCCTAGAGGTATTGATGGTGACCCTTGGTACTTTTATGTTCATCATCATTCTTAGCAGCAAGCATGACTGGTTTTGGCTTCTCCCTTGGCTCCAATGAAGCCAAGTATCTGATTAGGCAAGGTATGGTCCTTTGAATCTGCCCATGGTTTGGAAATCTAACTCCAAATATGGAGTCTTTTTTCTGACCCTAATGGATGGATGGTGTGAGAGGGATGGTGAAATCCTCCTACCTTTTCTCTTCCTTCTTCTGTGAAGAACATGAAAGACTCATATCTTCCAATCTTGGTTCCATAGGGTTGTTATGAAGTGCAGGCTATTGTTCTTGAATGTTCTCCTCCATGGAAGTAAGCTCATTTTCTTGGAATGTGGGAGATGGAGGAGAAAATGATGTGATATCCATGGGCTCCTATCCATCAAACCAATCCTCCAAGTCATACAGATAATCTGCCTTGTTTTTTTCCTGTTGCATGTGCTCAACCTCCTCTGTGGTGTCCTCCTGGTCTGAAACTTTCTCACCATGATTTCCCTCTTCCTCAAACATGAAGTTTGAAATATCAAACTCTTCTCCAATATCAGAGCTCGAAGGATCTGAAGTGGGAGGAATAACTGAAGGATATTTTGTATCCTTCTCCACACTTGGGGCCTCTGAAACTGTACGGTCCTCCTCCATTAAAGGTTTATCAATTAAATCAGTCCCTTGAAATGAAAGCAAAAAATCTTCAATGATGCCTTCTTCACTGAGTGGCTTCAATAGTGATTTGATCTATCCTAGTTGCTCCTTTTAAATGGGACTTGGAGCTGATTGTTCCTCCTCCTTAACTGGTTTTGCAGATTGGATCAAATCAGCATCCTCTTTAGACAAAGAGCCATAAACAGACTGCTGATTTTCTTCTTCTTGTTCTTGTTCTTTTTTAGCTGCAAACTAAACCTCAACCACATCTTGTTCTTCAACTTTGGCCTCCTCTATTGGATTGACCATCAAGGGGATCTTTGTAAACCCAAATTTTGCAGCCCAACTCTTCAGATTATCTTTCATGTCTTCTCTGTTGGGCTCCACTTCTTGTTGTCCTTGACTAGATTCTTGATTATCTTCCCAACATGGGCTTGGGAAAGCAAGAAGAGTGACAGGTTGGGGTTTAACCAGACTTGCAATTATTTGTGGTGGGGAGGGAGGTGAAAATTATTTTTTGTTTGGAGGGGATGACTGCTTGGAAGGGAAAAGGGTAGAAGAACTATGATGAGGTGGGAGACTAGGGAATAGAGAAATGGAATCAACACTTGGGGCAGCAACTGGGAAGCTTGGAAATTGGAGCTTGGTTTGAGATGGTGCTGATTGAGGAAGAGAAAAATAAAATCTATGAGATGGTGAACCTACCCAATGACAAGGTTGTCTTTACTCCAACTCATAAGCCTCGATCTCCTCAATCAATTTTGTAAGTTGGGGAAGCATTTCAATCATGAAGTCTAGCTTCTCCTCGGGGCTGTAATGTCTTGGAAAAGGGCCTTCCCATGGACAGGGTTCCCTAAAAACAATCTTGAATGCCTTCATTTTTGCTATACCCCTTGAATGAACCATGCTAGCCTCCATTTTTTGAATCTTCTCCAATAAAACAGAATTCTCCTCATAGTTGTCACCATTGTATGCATCTCCTTACTCATGATAAGCTCCATGGCCAAACTAACTTTGACCCTGCTCACAGGGGTAAGCACAATTACTTTGGATTTGATCATAGTGCTGATCTAGAGGAGTTGGAAAATGCATTAGAGGTGGATTGCACTACTGTAGGTGTGAATTCCATGAAGGGAATGAAGTCATGATTGCACAACTTCATCAAATGGAAGAATTTGGGAGATATGGAAAGAAAAGTGAATGAAGATGGGTGGAAATGGATGGGAAAGGGTCTATAACTTTAGAAATGGGGTTTTTGACTAGATGGAGTCACCAGATGTGCTTGCGTGTACCTCAAAAGGATGACCCGTAACAGGAACACATCAGCCTACTAAGATGAAGTGGTAAGGTTCTTCACACCTGTCCCACCAGGCATGCCAAAACTATTAGTGCAAAATCACAACACCCCCAAATGAGTCATCAGATCTACTTTTCTAACGTAGACTCATTTGGTGTGATACGCATAGCATTGAGTTTTCCCCAAAGTGTGGGACTTTACAAATGGGAAAACTCTCCAGATTATGGTTGGTTCCTCTTCCTAAACTACCTGCCATAAGGTATTCTAGTGCAGGAAAGCTAATCTAATCCTACTCTAACTATCTGAGGAGACATGGAGAGAAAGAAAACAAGAAAAACAGAGCCTAAACTAAAATGGTGATACACCAGAGAAGGAAAACTACAGATCATCTAACCAAACTACCATGAAACAAAGGGAGGTGAGAAATGGAGATGATGAACAACTGCATCACAGGCCAAACATTAGAGTCACACAGAAAATGTTTCAAACCCAACAAACACAACTCCCAGATCTATAAAAGAACACCAAAAACATGCCCAGGTACCCTACAATGAAGAGAGGTAAGAAGAAACAACCAAAAAGAGAAAAGGATGGATAAATACATCACAAAACACATTTTTTATTGCTTCAGAAGTTTGTACAGAACATCATTCACGAGCAAGAGGAAAAATTCCATTTTTAGAGTAGGGTAGGAGGTTCAAACTCCATTTTTGACCCCGAGGAAGAAAAAAAAGAGGTGGAGGTAGAGAGGAAAAACGAACAACAACTTACAATGAGCCCCGACCCTTCTTTTATAGATGTAGCGAAGAGGGAAGAAGAAAAGAGGTGGGAGACTCAATTCAAAGCTCAGCTATTGGCCGGCAATGCCCCTGTAAATCCTACCCATGATCTATCAAGCATGGTTCCCCATGCCTTCTTGTCGTATGAGAGAAGATTGTAAACCAAAATCTCAATATTCAGGTAGTGGAAGCCATCGAATACCGTATTAATGAGGAAAAGACATTTTCCAGGTTCTCGTCCACTGAATCTTGTTAAAATATAGTATTTTGTGTCTATGTTGTAGTGGAGGTCTAGATGTTTCAAAAAATTCTTCTCTTTCCCAAATCTGAGTCTTGAGTCAAAAGATATGACCATTTAAAATTTGGGTTAGGTCCATACAAAATAGTGGGAAAACCAATTCGAAAATGGGCCCCCTTTTAAAACTAGACACGTGGAGAGTTTGCACATCTGTGAGGGTGGCCTCTATATTTTTCTCTTGGAATGTTGTAGGACTGACACATGGCTTCTTCCACAACCTGCTAAGTTTTCCTTATGTTGTGGCTAAGATATTTTCTCGACGAAGTCATATACCTTGACCAGGGACACATGGAAACCTAGCGCTTGTCTGAAAACCATCTTTTTATTCGGCCCTTGAGTTAGCGCCTTGTTGACACTTGGCACCTTCTGCTAATCTGTCTCAGTGTTTTGACTATTCAACCCGACCCTATCCATTTTTGAAATGGGACACGTGGAAGCTCCGTGCTTACTTAGAAACCCACTTAGGATTTTTCCTCTGAAGGAGCATTAGATCAACATGTGGAAACCTCCGCAGACTCTTTGACTTTTCAACTATCGTTCTTACATTTTTGGACCTTGGGCTAAGTGGCGATCTGGCACTTGTTTGAATCTCTTCCTTGGGCTCCCCATTTTGGAATTGTACTGAGCTGACACTTGGCATCTTCCACTAAGTAGAAGACTTTTCAGTGGCGTCCCTTACCTTCTCAGGCCCTAGGCAACGTGGTGAGCTAGCACTCATTTGGGGTACCACGTTTTGGTTAACTCTTGGGGATGCGCCACTTGGACACATGGCAGTCTTTGCCAGCATTTCTATACTTAGCCTTTTTTTAGGCCCGCCCTGTCCGTTTTTTGACCCCCTGTTGACCATTTGCTACGTGGTAAACTTGCACTTGTTTGATCCTCCTATTTTGGATTCAACTTTGGAGAAGTGATGTGCTGACATGTGGCTCTCTCCGCTACCTTCTCCTTACTTATTCGATTTTGGAATCGTTTTAAACTATTTTGAGCCCAAACACTTTGGATCTTTGTCATTTCTTCTTTGTTGGGCTCCTGGCTTCTTTGACACTATCTCATTCTTCTCCAAATCCATTACTTCATTTACGAGCCTACCTAAAATCTGTAGAATGGATTTAAGCCCCGGATTTGCTCGACATAGCCATTTTCTGAATTCTCCTACGCAGTATCATTTTATCTTTCGTAGGCCCCACCACTTCCATTGTAGAGTCTCCCTGCAACCTGTTTACAAGATTTGAATGTGATTTCTCAAGTTCTTTCCTAGTGGAGTTGTGGCTAATCCAATACTTTTCCCAGGGGGCAAAATATGGATAGTAGGAACCTGGAGAAGTGTGTCTTTTTCCAGTCATAGGTATAATGCTTATGTCACATTATTTATGGGGAAGGTATCATTGTCTATCCTTCCAAGATTAGAGCTATTATGGATTAGCTAGTGCCAACCAATGTGACCAAGGTGCGATGTTTCATGGGGTTGGTAAGTTACTACAGGAGATTTGCTTAGGACTTCTCTTGGATCACACACCCCATCACTTCTCTTAAGTGAAAAGGGAAGAAGTTTTTTTTTGTCAGATAGTTGTGATCAAGCCCTCAATAAACTAAAAGAATTCCTTATGAAAGCACTGATTCTTGCAGGGCCATATCCCTATGGGTATTTCTTCATGTGTACAAATGCTTCTTTTGTAGGATTAGGAGGTGTGTTGATGTAGGATGGTCGTGTAGTAGCCTTTGATTCTCGCAAATGCAAGGATTATGAAATCAATTATCCAAATCATGACCTTGAGCTTACGGTAGTAGTTCTTGTTTTGGTAAGTTGACATCATTTCCTTCTTGGTAAGAGGTTCATGTATGATGGAAAACTGACATGCGAGCATGGGAATCTACAAGTGACTCTTCCTCGCACCCCGACCTCCCAAGGTCATGACAAGACAGCCAGTTGGGATGGAATACATGTGGGATGCAGATAAGCTAGTTAGGTAATCTTATGTCTTCAACACACAATAGTGGGATCTATGAATCTAAGGAAAAGAAGGCCCTCCTAACCTAAAATGGTGTGATAGATTATTTAGTGAGGATAGCTTCTCAAAGGATCCAATCAATATCTATCTCTACCATGATCCGATCTATGGGTTGTGGAATACGTGAGAGATAACCTATAGGTGCTTCGTATATGTCTCTTGACGAGGTCATGAAAATGGAATGGGTAAATATCTAGTGGATCTTTTGGTGTTTTATGGATGATTCTCTAGTCTAGTCTAGAAATCTTTAGCTTTATTAGCTATGAAGAATCAATTCCTAATTCCAAGTATCTAGTAGTCGTATGCCTTTTTGGCCTTTACGTTTAGAACTAGAAGTTGCACTATTTTTTTAGAGTACCTAACGAGTGTTCTAGCAACTTGGATACGTAAGCTAGTTTCTATATCAACGAGGAGGTCTCCTGTGTCTGGCTGTGGGACTAGTGGATCACAATCGAATGTTTTCCCTCTTTCAAGTCCTTCTACAGTCATACGAATATCTATCAAGGAAATCTATAATTTGTCTAATTTGAATAGAACGTGTGTGCTTTGTCATCTCCTATGTTTAATCCCCTTAACTATGAGCTGATTTCTTGTAGGTCTGTTGTTGTTCGGAAGACATGAATTCTAAGATTTTGGTCTATGTCAGTTATTACTGCAATAATATTTGGTTGAGGCACGATTGGCTAAAAAACATATTCCCTGGGCTCCCTAGGTCCCGTGATTGTCATACAAGATCAATATAAGCATAAATGAAATGAAATAAACTAACTATGCGAGATATATCTACAACATATATATATATATATATATATACATACATACATATATATATATATATATATATATATATATATATATATTCCTCTATTTTTGTATTTTTGATCATATTTTGAATGGAATTGAAAGAGAAACTAATCTAATAAAAAAATTAAAACAAGTAGGGTAGCATGGTGTAGTTACTTGCTTGTGAAGTTGTGAGTTTGTCCTAAATAACTAAATAGTTGATTAACTTAATTAAAATACTCTCGATCCTACCTCAGAAGTGAGGAATGAATCATAGTTTATGAGAAACTATCAATCCCCATGGTTTCCTCGGTAATATCGAAAGTGAAATTTAACTGAAATTAAATAATTCACTACTCTATTTGATATGTTTTAAATAGAACTTTGACATATAAAACCTAGAATTTGTAGAACAGTGGCAAATCTAGTAGTGTATGACTTTGTCCCCTCAGAATGATCTCCTCGTTCCTTCGTGTTCACGTGAGTCCAAAAGAGCATGTATATGCTAGCATCAATGGAAGAAGGTATTTGAACAATGGCAGCTTTGGATGTAGACTGAATATAATGCGAGTAGGAGAGGGACAACACAAGTGATAGAGCTTGGTGTGTGCAATTCCTAGCAGGATTTACTGTGGGAATACAACACAAGTGTGCAGAGAGATTCTATAATCTACCTTATGTGAAGAACACAACTTGCAACTCTAATGGATTCAATCTACAATTGACACTACTATGCTCTAAACTAATTTTTATGAACAACAATGAACAAAACTAAAGCAAGAAGATTGAGTGCCTTCTAACAACAAAGGCAAACTAGCATGGATACAAACATGAAAACAAAATGAATTCTAAGCAAGAAATTGAAAGACTAAATAATGGAAATGAGAAGTTGAGGGGCCATTTTCTTGAAAACAACTTGGCTATTTATAGATTTCACATTCACCCAAAGGTAATTCCTATTAGAACTCTTTTACCATTAAACAATGAAGAAACACTATTCTAGGGGACATAAAACATTAATACAAGCTAAGGTGGTTGAGAGAAGCTGGTAAAAGTTGAAAATTATGCAAGTCATGATCAAAAGAACGTGCTGGAAAATGTGTGAAGGACCGCCACCCTGAGCAGGGTAGCGGTTACAGGACCGCCACCCTGCCAGGGGTAGTGGTTTCGTCACTAAAGGCCAAAATGCTTAGGAAAGGAAGGAAGAGGAATAAAACAAAGCACAGGAACAAGGATAAATCATTTGGGATGCTAACATATACTTTGTGAGCTTCCCTGGATTCTAAACACCTTACAAGGTGACCTATATCATCATTGGGTCATGTGTAACATCGTTCCAACAGTACAGTACCCTACAATTTTGGGCACGTACATATTGCCCCCTCAGAGAAGTGTTTTTGCCATGAAGAGGCGTAAAATGGTGGGTCCAAGTATGGCTAGTCCCAAAATGGGAAGCTTTAGAAATTATACCTGACACGCCCATGTGTCAAAATGTCATCATCCAAGTTCCCGCTACCTGCAAAATGGAAAGAAGACTCAAGTGCAGATAGACAAAACAAATGGAAAAATAAATACTAAATTAGTATGAAATGAGGACTTACCATTTGCGTGAGGATGAGAACTTACATCTGTTGGTGCTCTAAACCTACAAAAGGGGCATTCAAAATGAGTCAAAACACTATATATATATATATATATATATATATAATATATATATATATATATAATGGGACCATATTCCTATTCATTTGCATGTGTCGATTTGATAGTTTTTGAGCTCTGGGGGCCATGGTGATGGTTTCTAACGAGAGTATAGTCAAACATTCATAGTGAGATAGTGATCATGCCTCCGCGAGCAGAACATCGACCTGCAAGATCTCATTTTAGTTCTTCTTGTTTTAACGTTTTTGAATTAAAAATGTTAAAATGTTGAAATCTTTGTCTTGGGGGGGTCAGTTTTAGAAATTTCAGTTTTAAATGTGTCTCTTAGGGGGGCGCCTAATAGGTAGGCTTTTGTTTTAGCTAAAATGGTCAAATTTTTGTATTTTTAAGAATTTTTGGGCACGTGACCCGTTTTGAAACGCGATACAGGACCACCGCCCTTACCAGGGTGGCGGTTACATGACTACGCCACCTTTTAAGGCGGCAGTTGCAGAACTGCCGCCCTCCTCAGGGTGGCGGTTCTCTTCAAAATGTTAAAACAACACTGATTTGAGTTTATTTTTGCATTTTTAGTATTCTTATTTGCTTTAATGATTTTTTTAATGCAATCTTGATACTAACATGCTCCTTTTTGCATGTTTTTGTGTGTTTTGCAGAAGAAGGAAGAGTACATCAGATGAAGCTGAGAGAGAGAGTGATTGGCCTCCAGCAATGCTAGATGCACTCTCTCAGGATGAGCAGGATACTCTTCAGAGGGTAGGTATACTGAGGATCGCATGGGTTCCCCACGTTACACCTTCTAGTCACATATTATGTGACTTATTCTCTTACTAGGATGCAGATCGGAACACTTTCTGATTTCTGGGTGTTAGGGGTGAGTGGACTATCACCCTAGAGGATGTCTACCACATTTTGAGAGTCCTGATTATTGGGAGGAGACTTTCATTTAATACACCAATATCCAGAGCTCAGGTGACTCAGTGGGCCACCAATATGGGAGACGCAGTTGTCTCCACTAGTTCAAAGAAGGGGGTGAAGGTCCATTCTATTCCTGGATTTCCCATCCCTCTGATCCGTCAGGCCATTATGGGCATCCTTTCTTCGAGATTGATCGGAGACAAGGGCAGGGATACTTTACACTACTGCTGGGCCCCCCATCATCACACAGATTGAGGCACACGGTTGGATTTATGCCTAGGGAGCCAATATACTTAGGACCACCTATCATGACTTATACAGGGTGGTTCGATTACAGGGACAGTCGCTGAGCCATCTGACCTTAGCTATGAGCTAGGTCTATGAGCGCATTATCTCTTATGGGAGAGGCATAGAGGTGGCAGATCCTAGAGCCATGAGGGTAGCTAGATGGACAGAGATGATGGTTCTTAGAGCACCCCACTAGCTAGTTGATTCCCTAACTACTGAGGATATGGAAGCCACACCTTATCAGGCCATGGTAGGGTTATGGGGTGAGGAAACCTTCACTTTGATTTCCTACTCTACTACAGGGCAACTTGTGGATAGGATGACGAAGGTGGAGACACGCCCCTTTGATCTAGTGCCTCAGCAGTTCGGCCTTGCTTATATTGACATCCTTCCCCCAGTGGTGCCAGTGTTCATATCAGTTCAGGAGGCTAAGGGTGGTCCTAGACATTGGGGTTGGACTGTTGTTACTCTTGGCATCCCTATTGCAGCCAAGAGGGTGGTACGCACCCGAGTGAGAGTCGGTGCTCCTCAAGCACCTTTACTTTGGATTTTCGTCGGTCCTGCCCATAGTAGTGATGACCCCATTGACATAGACTCCGAGTTTGAGGAGTTCACAGGGGGAGAGACGGAGGAGGAGACCAAGGATATGGAGGTCAGCGAGTCAAGTGGGGGAGAGGATAGCGATCCCGAGTGACATGACACTCAGGAGATTTTACAGGGTGAGAAGGCAAAGCAGAGCATAGAGAGGGTGACTCTAGTCTCAGAGGAGTTACTTTCTCAGGACTTACGCAAAGAGGATGAGTCCGTGGTAGGATGCCATGTTGTCCCAGACATGGGAGGAGGACATTAGTTAGTAGTGGCATTCATGGCAAGCACGGATCCGAGACATCCTTCTTGGAGGCCCGGAGATCTAAGTGAGTTGCCACTCTTCTTTTGATATTTATTTTAGCTATAATTTCCTTAGTTTCTACCTCTCTTGGTTTTACCTTTTGATCATTTTCTAATTTTTTTTCTCCTTTTCTTGTAGAGACTACTGATGAGTGGTGAGACTTGATTCACCGGGTATGTAATGATACCCTGATGCTCCCCATGGAGAAGACTCGTGCCGAGCTATCCACAGATGCAGGGGAGCCTTCAACAGCCGATAGGCATACCGATTTTTTTTTCCCCATCTATCATGTGGCTAAGATGGTGACTTCTCTCCGTGCCGCGGTAGCTGGGTATAGGGCTACAGAGCACTTGATGATGAGGAGCTGCTCTCATAGCGAGGCTACATCTACTGTTCAGGATCATGAGTACTTAGTGCACTTAGAGCGCAGGCGTAGCTAGATTCCTAGACATGATTGTGCACCTTCTGAGGGATCCCATAGGGATTGAGAGGCCACTTGGCTCTTTTTGTAGTGACTCTTGCTAGATTGTTTATATGACCATTCTGTATTTTCTAGGCTCATTGAGCATTTTGACCACAGCCTAGTGCATGATGGCATTGTACATAAAACTTGATTATAAATATGTACATCTCTTTTTGGATCTAGATCTCTTTGTACCTAGATTTTTGTGATTCATTTTCACATGTATATTAGATGTTTCTAAAAAATTTGTTTTTATATGCTTTTCAGAATGTATGAAATAGAGAAAAAATATCACAAATGTTTTCTTAATTGTATTTCATGATGCTGATTGTATGATGATGTGGACACTATGTGATCTTGAACTTTAGTTTCTATATGCAATTTTCTGGTACTTCATATTTTTTTGACAAAATGTGATGATGAGAAAGTATGATGAGCAGATGAACTTGCCCCACTCCTAACTCCATGCAACCAGTAATATGCGAGGGCTCACCACTGAGAGCTTGAAAGGGCACAAGCTATGAGGTGTGCTTGAAATGGTAATGATGGGAGATAGAAAAAGAGTCGGTGGAACCAAATTAGGATGCTATAAACCTATCTTACTCAAGTCACTCCATAGTTTAGAATGTAACTTGCTTTGTAGTTTATCCAGACTTAGATCTGTAGATGGCCACTTGGTTGAAAAAATCTAATTTTCAGGGTTTTGAACTCTCTTGAAATTTTGGACATCTGATTCATTTGTTTTGACTCAAGATTTCAAAAGTTTTTGTTGAACAATTTAGCTTATGAATTTTAACATTTTCTGTCAAGCGGACCCACCCCTACACCTTGCCCCATGCTACTAGTAAGAAGCATGGGCTTATCACCATGGACAAGGAACATGCGAAATTAAAGGCATTCCCATCCTTTCCCAACCCTATGTCACTAGTAAGAGACGCAAGCTCAAAACACCGAAGGTTCGTAGGGCAAGGAAATGTGTAAAAGTAAAAATTTTCTGTTTGCTCTATATTTGACTTACTTACTTGAGAAAAATGTCAGTATGTTATTATTTCCAAAGAGACATATACATGCGAGATAGGTATGTGACACCACAAAGCTTCTATAATAGACCATAGGCAAGACACCTACCCTAAGAAGAAACCAAAAGTGAGAACAAGCATGTAGGCCTTGGTATGGCTACCGTTAAAACTTTGTCATATCTAGCTTTAATTGATGAAATGATTATAAAACAGTTGATGATGTTATGAAAATGAAGAAGTATGATTTGAAATCTCCTACCAATACTATCAGAAGTTTGCAATGAATTTCTTAAGGATAAGTACCTTAATCACCAAATTTTATGAAATGAGTGAACAAAATGAACCTATCTAAATGAATATGTAATGTAGATGTAATTATACAAATAGTGTTGATGGTTCATGCATAAAACCATTTAAGATGTAAGGAATTGACTGATTCACTGAATTCCTCACCCTCCAGTGTGCACATGATATACGCACCATTACCATAGTCCTTCGTGAGTCGAGTATGGGCCCAACCATTTCAGCCAGAACTTTCTTCCTTCGTCGGTTTTCTTATCGATCCAGTTGTCTAGTCTTAAAACTAGATCTCCTTCATATATTTCTCTGTTCATAGACCTTTTTGTTAAACTGCCGGCACATTCCAGTTAGCATAGTCTCTATGACCATTTTTTGGTATTTAACCTAGCCTCATCTAGTATTTCTAGTTGGGAGAGGCGTGCCTCTCTATAAGCTTCTTCATCTAGAATCCCTTGTACTGAGATGCAGAGAATGGGTATTTTAACCTCAAGCGGGAGAACTGCTTCTACCCAAAATACCAGTGAGAAAGGAGGTGCTCCTATTGGTGTTCTTATTGAGGTTCAGTGGGCCCACAAGGCCGGATATAATTTCAAATGCCAATCTCATTTTTTTTCTTTTATCGTTTTGGGAGAATAGATTTTAATGTTTTGTTTGTCACTTCAGCCTACCCGTTGGCTTGAGGGTAGTAAAGAGAGGCCATGTGACGGTTTATTTTTAACTTGCTACATAGCTCAGGAACTTTGTCATTCTTAAAGGACGTGTCATTATCTGAGATAATGACTTGTGGGACACCATACCTACAGATAATTTGGTTCAAAATGAATTTGGCAATCACCGAACCTCGGTACAGTTGTGAGAGGCATGGCCTCCACCCATTTGGTAAAATATTTCCATGGCTGTGATTATAAAATTATGGCCATTGGTTGATGAGGGAGAGAATTTCCCTATCAAGTCTAGACCCCATCTGGAGAAGGGCCACGGAGTCGCTATTGGTTATAGGGATTGTGCTGACATGTGAATCTCGCGAGAGAATTCTTGACATTTGTGGCATTTACGTACAAATTCCACTACATCATGCTCAAGAGTGGGTAAAAAATAGCCCATCTGATGTATTTTGCGAGCGGTGGCATGACCGCCGAAGTGGCCCCTGTATATCCCACTGTGGGATTCATGAAGAATCCTCTTGGATTCTTCTATGTTGACATATCTTAGAAGCATGTCATCGAAGGCTCTATGATAGAGCACTTGGTATAAAACAACATATTTAGTGGCAATAATGCATAACCACATTATTTTTTTGTGATGTGGCACTTTCCAGGTATGTATGGTCCATGATAAAATTGATGATATCATTATACCAGGGAAATGTAGAGATGGGGGGTCTAGTTTCGACAAAGAATACACATTCATCAGGAAAGTCTAGATCTACCAGATCACCTCCATCTAGTGGATTATCAGCTAACCAATCTACAATGATTTGTCTTTTGACAGATTTTTGGTTTATGAATGTTAACTCAAATTCTCCCATTAGGGTTATGAAACGTACAACCTTCTTAGACAAGGACCCTTGCATGAGGAATGTCTGTAAATGGTCTGTCTTCACAATGACCCTTGTTTCTTTATTTAACATGTAATATCTTAAACATTTTGTGGTGAAAACTATGGTAAGGCATTATCTTTCTTCTTGTGTATAACTTGTTTCATAATCGAGTAATGTTAGGCTAATGAAATAGATAGCGCATTCTCGTTTGTCATCGTCTTCTTGAGACAGCATGCAAACCAGTGAGACATGAGTAGCTTAGGAGGCATTTAGCATGGGTGGTGAAAACAAGAAATGCTTAACTGCTTCGAAAGCCTCATTGCAGCCTTTAGTCCAATCGATACTATAATATTTCTTGAGTAGATTATTGACTGGTCGAATGGAAAAGCTTAAATCAAGGATGAACCTTTGGATTTCATCAAGTTTCCCAAGAAATGACCTGATTCTAGACTCATCCAAAGGTGGGATCATTTCGAGAACAACCTGTATTTTGGCCAGATCAATATCAATCCCTCATGAAGATATAATGTATCCTAGAAGTTTTCCTCCTGTTAAACCGAAAACGCACTTCTCTAGGTTTAATGTGACACCATACTCAATTATTCATGAGAGGATGATATGGAGCACCTCTAAGTGATCACAACGCTTCTTGGCCTTGGCCAACAAGTCATCCACATATGATTTCACAATTTTATGGATAAGATCATGTAGTATAGTACGTCATTGCCCGTTGATATGTAGCACCGACATTATTAAGACCAAATGGCATGTCAACATAACAATAAGTTCGCTAGGGAGTTATAAACGTTGTTTTGGCTTGGTCTTGTTTAGATATTTTGATTTGATTATATCCTGAGAACCCATCCATGAGAGACAAAAGCTCAAATCCAGCTGTTGCATCAACAATGATGTCAATGGATGGTAATGGGAAATCATCCTTGGGACAAGCTTTGTTAATATCCTAAAAATCTATGCAAATGCGTATCTTCCCATTCTTTTTTAGAACGGGGATGATATTAGATACCCATTGTGAATAATCAACTGGTTTGATGAATTTTACTTGGAGAAGTTTTATTACTTCCTCTTTTACCATGAGAGCCACTTTTAGCTTCATTGGTCTTGACTTTGTTTAATTGGCTTCGCATCTGGTTTAGTGACAAGATTATGTACTACAACTTGTGGTGCGATACCTGTCATTTCTTTATAATTAAATGCAAAATCCTTTTGATGTTCTTTGAGGATTTTGGTGCGTGTTTCTATTTCTTCTAGAGTTAGCGAGGATCCTAACTTCAAAATTCTTGGTTCTTCCTCTATTCCAATGTTTATGTCAATGGTTTCTTCTATCAAGGAAGTGCTACCTTTAAAACTCAGGTGGGGTTGGAGGTAGTTCTAGGCTTTCTCCATTTCCTATCTCATAGATATCGAGATCTTTCTATGGAGGAGACTCTACCGTGGGATTTCTAAAGTAGGAAGATGAATGTGGTATTAAGGAAAGATCAACTATACGATGAGCAAGGTGTAGCTCAACATAGGTTTATAGATATTTGAGAGTGACTTTATCACTATCAACATGATGTAAGATAGGAGATTCATTCTTAGTTTTATGTGTTAGCAGAGGGTTTGTTGACATTTTCTTCACCAATGGTTTAGTACAAAGTGATACTTTGAAACTTGTATCTTCTAACTCATTACTTGGGGCAAAACATGAAGCTGAGGTTGCTATTGAATCCACGAGAAGGATATATTCTCATGGGATTTCCTCAATGGATATGAAGTCGAATCTTTTGCTTAGATCTAATACCGCTGTTTTGTAGAGCTGTAAGTTCTCGGATTTAGTCTCATATACTTCAGAGACTTGGTTTGCAACTAATTGCGAGTCTCCTAATACTCTGATGTTATTGACACCGATCCTTTTGGATATGATGAGGCCAAGGAGGAGGGCTTTATACTCAACGCTGTTGTTTGTACATTCAAAGTTCAACTTAAAAGTAAAAGGTAGGATCTTTCCCTCGGGACAAGTAAAGATTACACCTTCCCCGACTCCATAGCGACATCTAGCTCCATCGAAATGGAGAGTCCAATATTTACTAGGAAAGATGGATGTTGGGACATTCTTCGCGTTTGTTTCTTCTGTTTCAGTTACTTCTACCATGCAAATTTCCTCTGCTGGAAGAGAACCAACTCCTACGGTACATCCCATACCTGTGGAATCAAATGGTAGGAAAATTGGTAGATCTTGTTCCAGTGATTCGATAATTTTTGCAGTAGTTCCTAATGACACTGTTTCTAAAATGTTAGCTTCATCATTGAGGACTAGGATGCCTTTGACTAGGTTCATAATTTCTAGTTCTGTTGTAGGTATTAATTTTTCTTCTGTTTTTGAGTTGATTGGTTTGTTAAGTTGGTTTGTTGGGAGTTCAAACTCAGAGTGAACACCTGGTCTTTTCTTTAGGTCTGCTAGGTGTATGTCGAATGGTTTTGGGTCACATTTTACTATGAATATCTTTCTTAGGTGTAAGAATCTTATTTCCTAGAATAACGTAGAGGTGATTGCTTTCATGCGATGTATCCATGGTCAACTGAGGATCATATTATAGTTGGTTTCCCGATATATGATATAAACTCAATGAGGATTGTCTTGGGTCCTAAGGTGACTGGTAATATTATAGTCCCAATTGAAGTAGCTTTAAGGTTATCATAACGTTTTAGCATATTTCTTGTTGTGGAATAGTTTGTTTCTCCATATCCTATATTTCGAAGGAAAGAGAAGGGGACAATGTTAAATGCTGCCCCATCATCCACCATTGCGCATTTAGCATAATTATTATTAACCCACACCTGTAAATGTAAGGCCGGATCACCTCTACATGTAATTTCAGCATTTGTTGGCATTTTGTTTATGTCAAATATAAACTCAGTATCCCTATCTGGCTGCCCTGGAGGGTGGATATCAAATTCTATATGGTTTACTTGTGTTTCGGGAGGTGGAGTGATGTTAATTAAATGACCCAAACCTAGTGCTTCTAAAAGAGCAGCCCTATGGGTAGGAGAATTTTTCAACAAGTCCAAAAAGGAGATGTGAGAGAAGGTCTTTGTTAAGTCATTAATTAAATCATAAGCACCCACGGGTTTTACCAATGTTTGTTGAATGTTATCTGGTTCTAGTGGATAGATTGGATTTGGTTGAGAAGAATATTCTTGTGTTCTTGTTATGGCTTCTATGTGTAGCTAAGTATCTAACTCCACAAGACCAACTATCTTGGTTCGTGGCTGATTTCCTAATTGTGGTGCAACAGGTGGATTTAGTGAAATTGAGGCTTCATGATCGTTATTTCCTGTCATTACAACTTTGTTTGTCCCATTTGGATTTAATTTATTATTGCTATTGTGATTTATAATTGGATCATTGAAGATCTTAAGAGGTGCATTTTGAGGGGAAACTACCCCTGTGAAAGTATTTGGCATCCGTGTCACAGAATCTGTTAAGAACATATCTATGAAGAGTTGTCTTTTTTCTTCTGGAAAACATTCCATGAACTTATTGTAATCGTAGCAAGTCCTAGTGTCATGGCCTCGAATTTTTTGGAAACCATAATACGAGTTGGGATTATAACTCCTAGGTTGTTGGTTTGGCACGTGTTGTGGTTCAAAATTCTGATTGAACTATTGACTATTAGGATTAAAGTTTTGCGTTTGTTGTCTTTGATTTTGATATCCAGTTGAGTTTTGACTCGGACCCTGTGTCTAGATTTTCCATTGTTGTTGTTGTTGTTGGGGATGATTAAAATCCACCACGTTGATTGTTGGGTTGAAATTGTTGTTTCGTTTGTTGTTAACTGGTGGTCGAACATTTACAACGTTTTCTTTTTTAGTTTGGTCAGTCACTCCATTTGTTCTCACTCTGCGGTTTTTGTTAAGGATTTTAGGTCCTTTATTGGTGTTTGTGGTAGTAGGATAAGTTGTAGTGTTTTGGTTGGGGATGATTAACCTCCCATTTTTTCCATATGTCTTGTGACCGCTATCTATTGCAGCTTGATCTATTCGGAGAGTACTCTCGAGTACTTCATCATAAGTTCTTAGTGGGAACTTCTGGACTTCTTCCTTTATCTCTTTGCTGAGAGAATGAAGGAATAAATCGCATAGTTCCATATAATCCATGTTTGGAGTGCTTGCTGAAGAATAGAGGACTATACACCATCTTCAGATGAAATGAGCAACAGATTCATTGTGTTCTTGTTTAATATGCATGAATTCCCTGATTCCTATTCTCAACAATTTGTTCATGTCGAACACCTTGATGAACTCAAAAATGAGTTTTTTAAATGAATCTATTGAGGCTTCAGGTATTCTGTAATACCAATCGAGGGCGATACCCTCTAAATTTTTGGGGAATATTTTAGCATTAACTCCATCCCAAGGGAGTAGTTCTCGAATGGCTGCGGCGTAGGTCTTAATATGTGCATTTGGGTCTCCCTCTCCTTTACACTTGGGTAGATCGGGGAGAGGTCTTCGAAGCATGATGCTTCGTATAGTGAAGTCTAAAGGTTCTTTCAAATATTCTGAATAAGTTCCTATTGCATAGGTTTTGACCATTGATGGTGTTTGCTGAGGGGGTGGAGGTGGAATGGGTTGTTGATATGGCATAGCATATTTATTTACAGGGGCATAAGGGAATCCTTGTGGTTGAGTGAATATGCCAGGAGAAGAGAACATGTCTCCTTGTGGTGATTTGGAATACATGTTTAAGTATGGAGGAGCATTGCTCAGGAATGGATTATTTTGTACTAAACTGGGAGGTATCATATTTTCCACTGGAGCGGCATTAGAAAACATGGTTCTAGTTGGTGTTTATTGTGAAAAACGGGGAGGCATGCCCAACGTGCCTGTTCCTGTGAGGATTTCTACTTGGCGAGGATTATGTGGAGGATAGGAAGTTCCTGCCTGCATGAATTGTGAATTTTGTCTTACTCGAGCAAGTTCCAACCCTCTACTTTTCTCAACTAAGGCTGAGGTGACCTCGTTTGGTGAAGACACAGTATTTTGAATTAGTGGTGTTTGTTGTATACCTTGAGGTTGTATAGGCATATGGTACCCAACTATGAATTGATTGATGCCCTGCCAAGTTTCACCGAGGGAATTTCCTATAGGTGGAGGGATGGGGGTGTTTTCTTGGAACGAGACCTCAGTTGTGTTTGCAAACCTCCTATAGACGTGTACATATTTTGAGAGTGTTGTTCACTCCTAGCATAGCATGCTAATTATTCATCCTCTAACAACAGATATGGATCTGACTATCTACTAATTTGTGGTCTAAGAAACACCTGAGGAGATGAACCAGATTTTCCAGTGAGCGTCATATTGTTTGAACTTGAAGTCTCTGGTTGTTGAATTTGAGTGAGCTGATCCAACTCCTCTATTTGAAAAGAAGAACTATATCTAGTCCTTTGAGGCGGAGTTTGTGTTGAAAATCAATTAGTTGAATAGTTGTCTCCCCATGCTGAGAGCGAGGGTGATGGTTGTCTATTTAGTGATTGTAGTATGCTTCAAGACCTAGGAGAGGTTTTCCATATGCATTGTATCCCGACATATTCAGGGGGTATATGAATACCCGTAGAATAATGGGAAAGAGCAAAGGTGGATAAAATTAAAAGAAGAGTGTGAAAGTGAAACAATTGTTCCTTTTACGTAAGTTTCACCAATTTTGTTGGTAAAGCTGATGTGAAGGCTAATGCGGTGGAAAAGACAAAACTTATACTAATTAGAAGAAAAAGTAGAAATAAGACTCCGAACCAGAAGGTAGGAAATTTCACTTCGGGTTCACCAATTTTGTATGATGGAAAAGTGACATGCGAGCATGGGAATCTACAAGTGACTCTTCCTCAC